>CM019065.1:272589259-273206404 GCA_009667805.1 Leptobrachium leishanense
CTGAATAAACTTGCCGAATTAAACCACGAATGACAGGGCATTAGGGGAACCTTTCACTGCTGGTTTGTGTTTTCTGAATAGCCAAAGCAGTGCTTCTCTATGGGATTTCACTGTCCTCGAACAGGCACCGAACAGGCACCATATGTGCAGGCAATTCGCCAGGATTTGGCGTATTGCCTGCTCTCTGGATTAGCCGAATGGCCAAGAAAAGGTAACCGAAACGCTGATTTTCAGCGTTCGGTTACCTTTCACAAGCAATTCGGATCTCTTTGAATAACCCTGTATATGAATTACAATTTACAAAATTATAAATTATTTTAAAACAATATAAAATCACATATACTTTAATATTTTTTGTAAATATATTTTAATTGTGGAGAAATTTTCATATGAGCAGTATTACGAATACGCTGTAAGTAGTGGGCACACAGGCCCAGAAAACGTATCAGTAGTATGAATTATTCAGAGAGATCCGAAATGTGGCCGACATGTAACCGGACACTGAATTTCAGCGAACGGGGACATTTCGGGGCCATTCGGCTATTCAGAGAGCAGACAGTTTTCCAAATTCTGGCGAATTCCCTGCACGTACGGTGCCTGTTCGAGGGCAGTGAAATCCCCATAGAGAAGCAATGGTTCGTCACTCTATTCAGAGACACCAAACATCAGGAAAAAGTTGCCGAAATGCCCTGCTGTTCAGTGGTGTCATTCGGCAGGTTTATTCAGGCGAATTTCATAGGCTTCAATGTTAAAAATATTCCCGTTTTTATTTCAATATCTAATAAACCTTTTATTATTTTATTCTGCAGTAAAAAGTCTCTTTACTTCTAGATTTTTTAGGATCTTTTAGGCATTTTTCAGCAAAATATTTTTTCAGTTCTTATTTTAAAATCGATTTTTCAATTTTCTTTAACAGACCTTTTTATATTCAAAGGACCTTATATGAAAATTCCAGACATTTTCTGTGTGCAGTTTTTTTGGAAACATCGTTGCGAATCAATCAATCTTTCAAGCGTACTGTTTGTTTTTTTATCACCTCGTTCGTCTGCCTGTTTCTGTTTCTGCGGCGGCTGCTCTGCGATCGGCGGCTGCTCAGATTTTTCTGGCGTGCTCGGCAGGGTTTTTGCAGCGGTTTCTGCGGGTTTTCGGTGAGTGTTCGGCGAGTGTTCGGCAAGTGTTCTGTGGATTTGCGGTGAGTTTTCCCTGCACTACGGGAGCCCTGCGGTGCTTGCTGAATACACCACAGGGTCGGCGAACTAAAATTGCCGAATCGTCCCCGAAGTGCGGGGCATATGGCATATATTAGGGAAATGCTGCAAGCTAGTGATTTAGGGTCCATACTTAATGATTTGAGGGCTTTGTAGCCTCTTGCTAGGTTGTGTTGTTGTGGAATGTGAGAAATATAGCTCTACAGTTATCTGTATCGAAACCTATGCATAAAAGACACCTGAGTACCAGATAATAATGATGTCAAAGGAATCAAACCCATCAAGTACACTGCATGGATTATTCGACACATGCACCACATAGGGCTTAGAAGGCCAACTGATCCAAGCCCGGGTTAAGTATGTCTGATTAGTTAGGGGTGTGAGGGGTGAGAGAACAGAATATAACCAGTATTTTTTCACCTGTCGATACCAAAGTAATGGCATTGTTACGTACGGGAGGTTGCGTGCGATTTTATTGTTTGTTGCAAAGGCAACCAGGTAAGCACTGCCAGATGTAGTGGGAGGCTTGCCTTTTCCACACATTTCCAAATCTTAGTTACCATAGGCTTGAAGTCAGGGAGTGCATAGGTGCGCTTAGCTGGGATATTACGTCCCTTAGCATTTATAGAGAGCGCTACAATGGGGGGACTGCAAGGCTACTGGATGTGCGTTTGTGGCAGATGGAAGGGACATCATAGAAGCTGTTCCTGGTTATAGGGAAGGAAATAAAATGGTTAAATAAGGTAATGGGGGGACAACTATGTATGATGAAAAAGACCAACAGGTGCTGGGAGGTGAAAACCCTGTGTCCCAATCAACAGAACAAAGGGGAGCACCTACCATATATGTTACCTATAACCTAGGGGGAGGTGTGGAGTGGCAACCAAGTCCGATCTATCGAGATCCAACGGAAAAACAGTTATAGACCTTTGTAGTGAACATGTGTACATCAACATTAGTGGACAAGAACAATGATAAGATACTATCAATATAAAAGTGAAAGGAGCAATAAAACAGAATGCCAAATAAGCAACCTTAGACATCGCAACTATGTCTCACCCCACAACTTGAGTGATCCTGGTGCATCTGCAACCCTGAAAAGCAGACCCCACATATGGAACAATAGGGCAAATTAAAATGTCATATTGGGGTAAATAGACATGAAGGGGTACCTTCCGTTACCGGAATGTCATCCTGACAAGTTCCCGGATCTCTGAACTCCATGCATACGCAGAGTTGGGTCAGATGTACACAAGACTGGGCTCTCCTTTGGATGGTGTGCAGTCCATGGGCACTGTGAATAGAAGACCACGGGTATAAAAATCAGGGAGATGACAGGCTGACGTCTGCACACATGGGGAAGAAGTCCGTGAAGAATGTGGAGGCGGGAGGCTCCGGCCTCACAGACATCCGACAGTCGTTGGGTCTGAACTCCGGTGGAGGGACGCGGAGCCGGGGCACAGAGATACTCACCTGTCCTGAACCCTCAGATGTTACTTCCCGGCCTACGTCTTCGTGCTCGGGGGAGAGTGGAGTGCTGCCGCTGGATTCGGCGCCGCTGCTGACGGAGACTACCCTGCGCACGGTCATGGAGGAATTCCGTGGTCTTTGCGCCAGGATCTTCAGGAGGTTCGTTCTGCCGTGGTGACGCTCCAGTCCCGTATTGACGACGTGGATGCCCGTACCCTAAAGGTGGAGGGGGTGCAGGTAGCGATGGATGCCCAGGTTGCGGATCTCCGACAGCAGGTTACTCACCTAAACGCCGCAGTGTTGGCCCTAGAATCTAGGCACCGACGGAGAAATCTGCGACTTCGGGGGGTTCCTGAGAATATAGCCGAGGAGGGCTTTTCCAGTATGCGGTTGGCTTGGTGGCCCGAATCCTGCAGACCCCTACCGATGTCACAGGGTCACCTGTTTTGTCGGTCATGCGCCTTCGGAAGGTGGCTGCGGCACCGGCGTTGGCCTCCCGAGACGTCCTTCTGGTGCTCCGAGATGTGACCTCTCATTCCCGTATCCTACAGGCCGTCAGCCCTGCTTTCCGGGTAAATCACGATGCTGATACAATCACCATCTTCAGAGATCTGCCTTTTTAATGCTGGCAGCCCGAAGACGCTATAAGGAGGTCACCGCCTTGTTGCGCTTGCACGATGTCCGCTACCGCTGGGGATCTTCGGGCTCTCTCCTTGTATCTTCTAAAGGTGGGTCCCTCACAGCGACGACCCTTGATGAAGCGCGAGCTCTGGTGTCTCGCCTGGTGCAAACAGGTGCTCTGCCAGCCTCACAGGATCAGTTGCGGGATCCAGGCTGACTGATGTACTTTTCCCCCAAACCGTCTGTTACCCTTGCACTGTCTGAGGCTGATGTTTTTTCCCCCAACCTTCTCTGAGAATTGACCCCTCCATGATGACATCCCTCCTGCTATTTGATGAGACCCTTTATCACCGTTGCTTTGTTTTTTCACCCCCACTGTTATTATTCCCCTTAACATGCAGAGTTTTTCCTTTTTTCGATGAGACCCTCCCCCCCCCCATTTTTTCCTGTGTTGTGGACTCTCAATTTTTTTTTTTTTTCAGCAACTTTGTGTGAGATCCTCCCCCCCCCCATCATTCTGGGACACCGTTATTATCTGAGGACTTTTGCTTTATTTTGATGCAACTTGAGGACGGGTTTTGATGTTTGTGATTAGATGTGATTCTCGTACATGTCTGATCTGTGTTCCCACCCTTTTAATTTTTGTTTCCCCTCTTTATGTACTCCTGAACGATTTTATGGTCCTGCTTGCCGATTCTGTGGGTTTAATGTTGTTCATCTGTTGGAGCACTGGGACTCCCCACCCTTTTTTTTTTTTTTTTTTTTTTTTTTGGTGTGGGACATTTGGAGGCAGCCTGGGAGAGCCGCTAGGGTGGCTACCTAGGCTCTGTACACCCTTTTGGCCCCAGGTCTCCTGGCCACGCGGCCCCTTCCATGGCCCTCGGTTCCCTTTAGGTTGCTGGGGCGAGCCAGGAATGCCACGATATGTTTGGCAGTCCCTCACTACCCCCCCTTTTTTTTTTTTTTTTTTTTTGGTTTTGTTTGTTCCCTGGTGCCCCATCAGCGAACTCCATCACTCTCTTTTGTTTTTGCAGGATGACGAGTTTCTACACCCCCCCCATTCTTTTTCGATTTTCTGTAGTTTCCTATGTGAACCCCCCCCCCTTATGCTTTCTGTGCTTGCTTTGTGAGTATCTCATTTGGCCCTGTGCGGCCATCGGACTGGTCGGTTTGTGACCTTTTGTTTATTGCAAAATAAAAAATTTTGAAACACAAAAAAAAAATCAAAAAAAAATCAGGGAGATCATACAAACTAGGAACCACCAGAAACAGCTGCAGATCTATAAGCAATTTTTCAGTGGCAGAAGTGAAACGCACCACAAAAGGGCTGTGATGCATAGTCACCAACTGCCCACCCTGTATTAGCCAGCAAAAGTATATTATGTGAGTTTGTAGGAGCAGTGTCAGGGATCGCATGCCCCTCCTGTAGGCTAAGTTGGTTGGGGAGAGATCTGGAAATAGCTGATTTTCGTTACCTTCGTATGATACCTCAGTTACATCTCGTGCTTCCGAAGTATGTCCTCCTTGAGCTCATGTAGGGGCGTCACTAGGTTGGGTGGGGGTGCGGCCCTCACAGGGTGACACCACTCCCTAGGGTGAAACCCTAAAAAAAACACAAAAATATTTTACCAGGAAGGATACATTGAGAATTCTCTCATTTTCAAGTATGTCCTGGGTAGGCAATGCCTAGGCTGGCACTTTCCAGGGGGTGGCAAAAAAAACCACCTCAATGAGGATATTCAGAGCACCGAAATGACGCAGACATTTCAGTGTTCTGTTGTTCCCCGCACTTTGGGGAATCAAATTTCCCTGGTGAATTCACCACAGGGTCCCTGAAGTGCAGGGAATCAGCCATCGAATGCTGCCGCAAACCCGTCGCCTGCTGTTTTAAAAAGAACTACTGAACGAAAATGTCTGGAATTGACATATAAGTCCCTATGAATGATAATTAAAAGGTCTGTTACAGAAAAAAAATTGCTATTAGAATAAAAAAATTGAATTTTTTTTTGAAAAATGCCTAAAAGACACTAAAAAAATAAAATCAATAAATAGATTTTTTACTATGGATTAAAGGAATAAACAGTTTTAGATATTGGATAAAAACAGGAATATTTTTAACATTGAAACCTATGGTGTTCGTTCGCCCTGAATAAACCTGCCAAATTAAAACACCGGACATCAGGACAACCATTTCTTCTCTATGGGGAATTTCACTGCCTTCGAACAGGCACTGTACTTGCTGTCAGTTTGCCAAAATTTGTGTGTGAGCATATGAGAGAGCTCCACAGCAATAAACCTCACAGTAATGTGCGCCATGTATTATGAGCATTCAGTGTTATATGAGAGTACTGACTTATGAGTAAAAGTAGTTAAAAAAAAAACGTAAAACTCGGGGGGGGGGGGTTGACACCATAAGTTACTGCACTGGGTGACACCAACCCTAGCGACGCCACTGAGCCCATGGTTATAAAGACAGCATATGACATCTCAGGGAGGGCTGTCCAGAGGACCCTTCAATTGCAGTGCTGTGCGCACCCAAATAAATTTCACTTCTGATTGCTCCGGTCTCCCCACTAATGCTTTCGCTGTGGACGATGTGTGGGGACGTCCTCGGGTGCACACGTGCCATGAGTGGAAGACTTCATGGGGTCTCCACAGTGAAAGGGGGGCCGTGCATCCAGAATGGAGTCCCAGGGTGGTCTGACTTCCTCGCAGTCCGACTGCCCCTTTTATACCCCTCCCGACGCACAATGGTGTCAGTTTCAGGCACCCACCTAGATGCGTCATGAGAGTGAGGAAAAGGGAGGGGGTGGTCCTGGTGCAGGAATCATCTGGTATGGGGAGTAGAGGTCCTGACTTAGGTGGCCATGTTCATCAGTGTCCAAGCCACGCCCCCATACGTTATATATTTTTATATCTAACATTTCACATGACTTACATTTTAACGTAACAGGGAAGCAAAATATAATATCATTAAGAAATTGCTGTTCTCTTTTTCATCATATTTCGGTTTAAAGTTTTATCAGGAAATGTGTAGAATAGGAATTGTACTCTTTTAGTGCTGTTTGAGGATATGTCTCTAAGGACTTGTTTTAAATGAAATACTTCTAGGCCTGTCTTATTTCTTATTTTATCTAAGTTATAACGGCTTACTACCGCAACATGCTTAGATTGTCTATAATCCTTTAAATAATCTCATAATCCTATTTTCTTTATGTGTGCTATAATTTTTCTTTTCTAAATGTACTATCATTGTCTTGCTTCAAATTATTCATTTTATTGCTTTGACAAGAGAATTCTTTGGGGAGTAGTAGTGCTGATACCCTTTCTTTAAAAATTTGTTTGAATTACTTCTTTCATTAATCACAGTGCCCTGTGGTGCTGAGAATCCCTTAACTAACTGTCAAAATCAAATCTATTGGAGCAATTTGTGTCTCTAGACATTTTGTAAAACAGAATCTTAGGACAATTGCGTAATCTAGTGATTACAAATAAACTGCTGAACAAATCAATACTATAAGGTTTGAAGTTCTAATTAGGAATAAAAAAGCAACCCTGCATGTTTATAGGATGCCATTTACAGCAAAATGTTTTGGTTCAGGATTAAATAATTTTGAGGATGTAATTTTTCACAGTCATATTGTCATAAGTGTCCAGTCTCTACAAGATAAATTCAGGGTACTGAGATCTACAGTGACACTTACACCAACTCAGGAATTACAGGTATAATAAAACATCCAACGAGCATAAACTGGAAAACTTTAACATCTTGACTATTTTAGTCTGAATATTAAAGAATGTTTTCACATATTTGGTGTCATAAAGCAGACCCGATTACAGTTAATAAAAGAAAACCATGGTTAAGTACTTTACAAACTTAAATTAGGCAAACCTAAATGGTAAGTGAACAACAATATCATAATTTAAAGTTGATTTAATTTTGAATATATATCCATATGTTTCATGTTATATTAAAGTGCTCAAATTGGGAACTGATGTTTTATCATTACAGAGTCATTTTGTGGCATGCATGACAGCAATCTTGAGCCAAATGGACGATCAACATTATACACTTTATCTTGACACATTTCAATCAAGTTCAGATTTGGTGGTAAGTTAAAAATATTGAACTCTAAATTCTAAAAATATTTTCCTAAACTTTGCAAGGTTAGTGTATACATAAGAGAAAACGTAATCTATTTAGCCAGTTGTATTTTAAAAGCTTATCAGAATTATTTACTGTTTTTAAATGTTCATGAATATAATTAATTGCAAATCCTCGACACATTACTTACTGAAAATCAGTCTAAATAATGAACATATGTTCTATGTGATACATTATTAGAATACATTTAATGGGACATGCATGATTTACTAGTGTACCTTTAAAAATATGCAATGCCTTTTGAATGACTCAGTAGTTTCATTCAGCAGGCATAAAAAGCAAGTAAATATGATATTTTTTTCATATTTAGCTGTGTAGCCGTAGACAAACATTATCTCTACATTGTCTCTGTTTGTCTTTAGATTGATCTGATGCTCTCTGCTAATCCTGTCTAGTTGGTACTAATTTGGTTTCTGTGTTTTCTGAAGGAATTCAACTCCCCCTCATGTAGACAATGTATTCTGCTGATTGTGGCATGTTACCTCCCCCTCTTGGTTTCTCATATAATGGATCCCATTTTCCATTAAAGCTATATTCATTCCTCTGCATTAAATTGTGTCTGATGTTGGGGAAAGATACATAGAAAGATACAGCACTGCCTCAAGTTCTGGCTAAGGGTTGTGAGTAGGGATGAGCTGTTCGGTTCGATCTGTTCGGAGTTCGCATCGAACATCGACCGTTCAACAGTTCACGAACTTCGAACTTTTTGGGACGTTCGCCAAAAGTTCGAAAAAAATTAAATTTGAAAAAGTTTTAAAAATGCTTAAAAAATACTAAAAAATCTAGAAATAAAGAGACTCTTTACTGCAGAATATTATAAGCAACGGTTTGTTAGATATTGAATTAAAACGGGAATATTTTTAACATTGAAGCCTATGGGATAAAACATTCTTGTTACTAAAACATCAGGCAGACACGGCCCTCTAATCAGGCACTGTAGAGGGCAGCCCGCAGGGGCCTCCCGAGGATCCCCTTGAGGAGCATGCAGCCGCCGGATGACAGAGCTGCGACTGTGCGGGCTAGCCGCCCGGGTGCATGTGGCAGAGACAGGCAGTGCAGGGAGGGAGCCACTGCACCTGTGGCCACAGCAGACCCCACCCCACCCCACAACCAGGATCCAGGGAGCCCCCACTGACCACCAGGCTAAGGTAAGGCGACACATTTCTAAAAAAAATAAAATCCGAGGACATTTTTAAATGTCCCCGGGAACATATAATACAACTTTGTTTTTTCTTTCTCTACCTGGCTGAATGTATTTAATTATATATATTAGATACATTCAGCCAGGTAGAGGGGGTGGCATGTGGGCTGCGCGGGGTCTCAGGCAGTGGTTTGGTTTTTTTGTGTGTATAATTTTAGCAAATTTATAGGGGAAGATAAGGGCAGGTATGATATATATATATATATATATATATAAGATATATATCTATATTCTTATAAATATATATACCCATACTTGTATTACACACACATTTTGGCAACTAATTGCCCCCCAATTTGGCTGATCCCCCAGAAGAAATGTTGAACCCGACAGAGCAGAGAATAATATATATATTCTCTGCTCTGTCGGGTTCAACATTTCTTCTGGAGGGATCAGCCAAGTGGGGGGGGCGCATTTAGTTGAGATTGTCCACATGCCACCCCCCCATGTGCGTATGTGTATATATGGTCTGAGGTCTGTGGGCGGGTGTATATATATATATATATATGCGTGTTGATATATACGTCTGCGTGTTGATATATACATATATGTGTGTGTGTGTGGTATCAATGCATCCCTACTCTATACACGGCGCTCCGTGTCCCTATACTATATATGATCAGGGGTTACCTTTTTTTTATATTTTTATACTATTCGTATTAAATTAACAGTAATTTTTGATGTATTTTATTCAGTAGAAACCTTTTCTTGCCTATATAACATGTGCTTTGTGAAAATAAAACGGTTTTGTGTGTACATTTTACTTTAGTTAGTGGATTCCTGTCCAGTGCGGTGAGAAGCAAACGTAATGTAGTGTAGACACGTTGCGAGGCGGAGCGGAGTGAAGTCAAGCCTGCAAAATGTTTGCTTCTCTTCGCTTCGCAACGCTGTGCGTCGCTACACGCTCAGTGTGTCTCAGCCTATATTCCAGCATCGCTAGCTTACCGAATCAGTTTGTATACTTGTTACTGACCCTGCTTGTTCTGAGGACCCGATCTGATGCTGACTTTGCCTGCCATTTGACTATTCTCTCTGTGTATTCCCTGCCTGTTCTGTTTGCTTCCTGTTGCTACTGGTGTGCGCCAATTCTCACCATATACAGTAGCGCAGTACAAGTGCCTAAACATTGCTGACCCGGTTTTGTTATAGCTGCTGATGTAACTGAATAGATCATGGATCTCTTCTGCATTACCAAAACCTCCACCACTGCACTCTTCCACAATACCACAGAGGGGTTACTTACGGTGTGAAGGCACTTGCTGCCACCAAAGGCACAATATTTGGGGGCACTGCCACTGACGCCTATACCAGATTCATATCATTTTAATATTTGACCACAGGGTCCAACCCTGCACTCTTCCACAATACCGCAGAGGGGTTACGGTGTGACGGCACTGTTGCCGACACTAAAGGCCCAATTTGAAAGCATCTATTGTTACTTTCATCCAAAGCCTGCATAAGTTTCACCATAATTTAGCCAAAAATCACTAAACTTGTTCTGCGTGTCCTTAAATATCTCCTCTTTTCATACAGACTGCCGCCCCAAGCAGTTGTTTATGAATAGATTAAAGGAAAACCATTTACCGACATTTGAAATGTCATATTTTTGTTTTTAAATGTTTCTATACATCCTACAAATCTGCCACTTCACGGGCAGGTTATGGGGACCTTCTAGGCACGATATTTGAAGGAATTTTTCATTTTTATTCTTAATCTTAACCTTTATTTCATGGAAAACTCACTGTACCTTTAAAAACATTTTTTTAAAAACTTTTTGTCCTTGTTTTCTGTCCCCCAGGGCACTACCCGGACCCCCATACACCTTTTATGGCAAATATCTTGCATATATGCCCTCTTGGAGGGCACTCTAAAAATCGAACTTTCGAGTCCCATTGACTTGCACTGAGTTCGGTTTGTGTTCGAACTCGAACTTTTGAAATTGTTCGAGTTCGAATGCGAACCGAACACAGGGGTGTTCGGCTCATCACTAGTTGTGAGAAGAAAAGTTGCTGCGGATCAGTTTGGCTGGAGAGAAGGGACGGACGCTGTAACAGGTTCGATGCTGGTCCACAAGCCAGAGACTAGTAAACCCCAGTTGCTGTTACAATCTGGCGGCGAGCTGTGGGATTTCCCTTCTAGAAACTGCAGCAGAGATACATTATGGACTAAGAACAGAAAGCTGGACACCATACAAAAATGGAGGAGAGCAACTTCACCTGGAGAGTGAGAGAATGTCTGGAAAGGTATGGTCCGAATCTCAGTCATGATAATATCACCCAGGTGACGGCAGAAGTCTCCAAATTGCAAAGGGAGGAGAGAAAACTGTCCCATCAAACCTGAATGAGGAAGATAGAACAGACATCTTGAATCCAGATGATGGAGCATGAGCGCAGAGCAAAAGGACCTGTACCCTGTAATGATGGCAGCAGGATTCTATGGATGGAGAAAGAAGCTGTCCATGAGCAATTGCAGGAGAGTGGGAATTACAGTACCCTACATTGGTTTGAGTCAGGAGGACTTGCTTGGAACAGGAGGACAGTTTTACCCAGGAAAGAAAATGGTCTGTGTTATTGTCTTACAACCTGAGGTTTTCTGAGGACATTGAACTATAGAGGAGCCGTATTCTTGGACCTTGTCCTTTCAAGGAGGAGGAAAACTTAAAACCTTATAGACATGTGCATTCGTTTTAGTACTAAAACGATTTAGTCCGAATTTTGGGATAATTTAGTTTTTGTATGACCCAAGAGAAACGAAACTGCTCAGTACAAAAAACGAAAGAACCTAAAATAAAATGCACTACATTTTAGCTTCAGTCCTTTTTGTGATATTACATTGATGAGTGAAGGAGACCAGCAATGAAGAGCGCAACATCGCAACATCCGAAGTTCTGCACCCTCCACATGCCAATGCAGTAGGATGTTCTATACAGAGAGGGACATTAATTAATGCAGGAGGATGTTTTTTACATTATACAGAGAGGGGTATTAATGCAGGAGGATGTTATATACATTATACAGAGAAAGGTATAAATTGAGGAGGATGTTCTATACAGAGAGGGACATTAATTAATTCAGGAGGATGTTCTAAACATTATACAAAGAGCCTTTTTTTTAGCCCTTTAAATCCAGTGGCTGTGAGCGCTGAGATCGGCTGCTTGTTACATTATCTCTCAGTAGAATGTATCAGGCTCAGCTGTTACAGTAACTGACTGTAACAGCACTGAGAGTTTCAGTAAAACAAGGAAATAATATTGTTCTAACCTCTTATATATAAAAATATTATTTACTAGTTTTACTGAAACTCTGAGCGCTGTGATGAGCAGCAGTCAGTTACTGTAACAGCTTTGCCTGACACAGGGCAGTATTACAATGTTGGTGCTAACTTAACCAGAGCTGTTGTAAACTGAAAACCTCCATAGGCTATAATGGCTCTGGGAAGTTTACAACAGCTCTGGTTAAGTTAGCACCAACTATGTAATATGGCCCACATTGTGCTGAGAGTGAGAGATACTCTAACAAGCAGCGATCTCAGCCCTCTGAGGAGCCACTACAATAGTAATTGTATCCACTGGTTTTCGGATGAATGAAATAAATTAGTTTTCATACTAAAGAACTGAAAACGAATTTCTTAAGCAACTAAATAAATTGCATTTTAGGACTAATCCATTAGTTCAAAACAAAATTTTTCGCTCTGCACATGTCTAAAACCTTATTTGTTGCATATATTAAAGAGGCACTTGATCTGGAGGGAAGGTATGAAGCTTTTCAATACCGGATTTGCCAGGAATGCTATAGCCAGTTTGATTATTCCCCACCCCCGGGTCTGGTTGCATGTGGCCCAGGAATACTGTGGTATACTCTTTCATATGATGAGGACTACGACATTGAGCTCGAGGTACGATACTGGGCAATGCGGGATAAGAGATTGGACTAGCTGACTCTGTCAGATCTTCAAACGTTCTGGTGTGAACTGGATGTCCTTGTGGCAGAAGAGTGGAATTTGGTGGTTGCTTTTTAAAGCACTCCAGGAGTCCAAGCAGTGCTGTGCCACCGAAGTACTGCCCATTGAGATCAGCCCTAATGCTACGTGGAATGCAGATGGTTGCCTGGAGCTCCCACTGGAATGCTCCACAGACTGGGATAACCAGCAACAAACAGCAACAGCGGCAAAGTAACCATTGACAATGCGCACAAATAAACTTTGCTCAAAGCAGCTATAGGGGATCTCTCGAGATGCTGCAGTCAATGAGGGTTTCCAGCTGGAGTTCGAGGTCCAGGGGGACAAAACTGTTGACTCTTTGCCTCAGCAAGAAAGGAATGTTTTGACTGGGCATGGTTTGGCTGGACCAATTAACCAGCAGCAGATGAATGTACAGCCAGCGGGTGTTATTCTGGAGCCTTCCCTACAGAAGGAGAACGTCCAGCAAGCGGGCCCTATCCCTTTGCCTTCTGAACGGCAGATCCCAGTCCCATAAAGTTTTGGCATGGCTCTTTTGGGGGCCACAGTTGGATGACCTGGGAGGCTGTGCGGTGCACAAGGCCTCCACATTACAGAGAGACATACGGGAGTCTTACTTTGTGGAAGAGGTGGTTCCATTGTTTGTCCCAGCCCTGGGTGAGAGTTTGACTGTTTCAACTTCCCAGCAGCAGTGTGGTGTGCCAGGAGACTGTGGGGTTGACTTGTCTTCCCCATCCCAGACCGGGATGCCTGAGCAAGGGGACATATTTGAGAGTGGTTCATGCTGCGAGTCTCCCCGGCAGCGGATGGAGGTCCAGGGAGATGTTTCTGTCGGTGGAACGGCCCAGCGGCAGATCGCTGTCCCAGCGAAGAGCGCAGTCTCGGCTGTGAGGAGAGATTCTTTCACCAGAGCTCCCATTCTGACTTTCGGGCCTCATGCAGCCTTTGCATCTTTTCAGTGGCCTGTTTCAGGAAGAGATGCAGCTTTGTCGTCACAGAGTGGCATGGAGATTTTGATGGACAGAATGGTTTATATGGTGGATCATGGACAGGCCAAGTTCGTGGTAATACTGGTCAGATGACCACCTCTAGCTTTCCTTGATGCCCTCGGTCACAGTAGGGATTTGGTAGTGTAGTATAATGTAGCTTCCTTTTATTCTGACGCCAGCTGATCATACAGTGGCTGGGTTAGAACTGTTATGGTAAAAGGGAGCTGGGAAGGGAAAACAGTTTGTTATTTTTCCCTCCCTTTTCCAGCAACCAAGAAATAGGGCTCCAATTCTCCATACTGAGAGCTTAATGAGGATTGGAGGTTAATGGGCACTGGAGTTTAATGGATACTAGGTAAGAGAGACAGGGATTAAGGTCGACTGGAGGTTAAGGGGGACAAGTTGATTTAGTGGGCCCATGAGTTTAATGGGTCAAAGTAGGGACAAGTGAATGGGCCATGCCACATTTCTTCCTGCAGCGAGACAGCAGTCAACCAGAAGAGCAACTGAGCATATGGAGCATTTGGTTATAATATATAAATTATGAATGCTTATGAATAATTACAAAACCCCCTCTGATTTAAAGTAAATGCAATAAACTGCTGTATATTATGCTCAATATTCCATTCATGCATCTGTGTTTTCTTAGTAATTCTTCATTTCCCCTCTCCTGCTGTTGCAATTATGGTTAAGGAACAGATACATATGTAATTGAATTAATTTTAATAGAGATTAATAAAGGTTTTCCAACATGTCGTTAGAATTAATCAATAATTAACATATTTTCCATTGATGTCCCTAATGGGCAGGTGTTGTAAATGCATTATTAAATTCCATGCAAACTACTAGACAAATGACATACGTAACAACTTTCTATTATTTTCATAATCTAAGTTATTATTCAATGACATGCAGTGATTCAATCAATCATATGCACCGGCTGAATGGAGAGCTGTCCTGCAGGATGGCTCTCTGCTCACTGTGGCATGCCAGAGTGACATGAGGGACAGCTAAACTTTGATAAGTCAACATGATAAGTCAATATGTGTCATCAAAAAATTGCATGTGCAAAGCAGTTTACCTGTTCTTCAATTTTAAATGCATGCCTGTTTAAAACTAAACAGAAATGTAATTAGTAAGCAGTATTAATATTATTAAGTAATATATCTAACCTCTCACCCTAGACCAAGCCCTAAATCTAACCTTCCCTGTCAAACATTCCCTCTAAATCAGTGGTTCCCAAACCTGTCCTCAGGACCTTCTAACAGACCAGATTTTGCAGATCACCTTGGGGAAATGCAGACTGAATCCTGCATTCACTGAGCAGCAAATCATATCACTTGTACTGTGCTTCAGAAATCTTGCAAACTGGCCTGTCAGTGGGTCCTGAGGACAGGTTTGGGAAACACTGCTGTAAACCTTCAACCTAACCCCTAAACATTACCGTACCTAAACACTGTTTACTTTTATTCATTTATACTTTTTTTTGTAAATAAAAGTTTTTATTGTAATTTTCACAGTAAACAAAGATAAACGGAAATTGTACATGTATCCAAAGACGTCAGCTCGCAGGCTGGGCGGTGATATCATCCTAACACAGCATGTATCATATTTGATTCAGTTTTTATGAAATATTGCAATAGATCCTCTTTTTTCCCCCTGAACCAATAAAAATAAAAAATGGGGCGGAATCCTTGATTTCTTCGCAGTTTACATGAAAATAACATAACATTCTGTGCTTATTAGGGTGTAAATTTACCGTAGAGCGTCTGACATAAAAAGCCTAATGACACTTATTCAATCGTAAAGCGGGAGTTTACACAAAGAGGGGGGGAAGAAAGGTGGGTAGAAAATCAAACCAGATATAGGTTGGGCAATGAATGATATGAATATTGGGGCCAGACTTATGCTAAGAGGAGGTGTGTGTTTTGACTTTGGTGTGTGCACTATCGTCACTTCTCAGTCACGGTGGGTGGACATAATGGTTTTAAAAGAGGTTGTGGACGTGACCAGGTTCCATCTGGACCAGATTGTGGCATATAGCTCTGTTTGGTCTGTAGAGTGAAAAATCAGTTGCTCTAGGGCGTGTAAGTCTTCCATTCTAGATCTCCAAACCTTCAAAGACGGGCAGACTATTTGTTTCCAGTATAGCGGTACAACACTCTTAGCCACATTTAAAATCCTAACCAGTACCGATCTCTTGTAAGTGCGTGTGGATATTGATGTGTGATGAAGGAGCATCGCTGCTGGGCAGAAAGGTATTGGGGGGTCTACAAATTCTGAGGTTACCGCATGGATGGTTCTCCAGAAGGGTTCTAGTATCGGGCAACTCCACCAGATGTGTAACATTGTGCCTTCGTCCTCATTGCACCTCCAACATATCGGAGGTATATCCGGGAACATCTGGTTAATTTGTGTGGGCACTCTATACCATAGTGTTAAAACTTTGTATGCTGCTTCCTGCACCTTGCTGGCTACTGAACAATGGTGTGTGAGGTCTAAGATTTTATCCCACTGCGGTTCCGAGAGGGGCATTCCCAGCATCGTTTCCCAGCGCCCCATGAAAGGGGCAGGTGTGTCCGCGGCCGCTGTTTGGAGCAATGAGTAAATATAAGAAATGCCGTGAGCCACGGGGTTAGGCATCATGCATTGTTGTTCAAACCCAGTGAGTTGTCGAACTAGTTTATGTTGTTGTGGTATAGTTCGAAGAAAATGGCGTAACTGGCCATATTTAAAGCTAAGTAAAAAAGGTGGTGGCCCAGTGTTGTACAATTCACTCAATGGTATGTGGCTGTTGTTTCGCAGCATGTGGAGGACCCTTGGGGTCTCAGTTGAGAATAATGTGCAGAAAGTCCCTGCCTGCAGACCCAAGGCGAAATCACTGTTATGTACGATTGGGAGTAGAGGGGACGGGAAAGTGGAAAGGGAGAAGGTTTTAGAGGCGAGTCTCCAAATGGCCATAGTGGCCAGCGTGTAAGGAGATGTGATGTCGTGATGTTTATCCTGGGCTGGCGGAAGCCATGGTAATGCGGCTAGGGGCACTTTTAAGGCGTCTTGCTCCGCGTCTTTCCATTTCTTTCTGACCCCTGATTTTGACCAGTCTAGAATGCGTAACAAGTGACTCGCTATATGGTAGCGCCGAAAGTCAGGAACCGCCAAGCCCCCCTGTGATTTCCGTCTAGTGAGCATGTCAAAACGAAGTCTCGGAGTCCCGCCTCTCCAGATGTATTTGATCAGAGCCGATTTAAGGGCACTAAAAAACTGTTTGGGCAGACTAATGGGTATCGTTTGAAAAAGATATAGCACTCGCGGAAGAAGATTCATTTTAATTATGGCCACTCTTCCTAACCATGATATGTGTGTATAATTCCATGTAGATAAGTCTTTTTGTAGCGTGGTCAGGAGTGGTGCAAAGTTATCTTGATAATTCTCCGCTGGATTCACATTTAACCAGATCCCTAGGTACTTGAGTTTTGTGTGCGAGATCGGGAATGGGAACTGCTGAAGATATGATGGGTATTGCGTATCTGTTGTCTGTATGCTTAAAATATTGGATTTATCAAAATTGATTTTTAGGTTAGATAAGACCCCATAGTCTTTAAAAGTAGACAAGATGCATGGGAGGGACACTCGCGGGTTTGTAACAAAAAAGAGTAGGTCGTCTGCATATGCTGCTATTTTGTGTTGAGTCGTGCCAACAACGGGTCCTGTTATGTCTGAGTGTTGTCTGACGGCGGAGAGAAAGGGCTCCAATGACAGAACAAAAAGTAATGGGGATAGGGGCAGCCCTGCCTCGTGCCGTTCTGTATTGGGAATGATTCCGAGTACACCCCGTTCACACATATCCGGGCCGATGGATCAGTGTACAAGGCTTTTACCCAGGATTGCATTTGCGGACCCAACCCTATGTGTGCAAGTGATGCAAATAGGAAGTCCCAATTGACCCTGTCAAAGGCTTTCTCTGAATCTGTGGACAAAAGAAGAAAATCCCGTCCTGACAATTGACCTTCATGAATCAGCTGCAGGGCCCTTATTGTGTTGTCTTTTGCTTCCCTCCCCGGGACGAAACCCACCTGATCGTAGTGAATCAAATTAGGGATGTGTGGTTGGAGGCGTGTTGCTAGGACCTTGGCGAAAAGTTTAACGTCTGCGTTCAGTAATGATATCGGCCTGTAATTCGCGCAATTAGTTAGGTCTTTGCCCTCTTTCGGTAGTAGGGTGATGTTGGCCATTAGTGCCTGCGGTGGTAAGGTCTCCCCCGAGTCAGGGCATTAAAGGCTTTTAGAAAATGTGGTACGAGGACCGTTCGGAAGGTCTTATAATAACGAAGCGGGAGACCGTCTGGGCCAGGGCTTTTGCCTGTTTGGGATGATTTGAGAGCAATTGTCAGTTCCCCCTCCGTTATCGGTTCCTCCAAGAGTGCTGCATCTATATCAGAGAGTTTGCGTGTGGTATGTTTCGAGTGGTAAGTTTGAATCTGTTCGAGTAGCGTCTGTTTAGTTTTATCCGTCTGGGGGCCTGGGAGGGAGTAAAGTTGTTTGTAGTAGTCACGTAGGGCTGTCATTATTTGAGGTGGCATGTATTGTGGCCGTCCCTTCCGGTCTCGCACACATGCTATATACGTAGCTGCCCTTTTTTTGGCTATCATACGTGCCAGGAGACGACCACTTTTATCTCCATGTGTGTGAAAAAAGGCCTTCGTTTGGAGACATGTTCTATGGTGTAATGTGTTCATAAGGTCTGACAGTGATCGTCGCATGGTCGTCAGTGTAGCAAGATGTGCTGGATCCGTATCCCGTTTGTGTAAGCTTTCAGTGTCGGAAATCTGGCGTACCAGATCACTAATCTGTGTGGCTCTCTTTTTTTTAAGTTCTGCCCCCTTCTTAATGTAGTGACCTCTTATCACGCATTTATGCGCCTCCCATATTACCGCGTCCGATATGTCTGGGGTCGCATTTTCGGTGAAATATGTCTCGAGCACCTTTTCACTATCCTCTATAAGGGAGTCGTTTGCTAAAAAGGAGTCGTTTAAACGCCAAGAGAACGATGCTGGGCGGTAGAGCTGGGATGTTAGAGTAATGTGTATTGGAGCATGGTCTGACCAGGTTGCAGTTCCTATGGTAGCTGCCTTCAGTGTGTGTAGATGGTAGTGTTGCATAAAAAAATAGTCCAGCCGAGAGTAGGACTGCTGGGGTCGTGAGAAAAAAGTGTAGTCTCTTCCTTCCGGGTGTGTTGCCCTCCAGCAATCTACTAAGCGATGTGTGTGTAGGGTCCTGCCGATAGATCTCAGTATATGTGATGGGTGGGATGTGGTTCCTTTAGATGTATCGACTAGTGGTGACAAGGGGATGTTAAAATCCCCGCCCATAATGAGGGTTCCTTCTGTGAATCCCATCACTTTACGGAGGCAGGTTGCGATAAAGCGGTGTTGGGCTCTGTTTGGGGCGTATAGATTAGCGAACGTGTACAGTTTGTTTGCTATATGTCCCTTAACCACCAACAGTCTCCCCTCCCCGTCTGTCAATGATTCCTTGCTGATAAAGGGAATATGTTTGTGAAACAATAAAGCTGTGCCCTTGGATTTAGAGGTTGGGTGGTTACTGTAGAACCCAGTCGGGTAGTGTGCGTCCGTCAGTTTTGGGTGGGTGTCGCCCCTGAGGTGTGTTTCTTGAATAAATACTACTGACGCTTTACAGTTCCTGAAATCGCGTAACGCCTGGGAGCGTTTTTCGGGTAAGTTAAGTCCTCTTGCGTTTATGGACATGATCGAGAGATCATGAGGGAGAGACATGTTATCTCAGTTGTGAACTATGCACGTTTCCCGTGTTATTGCGAGTAAATTTAAGGAAAGAAAAAGGGTAAAAAAGGGGGGGGGGAGTAACAAGAAAAACAACAAACTATTTACAACTAAGAGGTATGTGTGACCGTGTTTCCGACAGTCCGCGGACCGGCTGTCGCCTGGGACGCGGGTCGGAACACTACAATGTCACCGCACCTCGGTAAGTGTGGGGGGCGCGGATCTGGAACGCCTCACCGCGGCGTACAATATCTCGTTTACTTCAGACTCAGGAGTGGGTGTATTCCCGTCTTTTGGGAACACCTAGTTGTCTGGGTGTGATATAAAACAATTCTGTGGTCGACTACTTGACCGGAGATTAAGCTACAGATAGTTTACATAGTATATGAGCGTAACGCTCGGCGTGTCTAGCATAATATGTGAGAAGGGGGGGATCACTGATTGCATCTATTTCTTATTGCTCCCCGTGCCCTGGGATTGTATTAACATTCAATAGCGGGCCTGCAGAATAGTATAAGTCAGTCCGACATAATAAAAGTCCTGCCTCCATTGAAGACAATATGTGCACCACGCACCGAGAGGTTTAAATGATGTTAGACAAGTGCATTAATACGATACCGAGCTGCCAGTATTAGTCGGTCTTGCCTCTTTGGGGTGTTCCATCTCGAGGTTGGTGCCTTTAAGTGGTGTATGTTGTTTCTGATCCGGCATTTATCAGCGGGTATAAATGGTGTTAGACACGTGTATTAATACGGTGCCGAATTATCATTATTCTACAGGGATCTGTGGCAGTTCAAGAGGCAGTGGAGAAGAAACTGCAGTCCCGGAATCCAGATCAAGTTTGACAATAGGTCCATTGTTGCCTGAAGGGGTCTGAAGTGTTGGGGCTCGGGCACGGGGATTCATACCTAGTATAGACCCGGACAGTGAAATCCGTTCGGTTTTTTGGGTTGTTATTTTCGGCTTAGGCTTGGGAACCCGATCGCCTTCCTGCGTGGGCATGTAACCGCTGTGGTCTAGGTGGTAAGGGTCTCGGACGTGGCGGGCGTGGACCTGCTGAGTACACCTGTAGTGGGTCCGGCCAAGTCAGGATCAGTGCAGGCAGTTGTAGTTCCTCCAGCAGTGCCGTCATGTCGTCTATGTTGGTGATCAGGTACGGGCCTTGAGGTGTGTGTACCAGGAGCCCCGTGGGGATGTGCCAACGGTATCTCAACTGTTGGGTTCGTAGTAGACTCGTGAGGGGTTTAAGCGCTCTGCGATATTCCAAAGTGGCTGGTGATAAGTCCGGGAATATTTGAAGCGGGGAGCCTTCGTATGAGATCTGGTTGATCGTTCTGGCTTTTGATAATATGTCCTCCTTAATTCCATAGTTTGCTAAGCAGCATATCACGTCCCTTGGGGGAGCTCCCGGAGGACCTTTTGGTCGTAGTGCTCTGTGTGCGCGGACAAATTCGATAGGCGTTGTTGCGTCATTTTCCAGTACAGAATTCAGGATGATCGTCAATGTCTCGCGGAGTTGTGGCTGCGTTTCCTCCCCCTCCGGGAGTCCTCTCAGGCGTAAGTTATTACGTCTCCCACGATTGTCTAAGTCCATTATGTGTAATGCCATGCTGCGCATCTGGGTCTGTTGTGTCGCAACTGTCTCTGCGGTCTTAGCGTGTGCAATGGAAGTTCTATCACAGTTTCCTTCTAGAGTCTCCACCCGTGTAGTCAGACCTTGAATGTCTGTTCTTACGTGTTGTAATTCCGTCAAAATCGATTGTCGAAGCTCTGCATTGGCTTGATGTAAATCAGATTTAGTGGGTAGGTTTTTCAGAAGGTGCACCCAATCTGGTGTTTCAAGGTCCGCCGATCTGGTATCAGACATGGCTGGAGAGGGTGCTCTTGATGTTAAGCTAGGAGATGTCGGTGATCCTGTCTGTTCTGGTGGAGCGCCTCCGGTGTCGGTAGCCGGTATCAAGAACCTGCGGAGGGAAGGCGTTTCAGGCATCTTTTTCCCCTCTTGTGTCTTCTGGGTGACAGCCCCTTTGCCCGATTTCCCCATTTAATCTATAAAATATTGCGCCGCCGGCGTTGTCCGTTGAATCTCCGCAAGGTCGACGCGTTAGTCGGCCATTGTCTGCTTTAGTCAAGTGGTTTTTGTTGTTGGGTTTTTTTTTTTTTTTTTTTTTTTTTTTTTTTTTGTTTTTTGTTGTTGTTGTTGGGGGGGGTTATGTTTTTTAAAAAGTGTGTCCTTGTCCCCCTTCCTTTATCTCCCCTCCTTCTATCTTCCTCTCGAGGCAGTATCCTTGTCTCCCCTCTTACGGCCGTTGATTGAGATAATGTCTTTCTCTCCCCTCTTGTGTTCCGTGTATGTGGCGTGCACGTGGTTCGCCTCGCTGGGCCGTTGTTCCGTTGGTATTTTTAGGGTGACATGGATGTGGCTCTGATGGCGCCTTCCTTCCAGCGCGGGCTCTTAGGGACCCTCGTGCCGCTAGTTCGCTCCTCCGGCTGTGCTGTGAGTGTGCCTGAGTGCACTGCTCAAGGTGGTCAAATACCTGGGCCACACCGTTGTGCTGGGTGTGAGGGGAGGAGGAGAGCTGGTCCAGCGGGAATTCACTAGGTCGTACCTCTAGACCGCAGCCCGCGGCTCCGATGGCTCCTCGTCCGCGTCCCCGGAAGTGAGGCCCAGCGTGTGTGGAGGTGTACTGTGCTCAGGCTCCGCTCGTGGCGTAGGCCCCCGATCCGCTCGCGGGGTCTCCGCAGCGGCCCCCGGGTCCCGAATGGTGGACGCGACTCCCCCTCGGTCTTCGATGGCCCCCTCAGACCTGTGGTGCCTCCGATGCGGGGAAGAATGAAGAAAAGTGCCGTCTTTGGTGTCTTTCATGCGGGAGCTCCTCACAGGCACGTCCGCTTTGCTCGGCGCCAGACCACGCCCCGTCCTCATTTATACTTTTGTCCTCTCTGAACCTATATCTCTTTAATCTTTGCCATCTTTATCTCAAGCTTCTCTTCATTCTAACATTACTAAAACCTAGCTTTAGCACGAAATCCATAAACCTAAGTTTATTGTAACCTGAAGATTTGAGAAATCTTTAAATTTAGTTGCTAATGTTTGCCAAAAAAGAAAGTTAACAAAGTTTGGGAGAAACTGTTAATACAATGGTCACTCAAAAAGCATCAAAAGAGCCCTTATGAAGTAACTTATGGTGTTAAGAATGTATTATTTTTCTAGAATTATTTTAACCTATCAGTTCAGAGGGGATCTACTAACTTTATATAAATGTATACGGGGCCATTACAAACCATTGTCTGGAAACGTATTCATTAATAGGACACAAGGTCACCTTTTAAACGGGATGAAAGGAAATTCAGCCTAAAGCATAGGAAGGGTTATTTTACAGTGAGAACAATAAAGCTGTGGATTTCTCTGCCTGTTGAGGTGGTTGGGTCAGAGACTGTACAGACTTTTAAACAATGACTGGATGACTTCCTGCAAAAACATAATATTAAGGGTTATAATATTTAATATGTGGGTAAAAGCTTCTTGATCCAAGGAGAAATCTGACTGCCATTCTGAGGTCAAGAAGGATTTTTTTCCCAGTATGTTGCATATTGGCGAGTGCTTCAGACTGGGTTTTTTGCCTTCTTTTGAATAAACAGCAGTAGGTAATTTGTGAAAAGCTGAACCCGATGGACGCACGTCTTTTTTTCAACCTACAGTTGTGTTCAAAATTATTCAACCCCCAATGCTGTAAAGGGTTTTAGGGAATTTAGTGTACATTTGTAATTTTATTCAGAATTAAATCCTACAAAGACTTTTTAAAGAACCATATGCAACTAAAATGACATCAATTGGTTTTGTAATACAGTAGTAAATGTTTCTTTTGTGAATTCTTCATTGACACAATTATTCAACCCCTTAAAGACTACCACTCTGAAGAACAGAGGTTCATTCAAGTGTTTTCAATCAGGTATTGAAAACACCTGTGGATGTCACGTAGCAGCAATAAAGCATAATAAGCACCAATTAGGCAGCTTTAAAATGACTGTGATACTCAGCTCCTTCTAGACATTTACTGATGTGGTTACAAACATGGTGAAGTCAAGAGAATGGTCCAGGAAGACAAGAGAAGAGGTGATTACTCTTCACAGGAAGGGCAATGGCTATAAGAAGATTGCAAAGATGTTAAACATACCAAGAGAGACCATAGGAAGCATCATTCGCAAATTCAAGGCAAAGGGCACTGTTGAAACGCTACCTGGTCGTGGCAGAAAGAAGATGCTGACTTCGACTGCTGTGCGCTACCTGAAGCGTAGAGTGGAGAAAAGTTCCCGTGTGACTGCTGAGGAACTGAGAAAAGATTTGTCAGATGTGGGTACTGAAGTTTCAGCTCAGACAATACGGCGCACACTGCGTAATGAAGGCCTCCATGCCAGAACTCCCAGGCGCACCCCCTTGCTGTCTCCAAAGAATAAGAAGAGTCGACTGCAGTATGCCAAAAGTCATGTGGACAAACCACAGAGGTTTTGGGATAGTGTTCTGTGGACTGATGAAACAAAATTAGAACTGTTTGGGCCCATGGATCAACGCTATGTTTGGAGGAGGAAGAACAAGGCCTATGAAGAAAAGAACACCTTGCCTACTGTGAAGCATGGCGGGGGGTCAATCATGCTTTGGGGCTGTTTTGCTTCTGCAGGTACAGGGAAGCTTCAGCGTGTGCAAGGTACCATGAATTCTCTTCAGTACCAGGAGATATTGGATGACAATGTGATGCAGTCCGTCACAAACCTGAGGCTTGGGAGATGTTGGACCTTTCAACAGGACAATGATCCCAAGCATACCTTCAAGTCCACTAGAGCATGGTTGCAGATTAAAGGCTGGAACATTTTGGAGTGGCCATCGCAGTCACCTGACTTATATCCGATTGAGAACCTCTGGTGGTGGGACTTAAAGAAAGCAGTTGCAGTGCGAAAGCATAAGAATGTGACTGAACTGGAGGCTTTTGCCCATGACGAATGGGCGAAGATACCCGTAGATCGCTGCAAGACACTTGTGTCAAGCTATGCTTCATGTTTAAAAGCTGTTATAACTGTAAAAGGATGTTGTACTAAGTACTAAGATTGAATGTCACTTGGGGGTTGAATAAAACTGATAATGATGTGAGCACAGAAAAGACATTTGTGGTTATTTCATTATAAATGTTATGTTATATTTGTCTGACCTACACGTGCCTCTTTGATTTAATTGTAAGCAAGATGACTGAATGATCAAAATCAATGTCAAACTGGCCAAAACACTCAATTTCAGTGGGAGTTGAATAATTTTGAACACCACTGTATGGCACCAACTCTTAAACCTTTTGCAAAATCACTTAATACCTCCATTAAACCCATCTAAAAATCCCTTACCTCAGGTCCCACAGTGCCGAGTCAGCAGGATCCACCACTTCCTCTGGCCGAAAGCAGCAGAGTAAGACTGGGAACAAATAGTTTCCAGTGTTCTTTTGCAGCTCCTTCCACGGCCCAGCGCAATCAAGATTTAGCAGTGTTCGTACAGGGGCGTGCTGGGCTCCATGGAGTGCTATTTACTCAAGGAGCTGATAGACGCGATGGCACGCAGCGCCACAGTTGGAATCTCTCAGCGTCTCACAATTATTCTGGTCCCAGCTGCAAATACAGCAGTTGACTAGGAATAAGCTCATTAAGGGAAATTGGCTTGCAATAATTTTCTCCCTTGCAAACTCCCTGTTACCATCTAGGTCAGAATCAGACAGCTAAAGTTTTTTGAGTTACCCATTATTATTCAAAAGATTTATTTATTCATTAGTTCCTCTATAACAGTGTTTCTCAAACCTGTCCTCAGGGCCCACTAACAGGCCAGGTTTTCCAGATACCTAAAGCAAAGCAAAGGTGATATGATTTGCTGCTCAGTGATTGCAGGGTTCAGTCTGCTTTTCTCCAAGGTGATCTGCAAAATCTAGCTTGGTTGGGGGTCCCCAGGACAGGTTTGAGAAACACTGCTCTATAGCACGTAACCTTCTAACATTTGTTTCAGTTCAATGTAAAGCATTTACAACTACAACAAAGGAAAACGTATAGATTAAGTGTGTGATATAGGATGTGTTTATAATGATTGTGTTTGCTTTTTTAGGACTTTCTCATGGAGACATTTATAATGTTTAAAGATCTCATAGGAAAGAATGTTTATCCTTCAGACTGGATGACTATGAGCATGGTGCAGAACAGGTAGTGATATTCGTTCTTTCACATACTAAACCTACTGTGATGACTTGTGTTTTCTTTTCATTTCAGTTAGTTCATATGGCTTATTTCTAAAGTTTTTTTTAATATTTTGAGGATTTGTTTAATTGGTTTTACTTGCTTAGAATGGCAGAACATGTAAAACTATACGGTAGCCTAGACTGTCAATGTGTCTTTTGTTATTCCTCTTTTCAACTGCCATACCAAACAATAAAAAATGTATGGTCAGTTGTTTACAGGTTGTAAAATATATGACTTAAAGAGACACTCTTGATTTGTAAAAAGGGCGGGTTGGAGGGATTATATTAATATCCTTCTAATCTTCAGCACCTTCCTCCTCTCAGTTTAACCTTGGATGATCCTTTAGGCTGGAGTCAGACGAGCGCACTATGTGCGCACATACTGACATGCCTTTCCGGCGTCCGTCGCAGCGTTGTGATGCTGCGACAGAGCTGGCCACACACTGTTGCGCACGCACGAATATCGCGCGTGACAGCGGACGTGCTGCATCTGTGCAGCAATTCTCCCTATCGAAGCACTAGGACACGCATTGACGGGACTACAAAGCGCGATCCATAGGAGGTTCGCGCCCTGCACGGCTGAGCGCACTGACTGCGCTCAGCGAGTTGGCCGTCAAGTGGATGGAATGTCCACACTTATGGACGTTCCTTCTGCCCTTTCTACCACTCGTCTGACCCCGGCGTTAATGTTCTCCTTATCTCCAGCACTGGGTCTCCCTTGTCACTGCTCCAAAACTGAAGAATTGAAGATGTCAATGAACTGACAGAGTATTGGATACCCGAGCGTTGAAGTGCATTGAGAGTAGGGATGAGCTGTTCGGTTCGATTGGTTCAGAGTTCGATTCGAACATTGGCCATTCGAAAGTTCCCGAACTTCGAACTTTTTGGGATGTTCGCCAAAAGTTCAAAATAAAAATTTGATTTTTTTTAAAAAAAATCCTAAAAAATCTAAAAATAAAGAGACTCTTTACTGCAGAATATTATAAGCAATGGTTTATTAGATATTGAATTAAAACGGGAATATTTTTAACATTGAAGCCCTCTAATCAGACACTGTAGAGGGCAGCCCGCTGGAGCCTCCCTCGCGTTCGAACTCGAACTTTTGAAATTGTTCGAGTTCGAATGCAAACCGAACACGGGGGTGTTCGGCTCATCCCTAATTGAGAGCCATTGGCTGTTTGAGAATGTGCAGAGGTATACATTCCCGATTTAACCCCAGGAGGCTGATGAGCTTGTCATTTGGTGGGATTTCTTACTGTTCATAGGACTGAGTTAACCTCCCAGGATGCCTAACAGGGGAGAGAGAGGGGGGCACACTCAGTCACCCAAATCTAACTAATGTTGCGTGCTCAACTCCCATCACTCTCAGGAGGATGAATGCAACGCTAACAGTCAGCCCAAAACCTTGCACAAGAAAAAAACATTTTATGACACAGGTATTCAAGATCTAACAAAGACTACAAAATTAGTCTTTTAGTTTACTTGGAATGGCCATTATAAATATAAGCTCACTCACCACATCAATGCAGATTTCATGAGTGAGAAAAAATAATAAGTGTTGAAAAAAAGCAACAGCAAAAGTGCAACATGACCAAATATCTCAAAAAATACCGGAGTGCCAAATTAAGAGAGAGTAACTCCCAAGTAAATTCCGTTAAGGAATGCATGTGACTTATTTCTGTGTCTAAAATGTTCAACTAAAAAGTGCTGCAAATAAATAATTATTAATCAGAAATAAGACATACTGAGAAACAATACGCGACAAATGGGCCAACACCCCAATGAACACTGCAAAGTTTCTAGGCTATTGCAGCACAGAAAGAACTTGGTGGAATTTATATTCTTCCACCCCAGGAACTCCTAATTCGGGATCAACAAGTCATTGTGGCCAGGACGAGCTACCTACAGCCTACACACTGGCGGATCCAGGGATGGGGCACAAGAGGCACGGGTTTGGATCGAAATCCCTACAACCAGGTTCCCTAATGCCAAAATCCAGATGGCCAACTTCCCTACACAGACAACTCCCTGACAGCCAACTTCCCTACACGGCCAACTCCTTGACGGCCAACTTCCAGACATCCAAAATCCCAGCAGCTAACACTAACCCTACTCCCTAATAGGGATGGGCTGCCGGTTCGAATCGGTTCGATGTTCACATCGAACATTGGCTGTTCGGAAGTTCGCGAACTTCAAATTTTTCAGGCCGTTCGCAAAAAGTTCGAAAAAAAATTGCATGTTTTTTAAAAAAATGCTTAAAAAATCCTAAAAAATCTAAAAATAAAGAAACTCTTTGCTGCAGAATATTATAAGAAACGGTTCATTAGATATTGAATTAAAACGGGAAGATTTTTAACATTGAAGCCTATGGGATAAAACAATCTTGTTGCTAAAACATCAGGCAGATGAGGCCCTCTAATCAGGCACTGTAGAGGGCAGCCCGCCGGGGCCTCCCAAGGATCCCTTGAGGAGCATGCGGCCACCGGATGACAGAACTGCGACTGTGCGGGCTGGCCGGCCGGGTGCATGTGGCAGAAAGGTGGCGCAGGGAGGGAGCCACTGCACCTGCAGCCACGGCAGACCCCCCCCCACAACCAGGATCCAAGGAGCCCCCACTGACTGACCACCAGGCTAAGGTGAGGTGACACATTTCTAAAAACAATAAAATACGAGGACCTTTTTAAATGTCCCCGGGAACATAAAATAAAACCTTTTTTTTCTTTCTTTCTAATACTCACCTGATTCCTGGATCCACCAACAAGCACAGCCTCCCGTCTTCCACGCTGTTAGAAGCTGCATACACCGGTGCGCTGTGTGCAGCTTCTAAGAAGATATTTGTTTTCATTGTTTCCTGTCCCCCAGGGCAGTACCCGGACCCCCATACATATATGCCCTCTGGAGGGGACCTTAATTTTTGAACTTTTGAGCCCCATTGACTTGCATTGCGTTCGAATCGTGTTCGCGTTTGAATTCGAACTTTTTCAAATGTTCGAATTCGAATGCAAACTGAACACGGGGATGTTCGGCCCATCCCTACTCCCTAACCCCCTAAACCTAGCCCTAACCCTAACCCCCTAAACCTAGCCCTAACCCCCAAACCTAACCCTAGCCCCCTAAATCTAGCCATAACCCTAGCCCCTAAACCTAGCCCTATCCCCCCTAAACCTAGCCCTAACCCTAACCCCCTAAACCTAGCCCTAACCCCCCCTAAACCTAGCCTTAACCCTAACCCCCTAAATCGAACCCTAACCCCCTAAACCTAGCCCTAACCCTAACCCCCTAAACCTAGCGCTAACCTCCCTAACCCTAGCCCTAACCCTAGCCCCCTAAACCTAGCCATAACCCTAACCCCCTAAACCTAGCCATAACCCTAACCCCCCAAACATAGCCCTAACCCTAACCCCCTAAATCTAGCCCTAACCCCCTAAACCTAGCTTTAACCCTAACCCCCTAAACCTAGCCCTAACCCTAACCCCCTAAACCTAGCCATAACCCTAACCCCCTAAACCTAGCCATAACCCTACCCCCTAAACCTAGCCCTAACCCCCATAAACCTAGCCCTAACCCCCTAAACCTAACCCTAACTTCCTTAAACCTAGGGTTAGGGTGTTAGTATTAGGGTTAGCCGCGGGGATTATGGATGTCTGGAAGTTGGCCGTGTAGGGAAGTTGTGATGTCCGGCACTTGTTCTGTCTGGAAGTTGGCCGTCGGAATGTTGGCATTAGGGAACCTGGCTGTAGGGATTTTGTCCAGCACCCAAGAGGCACCCCCCAAGCCGCAATCCCACTTTAAGAAATGAAGGGGACCTTTGGATGTTTGAACCCCTGTGTCTCTGATTCCATACCCTATATGGTCACGTGAGGTGTCACTGGAAAGGGCAGAATCCAGCCTTTCCAATTACTTTGAAGATAACTATGTACAATGAAAAATAAAAATTAGCAAATATAAAATACAAGAGAAAATTTGGGTTTATTCTCTTTTTCTTTAATTTTTAAAAATTGTGGTTGAAATTGTACATTTCCTTAGGATAACGCAGTAACACATTGTCCATTTTTGAGATTGTTATTTTGTAAAGAAGATACTCTGCCAGATATATAACCATAAGCATTTGGATGATAACAAGTTCGGAAAATAAATTTTCATATTGAAAATGATTGAAATCTGAATAGAATTAATGTACATATTCTAATATGGCATTCTGATTTGACATGACATATACACATTATAATTATATATTTTGAATCTTTTGAGTCCCCTGACAAAAGGATATACAATTTAAAAGGAGCTATTCGCATGCAAACATTGAGAAATCTGAGCTTACAGGGGTATTTTTCTACATTGACACAGATATCTTCTTAACTCATAATTTGTATATTTTAAAACTTAATACATAAAATAATACCGCTAGCTTTGTCACATGAAAAGTGTCTGCATTTTAAAATAAATTCATGCCAACTATTCTTATCCTATTGAAACATAGATTTATCAAAACAATCTTTAGGCCTCATTCACACACAACAAATTATTATATTGAATATTGCGTATATGCGCACATATATTAAATATTCAATAAAATAAAAGTTTTGTTTTTTTTAACCTCCCTGGCGTTAGTCCCCTGGTTTTAATCAAGTGTGGCTCGGGGTTAACTTTCAGTGCTGAAAGCAATAACTCCGACCCACACTCGGGCTGCATAGTGCATAGTCCTGTCCCTGCGCTCCCTCGCATTCCCCCGCTGTCACCTCCGGCCGATCACGACGTCATACTTCATGGTTCCCTTCTCGCGAGAAGGGAACCAGGAAGTAAAACGTTGCGATCGCACGGAGGAGAATGCGATTGCGGAGGTCAGCGAGGGAGCGCAGGGACGGGTAATGTACGCAGCCCGAGTGTGGCTCGAGGATACCGCTTTCAGTAGTGAAACGTAACACCAAGCCACACTCGGGAAACCGTCAGAGGGAGATTAAACTTAGTAATGTACGTGCGTATACGCATGCGCACATGCGTAAACACACGTGAAAATGCAAAAACACGCTGCTGGGACACATCTTGGTTCCATTCTGGTTTTGCGCATGTTTATGCTACGCAAATATACGGTTCCATATGCAGCTATGTGTATGGAGCCATTTATTTGCATATGTTGCATATAGTACAATACTCACGTACGTGCGTATCAGTGTGAATGAGGCCTAAAAGTGCAAGTTTGAAAACTGAAATAGCCCTATTCTTGGTTTCCTTTATCCCTAAGCAATACAACATTTATCTATAGGTTACAATGTTGTACATAAGAATTACAGAAACTGTGTGAAAACTGCAGAAAGATGGTATCTCTGAAATTGTCGGAAATGGTTTGTGTCACAGTTAAAGGGACTATTTATCTCAGGAAATACCTTCAATATCTACTAGACTAGTGCAATAATTTCATAGTGGTAACTTGATTTGTTGTTCTGCTTATTTTCCTCATGTGAGATAAGGGCTCAGTATCAAAATCTAAATTTTAAAAAAGAGAAATAAGTGTTTAATTGGTATGACCCTTTAATTTAGAAAACTATTTGTTTCTATAAATTTAATAAACAATAGGGGCTCTATCATCCCCTTAACCCTAGCGCTCACATAAATGAGTGTTAACGCTAGGTTACTTGAGGCGATAGCGCTACGCCCGTATCATCTCCCAATAGTTAAAAAAACCTGTTAGCGAAATAGTTTTAGCGATTTTTAGTGCAATCTTACTGTACTTTGCGCTTCCTATGCTTAAAATGGGGAGCACAAAGTGTAAGCAGAGAGTAATTAGCGTTAGGATCACATAGTCCTACCACTAGTTACTCACAGCTGTCGCTAACTCAAAACGTTTGCTACAGCTTAGAGCTGGTGCTAACTGATTGCACTGCTGCGGAATCAGTTATCACCAGCTCTAAACCCTCCAAATATCAAATACTCACCTCTCATCCCAATGGCGAGAACGGCGGCCCAATCTGCTTCTTCTGGCTACCGGGAGCAGAGTGAAACTGAGGAAAAAAGTCCCCAGTCTTTCTCAGCGATCACTCCATGGACCTGCAGGATCTTGCCTCGCAATGTCCTGCAGGTCATGTGACCTGGCAGAAGCCTCCATGGGATGCTCAAGACAGCGCTTTAAGGTTGCCCTGAGCAGCCTGGACCCTAGTGCCCAATATGGGGCGAATGCTAATTTTTCCCCCTTAGTGTCCTCATTTTAGTGAGGGGCAGCTGATAGGGCCCTACTTGTTTTCATGGGGAATAATTGCACTGTGGAAAGACAATTGAAGAAAGTAATATTAGTAGGTGGCTGACAGCTTTAGCTAATTTGTTACCCTATATAGGGCCATATTACATACTTGGTGCTAACTTAACCAGAGCTGTTGTTAACTTAAAACCTCCATAGGCTATAATGGCTCTGGGAAGTTTACAACAGCTCTGGTTAAGTTAGCACCAACTATGTAATATGGCCCATAGTCTTCTTAAGCTTGGCATTAGGGGGCCTAGACACCAAGAGAAGGCAAAAAGTATGGGAAGCTGAGAGCTGTGAGCTCTGCATTGCTGTTTTGTGATTGTGAATCATCTTAGCGGACCAGTACTGTTAGGAATAACTCTGTTTAGTTAGTCTCAATATGAGAGTAGGTTTTCATTGGTTTAAGGTATTCAAGGGAAAGTGTACCAGACCGTATATACTTGTCTAAGTATAAACACCCTGCAAACAATTGGGTGTTCCAGCAGTAACCTTATCACAGCACCTATACACCAGACATGTGCAGTTCCTTTTCTAATGAATTAATTGCAATTCAGCTACATTTTGGTCAATTCTTGTTTCATCCAAAAAGAAAGGAACAAAAAAAACAAATCTGCTGCCGCTGTAAAAAGTAAAATAAACTAATAAATATAAATGGGGGTCATAACAGGGCCAGCCTATAGTGACGAGGTCCCCTTTTGTTTTGTTGAGGTATGGACAATGGTGCACCCCCAATTGTATGTATTGCCTCCACAAGCTGCGCCTAAGTAGCAGCTGTGTGGTGGACATACACAGTATGTCAACCCACTACCTATGAGTGGTCCCGCATTCATTATTGGTCACTGAGTAGTTGCTAATATTTATCCACAACGGTGTAGATTTAGCACAGTGTTACATGATATGCCTCCACCTGCTTCTGCTATGTCTGGTGAGGACATAAGGGTGCTATGGCAGTCACTGTGAGCTCAATATGCTTTTTATCTATTTAGATTTTCTTACCTGTTGTCATCGGTCGTGGCTGACTATCTAGCGCTGATCATCTGCTACTAAGTTGATAACTGTGGCACTAGACTTGATGCTAGAAATTCATTCATCCAAAGACAAATTTTCCCTCTGAATTTTGAATGAACTTTATTGGGCAAAGGACATATTTTATTTTCATTCAAAACATATTAAAAAAAACACATTTTACCTGCACATCCCTAATAATACACCATCCTAATTAAATGGCTAAACATGTCATAGTGTTTTTTTTTTTTACCATGTTTCATTGCAGTGAGCAAACTCACACAGTTGCATAAGCTTTGTGTGTTTAGTTTTTTTAATTAGTAAAGTTAACATTGATGATCCCAATTCTCTGTATGCTAGAGCTAGAGTTTTGCACAGACAAATGCCGGAGCAACATATGTATTAAGATTATCCCCACTTCATGTTGAAGTGGGACTCAAATTACAGTGCTATTCCATCCTTCAGTAAAATAAAATTAAAATATCACAACTATACAAGATTTGCAAACACTGAAAAGGCGAACATTCCATACATTAGATTTCCATGGATTTAGCCCAGAAATGTATATTACTAAATCTATTAATATTAAGTACAAATGTTTACGTTTAAAGTTTCCGAAATATTGCTAAAAAATCAAGTAAGATGTGTATTTTTTTAAGGTATTTATAAACAACAATTTTACTATAAAATGATGTGCTGTTGATTCAAATTTATATTGTTAACTATGCAACTCTTGTATGTATAAATAAGAGAATAATAGTATCTGACCATGTTCTGTTACCCTTCTAACCTTCAATGTAGGACATTAAATCTAAAACATGTATATTGAAATGGATTTGTGGATCAGCATCTTGTCTTGCTAGCCTGTAAGACCACAATCAGTATTACATACTAACGCGCAGCCCTGAGCATCCTCTCCTGGAGTCTATAGGACTCCATTGAAGCTACGACTGCTGAGTCACATGACCTGCAGGATCTCACCCTCTCGCAAGATCTTGCAGGAACGGGGAGTGATCGTGGAGGGAGACTGGGGACTTTTTTCCCCAGTCTCACTCTGCTTCCGGCAGCCAGAAGAGGCAGATCGAGGTGCCATTCTCACCGCGAGTTGAGTGGTGAGTATCTTATTTTTGGGGGGATTTAGGCAGAAGCGGAATCAGTTAGCACCAGCTCCAAGCTGTGGTTAACTTTTCAGTTAACCACAACGTTTTTTTTTAACTCGTTAGTGTTCAGATTTTAATGTGGGCAGGCCGCACTACGGCCACTTAACCTAACATTAAGATTGTAATATTGTCACATGTATAGACAATAGCTAATACGTTTGTAATCCTTGTACCCGCCTTGGGTATTATGTCCTTAATAAAGCACGGTCCTCTAGTGTTGCATAAACAAGTTTTGTAACTTAATTGTATTGAACGCTTCAGCAGGCAGCAGTATCAGCATACAAAATAAAACAAACACATCCCTACAAACAAAATCCTAGTTCCTTTGAGCTCGGACTCACTAAGAGATCCCTTACTATCAGGGTTTCTAAACGAAACAAAACACAGGTTTCACCAACCTTAGATGTTATATTTTTCAGCATTCAGGTTTCTGCTTGGAACCAAACAAGCTGCCTCCTCTCCCCACAGGCACCTCTCTCAGACTGAAGAGCAGGCAGTGATTGTTTTTACTGCTGCTTATGATTTTCAGAGGACCACTGTGTAGGAGTATTACCTAAACAAACTCCAGGACTTCATTAAGAAAAAATCACTCCTCTAGAGCTAAACATCATATCCCTCTCTAAAAAGGTTATAGGGAATGTACACACCTTCACAGATTACACCATGCACTTTATCACACTATACATGTTTAATAAAGTCTGATGTAGATAGAATAAAAATTGCATAATAAAATTATAAAGTAGGTAAAGGTTTGTAAAATGCATCTTTAGAAAGTATATGTTCGGCTGATACGTGTCTTAATTTAGAAACCAAGGAAACATAATATTTGTTCATGCTTATCTGCATGCTGTGGTGTTGAACTGATTGTCTAAATTCCACCTTAATTTAAAAAATCACTTAAGCCTATGAGTTATGTTCATGATTTATCTGTTTCCTTTTCCTTACCCATGCTTACATCTTTCAGAGATAAGTAAAATAGAATGGGTAACCTTCCAAGACAACTGATAGTAACATAATCCCCTCATGTCATCTTCCCAGTGCTTGGTATTCATCACGCACAGTACTAGCACACTGGAAACAGACCTGAACGGACAGGATCTTACCTGGGGAAAATTCTGTTTTTGTTTCTGTGTATGATGTTTAATATTTTCTATACTAAAAAAAGTATATAGTCAGAATCCATGCTATCATTGGTTAGATACTGAAATGAGAAATAAAGCACAATGCACTAGACTGCTCAAATCAGAATTGCAATAATAATAACTAAATTTTCACTGTATACAGTATGTAAATAACCACTCATGATATTATTATGGTTGCACTTTATTTAAAATGACTGCCGAGTCACGATCAAATGTTGATATTTTCATTGGGTAGTTAAAAACCTCTCTTTCATTGTAGTTACTAAATAGTGAACCTTTAACCTATTTACTAAGAAGTTTTTGTTGAATTTTTTATCATAATATTTACTTGAAAGATGGCATGAGGAGTTAACAAATGAATGTAGGGCAAAACGGACATTTTCTACAGAAATTGTTGTTCTGAGTTAAAAATAATAAACTAATGTAAGTTTGCTCATTATTAATTTTTCATGTACTTGTTTATCCTTTACAGAAATTTTGTTGGAGTGAAAGCTACTGAACTTTAGATGGTGTCCTTTATCTTGCATTATCAGCGTGCAGGCAGAAATAGCATTTGTGTCAAATAAAGTAAATGTGGTAAAGATTAGGGATGTGCCGAATACCCCCCGAGTTCGGTTCGGGCCCGAACCCGAACTTCCCATATGTTCGGGTCCGAACCCGAACCCAAACTCGAACTCCATGCAAGTCAATGGGGCTGAAAATTCGTTTTTTAGAGTGCCCTCCAAGAGGGCATATATGCTAGATATTTGCCATAAAAGGTGTATGGGGGTCCGGGTAGTGCCCTAGGGGACAGGAAACAAGGACAAAAGTTTAAAAAAAAAGTTATTAAACTGACAGTGAGTTTTCCATGAAATAAGGGTTAAAAATAAAAAACAAAAATTCCTTCAAATATCGTGCCTAGGAGGTCCCCATAACCTGCCTGTGAAGTGGCAGATTTCTAGGATGTATAGAAACACTTAAAAACAAAAAAATGACGTTTCAAATGACGGTAAATGGTTTTCCTTTAATCTATCCATAAACAACTGCTTGGGGCGGCAGTCTGTATGAAAAGAGGAGACATTTTCATACACGCAGAAAAAGTTTACTGATTTTTTTGGCTAAACTATTGTGAAACTTATGCAGGCTTTGGATGAAAGTAACAATAGGTGCTTCATAATTGGTCATTTAGCGTCCCCAACAGTGCCGTCACACCGTAACCCCTCTGAGGATATGAATCTGATACAGGCGTCAGTGGCAGTGCACCCAAATATTGTGCTTTTGGTACCAGGCCTGCAAGTACTATCATACAGTAACTCCTCTGTGGTATTGTGGAAGAATGCAGGGGTGAACCTTGCGGTCCTATATTAAAAAGATATGCATCTGGTTAAGGCGTCAGTGCACCCAGATATTCTGCCTTTGGTGCCAGGCCAGCAAGTACCATCATACAGTAACCCCTCTGTAGTATTGTGGAAGAATGCAGGGGTGGACCATGTGGTCCTATATTGAAAAGATATGATTCTGGTCAAGGCGTCAGTGCACCCAGATATTCTGCCTTTGGTGCAAGACTGCCAGGCCAGCAAGTATCATCATACAGTAACCCATCTGAGGTATTGTGGAATAATGAACCTTGCGGTCCTATATTGAAAAGTTTTTTATCTGGTAATGGGCGTCAGTGCACCCAGATATTGTGCCTTTGGTGCCAGGCCAGCAAGTGTCATCAAACAGTAACCCCTCTTTGGTATTGTGGAAGAGTGCAGGGTTGGACCCTGTGGTTCAAAAAATTAAAATGATATAAATCTGGCACAGGCGTCAGTGCAGCCAAATATTGTGCCTTTCATGGCAGCAAGTGCCTTCACACCGTAACCCTTTTGTGGTATTGTGAAAGAGTTCAGTGCTGGAGGTTTTGTGAATGCAGAAGAGGACATCCCCGATCTATTCCATTACTTCAGCATCAGGGGATTGATAGCTGCTGATCCAGGACTGATTCATTTTTATAAATGTCAGCCGGTCTACAGAGTCGGTGGACAGACGCACTCTTTTGTCTGTGACAAAACCTCCAGCGGCACTGAATGTCCTTTCGGAAAGCATGCTAGATGAAGGGCAACCTAGTAGCTGCATAGCATATTGGCTAAATTCTGGCCAGTGATCTAATCTCAACACCCAGTAAGCCAGTGGATCATCTGCTGGAAAGGTATCCAGGTCTGCCCTTGCCCCTAGGTAGTCCTGCACCATATGGTGAAGACGCTGGCAATGGGTGCCTACATTTGATGTCCCTGGGTGTCGAGGACTAAAAAAATTAAAAAATGCATCAGTCAAGCGGCCCTGGCCTTCACCACTATTCCTCTGATCACCCGCAGCCTCAGAAGCATGTGTGTCAGCACTTGGTAATCTACCAGTGCCTGGAAAGGTGTTACACAAGTGTCGCTTTAGAGCGTCTTCAAGTTTTTTCATCCTGTGCTCCCTCTTTTGCGGGCAGGATGAGCTCTGCAACTTTACCCTTGTATCGTGGATCAAGAAGGGTTGCCAACCAGTAATGATCCCTCTCCTTGATAGCACGAATACTGGGGTCCTTTAGCAGGCTTTGCATCATTAGGGAGCCCATGCAGCGTAGGTTGGAGGTGGCATTAGCTTCCGAGTCTTCCTGGTCAATGAGGATGACTGTATCGTGCACTTCCTCCTCCCAGCCACGCACTAGCCCTTGTGTTTCTGGGTACACGAAACCCTCCCTTGACGAATCCCCACCTTCAATGCCCCCACTACTTAAATATTCTGCCTCCTCCTCATCCTCCTCCTGTCTGATCTGAGTAGGACCCGCTGGAATGCTGTCTGCGGAAAGACTGGGGCCTTGAGAGCTAGGGAAGGCCTCCTCTTCCTCCCGCTGCTCTGCCTCTAGAGCCACATCTATAATTCCCCGCAGAGTGTGCTCCAGCAGGAACACTAAAGGAATTGTGTCACTGATGCATGCACTGTCCCTGCTCACCATCCTCGTTGCCTCCTCAAATGGTGACAGTACAGTGCATGCATCCTTGATCATCAGCCACTGCGGGGGGGGAACCAAGTTGACCTGAACCTGTCCTTGTGCAAACTCACACAGGTACTCGTTGATGGCCCTCTGCTGCTTGTGCAGATGCTCCAGCATTGCTAATGTCGAGTTCCACCTGGTGGGCATGTCACAGATCAGACTGTTTGTGGGAAGGTGGAATTCTCTTTGAATTTCTGCTAGGAGAACGCTTGCTGGGAATGACCGTCTGAAGTGGCTGCAGACTTTTCTGGCCTGGATGAGAAGCTCTGGCAGCCCTGGGTACTTGGTTAGGAAACGCTGTGCCACTAGATTTAGGACGTGTGCTAGGCATGGTACATGCGTCAATTTACCCTTGCATAGGGTGGAGAGAAGGTTGCTGCCATTATCGCAGACGATCATTCCAAGCTGAAGCTGGCGTGGTGTTAACCATCTCTGCACCTGCCCCTGCAGAGCTGACAGAATTTCTGGCCCGGTGTGGCTCCTGTCCCCTAAACAAACCAGCTCAAGCACAGTATGGCATCTTTTTGCTTGAGCCATTGCGTAGACCCTGTCAGGCGTCGGTTTAACTGCCACTTCGCCAGAGACAGAGAAGGAGGAGGAGGAGGAGGAAGAGGAAATGGTGGTGGTGGAGCAGACAGACCTCATACAAGCAGCTTTCTGGAGGCGTGGTGGATGAACAAGCTCCAGCACAGAGCCCCGTCTTGGATCCCTCCCAGCTGCAATCAGAGTTACCCAGTGTGCCGTGAAGGAAATGTAACGACCCTGTCCATGCTTGCTGGACCACGTGTATAAAGTCACATGCACCTTGTTGCTGACTGCCTTTCCCAATGACTGGATAACATTGTCTTCCACGTGCTGGTATTGTGCTGGAATGGCCTTGCGTGAAAAGTAATGGCGTTTTAGAACCTGCCACTGTGGTACAGCACATTCAGCAAATTCACGGAAAGGAGCAGAGTCCACCAGCTGGAAAGGCAGCAGCTGCAATGCGAGTAATTTTGCTAAGCTGGCATTTAGACGCTGTGCTTGGGGATGGTTGGGAGTATATTTTTTCTTTCGCTGCAGCAGCTGCGGCAACGTAATCTGACTGCATAAATCTTCAGCTGCTGGGATGATGTCACATTGTGAGGAAGGACCTGCTGGTACATCCATTACTGTAGCATCATCCCTGTCGGTGGAGGTTGTAGGCAATGACATGGCAGGACATACAGTGTGGGTAGAGACAGATGAGGAGGAGGAGGACCTACGCAAAGTTTTGCTCCAACGGGATGTGTGGCAGTTGTTCATATGTTGCCTCAAGCACGTGGTACCCAAGTGTCCAGTATCTTTCCCACGCTTAAGCCTCATCTGACATAGATTACAAATAGCAACGCTGCGCTCTACTGCACATTTCTTAAAGAACTCCCAGACAACAGAGTTCCTGCATGTGTGCTTTGAGACAAAAGAGCTCTGCACCGGAGCAGCTCTGATATGTGATGCCTTGGACTGGCTAGTGCTACGGTTGGTCACAGAGGATGTTGTGCCTCGTGTTTGCTGTGCCTCCTCCCCCTCTTCCTCACTTAATTCCTCTGTTCGATCAGGCACCCAGGTGGAGTCAGTGACCTCATCATCATTGTCATCATCACCCCCTATCTCCTCATCACTGGAGCCAACTTGGCAGTATGCTGCAGCTGCTGGGGCAACATGAGTGCCAGTTATTTGTGTGTCTTTCACTGGCACCCCCTTCCTCTAGGTTGATTATACTCCCTTCCTCAACCTCAGAGATTGAATCAGAGCACTGTACTTGCTGCGCATCCTCAAGCAGCATGTCACTGTCATTGTAGTTAAACAATTCAGCTGACTCCTCCGTGTGTGATAGCGAGGCTACGGCAGGAGTAGCTGTGGACATGGAGGCTGCATTAAAGGGATTCTGGTATAACTCAGTGAGACACACTGAAAGCTGGCAGCCAGTGACAAGAGACAGATTACAAGTCTCAGACACCTCCTATAAATCAGTGAGACACCTTGATGGGTGGCAGTGAAACCTCCTATAAATCAGTGAGACCCCTTCATGGGTGGCAGCCAGTGAGAACACACGGATTATAACAATTCCCAAATGTTTTGTAGAAATTAGTGAGCCCCAAAATACTGCGTGGTACTGGCTGTGTGACAAGACACAGATCACCTCAATTCACAAATGTTTTGTAGAAATTAGTGACACCCAAAATACTGCGTGGTACTGGCTGTGTGACAAGAGACAGATCACCTCAATTCACAAATGTTTTAAAGAAATTTGTAAACCCCAAAAAAACTTGCTGGCACAGTGACAAGACACAGAAGATCACCTCAATTCACAAATGTTTTAAAGAAATTTGTAAACCCCAAAAAAACTTGCTGGCACAGTGACAAGACACAGAAGATCACCTCAATTCACAAATGTTTTCAAGAAATTTGTAAACCCCAAAAAAACTTGCTGGCACAGTGACAAGACACACATCACCTAAATTCCCTGGTATTTGGTAGAAATGAGACCCCCCCAGACCCCCAGTAGCGTGGCAGACCGGCAGTAAAAACACATAACTATCTCCTCTGAAATCTCCTCTCAAAATGCGTGCTGTAGCTATGCGTGGAAATGTTATATAGTGTGCTGCGGGACTTAGCTCTGTGAGCCCATGATTGGGCAAAATTTGCCCAATCAGGACTCTGAGCCGTGATTGGCATACTGTTGAACCTGTCTTGCACCAGACCTGTGGTCAGGTGCAAGGCTGTAGCCAATTACGAGCTTCAGGCCAGTGGAAAAATGCATTGTGGTCCATTGTGATGCATTGTGGTCGAACATGCGGCGAACACCCGGAAATGTTCGGAGTTCGCAATCTAATCGAACAGGCTAAGTTCGGGTCAAACTCCGAACCGTCCGAACCGAACAGCTCATCCCTAGTAAAGATAATAAAAATGGTCATAACTCCTGCTTATAGAGATTTGAGTAATCATAATGATATTAGTAGCATTGCAACTTTCACAAAATACCAATTGAATATAAAAATAATATCTGTATGGGGAATAAAGACTGTGTATGGAATTTTCAGTAACCCAGTAGTATTTGTAATTTACAGATAGTTTTCAGCAGTTGTTACCCCCTGAATCTTATCCCTGTACAGCAGTGATTGACCCTACAGCTTTTCATGTATTCTGCCCTCTCCTTGGCTGTTCTTATGCAGTGGAAAGGTTTTGAATTTAATGTTAGAGTGAGTTTTGGGGATTCTATTTGCAACTTAATTACAGTAATAACAGGGGAATGGAGAGCAATAGAACAACAAATTCTGCTTCTCCACATGGATCACACTAAGCTTTCAAAGCAATGGCATATCATCACTTTGATAAATTTAAATAAATGTATTTTTTTTCTAACACACATTGTGGTTTTGATTATATAGGCAGTGCTTTTTTCTGGAAAAATAGATGGGGGTACTCTCACGCTCATGGAAAAACTGATTATTGTGACTATTTTTTGTGTCCTAATAAATACTCCTTTATTAACCCTTTAAGGACAGTAATTCTCCAGTTCAACCATAATTTACCTCTTTCATATTAAGTGCACCTAGGGGCATACCTCGCGATGCTGCCAAGACGGCCGCTGTCATTCTTACTTTGTGAAGTGCAGGCAGCAGATAATGTGGCTATTCTAGGAGCAATACCAGCCTTTTGGATGCAGGGCAAGGGGGCAACAACAGACTGCAACAAGGACACAGGCACGGAATTTTACACACAGCAGCCTGTTTAAAGACAAATACATGCATTTACACACACACACACACAGCCATACGTTCATTTACATAACCATATATCCCCTACACCCCAGGGGTATGTAGCAATAAAACTCCCAGTAATGTGTGGTGTGTATGAGCATATCCCAGAGCTCCAGAGCACTAAAACTCCCAGTAATGTGCGGTGTATGAGCGTATCATAGAATCCACTACAATAAAACTCACGCTCATACACAGCACATTACTGTATCACAGAATCCACAGCAATAAAACTCACAGTAGTGTGCGGTGTGTATGAGCGTATCACAGAACTCTACAGCTTTTTTGACACCCCCTGCCAATCCCATTCTTCATTTCACCACCCCATGGCCTCCTCCCTTGTTTTTACGCAGGTCCCCCTTTTTTGTTTCTAAGCAGGTCCCATTTTTTGCTTCTAAGCCGGTCCCATTGTTTTTTTTCTAGACAAGTCCCTTTTTTAAAAAAAAAACAAGGCAGGTCCCATTTATTTTAAAACCAGGCAAGTTCTATTTTTTGTTTCTAGACAAGTCCCGTTTTTTTTTTTTTAAAACCAGGCAGGTCCATTATTTTTTTTTTCTTATACCAGGCAGGTCCATTTTTCTTAAAACCAGGCAGGTCCCTGTTTTTTTTAAAACCAGGCAGACAGGACCCGTTTTTTTTTCAAATCAGGAAGGTCCAGATCAGACAGGTCCAGTCCAGCCCCCCCATCGCTACTCACCAGATCTGGCCTCAGCTGCTCCTCCACGCGGGCTCCACTCTCATCCTCTGCGCTGTTGCCTCTTCTCACGTGTGTGATGTCACGTTGGTGGGTCAGGTGACCCACCAATGTGAATCTTGCAGATCAATCGAGAGGGGGTGGCGCCAATGTAGCATGCAGCTCCCAGACTCCCGTTACAACTGTGGGAGGCACGCTGCAGCTGCATCAAGGAATGGGCTGCTGGTGGTGAGGTGCCAGTACTGCGTACTGGCACGTACCGCCTGAAAAAAAGCCCTGTTCTTATATGTAAACTGCTTTATCAACCCATATTTGCATTTTAATATATCATCCAAGAATAGCAATGCCCCATTGTAAGCCTCTCAGACCAGACTGCACCCTTTGGGACGTAGCCCTCCTGGTGTCCTTCAAGGCAGACAGCCTTGGCTGCTTGCCCTTTAGACTCTGTATCATCCTCATGTCCTTGAAATTCACTGCATTATTATTGCGCCCTTTGTGACTACCTGCATCCTTTTTGTGTCTTTATACCTAGGCCTTGAGTTGACTTTGTAATTTTGTCCGTTCCTTGACATCTGGCTTTGTTATTCCAATTAACTTTCTCCCTGTATCCCCATCGTCAGCTTGTTGTAGTTCTGCCACCCATTTGACTGATTTTGTTTGCTCTCTAAGAACTTGTATTCCTTCTTGCTAACCTTTTCTATATATGCCCTTATGATCCAACCTTTTCAGTTTTGATAGTCCTCACGTGTATGCCTTGATAGCTTTGTCTAGAGCAGTGTTTTCCAAACCTGTTCTCAGGACCCGCTGACACGCCAGGTTTTCCAGATATCTGAAGCACAGCACAGGTGATATTTCAATTCTATTCTCTATTTCAATTTTGGTACCGCCAAATTGCGGTGAAATTCTCTGTATTTCGCTGTCAACTAGCCTGTGGTGCTGAATTGATATGAATCGTTCCGAAACTAAACAAAATTTCGGATGAACTGAATTTATATTCATCAAAATTTTGGTCCAGATGTAAAAAATTTTGCCCAAACCAAAATAAACCAAATTTTCCTGGCCTGCACATGTCTATTGATGAATTGAATGTGCCCAACTTGTTTCACAGTCCCAGCAAGATATATGGATTTCATTAAATCTTTCCTAATTTGATGTGCAATTGCAATCTCTCCTTTTCGCATCAAGTTACCAGTGGGAAAAATTAATGAGATTAAAGGATAGGTAGGGCTTAATTACACAATTCATAGATTTCTCACTTGACTTTTATATCCCACCGCCAAGAATTGAACTAATAAAACATGTAATAGTGTAAATATGTCCATTTTCCCTATCAATTAACATGATATGTTAATCTCATATAGTACATCAGTTTTCTTCCGGACTGCTGAATAATCTTATTTTGTCCCTAATATCTATGAGACGCTGGTAGTGAAGACCAGTGGCACGCCACTGCTATTAACTCCTGGAATTTGTTGGACTCCATGGACCTTGCAGTGAACACTGCACAATCTCACATATGTGGGGTCACCCAGGCCCGTGGAAGAACACAGGGAATTATGATCCCAGTCTTCCACTGCTTGTAGCCAGAGGTAGCTGCATTTTGCACTGCCCTCTGCACCATGGAATAAGAGGTAAGTAGATTTTTTTGATGTGGTTAAATTTAAGTGTTAACAGTAGGGTTTAAGAGGCACTGAATAATGGTTTGCATGTGAAGAACTAGAGAGGGAACTATAGCTCGCTGTTCAATGACTAGATGCAAATTAATAATAATTAATACAAATACTAATACAAATAATAATTTATAGCAACCTGCCAAAATGTGCAAGCCTCAGACGTATAACGACTGAAGCCGTTAGCTTAACTGCTCGACTGGAGTAAGGATCTTAGGCTTGTTTCTGATATTGCATCTCTGGCTTTCTGATCTTGGATGACTTTGAATCTCTGGATCTCTCACCCGGTTTGGCTGACTTTGTATCTCTGACTCTAAGGGGTATTCGGAGAACAGCGAAATGTCACCGACATTTCGGTGCTCTCCTGTTCTCCACACGTTCGGTGAGTCAAATTAGCGGAATCTGCGGTGAATTCAACTGCCAAATTGATACGAAAAAAAAGCCGCCAATCTGCCGAACAGACCACTGGCCAGCCGCCAGAAAAAGCCGTCGAGCCGCTGAATGGGGTAAAAAAAAACTTTTAATAGACATTTTCAAAAAAAATACTGCATGAAAATGCCTGGAAATAATCTATAAGGTCCTATGAATAATAATAAAAATATGTTACAGAAAAAAAAAGATTATTAACCCTTTCGCTGCTGAGCCATTTCACGCCTGTGTGTTGAGCTCATTTTTACCGCTTTTGCTCATCATATTTAAACGCGTTTTGAAGCCACGTTTTTTTTATGTATTCAAAATTTTTATTGAAGAGTAAGATATAACATACAAAGTGTAAGATATAACAAATGAAAAATTGAGACATGTCACCGTCATAAAATACAACTCATTTAAAATACATGACTGAAATACAATGATGATTACCCAGTATTTACTCTGAGAATGGGGACAACATGTGTGCCGATATGTCAGTATGTTCCAGCGGCCGCCTTACCGAATCAGGAGGTCAGCCATATATGGCAATCGGATGGTGTTATACTAGATAATCCTGGGTCAATGTGCACAACAGAGTCGACAGAGATACTAGTGAAGATAATAGATTGAAGGAAAGACAGAGAAGTAGAGAGAGAGTGATAAAGGAGAAAGGGGAGAAAGAAGAAGAAGAGAGAAAAAAAAGGGGGGAGGGAGAAGGCGCGGGGAATGGGAAGGGGGAAGGACAGAGGGAATAGCCACAGCCCGTGTCAGCCGGTCCAATCTACCAGTCGCAGGACCGCCTCATCTCCACTAACCATTGGGAGATGGAGCACCTCCGCCCATCCCAGGACCACCGGGATGCCTCCCTTCCGTGCCATCCCAGCTACAGACGACCCCCCCTCCACACGGGCAGCTACCGTCAGAGGTCCACTGCCATCAGGAGCATTCCACACCTTAGCCATCGGCTCTTGGTGCGTCTACTGTCCATCATTCTGTGCTGTGATCGGTGGCAGCTCAATTTCTAGTCGTCGACGTAGGGAGGCCGAGGAAACAAATTCCCTCCAATAGTACTAGGTTTGATAGAGTTCCGGAGTGGAGTCTTCGCGCGCGACTATCCGTTCCTCTACTCAGAACATCTCGTCCACTTGGGAGATCCATTCCCAGAGGGAGGGACCAATTGGCGTCTCCAGTGTCTCGGTATCAGATGGCACGCCGCCAACAATAGGTGGAAAGCTACCAATTTCCTAAATGAGGCCATCGATTGGCCCGTTAGCAATAAGAGGAAAGTCCGAGGAGTATGATCCAACGAGACATCTGTTACCTCTTTGATTACCTCCCCCACCCATGTCCAGTAAGGTTGCAGTAGTGAATATGACCACCATATGTGGAGGTAAGAGCCAAGGTCCTTGCCACAACGCCAGCAGGTGGGGTCCGACGTTCCCGTAAATTGGAACAATGCGGAGTGGCGTGTAATACCAATGAGTCAAAATTTTATAAGATGTTTCATGGTATTATCACCGCTCTTGTGCTATGGTGAGTCAGAGACAGGATCGTTTTCCATTCCGTATCTGAGATTGTCAGATTTAGTTCAGCTTCCCATACACCCATGAAGATGGGGGATTCCGAATCTCTCGATTGGAGGAGGGCGTAGAGTGTAGACATACCATGGTTCAAAGAGAGTCCGAGGGAGCAGTATCGTTCAAATGGAGAGGGCGCTCGTGTTAACCTATGTCCCTCTGGTAGGGAGCCAAGGAAATGGCGAATTTGGCTAAAATTAAACCTGTCCAGGAACGACAATGGCGGGAGGTCTGTGCGCGATGTAATGGCCTCTAACGTAGGGATGTGAGCAACATGTAAGGCAAGAAGCCTGTTTCCCTCCGTAAGGTGTCACCGGTGCATGGGCCGAACCCCAGGGGCAAAAAGGGGATTCGATGTCAGCGGCAGTAAAGGAGAGGGGCTAGAGGAGAGTGCGTGGGAGAATTTCAATCGGTCCCATAATCGCAGTGTGGCCCCTACTAGGGGGTGGGTATGTGCCGTATTCGGCACTGCTCTTTGTGGAAGCCATGGCAAAGTCCACAGTGGTACTGTTAGATCCGTGCCCTCTAAGTCCATCCACCCGCTCCCACCGTCTGCGGAGGACCAGTCCACCAACCGATTGAGCTGCACTGCCCTATAGTATGTAGGTAGGTCTGGTAGTGCCAGGCTGCCAGCTTATTTTGGTTTACATAATACCGAAAGGCTTAATCGAGATTTCCGCCCCGCCCACACAAATTTGATCATTTCTGACTGGAACGATTTAAAGAAAGATCCTGGTAGCGCTACCGGGACAGTTTGTAGAAGGTAGAGAATGCGAGGTAATACATTCAACACTGCCACCCTTCCCATCCAGGAGAGATATTTAGTGTTCCAGAGTATCAGGTCGTCATGTATCGTCCGCAGTAGGGGAAGAAAGTTAAGCTCAAAAAGATCCTGTAGGTACCTCATCTTAGAGTCGCATCAATGGAAGGGGAATGAGTCCCGTACCCCCGTAGCCTCCACATCTGTGACAGATACGTTCAGAATCTCCGATTTGGACATATTGATTTTGAGGCCCGCCAATTCGCCATAAACTTTGAACTCTCGCACCACCGCCGGCAAAGACCGACGAGCGTCCGTTAGGAAAAACAATAAGTCATGTGCATATGCAGTGACTTTGTGATACGGCCAACTCCCTTCAGACCCGGAATTACGGGGTTGCGGCGTACGGCTTCGAGGAAGGGCTCCAGTGATAGTGCGAAGAGTAATGGAGAAAGGGGGCAGCCCTGGCGTGTGCCGTTTGTAATTGAAAAGCTGGCAGAAAGTGCCCCATTAACTTTAATTCTGGCAGTAGGGAAGGTGTACAGCGTCCGTACCCAGGTCAAGAAACCCGGTCCCATGCCCAGAGTCCTCAACGTCTGGAAAAGAAAGGGCCAAAGGACTCTGTCGAACGCCTTCTCCGCGTCCGTGGAGAGCAGGAGAAGGCGTTGACCTGAGCGTTTAGCCGCCAACACGGCATTAATCGCCCTCTGCGTGCCATCCCTTGCTTCCCTACCCGGCATGAACCTGACCTGGTCCGAATGGAGGTCCGAATGGATCAGGCCTGGTAGGCACCGCTTGAGCCGATCAGCCAGGATACGGGCCAGAATCTTAATGTCACTATTAAGTAGTGAGATAGGCCTGTAACTGGTACATTCTGAGGGGTCCTTCCCCGGTTTGGGGAGGACTGTTATCGTCGCACACAGGGTGTGAGGGTGAAAAGGCGTCTCTGTCGTAACAGCGTTAAAGGTTGTCACCATGTGTGGGATGTGGGGGTGGCGGAGCTCCTTGTAGTACTCCACCGGGAGTCCATCTGGACCCGGGCTTTTCCCATTTTTAGCAGATTTCAATGCTGCTGCAATTTCCCCGGCAGTGATTGGCTCGTCCAGTTGTTCAGCCTCCGCGTCCCGAAGGCGAACATGAAGATTACTGGCGAGATAGTCCCTTATTGCCCCCTGTGGTGGGGGGTGGTGCCAGATAGGTTATAAAGAGAGGCATAATAATCTCTAAAAGTCACCGATATTTCCTCCGGTCGAAGTGTAATTTCCCCCGCGGGTGTGCGTATCTTCGGGATATATGCCAGTTGCCGTTGTTTACGTAACATTCGGGCGAGTAGTTTTCCTGGTCAGTTTTCATTTAGAGAGAAAAAACATTTAGTGCAGGCCGCCGCCTGTTTAAGATCCGCAGAAAGCAGATCGTTCAGCGCACGGCACACAGACAGTAGTCGGCTTTGAGTCTCAGCATCTCCCGCCCCTTCGTAATTCCAGTGTAAGAATTTCAGCCAAGAGGTCCAGTCTCTGCCCCTCCCTGGCCTTCTTTAATGCTGTGCCCTTACTTACTAAATAACCCCGAATTACCGCCTTGTGGGCTTCCCACGTCACAGGTTGCGTCACGTCCGAGGACGAGTTTTCTGCAAAGTAGTTGGTTAGCACTTTGCGTGTGCCAGCCACTATCTCCCTATCCGACAACAGAGAGACATTAAGTCGCCATGTTCGCTCCCGAGGGTGAAACAGCGGCGATGTCATGCTCACAGAGACCGGGGCATGGTCCGACCAAGTGGTGGGGTGTATAGTCGCCTCGCCTTCCACCACAAGGTCTAAGTGATACTGTTCAAAAAAGATATAGTCCATGTCACGACCCAACTATGCGCACTGCTGCGCAAAGACGCCGGGTTAAGCCGCGCACTATCTGTCTATCCTAGACCCAGACAATTACACGCACTTCTCTACCCGTCCCGGCCACACTACCTCTCGCAACAGGCACGTAGAGCGCGATATACTGATCCCAGGATGGCAACGCAGCACAAGCCTTCTCCTGAAGCGCATAATAACTACGTGTCTCACAATCCTGGAACTCACTTTCTTATTCTATTAGTAACGCTGCCACCAGTCCTCACGGACACTATGCGTGTCGCAACAGGAGACGCAGGGCTTAGCAGCCGCACTATCCTAGACTCGGACAGTGACTACAATTCCCACAATTCCCTGCCGTTTCCTGACGACCGCAACACGCAATTTCTTATATATAACCGAGCTTAAGGCAAATAGCAATACTCCCAATCCCTTAGTTAGCATGGATTTCATCAGCCAGAGTCAAACTTAAATACTTTTTGTTTATTTAGGATATAAAAATCAGTGCTTAGTTACATAAAAAATCATAACTAGAATAAATCAATTACTTATACAATACACAGCAAAATATAAAGAAAAAGGTGTTAATCACAGAGCCTTACTTACGACGAAATACTCAGTAACTGGCATCGGTGCCTCCTGGGATCTGGAGATAGAGCATGGACAAATCCGTCCTCTTTAGAAGGAATCCCAAGTGATCAGCAAAAGCACATGGACAGTGTTCCGAATTTATAAACTTCCTGATCTTTCCAGCCCCCACCCATAGTGTCCTGGACTTCATTTCCCAGGGTGCAATTCTTGCTCATGCTCAGTAAGCTTGTCAATTAATCTTTAATTGCCTAAAGGCGTCCCTCTTCCCTCCAGACCCCCTTAGAGATCAAGGATGTGCTTCCTTTCTTTGAAGATCGTGTTCAGCTCTCTTGGTGCCGATTTGTCTGCTAAGGTGTGATTTGCTATGGCAGTGTACAAAAGAAATTCCCTTTTTACAGCTACGTGTTACATCCTCCCCCCAAGGGAGAAAGCTAAACCTTTTGATTACATTTCAGCTGAAAACCCAGGGATACACTTACCAAATGGTCAGACACAAATATGAACATAACTCTATATGGAGGAGATAGACACATATATACAGGCAGACCCTTATATAGATAGGAATATAGATCTAGTCTGCCACAGTCCAGTCAAGAGAAGACACGGTGGGGGCATGAATAGAAGGTGAAATCACGTTCCCCCAGATGAAAGGCCCTCCATGTGTCTACTAGGCGCATGTCATGTAGGGAGCATCTCAAAGCATGTAGTGAGTGAGGTGGTAAGGCCGATGTACCAGCGGAGGTATCCATAGAGGGGTGTAGAGCAGCATTCATGTCACCAGACAAAATAAGAACACCCTCCTGAAAGCGCCTCAGTTTTGACATGATACGTGCAAAGCAGACCGATTGCGCGGCATTGGCATATAAATCGTAGCGAATGTGTAGACGACCTTAGCTATTGTCCCCTTCACAAATAGGTACCTGCCCTGTTCATCTATACAGCTGTCCTGAAGGACAAACGGAACATCATTAGCAAACAGAATGGCAACTCCCCTAGATTTGCCCCCCACGTAGATACTAAAATAGCCCACCGGGAATTTGCAGTCTCGTAGTGACGGCGCCGAACCCTCACGGAAGTGGGTCTCCTGCAGCATAACAATAGAGGAGCACATCAAAAACAGGTCCTGTAAAAGCTGGGATCTCTTTTCCGGTGCATTAAGGCCCTTCACATTATATGTGACCAGAGTAAGGTCCCGTGGTCCGGAAGCAGGTGGAGGGCTCCCCCCCGTTGCTGGTAATCCGGGCATTCCGACAGACATTTCTGTCCTTTCCAGCCGTGCACAGGTGCGACCAAACACTCCTGGGGGGAGGGGGAGGAGAAGGGGGGGAGTGAGATAAAAAAAAGAGGGGAGAGGGGCAAAAGAAGGCCAAAGACAGCAGAGAAAAGTAGGAGAGTGGAGCAGAGGAGGCTAAGGACAGCAGAGAAAAGTAAGATAGAAGAGTCGAAGACAGAGAAAAGAGTGGTAGGTACTCAACGTCGCTTGGGGGGAGTGTCAGGCCAAACCTAACACAACGCCCCAGGGGTATAGACGTCCACCTATGGGGGGTGGTGCTATCAAGGGAATACCCTCAGATAACGTTGGACGGCAATGTCAATAACGGACAAGAGAAGGAGATCAGGAGGAAAGAGATATGTGAAAAAAAGGGAAAGTAGAGAGTGAGATCACTCACGCGTCCATCTTGGTTGCCGTCCAGGCCACGCCCTTTGAAGCCACGTTTTATTATACTACCCAGAAAAATTATATATCGTTCTTTCTGGCAGACTCGGCAGATTCATAATATATCATTATATGTATACTCCTGCCTGAATTTTATAACAAAAAATGCAATAAAATGCGAGCGCTTGCCATTATATTTTCTATGGGTTGTGCTTGTTAAAAAAAATTGAAATGGGGACTCGTTAAATTTTTTTGGGGGGAAATTACGTGCTTTTTAGCAAATGCCCCCATAGAAAAAATCGTTACTGCAGCATCATTGTTCACATTATAATTGAAATGGGAACAATATTGCTGCATTAACAAAACAAAAAAAAACTGTTTATTTTTTTATTCTTTTTAAATTTTAACTTTATTTAAAAAAAATTCTACACTTAACATGTTCATGCTCTGGCCATTCCAACGGTATCAAACATTAACCCCTAGCTGCCACGTTTCAGGAGATAGGGGGTTCCAATGAACCCCCTATCTCCACCATAGGTGGCAGCTAGGGGTTAACTCCAGAACTGATGTCATCGCGCTATGCGTGATGATGCCAGTCGTCAGGGGGAGATCCTGGAAGCTTGGCCGACATCCAAGATGTCGGCCAGCTCCGGGAGGGGACTGCGATATGGCGCCTCCAGCCCCCTGGGGGTTAAAGACAGCTATGCCCTTCCAAGCGGTGACTGCCTTTTTGGGCTGCCCGCAGCCGATCGGGAAGGAGAGAGGTCCAAAGGATCTCCCCCTCCCCTTCAGGCACTTTCCCCGAACTCACGGGGGGGTGCCTGTAATAGATGTCATTGCGCTAGCGCAATAATGTCTATTGTGCCCACCAGGGTCCCGGATGCTGGGCTGACATCCAAGATGTCAGCCCGCACCGGGAGGCTACAGCGCTCAGCCGGAATCCTGGCCGATCGCTGCCTCCTTTGCTAGGACTCACTGAGCGCGTTCATAGCACAGGAGAACCACTTGGCTGCACGCGCTGAGTACGTCCTTAGCAGCCAAGTGGTTAAAATTGGGGAAAAAAAATGGAAAAAAAATTCCCAAAAACTAAGACTTTTTGCTGCAAATGAAAATAATAATCAGTTGAATAAATATTTTTAAAGAAGGAGAATTTTTTAACATTGAAACCTATGGGATTCACCTCATTTAACCTGTTGAATGATAGCACCAAATATCAGGGCATGTCACTGACATTTTGATGCTGTTCGGTGTTCTCTGAACCATTACTTTTCTATGGGGGTTCACTGCCGCTGAAGATCACGTATTTCACTGGCAATTCGCCAATATTTGGCAAACTGACAGGTTTTTGAATAGCCGAATGCCCATGCAATTGCACCCTACTGGGAAATTCGCTGTTCGGTGCAATTTCGTGGCCAATTCGGTGCTCTTTCAATAACCCGGTCTGTGTCCCCAGTTTGGCTATCGTTATTTCTGTTTCTTAGTATATTATTTCCTGACCATTACAAAGACTGGTACATTCTGCTGCTTTTTAGTTTCCATGTTTTAGTCATTTTGGTTCCATCACTGTGATAGAAACTTTTTTTTTTACTATAAATATTTTTGTACTTTTTTGATCAAGTGCTATTATTCTATTTTCTTATGTTACACACAAACCAATTATTTCAGTTCGACAAGACATTGCTTCTTGAGTGTTGCACAAATGAAAACCTAATTGAAATAAATTATATTGGACCTATGCATTACATTGTAGACCGTATTATAAATTATGCCTTACATGATATTTCCTACAAAAAGTGCATAGGAGATTATTAAAATGAATGGCAGGAAGGAGTGATATCATTTTACTAAGTGATTTCAAATCCAGTTCCTTTTTTTTTGATATTGCAATTTTGTTTTATGTGAATTTTCAAAATAGTTTTGCTTGTGAACAAATATGTAATATGCCTTAAGAATAATCTAGGTAATTCAACTTGTCTTGAAATTTTTAAAATTTCACCTATTAAAACCTGTTGTATGTTTCTATATCATTGCTTGATTTGCTGCCTTGTTACTATTTTCCTTCATAGAGATTTGGTTTAAGCTTAAGAAAAGTAGAATTGATTAAAATGTCAGAATAAATGAGATTAGGGTCAAGCTATCATGCTGACATAGTTATCTGTCACTTACATGGTAGGAATTGACGGAATTGAATCAGTTTACCAATGTCCTTAATCCAAATTAAAAAAAAAATACTCTTGAAAAAAAAGTATGTGTGAATAACATCTAACCACATGCGTAAATCAATAAAAAAAAATATTAAAATGATTCCCAAAACGAACAGCTTTTATTTGCCAATCGGAACAAGAGAATACATTTAATAATTGTATCCACATATTATTGGAGGAAGTATATTTCATGTTGTTCTGTCCTTTATTAACTCGATTTTGGGAGTGAAGAGGTTATCTCGGTTTTGCATTGAAATGCATTGAAAAGCACTCATTCGCACATCAAAAGACAATTTTTACACCTTTTTAAAGCAGGATTCGTGTGTCCCCTGTGCAGAAAGGAAATCTTTGTTTTATGGCTCTCCAAGCACCCTGGAGAGATATAAAACCAGCTGCAAATAGATCCCTCAATGTAACAAAAAGTTCAAATAGATTACTTATGCATTACAGCAGCCAGATAGAGGGAAAAATACAGCAAGAGCTCTGGGGTCACTCACTGCTGTACAGGGATAAGATTCAGGGGATTCTAATGAAGGAAAATCCCTCTACAGTACAGATACAAGGTGTTACTGTAATTTACATATAGAGGCATTGTCACATGTCACAACAGACATTATTTTTATATTCTATTGGTATTTTTTAGATGTTGCATTGCTAATAATCTCATTATGATCACTAAAAATCCTCATAAGCACTAGATCTGAACATTATTATTATTTTTATTTATCACAGTAACTGTATCTAGCACAATAGTATTTTCTGCCTGCATGATAATAATACAGACCCTGTTTGAAATTCAGTAAGATAAGGGACACCATCTAGAGCTCAAAATCGTACATTTCAACAACATTTCTGCAAAGGATAAACAACTTCATGAACAATTAAAAATGAGCAAATTAACAGTATTTAACATTTTTAACTGTATTAAAGTGACAATTTCTGTACAAAACCTTTATTTATTTGTTAACTTCACATCCCATGTTTCAAATAAATGTTATGAAATAATTTTTTCCCAAAAAAATTGCTTGGTAGTGAAAGGGTTTTGAATGCTATGCTTTTCTCTTTAATCAATGTGTACTATTATTTTGAGAACTGGAAAGACCAAAAGGTATCAGCTGTAGAACACTAACTCTAGAAAGAATAGTTCCATGATTTCTTACTGCAGTGGTTTCCAACTGTGGTCCTCAAGCACCCCTAATAGGCCAGGTTTTCCAGATATCTGAAGCACAGCCCAGGTGATATGATTTGCTGCTCAGTGATTGCAGGACTCAGTATGCATTTCCCCAAGGTGATCCTTAAAATCTGGCCTGTTATGGGGTACCTGAGGACTGCGGTTTGGAACCTCTGCCTTACTGCATTATTGTCACGAGTACCCCAGGCAGATGTCAAGGAGGGCCCTTTATACAGAGTGTTATTAAGCCCTTTAGGCATGTATGTGCTTTGCTGCATGATGCAGAACCCAGCACACAGTATAACAGATACTAAACCAGAGATGACAGGACAGGATACAGACACAAGAGGAGGCCCTGCACTGGGTAAAGATCCTTGTAGTGGTCTTCTAATCTATACAGAGTACAGGGTGGGGAATAAACACCAGAATAAACAACCAATATGCCCAGCAGCAACACAGAACCCTGAACTATGTATGAGGTCCTTATAGTTGGCCTCTGTCCAGCAGACTACACTATTCTGCTGGACAAAGACAAGGAAACAAGACTTACATAGCATGAACAGGAATATGCAAGAATCGTCAGGAAAAGCCGGGTCTAGACGCCAGAAAGGATTGTCAGACAAAACCAGCGATTAGGAGCCAGAAGAGTAAGTCATACAAGCCAAAGTCATACACAGGAGCGGTTCTCAGACAGACCAGGTCAGCAACAGGATATAAGGATATAAGGATATAGGATACAGGGAGCAGAGAAGAGAATAATCCAGAAACATAAGCCAAAGTCATATACAGAATATCAGAATACACGGCACAGGATACAGGGAGTAGGCAAGAGAATAATCCAGAAATCATGCCAATAGTCATGCACAGAAATAGCTAGACAAATACAGATCACAAAAGCAGGTACTCAGTAAGTAGACTTATCCTGGACCAAGGATCTGATGCCCTGCTGGTCATATAAATAGGGCAGGTCATGTGACCACAGGCAAAATCTGACACAGAGACTCCAGGGGCGGAGAGCCTGAACAGATTAGCCCCGAAACCCAACAAGGGCTGACAAGGATGCTCTCACCACCAGGGGGCCAGGCTGAAACTGGTGGAATCGTGACAGTATCCCCCCCTCAAAGAGCGGCCTGTCAGTTTAAGTATTCTTTGTGTATTGCCATGCAGTGGTCCCTGGTTAACCCTGTGTTGTGTCTTGTCACCTATACAACTGTCTGCAGTAGAATCTCTGCATATAGGAGCTTTTCACCTGAATCAGGGCCTCACCATGGCGCAAGCCTGGTGTGAGCGTGACAATTAATCATGTAAGAATTGAGGGTCTTGTGTAATTTTCATTTGCATATACTGTAGGGAACAGAATAAATAATGTATTCAAATTTAATTGAGATTAGATGTCCATATGAAAGTTAAGAATGGCAACCTGCCTCCCAATGGTTTTTATTAGTTCAGGCAAGAGAACAATCACATAAAAATCTGGACACGGTGATAACAATATCATGAGTGGGTTGTAATTACAACAATTTGGTAAATATGGCATACATCAAAATGTAACAGTTCTGTGACAGTAAGAAGTCGTAGTCAAGCAAGGATAATATTGTGGTAAATAAATAGTACAGTGTAGCAGTATTAACAAATCTATTCCACGGTAATAATAATTAGAGACATCTTCTCTTTCCTTATTTATGTTTATTAGAAAACACATAGCTTACATACATCTGGCAGTACACATACTGAAGCAACCATATATAAACAAGATACAATTTTGAAACAAGGGGTACAGTGGGCATTTGGAGGGGTGAGCGTAATGAGCATTTTATCTGGACGCAATCAATTATTTCTCGGATAGCACAGATGTTACTAAACTTAGAAGATGCATATATTGTATAGAAAAAGACAAAGCACATTGTATAGCGTCACTCGTTAGGAGCAGGACTAAAATGTATATTAAGAAGCATAAGAATCAACAACCCAACTTTCGTTGATGCAAAACAACTGTAGGTGGCCATTGTAAGGTAGGTTGCAAGTGCTGTGCTATATACTATGCCAGTGATTCAATTAAACATTACAAGTTCACAAAAGTGAAATTTCGAGACATTGTGTTTGGTTAGGCCATGAGAAAGGAAGGTGGCGAAGGCAAGATCAACTGAGCCCTCTGAGCTGTAAAATTTAATTGAAACAATAATTAAAAATGTAAAAAAAATTAATTGATAGCACAGCGCTACTGTCCACTTTTCGCTTAGAAAGCGAACAATTGTGCTGCAATAATTTATCTCCCACAAACTGGTTTTTTTTCAGCACCATAAGTCTCAAAGGTATATTTTTTGTAAAAAGTAAAATAAATGGGTCTTAAAAGAGCGAAGATGTTGGCCTATCTAGAAAGCAGGTTACAGAGCTGGTGTCTGGCGCTAGCACTCACAATCTTCAGTTTCAATAAAAGATATTCAGCCAGGGATCGAGTCCTCAATGAAACAGTTGATGGAGGTGGAAGGAAAAAAGGGAAAAAAATGCAAGGGAGGAATTAAGTGCAGACTGTATCGTCCCAGATAGGAGTGAAAAATAAGAGATATACTCACATATTCTGGTGCCGATTTAAATAAATGGGCACCAAACAGAAGGCAGATCAGTGGATTTAAATCAAGGGGCACCGATTCCCCAACCTCAGGTCCACAAGGCAGGAAACCAGATCCTTAGAAATATCTATTCAGGATGCTGAAGGAATAAATCACCCAGGATCATACAGGGTGGAAATTCACAATCGGTTTTATTAAAACAATAAATAAAATACACCGCAAACGCGTTTCGCTAGACGTAGCTTCATCAGTGGTTGTCTTCAGCTAGTGAAACGCGTTTGCGGTATATTTTATTTATTGTTTTAATAAAACCGATTGTGAATTTCCACCCTGTATGATGACCGGGGGGGACCCAGAGGTGGGGGATGCCATCCAAGATGGCGGCCCCCACCGGAAATAGGCCGCGATCGGGCAACTAAGGGGTTAACCCCCATACATCGCTGGAAAGGTCATGCTGTGACCCTTCCAGCGATGCTGGCCACAGCCGCCTGGTCCCCGTGATCGGGAGATAGAGGGATCCAAAGGATCCCCCCCTCCCCTTCAGGCGCTTCCCCTGCTCCGGCGGGGGGGGACGCCTGAAACTGACGTCATAGCGCCACCGGCGCGATGACGTCACTGCGCCGGAGGAGGGATTCACACTGATCTGACTCCGCGGGAGTCATAGCAGCGTGGGAGCGACCGGAGGAGGTGAGTATTAACGAAGGGGGGCTGTAAACGCCGAGGACGTACAGTTACGTCCTGCGGCGTCAAAGCCCGCCTAATGCAGGGCGTAAATGTACGTCCTGCGGCGTTAAGGGGTTAACACTGTTTGATCTTATTGTTTGTGTTTTTTTTTTTTCTTCTTGCAGTACACATTTTACTATTAAGTCACGCCCTTTGTAAGTTCACGGATGTCACATTTTTTTGTGGTTCCATATGTATTTTTTTGCTTGATAATAATTTTTATCCTTTTTTATTCTATTTCTGGGTAATACAGTCCTCTCACGCAGTGAGTCTCCTACTTATTTTTAGTTTTTTATATACAGTCCATTTCCTTTTATTTTCCTGCCTATGCCAATAGAGCCATCTAGTGGCGCCATACAGACACTACACCCATTTCAATTCACTATCTAGAAAGCAGACACAAGCATAATCTGACACTCTAATGTGGCACCTATTATAAACCCTCACCATGGCTTACTGTTAAAAATGACAGGTATATGATGACCATATCTGAGCTGCAGGGTCAGTATCCTCTTTGTGTGCCTTCACATAATAATTCACTTTGTGTATTGGGTTACCTCTCAAATGTTTATATATTTTTTTTTTCTTTTTTGTATTGAATATTGCATTGAGTATTCGAAATTAACACATATCCCGTATTCTAATAAGATATAGATACTGTTCTTTATTTCATTTTCGGTTACTTATTTTATGATGTTTTGTACCTAGGGTGTTTTTAAGAGCCATCAACAAATTTGCCGAAACAATGAATCAAAAATTTCTTGAAAACATGGATTTTGAAGTACAGGTAAAGTACTGTTAGTTTCTTGGTTTATTGCCTTCATAACCTCGTGCACGCACACGACTAAATACATATGCAAGACAAAATTGCTGCACTAAACTTGAACATGCATTTGCATTTTTCATGAGGGTGCAGCTGAAACCATTTATTAGAATATACTACATACAGCTCACTTCACTTAATGGAGCTTGAAAGGCAAAGAGAAAATATAAAATGGCTTGGGTTTAACATTATTTACAAGATATGTTCACCAATTACATAGGCCTGTCACAACATGAAAATAAATAAAACATAGACAAAACGTGAGATTAAAATACTCTACACTGCAAATTACAACAAATAATGTACCTTCCACTAGTATTGGCATTATTGGTAAGTATGAGCAAAGAAGGCTCTGAAAAATTGTCTTTATTGTTTAACTTGTTCATCTTTTGTTCAAAAATTACACAACACTAGTCTGCCCTTATGGATATCAAACAATTGCAAACATATCACTGATTTATAAAAAAAACGCCTTTTTTAAATATATGTAATCTTTTATTCAATACTTTGTGTAATCTCCCTTTGCCAAGATAACAGCTGTGAGTCTTCTCCTATAATGCTTTATGAGGTTGGAGAATACATTTGAGACCATTCCTCCATACTGAATCTCTCCAGATCCTTCAGATTTCTTTTAATGTAGTTTTTATTAGATTTTTTTCAGTTGTAAAAGTAAGGGGAGGGGTTACAGAAAGGTAAAAAGGGGAGGGGGAAGGGTGGGGATGAAACTGTGCAGTAACAGCACAATACACCAAAATAGTTTAGAGATAAATATATTGGTTTTCGAAATGGAAGCGTGCGTTAAGTGCTCATTAAAATATCCTATAATGTCCATGGATCATGTTTAGGAGGTGATAAATCAAACGTTTATCATGCCATCAACTGGGAAAGCATGTCTCGAACCTGTCTAGTTGCCTAGCTATCTACCACAATGTCCAAGATATAACAATACTATACATTTTATTATTGGTGGTGGATAGAGCAGAAGGGAACATTTCCAATAAAAACACTTCAGGCGAAGAGTGGAGATTGTGTGATAGGGGTATGCAGTTGTGTTAACATGACTCCAAAATGAGGATATCAATGGGCATTCTCACCTGATATGTATCATTGTACCTATGGTTGAGAGACATCTCTAACATGGTGGGAAGACATTTTTGTTTAGGGCATTTTGTCTACTGTGTACCAGATACCATTTATAGAATAATTTACATTTAGTTTCAAACCAAGTTCATTGTACACTAGTAATTTAAAATATCAATGCAATTATACTTCAAATATGGTTTTCTCATAAGATTCACTGGGGTGCCAATAATTGTGCCATACATATATTGAACCCCTTCACTGTGGATGAAGATATGCAGACATTGCACCACTTTGCTGCTGTGGTGCGGATGACGACTTTATATCATCATCCATTTCCTGCAGCTCGGTGCTTACCTGCTACCAATCACTGAGGTTTTCCATAACTGTCTGACTTCCTTGAAGTTAACCCTCACTGTATGCCGGTGCCCTTATGTCATCACACATGGGTATGATGATGTCAAAAGGGCCAGCCAGAACTACTGGCAAAATGCCCTTCGAGGAGAATGTGGATCTTTTAGACCCCTCTGTCTCCCAATCCACTAGGTCTAGAAATACAATTGAGGTATCATTGGATAAGTGTGTGTCTGACCTTTCCAATGGTACCTCACCTGTGTATGTAAAGTTTAAATATAAAATTTAAAAAAATCCTTTTTTATTGTTTGCTTTTTACTTATAAAGCAAACAATGCACCCTGCACTAACTTAGCTTCACATTGCCCATGCTGGGAGTAAATGTGGAGGTGATGACACATTGTGTTATTTCGCAATGTTTCATCTAAAACACAAACCACCGCACAGCTGTGAGGAGAGAAGGGGTGAAATTTGGACCCCTAAATCTCTATTGTTACACTCTACAAGGTTATGTGAGGTGTCATTGGATAGGTCAAACAAATAGAAAACACCGCGGTACACACAAGGAGGAGCCCCACCTTAAATCCACAATATCCACGAGGTCACTGCTATGGTAGGACGCCGCCAGTCCAGATGGGTAGCAATAAAGATGAAAAAGCAGGATCTCAAGTGAAAATAAAGTGTTTTATTCGGGAACAGCAAGCCCCATCAAACAAAAGTGGTGTGACGTTTCGACCCTAAGGTCTTAATCATATTATATTATGGTCCTATATTGGATAGGTCTGGTCTTTCCAATGATACCAAACATGATTATAAAAAATGTAGAAAACACAAAAACAACAACAAACATTTGCAGTGTTTTATACATAGTCATATTATTGATAAATGCTGTGCGTCAAAACACAAACCAAAAATGTAGGGCCCTATTCCACACTTGTTGCTGGGAATCACTATTCCACTCTTACTTCCAGCTTAGGAACTGTTAATTTGCACCTACGAATGGAAGTACAAGCAATTCTACGGTAGCTTGTGCTTCCATCTGGTAGACAATATTTCACTGAGAAATACTCTCTCCTCCAAGGTGGCATTAAGTGATTTTGCATTAGAGAAATCACTTACTACGGTGACCTAACCACCCCTCTAAAAATCCCATGCTCACCTCTCATTCCGTGGTGGAAAGAGTGGTGCGATCAATCACTTTTTCTCTCTGGGAGCAGAGTGAGACTGGAGACAAATAGGTCCCAGCCTTCCTTGATTCCAAAGTGGTGCTGTACAAACTCATGGGCTCGGACACACAGGGCTCCATGGAGGCTATGGACCCCAGGAGCTGATACTGTCAGTGAGAATCAGCACCACTGCAGGTCTTGAGCTGCCCTGCTCTTCACTCTGGAATATCTCCGTTAAAATGGAGACGGTAAAGAAAGTCTACAGGGGAAGATTTTCTTACAGTCTCTTTTTTACCAACAATTGCAGAATAGGGAGGAGCGTTTTTCAGTTTTGTTTATAATTGCGTATTTGCTTAGAAAAATGCTGTAAAAGGTTCTCCATTTCTGATTTTTGTTTAACCCTTTAATGCCACTGGGCGTGCTTGCTGATGAGGGTTAACTAGACCGAAAATCATCTCTCCTGGAGTGGTTTGTGTATTGATGCATACCGTAACCTATACTTGGTATGGCAAATAGTGAGAAATTGTGGACTTCATGATCATATTTTAGCTTAACCCTTTCGCTGCTGAGGCTTTTCCCGCCCCTGTGCTGAGGTCATTTTTTACCTGTTTTGCGCATCATGTTTAAACGTGTTTTGAAGGCTTATTTTAGTATATGACACCGACATATTATATATCGTTCTTTCCGTCAGACTCGGTAGATTCATAATATGTCATTATTATATGTATACGTTATGTCATGTCTGTATATTATAACAAAAAATGCAATAAAATATGTATTTTCAATAATTTACAACGTGTAAAGTGTTTTTTTCCACATTTTAACATGCGAGCAATTGCGGTTATATTTTGTATGGGGTGCGCTTGTTAAAAAAATTAGAGATGGGGTCTCGTTACATTTTTTTTTGGGGAAAATGACACTATTTTTAACAAACGCACCGCATACAAAAATCGTTAGTGCAGCATCATTGTTCACATTATAATTGAAATGGGAACAATATTGCTGCATTAACAACCCAAAAAAATAAAAAAAAAGTGTTTATTTTTTTTTTTTAAATTTTTTTTTAAATTTTTTTATTTTTATTTTTCATTTTTTTTTTTTTTTTACAAATTTTTTAACTTTCATGTTTGGTATCGTTGGAACGGCCATGCTCTGGCCGATCCAACGATATCAAAATTTAACCCCTAGCTGCCACGGATCGGGAGATAGGGAGTTCATTGGAACTCCCTATCTCCACAGTTGGTGGCAGTTAGGGGTTAACTGTAGGACTGGCGTCATCGTGCTGCGCACGATGACGCCAGTCCTCTGGGGGAGTTCCCGGAAGCTTGGCCAACATCCAAGATGTCGGCCAGCTCCCGGGAAGGATCGCGAATCGGCGCTTTTCAGCGCCGATTTGCGATCCAGCTCCCCAGGGGTTAATGCCAGGCATCATTTGGAAGGGCAGGCTGTGCCCTTCCAAATGATGCCTGGTTAAGCCCCTGTGTGCCACCGATCGGGAGGGAGAGAGGTCCGAAGGACCTCCCCCCCCTCCCTTTCAGGCGCCTCCTCCGCACATGCGGGGGGGGCGCCTGAATTAGGTGTCATCGCGCCCCCGCGATGACACCTAATGTTGGCGGCTGCTGGTCCGGATGCCGGGCTGACATCCAGGATGTCAGCCCGCACCGGAGGGGCCAGCGATCGGCCGGAACCCGGCCGAACGCTGACCCCAAACTGAGGACGCGCTCAGCGCGTCCTCAGCACACCAGCGGTAATGCTGAGGACGCGCTGAGCGCGTCCTTAGCATTGAAGTGGTTAAATTCATGCTTGGTTTATTCAAATATTTTGCAAAAATAATATTGTACCCTTGACAAAGGTCTTTTGACCGAAACATTAGGACATCTGGTCTCTACTGGTTTGTCTCTCTGAGAGTTCCCCCCTTTTTTTGCTTATGATTTAGTAGTATACTTAAGTGAAGTGTGGTGAGGTCAGTGGCTGGTGAGGCACTGACTAGTATCATAGCCAGATATACACAGGTTACGTAGGTTCAGGTTCAGTGTTCCCCAGGAACTGGCTGCTGTCATAATACCAGAGTGCCATATACATTCCAGTATGCCATAATACCAGAGTGCCGGATCGCAGTCCTTTCCCATGGCCAAGCCTCTGGGATATCCCCTCGCCTACTGAACTCATCACGCATGGACTCGATGATGTCAGTTCGGGAGTTAACCCCTAGCTGCCACCTATGGTGTAGATAGGGGGTTCAGCTAGGGGTTAATGTTTGGCATCACTGGAACGGACAGAGCATTGCCTTTCCAATGATACTAAACATGACCATGTTATATGAAAATGGATTTTTTTTTAAAAAAAGAAATAATAATTAAAAAAACTTGTTTTTTGATATTTTTTTATTAACGCAGCATTGTTGTTCTCATTTCAATTATAATGTGAACAATGATGGTGCACTAACGATTTTTTTTGGGGGGGTTTTAGCTAAATATCACATAATTTCTCAGAAAAAAAAAGTAACGGGTTCCCAGTTCTAATTTATTTAACAAGCATAGAATAAATAACCGCAAAGGCTCGGATTATAAAATGTGAAAAAAACACTTTACACACTGTAGATGATTGAAAATTCTAATTTTATTGCATTTTTTGTTATAATATTCAGGCAGAACATGACGTATACATATACCAGTGCTTTTTCTCGGGTAAATAAAAAGCGTTTTACCATAAAAAAGAAAAAAATAGGTGGGGGTACTTTCACGCCCAGGGAAAAACGGTGATTATTATGACTATTTTTTGTGTCCTAATGAATACTCCTTTATTAACCCTTTAAGGACAGAGGCAATTTTACAAGTCATTCTTACTATGTGCAGTGCAGGCAGCAGATAATGTGGCAAATTTAGGAGCAATACCAGCCTTTTGGGTGCAGGGCAAGGGGGCAACACCGGACTGCGACAAGAACACATATGCAGACTTTTACACACAGCAGCCTGTTTAAAGACAAATACACGCATTTACACACACAGCCATAAATTCACCTACATAACCATATATCCCCTACACCCCGGGAGTATGTAGCACTAAAACTCACAGTAATGTGCAGTGTGTGTGAGCATATCAGAATCCACAGCAATAAAACCCCCAGCAATGTGCAGGGTATGTGTGAGCATATCAGAATCCACAGCAATAAAACCCCCAGCAAAGTGCAGTGTGTGTGAGCATATCAGAATCCACAGCAATAAAACCCCCAGCAATGTGCAGTGTGTGTGTGAGCATATTCGAGACTCCACAGTAATAAAACTCTAAAAGGCAGTGAATATGTACACACAGGCACAATTATTTATTACATATTTACCGGCCTCAGTCCACGGTAGGGCTGTTTCTCTGATGGGTGTGGGAAGCCCGGAGACAGAGACGGTACTCGGCAGCAGGGGGTTCCTCCAGACTGCGCGCAGCAGGATTGCAACTGTGCTGTGCATCACCAGCCATCTGGGCAGCGCAGCAGTTAAAGTTCGCGTTGAAGAACAGGGCTGCTGCGTGCATGTAGGTAATGCAGTCTGGCCAGCAGGTAGTACAGAGTCTCAGTACCACCTGACTGGCCGGACGGTGTGATCTGCACATGCACACATGGAGCCGCCTGCCCTTTCCTCAATGCGGCTCTCACTTAGCATGCCACTGTTCCGGGCTGCCAGTCGCATGACTGGGATGGAGGGAGGCAGCCATCCCAGCATCTCCTCCCCCCCTGCCAATCACACATGGAGTGAGTGCCGCCATGTTTCTGCTCTCTTCCCCTCAGCCTGATAAATGGCGGCCACGTGCCGCCACACATTGGAAGGCAGGGGGAACTATATCTTTTTAAAAAGTGCCGGTACTCAGCCCGTAGCTGACGGTACTCAGCACCGGCATGTACCGGCTGAAAAAAACACTGCATATAATAATGATATATTACAAATCTGCCGAAAAAAATTATATGATTTGTCTGGGTTGTGTAATAAAACGTGATTTCAAATCGGGTTTAAACATGATGAGTGAAACCGGTAAAAATCAGCTCAGCACACAGGGATGAAATGGCTCAGCAGCGAAGGGGTTAAGAGTACTATGCATGCACTTACAATAGTGACCATGACAGAGTCAGATAATTTTGGCATGTAAAAGTTCACCAGGTGACCTCACCTCAGTAGTACTGAGGTGAAGTCACCCTATAGTCTTTTACAAGCCAAAATTATTCTTCTCTGTCATGGCTTTTTGTAATATATAAACAGAAATTATAAATCGCTTTTTACTGTATTAAGTGTATGCATTTACAATAGTGACCAATAGAGGGCACCAAAAGGCACCCTCTATTGGTCATTATTGTAAGTGCATGCATAGTACACAGGACATGTGTCATGTGACTGTATTAAGAGTACTATGCATGCACTTACAACAGTGGAAAAAACAGAGAGAATAATGGGCGCTAAATAATAGATAGTAAATTTGCTGCTCAAAATAAACACCTACAGTATGTACACCCTATACAATAAATCGATATGAAAGCAATGGGCATAAGCCCCGGTGTGAGCGCACTTATCTGTATAGGATAGACTTGAATGGAAAACTTCAACAGTATTCTTGATAATCTGGTTAAGAGATCATAATGATCTAATAATAAAAGATAAAAGACTCCATGGTGCAAATAACGTTTGTGTAAAACGAATAACATAATATTATGGAAAAACAGATTGTATGTATGAGGAACTCACAAGTGTAGAGCCTTATAAGGCTCAAATAATATCGCCTCTTGACCACTCTGGGGGGTCACACCCCTTGTATAGGATTCATCACACTTTAGACAGCCGTAGGGTCATCCATATGTGGATTCTTTGACTCTTTAAAAACAAAGGAACACTTTGATACAAATATTGCTATCTTTATATAGGCAATTTAGAGAATGGGTACTCACAATCTTTTGAGCCTCTTTAGGGAGTGGCTCAGTAAATAAGCTTATCACGGATCTGTAGCCGATGGGTTGGTATTCCAGTTGAAATTGGTAGACCAGAAAATGAATGTGCACTATAATATTATTAATAATGCAACATTTATTGTAAAATAAATAAATAAAAGAGACGCGTTTCACCCAAACACACTATGGGCTTCTTCAGTCTTACTGTCTGATAAGACTGAGGAAGCCCACAGTGTGTTTGGGTGAAACGCGTCTCTTTTATTTATTTATTTTACAATAAATGTTGCATTATTAATAATATTATAGTGCACATTCATTTTCTGGTCTACCAATTTCAACTGGAATACCAACCCATCGGCTACAGATCCGTGATAAGCCTATTTACTGAGCCACTCCCTAAAGAGGCTCAAAAGATTGTGAAGAATCCTATACAAGGGGTGTGACCCCCCAGAGTGGTCAAGAGGCGATATTATTTGAGCCTTATAAGGCTCTACACTTGTGAGTTCCTCATACATACAATCTGTTTTTCCATAATATTGTGTTATTCGTTTTACACAAATGTTATTTGCACCATGGAGTCTTTTATCTTTTATTATTAGGTCATTATGATCTCTTAACCAGATTATCAAGAATACTGTTGAAGTTTTCCATTCAAGTCTATCCTATACAGATAAGTGCGCTCACACCGGGGCTTATGCCCATTGCTTTCACTTACAACAGTGACCAATAGAGGGCGCCTAATGGTTACTATTGTAAGTGCATGCATAGTACTTTTAATACAGTCACATGACCCATGTCCTGAGTCAATCATGGGAGGCCCTGTCTCACCAGGGGGGGTGTTTTTAATTTTTTTTTTGCTTGAGACCAATGGAGATTTCCCATTGGCTCAAGCAATTCAATTGCTCTCAGTGCCTCTCCGAGGTACTAAAGTATGTTGATTCAGGAAGTCTGAATCACTCAGCCAGCTTGAGCTACGCAATTAGCGTAGTGTTCAGCTACACAAATTGTGTAGGCTAGGCTGGCTCAGTGCTGCCACTGCTGTCTGTGTGGTGTTTCACACACACAGCAGCCGGCAAACTGAAAGAAAAAGAAAAAAACAATGGAGGACATATAATCTCATTGTTTGTGATGAACTGTGTAGAATAGGTGGATGCTGACGCTGTGTAATGGAAAACACTGCCCCTGGTCCATAGTTCAACTTTAAGGTCAATGGTGATGGTGTTTGAAGAATTTTCGAAACAACTCAGTTAATGTGAACACAAATTCTTTATATAATATTATATTCAGAGAGCACCGAAATGTCACTGTCATTTCGATGCTCTCCCGTTACCCACACTTTGGCTAGTCCGATTTGCTGGGCCTGCGGTGAATTCAGAATTCACCACTGGGTCCCCAAAGTGTATGGAACAACCCGCCAAACGCATCCAAAAAAGCCACTGCAAACCTGCCGAATCAATCGGAAAAGCCACCGTAAAACCGTTGAAGCGTTCTGAAAAAATGGCGAAAACATGCCAAATGCATCCAACGATCTGCAGCAAAACTACCGCATTGATCTGAAAAAAGCTGACAACCCGCCGAACAAAGTGCCGACTAGCCACCGGAAAAAGCTGACAAGTTGATGAACTGGTAAAGAAAAAAAGGCGACTTTTAAATGGTGTTGAAAAGAAAACTACTGCAGAAAATGTGTGGAATTAATATATAAGGTTCTATGAATAATAATGAAAAACAGTAAGGTGGTAAAAATGGCGCAGATGGTATATAGATGGTCGGTCTTGGGTAGCAGCAAGGGCACAAACGCACACTCCCGAGTGCGAATAGTCAATAGATAAGGTAGTAGGTAGAGTCCTCGCGCTTGCACCAAGTATCCAGTGAGTGATACTTCAAGATAATCTAGAAAACATAATAGGAGACATACATTGCGCAGTACATCCTTATGACACCTGATTTCCAGGAAGAAAGTCAACTCACTTTTTTCTGAGCCCCATTTAGTCGGCTCTGAACTATATAGGCATAAATCTGTGGATATGATCTCACCAACCCGTCCTACCAGCAACCATCCGTGGTGATAACCTGGTCCATAGATGAAGTATTGGATCCCCGGGATATATCACAAACGAAAAAGTCGGCAGGATAAAAAATAAAATTTATTGCAGCACTAACGCGTTTCGACCTAATTGGTCTTTATCAAAGTGCAAAAAAATATACATAATACAATGCAGTGTACAACATTCATTTATACAGAAAAGATAAGGGAAATAGGCGGTGTCAAGCCACGACCTCATTATCTTAATTGGTACAAACACACCCTACTTCCGGTCGTTTGGAGGCATAGCACCAGCGAACATTCGACATACAGACGGGCGCATAATGATTACGTCCATCTACCTCGACCCTGCCCTTCTGGGCCACCGATCGCCATTTTGGAAGAGGGAAAATGGTGTCCACAATATAACTCGCCCTCGCAGTATTAATGGGCATTAAACAAACTTATTTCTGGACGTTTTGGGGTCCCGAACCAGCGGGCCCCCACCGTCCATGAAGTGGTATCTTTTCCAGTCGCTCATAGGCATAGCAACGGCGGACATCCGGCATGTAGACAGGCGCATAGTGATTACGTCACTATGTCCCGACTCCCGCCAGTCTGAACTGCCGAGCGCCATTTTTGAAGAGGGAAAGTGTTATTAAAAGTGCATCCTACCCTCACAATACTTATGAGAAATTACCCTCAGATCCTTCCCTTATAATAGCAAATAAATACAGAAATCATCTGACCAAGGGATTAGATTTGGGTATTCTAAATAGCCATGAGTATGATTTTCTTCTCCCTAAATGTCCTATCATTCCAGTTATCTATGTGCTGCCTAAATTGCATAAAGATCCTATCTGCCCACCAGGCAGACCAATAGTTTCGGGAATAGGATCTATTCTATCCCCCCTTTCGGAACATATCGACCACATTTTACAGCCAACAGTGGTCACAAACCAGCTTATTTGAAGGATTCAATTAGTTTACTCCAAATTTTGGATGGTATGATTTGGATGGAGGGATCGTATATGGTTACTTGTGATGTTGGTAGTTTATATATCATCATTGAGCATCCGAAAGGATGCGAGGCTGTTCGCTATTACATGGAGTCAACCAAGATTTTCCCACTGGCACAGATTGACTATGTGATAGATGGAATCAATTTCATTTTGAACAACAATTTCTTCTGGTTTGAGGGTGACTTCTACTTACAACGTAGAGGTATGGCGATGGGGACCAGGTTCGCCCCCAGTTACGCTAATTTATTTATGTCCTACTGGGAAAACCAGTTTGTTTATTCTGGACATGACTGGGGTTCGAGCCTGGTCCTCTATCGCCGTTACATAGATGATATTTTTTTTATTTGGAGGGGAGATCTTATATCTCTGAATGCTTTTTTGAATCATCTGAACTCCAATACATGGGGAATATCACTCACCACTGATATTAGTGATGCTAAGGTTCACTTTTTGGACTTAGAAATTTTAAGGGAAGGCAATACTCTTATTACCAAAACCTATTTGAAACAGGTTGATATTAATAGTTTCATTCATATAGAAAGCTGCCATTATGCCCCATGGCTGACTAATATCCCGAAAGGCCAAATATTGAGAATCAGGTGTAATTGTTCGAAATTAAGTGACTTTGAAGAACAGGCGGAACTTTTGAAAAAACAGTTTGTACAAATAGGTTACGATGAAACTGAGATAAATAAAGATCATGAGAAAGTGAGAAAGATGGATAGGTCCCAATTACTTAGCTATAAAAAGAGAAATAACGATGGGGACAAATTCGATTTACAGCTACCTTTTATCACGAATTACTCTACAAACCATAATAGCATATCAAAAATCCTTAAGAAAAATTGGGGCTTGTTACACCAGAATAAAGACATTGTTATCTACAGAGGGTCTAAAAATCTAAAGATGTCATTGACCAAAAGTGTTCTGGATAAAGAAAAAGCCCCAGGAACCTTCCTCTCTAAGTTCAAAAAGATAGGTTTTCATAAATGTGGACTATGCATTTGTTGTAGGACCGCAATAGATAGCAATAGGTGTTTAATGGATTTTAAATCACATTCTAATGACTAGGTGTTCTCTATCCAAACATTCCTGACCTGTAATTTTACTAATATGATTTATCTATTGTGGTGTCCATGCAGGCTACAATATATTGGACGAACCACTAGGATGCTGAAAACTAGAGTAGCTGAACATATAACATTAAAAGGAAGTATGATAAACATAGCATATCAGCCCATTTTTCTAAATATCATAATGGTAACCCTAAACTTCTCGGTTTCGCTGGTATTCAACATGTTAAAAAACATTGGAGAGGGGGCGATATTGAAAAGAATCTAAACCGATTAGAATCCAAATGGATATTTGATATAGGATGCCTAACACCTGAGGGTTTGAATATAGATATGGAGATTAATGCTCTATTATAACCCAATTACCATTATGCCTTTTACATGATTTATATTTTATATTTTATTATTATATATTTTATTATCCACCCTACATGACATTATCATATGTTATGTGGACCAGTATATATATTATTCTCCAATTCGATCAGTGACATATGTATGCCATATGTTAACTGCACGCTATATGTTGATCGATTGGCGAATTGTGGTATTGTGGCACATATGTTGTAATTTTATATTTTTCTTTTTCTTTCTTCTTTTTTTGATATATTGCCCGGAGAGTGAAGTTCACGTGGGAGTATGCGTGTCGGTGCGGTCCCCGTGTCTCTGTTGGACGGTGGGGACCTGCTGGTTTGGGACCCAGAACGGCCGTAAGCAAGATTGCTAAACGTCCATTGAAATAAATAGGCTGCGATATTGTGAGGGTAGGATGCACTTTTAATAACACTTTCCCTCTTCAAAAATGGCGCTCGGCAGTTCAGACTGGCGGGAGTCGGGACATAGTGACGTAATCACTATGCGCCTGTCTACATGCCGGATGTCCGCCATTGCTATGCCTATGAGCGACTGGAAAAGATACCGCTTCATGGACGGTGGGGGCCTGCTGGTTCGGGACCCCAAAACGTCTGGAAATAAGTTTGTTTAATGCCCATTAATACTGCGAGGGCGAGTTATATTGTGGACACCATTTTCCCTCTTCCAAAATGGCGATTGGTGGCCCAGAAGGGCGGGGTCGAGGTAGATGGACGTAATCATTATGCGCCCGTCTGTATGTCGAATGTTCGCCGGTGCTTTGCCTCCAAACGACCGGAAGTAGGGTGTGTTTGTACCAATTAAGATAATGAGGTCGTGGCTTGACACCGCCTATTTCCCTTATCTTTTCTGTATAAATGAATGTTGTACACTGCATTGTATTATGTATATTTTTTTGCACTTTGATAAAGACCAATTAGGTCGAAACGCGTTAGTGCTGCAATAAATTTTATTTTTTATCCTGTCGAATGAAAGCACTGAAAATCAGGGCATTTCACTGACATTTCGGTGCTATTCGGTGGTCTCTGAATAGATTAACCATTACTTCTCAATGAGGAGCTCACTTCTGTCAAAGATCACCGTTTTTTGCTGGCAATTCGCTGATATTTGGCAAACTGCCTGTTTTTGAATAGCCGAATTGCCACGAAATTGCACTGTATGGGGAAATTCAATGTCCGGTGCAATTTCAGAGTCAATTCGGCTATCTTTGAATAACCCCTTATGTTCAGCACCTCATGGCTGAGAAAACTCGGTACTTATTTACTTTATTTTCTCAGGCTAATGTCATTATTAGCCAGCTCAGATCAGGGATTCAACTACTTGTTACCAACACATTTTCTTTACTTGAGAAATCACAATGTCAGTGGCGGCACTGCTACTCATAAGAAAATAAAATGTTTTGTGCACTTACCTTAAAATGTTTATTGCTTTAATATTATCTGAAAGCTTTTCACATTAAAAAACGATAAGGGAGTTTTAATTAAAGTAGCGAACACACAAACCGCTAAGTGAACTATACTCATTAAGTGCTGTCACAAGAATTATATTGAAGGAATAGGAAAGATCTGTTATAATTTCCCTTACTTCTCTGTGCATCTGCCCACATGTAGTCCTATGTACTCCAGGAGTGAATACCTTTAGTGGCGACTATGCTGAGGTCATCAAGCACTTCAGGTAGAATAAGGTTGTTATTATAAGAAAATGTTACTGGAAGCGGTAAATTTGCATTACTGGTAACTCATTCTACCATTACACAAATCCTGGTATAGAAGAAAGAAGTGCGTTTTGGAAGTGCTTGGTTATTGGTAGGATCCATTATTGAAGTGTGTCAGGGATGGTACCGGGATGGCACCGCAGGTTATAGGGGGGTCTGAGCCCTATATGCAGGTATACACACAAAGCGGGTGAAGGAGGGTAAACAGATACAGGGGAGATTCTGGGGAAGGTACAAAGGGGTAATTGGAGGTCAAATGGTCAAGGGGTGATCCGAGGTCAAAGGGCTGGTGAAGTGTCATTGTCGGTGGGCAAGCAGAGGGTCTAATACATGGTATAAGAGAGCTGGTATAGCACAGGTCTGCACACTAACAAGGAAATACTCTTAATGCCGAGCCAAGGTAGAGAGGGGGTGTGGTGTGTGCGCAGTGATTTAACTGTTGCAGGTATGGAACACTGATGCTGAGTAAGGGCAGCACCTTTGTGTGCTGCCTGGGTTCCAGATGCAGGCATGGTACAGTCAGCAATGGGGTCCTGACAAAGTGCTTCAAAAACTGAAGTGAATAAATGGCCAACATTTTTGAGATAATCCCTTTCTACTTACTGCATGTACGTAAGTGCATGACACTTAAGAGTGAAATACTTCAATACATACTGATAGGGGCTGTTCACGAAGCACAGTCATGGCACCAATATTCACTGTACTGAAGTTGCAAACAAAGGTAAAAATCACTATTGTTGCAACTACAGTTACCCTTTGCTATCCACGTAAGCAAAATTAAACAAAGGCAGATATAATTAATGCAAACATTGGTGTACAATTCTAAACCACAGTATCACTAGTATACTTCCATTAACTGAGAAAACTACACCTATTCTCCATTTAGCATTCTTCTACCACTGTTTGCATAAACAGAGACAACGCTAAATGGCTTCAAAGTAAATTACAGTGGCAAGTACAGTGAAGATTATGCTGAATAAAATTGACAGGGAGTTGGAAAAGGGGGAAGAGCCAGGGACAGAAGAATTGTTTTTTAATAATTGTATTAAAAAAGTTTAAATTTCAACTTTGCAAACAAGTGATGTGGACAGTTCCAGCTAAATTCTATGTAACTCCCATATGATATGTTCTCTGATCAAAGGGTAATCAGAGATGTCATGAATATCACTCTCCCTCCTTCTCCTGGATAGTGGCAATGAATGTAGGACACAGAATAAGACTTTCACTTTATATGCAGCACCAGATACAAAAATATACAATATTGCAAGTTATTGTTGTTGTATATAATGATTTTAAAGAAATACACGTACAGATAAGTATTAAATGCATGTTATGTAAGTTTTTCTTGTATCTGACCAGTCCATTTTCACATATTGCATAGGAGTTTATGTAAAGAAATTCGAGAAAAGGAGCTTAAATTAGTTATTGAAAATGGGTATCTGAAGATCTGAAGATACACATTGACCAATATACATAACATTAACTGAACTTTTAATATGCATTGCCATTTATTTTTGTATATATAATCTGGTTACCCCCTTTACTACCATGATTGCGTATACACGATCAGCGGTAGCAGCCACAGCAGCTGTTAACAAGATCTGGATCTATGCTGTATGATTGGAAAATAAATTTGTTGTAAACAAATTCCATTTGTATTTGGGCTTCAGAAGGTGTCCCCAAGGTCATAACCCTGTGGGCATCCTACCCAAGGTGCTATAACTGGATAAAATCAGCTACGGAATGTCCCCATACATATTGGGAATTCCCCATCCGAAACGGAGGCACGTGCTGCAGTTCTACCTGCTAGAAATCTATTTGGCCAGTAGATGGCAACATCTGCCTGACAAATAGTTTATTACAGCAAGAAATACATTGTGAATATTCCCAAATATTTTACAGTATAATTAAAAATGATTTTCTAAACATCCACTTGTTTCTGGCAGTGGACAATTAGAAGATTACTTGGTAGTGAAGGGGTTAATACCGTGACGATCATGTTCCATTGACACGTTGATATCTTGATATTCTTGGATTCCTTCTCAGACATTTTATTCTGTTAGATAAATTTTTTAAACATATATTAAATCCTCAACATAATAAATAATTTTGCATTCCACAATGAGTGCATTTTCGCTCAGCTGTCCAATTTACTCTTGTTCAAAAAGATATTGAATTTATTTTTCAGGATTATAAAGTGCAATTATGGCATGTTCCTGCTGTCTTATAAATTATTCAAGTAGCATCTTTTCCTGTGAGATAAACATTTTATATTCTTTATATTCAATTTACAGCTCTGGAATAATTATTTTCACTTGGCAGTTGCATTCATTACCCAAGATTCTCTGCAGCTGGAAAATTTTACTCACGATAAGCGCAATGAGATTCTAGACAAGTACGTAATGTTTTTTAATGCTTTTTCTAAAGCTTTTTCTACAGCAGACTTTTAATTAAAAAAATTAATTTTAATGTAATTTTTTTCAGGTACGGAGACATGAGATGCCTTATTGGATTTGCTATTCGTGATATGTGGTACAAACTAGGTAAGGGTTAGAAAGAATAAATATAAGGGGGATACATATTTTGGTCTTTTAGTTTTAAAACATTATTATATTTATTTAAATGGTGTGAATACATGTTGGAACATAAGGAGAACAGCCATTTAGGCCTCTTGGTCCCCTATATCCGCACCCTATGCCGACTTCAATCAATACTAATATCTAGTTTTTAGAAAATGTCTCATTTGCAAGTGCAAAAGTAAATTAAAAATATGTTTATTTTGAAACGTGAGCCAATTACAACATTACAAAGATATAAACAATTCTCCTTATCATAGTGATACAGTTCACACAAATTTGTTTAGATTATTGGGTGAAAAATACTAAAAATCAATATATAATTTTTAAAACAAAATAGCCGAACCATTTTCAAATTGTATGTTTGTCTGAAACCAGGTGAAACAAAAGTTACATTTATAATTGCTGAATGTTATCTTTATTATATGTGGTTTGAGGTACTTGATATGAATATATATGCATATATTTATATATTTTTAATGATAACGTATTGGCCAATTATTCCAAAAAAGAGAAAGTAGGCATACAAGAAGTTTATTCCCTTTTAAAAATTTATTTAAGTCTATTTTACTTGTAAAACTTTTGTAAACCAATTTGACAACACTTTGTCATTTTTTTCTGCGATGTACAACATTACTGAGAACATAAAATAAAATGCCTGCAGAAAACTGACAAAGTTAATGTACTTCAGCCTCCAGGCATCTCCTCCATCACTTAAAGGCTTGAAGCCAAAATCCTCAGTAGCTCAATGCACATATGTAACTAAAAAACAAATTCAATACAATAATGATAAGGTTTGGGCTGGTTAGGTCTTCTACTGTCATTAAGAGAAAAAAATATGTGTGTGAATACATTTTATTCAAATCGTTTTCAATCGCCATAGAAACAAAGTTTCAGGAAAAAAGTTATTTTGCTCTCTACTCCATTGGGAATAAATTAGAACAAAAACAGGCTAAGTGAGTAACAAAGATGTAATAAAACATCCACTGTGACCAGCGTTTTAAAATTTAAAAAATATATATCTAATTGGTCTAGCTTAGAACATGGGTCTACTGTATGGGAAGGAATTGTTTTAAGTAACTATGCAAGCGACTCATTGTTTTAGTATCAAACAATCTCGGAATGCAGCGCTGCTTCCATTTGAATTTGAAATAGCCTTCTCAGATGTTATGTGTATATATATATTTTTTTATATATTCCTTTAATCCCTTCACTATCAAGCTCAAGATACACTATATTGCCAAAAGTATTCGCTCACCCATCCAAATAATCAGAATCAGGTGTTCCAATTACTTCCATGGCCACAGGTATATAAAATCAAGCACCTAGGTATGCATACTGTTTTTACAAACATTTGTGAAAGAATGGGTCGCTCTCAGGAACTCAGTGAATTCCAGCGTGGAACTGTGATAGGATGCCACCTGTGCAACAAATCCAGTCGTGAAATTTCATTGTTCCTAAATATTCCACAGTCAACTGTCAGCTGTATTATAAGAACGTGGAAGTGGTTTGGAACGACAGCAACTCGGCCACAAAGTGGTAGGTCACGTAAACTGACGGAGTGGGGTCAGCAGATGCTGAGGCGCATAGTGCAAAGAGGTTGCCAACTTTCTGCAGAGTAAATCGCTACAAACCTCCAAACCTCATGTGGCCTTCAGATTAGCTCAAGAACCGTGCGTAAAGAGCTTCATGGAATGGGCTTCCATGGCTGAACAGCTGCATCCAAGCCATACATCACCAAGTGCAATGTAAAGCGTCGGATGTAGTGGTGTAAAGCACGACGCCACTGGACTCTAGGGCAGTTGAGACGCGTTCTCTGGAGTGACGAATCGCGCTTCTCCATCTGGCAATCTGATGGACAAGTCTGGGTTTGGCGGTTGCCAGGAGAACGGTACTTGTCTGACTGCATTGTGCCAAGTGTAAAGTTTGCTGGAGGGGGGATTATGGTGTGGGGTTGTTTTTCAGGAGCTGGACTTGGCCCCTTAGTTCCCGTGAAATGAACTTTGAATGCTTCAGCATACCAAGACATTTTGGACGATTCCATGCTCCCAACTTTGTTGGAACAGTTTGGAGCTGGCCCCTTCCTCTTCCAACATGACTGTGCATTAGTGCACAAAGCAAGGTCCATAAAGACATGGATGACAGAGTCTGGTGTGGATGAACTTGACTGACCTGCACAGAGTCCTGACCTCAACCCGATAGAACATCTTTGGGATGAATTAGAGTGGAGACTGAGAACCAGGCCTTCTCGTCCAACATCAGTGTGTGACCTCACAAATGCGCTTCTGGAAGAATGGTCAAAAATTCCCATAAACACACTCCTAAACCTTGTGGACAGCCTTCCCAGAAGAGTTGAAGCTGTTATAGCTGCAAAGGGTGGACCAACGTCATATTGAACCCTATGGATTAGGAATGGGATGTCACTTAAATTCATATGCGAGTCAAGGCAGGTGAGCGAATACTTTTGGCAATATAGTTTATCTTGGACTTCAAAGTGCCCCGATATCGAGATATCTCTATTTGCTGATCTACAGATCAAAAGCAAATTAAATTTGTTTGCTGCAAACAAATTTCATTTGCTTGTGGGCTGCAGAAGGTGCCCCCAAAGTTTTGGGTGGGTATAATGCTCAAAAAAACTATAAAATCGGCTGATGAATGCACTGAAATATCAGGCATTCGGCAGCTGATAAAGGGGGGGAGGGTCTGTGGGGGATCTAGCTGCAGCTGTTGTAATAGCTGTAACTTACAGCCATTACAGCTGCAGCTAGATCCCTCCCTCACTTTGGCAGTAGATGGTGCTATCTACTGGACAAATAGGTTATTTACAGTAAGAACGTTTTCTTACTGTATAATTAATTTAAAATTATTTTACAAAAAACACTGGTTTCTGATAATTTCCTCAGCCCTAAAAACAAACATTAACGATTAATTAATCGATTAATCGTTAAAATTTTTGAACGATTAAATTTATTTTGATCAGGGGGGTTTATCAGCTCCAGTATTTGACTCTAGGAGTCCGAATCCAGAGCTGTAATGGCTTCCTGAGGCCCTAGGTGGCCCTACAGCCACGCTGCTTTTTGCCGCCCTCCAGTCACATGTGCGACACGTGTGATGCACGTGTCACACACAGCAACTGGCGCAGGAAGAAGACGGCAGACGAGAAGGCAGCGGAGGAGCGGTGAGTATGGTGCTGCCTGTCTCAGTCCTCGGACCCAGCCAAACCCCAGCAGGGCCTAGACCCCAGGCACACAACAGGCCCCAGACAAGACCAAGGGCCCAAGACCCAGGACCCAAGTACCAGGGCCTAAGCCCAGGGTCCAGACCCAAGACCCAGTGTCCAGACCCAAGACCTAGGGCACAGACTCAAGGGCCAGGGCCCAGACCCAAGACCCAGGGCCCAGGCCCAAGGCCCAGACCCTGGACCCAGACCCAAGACCCAGGGCCCAGACCCCAGGGCCAAGGCCCAGACCCAAGACCCAGAACCAAGACCCAGGGCCCAAGACCCAAGCAGATCAGCTAAAAGTAGTTGGATCTGTATGTGCGTTATAATTAATCAAAATTGATTGATTAAAAAAATTATTAATCGAACACGAAAATTTTAATCAGTACCAGCCCTATTTTTATTTTTTTAGAAAATCACTTGGTTGTGAAGAGGTTAATAATTTTTTCACTGATATGTTTAATTGGTACTCATACAGACCCAACAGCATATTTTAATTTATTGTTTTCTTTTTTTTAATATACTGTGGAATAGTGGAAATTGCTGTATATTTATATCATAGGGACTCTATTACCACATTACAATACATAAGTTATAATAGACAGTCAATGGAGCGCCAGTACAGAACTGGAAATACAAAAAATCACTTCACATGTCCTTCAATAAGTCTTTTCAATCTTCTTGGAAATTCTTGAATTAGGCATCTCTACAAAAGAGAAAATGTAATCGTGCAATACGTTGATACACCATAAATAGGAGGTGAGGGGGTGATGGTCCTACTCACATATTGCTGAGCCTATCCTAGGCTCTAGGATGGATATCAATTATGGGTCTTCAAAGATATTTCAGGTGCCCATATACCCCCAATGTGATGGTGGTCTTCAACAACTTCTGTCACAAGGGGTCATTAACATGCAGGATGTGCAGAGCATGTGCAGAGCAGTGTGCAGAGCATGTGCAGAGCATTCACTCATCCTGAGAGCGCTTCACTGTTTTTCTTTTCTACAATACATAAGTGTTTATTCAGCAAATACCAGTGGTTGCCAATGTTGCAAACACCAATGAAAATCACTATTGTTGAAATTGGTAAACACTACGTCACAAAAGAAAAGTCCAAGAAGTTACAGGAGAAGAGCTCTTTGGGTTTGACTTTTGTGAAAAACTGCTTTTCATCAACGTTGCAACACCGGCATTCCTGAATAACCCCAATGTGTTTCATTGCTCTTTGATACACTCATACATAACGTACATTACTGTGAATTTTATTGCTGTGGAGCTCTGTGATATGCTCACTCAAACAGCACATTACTGTGAGTTTTATTTCTGTGGAACTCTGTGATACGCTCATACACACTACACATTATTGCAAGTTATTGGTGTGCCCTGGCTGTAAACAGCAATATAGGCATGTGGGGGTGAAATGAGAGGGGGCTCGGAGTGTGTGAAGGATGATGAGCCCTGGCTGTAGACACCAGTACAAGAATGCAGGGGGTTAAATGGACCCTAAGCCATATCTCTTTTTTCATTTAAACACTTGCACCCCAGTACTGCTCTCTACAGCCAGGGGTCACCAGCCTTCACATTGATCCTGACTGGGCCATCCCAACTTTTTCATGTCTTTCATGAGAAGGGTGGTAATCCCTGCAGAGTGCAGACAGCAGTGCAGGGATTAATGAGTTAAAAGACAGGGGACGATGGCTCTGTGCCCATTTGAAGGCTGGTGAGTCCTGCATACATCAGTGCAGGGATTATTGGGTTAAAAGACAGGGGAGGATGGCTCAGGGTCCATTTGAAGGCTGGTGAGCCCTGCATACAGCAGTGCAGGCTTTCCGTGGTTAAATGACCAAGGAGGGATGGGCATGTCAGCCTGATTCCTCCTTCCTTTTCCTGGATCCCACCTCTTCCTTTTTTCTGAGTAGTTCAGCCTCCTCTCTTCCCCAGCATGCCACTACTGTTTTACATATTTGCATATGTATATCCTAACCAATCATATGCCAGTGTTCAAACTGTATGGTGACCGTTGTACTGTCTGAGTCAATTGGTAGTTTGCCTCTCTGAGCAATGGTCACATTGGCCAAATTCTCTTCACATAGCCAATCAGAGAATCCAGAGCCCTGATTGCCCAATTGATTTCACATGTCTATCTAGAATGAATCAGAGAAGAAGTAAATGGACATCGTTCACTGCGTCTCCAATTGGTTTGGCATAATTTGGCCTTGAGTAACCAATATTGTCAATCAGAGAAGCCCTTTCTTATCTAAACTTCAAGGCATGCAAGGGGAAACAAGAAGGGAAAGTTCTTCAAGAATTTCATATTTTAATTTTAAGCAATCTTAAAATATTAATAAATAAAATTAAATAATAAAAAAATATGTTAACCCTGAATCTTTACATTGGTAAGTTTAATCTCTTTTTTGGAGGAACCAGAAAATGGTGGCTCTGTCCAATGAAGTTAAATTTAGAATATGATACTCTGCACTGCTAACCTTATAAACTGAGGATTTTCTGTGTTAAATTATCTTTTTAATATTTTATATATATTAATTTAAAACAATTCTCAAACCAAAACTGTATTATTTCTTTACTAGGCCAGAATAAAATCTGTTTTATTCCTGGAATGGTTGGTCCAATTCTGGAGATGACACTTATACCAGAGGTTGAACTACGTAAATCCACCATCCCCATTTTCTTTGATATGATGCTGTGTGAATACCACCACAATGGAGACTTCAGAAAGGTAACACAAACTATACATATACTGTATATCCCTTACATGTGGCTATTTAATATAACCAACAAATAATCAAAATTTATGTTTACTAAGGGCAAACTGTCGACTATTAAAATTGACCAAATTTTAATATAAGTATAGAAAGTATCATGACTGAAGAAGATCAGTCTATGGCAGTAACATTGCTTAAAACGCTGGAAAATATTAAGCTGGGGATAAAGGAATGATCAACACTTCGGGCCCTATTCCAAGGTTGGTGTTAACTTTACCAGAACCAGTATAGTCTATGGTGTTGTTAAGTTTACAACAGCTGTGGTTAGGTTTACACCAACCTTGAAATTCCTTTTTTAATTGAATTGGCATTAGGGCAGTGCTTATAGTCTAAAAATACCACCATTAAGTATTTAATCTTTAATTTGTTTACAGCATATATGAAAACTGCATTATAACAATATACTACCCTTTAAAATCCAAATGTCTATTTTCAATATCAAGGATATCTAGGCAGATATTATTTTCATCTGATTGCTTCCAGGTTTGCATCTCTGCGTCATATTTCGTTTTTGTTATGATGCTGGATTCTGTGTCTTGCAATGGTTTTATAATTGTAATCTTTACTGTAGAACACTACCTACCATTTCTTTCAGGGCTGTTCAAAGAGAATCGAAAGGTCACCGCACGTTCGTGACTTTTCGTTCTCTTCAATTCAACTTGATTCGACGATCCCATTCCAGCAACCCTGCGGTGTATTCAGCAAGCACCACAGGGCCGTCGTAGTGCAGGGAAAAGCTGCCGCAAACCTACCGAACACTCACCGCAAAACCCAGGCGAACACACCGAAACCCGCAAAAACATCTGGATTAACCCGGCCGAACAAGCCGGAGAAACCCGAGCAGCCGTCGATCACAGTGCAGAGCAGCCGCTGGAAAAACCCGACACAGCAGACGAATGGAGTGGAAAAAAAAAACAGTACGCTTGAATGTTTGAAAAGTGAAACGCTGTTTGCAAATAAACTACTGAGCCAAAATGTCTGAAATTTACATATGAGGTCCAATGAATGATAATAAAAAGGGCTGTTACAGAAAAAAAGAAAAAACTTTTAAAATTTATTTTAAAAAAATCTGAATTTTTTTTGCACAAAAATCCCGAAAAATGCTTAACAGATCCTAAAAAAATCTATAAATAAAAAGACTTTTTACTGCAGAATATTATAATAAATGGTTTAATAGATATTTAATTAAAATGGGGATATTTTTAACATTGAAGCCTATGGGATTCGCCTGAATAAACCCGTTGAATGAAGCAACCGAATGGCAGGGCATTTTGGCAACTTTTCACTGCTGGTTTTTGTTCTCTGAATAGACGAAGCTATGGGAATTTCACTGCCCTCAAACAGGCACCGTATGTGCAGGCAATTCGCCAACATTTGGCGAATTGCCTGCTCTCTGGATAGCCGAATGGCCAGGAAAGGTAACCGAACACTGAAATTACGCTGGTTACCTTTCACCAGCAATTCGGAACTCTTTGAATAACCCTTTTAGTATAATGGCAATTAATACAAAAATAAATAAAAACTGTAACCTCTGTTACTGTAAATATTTTTGCACACGGATTGTTTTATTTTAATTGTGTGTGACAGATAGGCATATATCGATTTACAATTAATTTTGTTTTAACCTAAAGAGCATAGCAGTGAAAAGGTTAAATATATTCAATAAAAAGGAAGTTTCGAAAAGGTCTTAAATAACTGAAATGCTATATTGACCTAGGATGCAGCCATGCCTAGCATTTGCAACTCCCTCGCAATTTTTAATCCATTAAGTCACTCAGGTGGCAGGGCATCGATTTAACTACTTATTGATATGATTATTACAGCAGAGTCCTTTTTCTTTGCGAACATAACATGTTGTTATCATGCTTATTTCGAGAATGTAAGACTGACAGGACATAAAATATTTTGCAATGAAGAATCTGAATTATTATTATCATAAGCTGAATTTGTTTCTGCTATGTGAACATGTCTGAGAGATAATGTTTCTGATTTCGTCTGAAAACTCTTTTTAGATCAAAATCCACTAAAATAAACAACTTGCGAAATGATCCAAACTTTTATTTAATATTCTTAATTATCCAGATTTTGTTAAAGGGGTTATTCAGAGAGCTGATCTGGCCCCGAAATGTCACCAAACAGGGAATTTCCCTGTACAGTGACATTTCGGGGCTGTGTGGCTATTCAGAGAGCAAGCAGTTCGCCAAATTTTGGCAGACTGCCAGCCAGTACGGTGCCTGTTTGTTGGCAGTGAAATCCCCCATAGAGAAATAATGGTTAATCTATTCAGAGACACCAAACAGCAGTGAAAAGTTGCCAAAGTGCCCTGCTGTTTTTTGGTGGTTCCATTCGGCAGGTTTATTCAGGCGAACCCCATATGCTTCAATGTTAAAAAATCCTCTTTTTTATTCAATATCTGTTTTTATTATTTTAATCTGCAGTGAAAAGTCTCTTTATTGATTTTTTTTAGGATCTTTTAGGTATTTTTCGAGTATTTTTTGAAAGCTGTTTTTCTTTTTTCTGTAACAGACCTTTTTATTATCATTCATTGGATCTTATATGTAAATTCCAGGCACTTTCGTTCAGTAGTTTTTTTGCTAACAGTATCTATATTTTGACACTTTCAAGCGTATTGTTTTTTTTTCTTCACCCTATTCGTCAGCTTGTCGGCTTTTTCCAGCAGCTAGTCTGCGCTGTGATCGGCGGCTCGGCAGCTTTTTCCAACGTGTTCGGCGTGTTTTTTGCGGTGGTTCCAGTGGGTTTCGGTGGCTTTTCGCTGGGTGTTCAGAGGGCTTGCGGCGGGTTTTCCCTGCACTCTGGGGACCCTGCGGTGAATGCTGAATTCACCGCAGGGTGAGTAATTTTGATTCTCTGAAGTGCGGGGAACAAGAAAGCACTGGAATGTCGGCGACATGAATAACCCCCTAAGTGTACTTTATACTTTATGAATAGTAGGCAGAGGATTTCTAAATATTTGGCCATGCACAGATCGTTCATATTTAGTCTTTAATTTTTTTTTATTGCAATGTGTTTAGTGGTGATGGTTTTTTTCCTGTCGTAAATTTATATTTTTTCGTTTTGTACATTTTATAGCTTTACAATTTTTTCTGGAATATTTAAATATACATTATCATATAAAAAGATCAATTACAAAACAATGAAGACATAATACTCTTTTTCACTTGCAGTTTGAAAATGAAATTATTCTAAAGTTGGACCATGAAGTTGAAGGTGGTCGTGGTGACTGGCAGTACATGCAGCTGTTTGACTCAATGTGAGGGCAATTCTTCTGGGACAGCAAATAAAACATGAATTACATTATGTTAGGCAAATGCATAATTGTCAAACTCCATACATATTGGCCTTGATGGGGTTATATAAAATATAGACGTGGAAATAATGGATTATGTTGAGATACACACAACAACTTTTAACAAATGAATTGTTTAATACGAGGGGTTAAAAAAAATCACAACATATAACATCTAAGTAGACAATACAGAAATAAGCAGTGTATATGGTGAGTTCACAAAGGATTTTCAACATATGTTTTTATGTATCAGTCACTTCTAACAGTCTGAAATCATTCTGCCCTGGTGGAATAATGCCTACATCACTTTCAGCAACTTTGGCACCCTAAGAACAATGTTTCCTATGTTGCTGAGTCACATTCTAGTTACCATCATGGAAAATGTAATTCAAAGACGTCTGGATTGTCATGGTTTCTCAACTCGACATTTATTTTATAAATGGTTTATAAAATGATGTATTAATTCTTAGATGGCATAATTTAATTCTTTTCTGTAATTACTTGTGTAGATGTTTGCCTTTAATTTTCAATTTTAATGATGGAAGGTAAAGTTGCAGATCATTTATTTTATTTTTTTTTTTTTTAAATTCTTTATTTAGAGAATTATACATAACAAGAAATTCACGAAATCAAACGTAGAAAAAGACAGCCATCTAGGGCTGGCCAAACGAACTACGGTCAGCCAGTCAGATAATGTAAGATGCAAGTAGTAACAGGTCAATAAGGGAATAATAAAAACAAAAAACAAAAAGCAAGAAGTCCCAACCTCAGTGAAGGAAGAAAACACAAAAGAAACACATAAGCATGTAGGACTATCAACGTAAATGCCATAAATTGTCCTGATAAATTATACTCAGAGCTTATCTATAGACCAGTGACACGTAAACAGAGAAGAAAAAAGCTGGGGGGGTAAACAATATCGCTCAGGTCTCAGTCTGGCTGAAGTTCCGGAGGGTCCGGCGAGATGCCCACCGCTTCAAGGTCGGACCAGGCGGTTTCAGGATCAGTGATGGTGTAGGGGACATTATTATGTGTCACCACCAATGCTCCCGCCAAGCCCCACCGATAACGGATCCCCCTCCGACGAAGAACCGCAGTCACAGGACGGAACCGCCTGATAGCAAGCAGAGTCTGGAATGGAAGGTCGTGATACAAAGCCAACGTGGAGCCCTCAAATTTCGCTGGATCTCTTGCGCCAGGAGCAGACATAAGCTTGACCTTAAATGCTACGTCACGAAAGGCCACCACGACATCACGGGGTGTCTCCTTTCGAAAGCACCGCAGGTTTCCGAACCCTGAATACCGATCCGATCACATCTGGCTTGTCAGGAGGGAGTCCCGCCATCCGAAGGGCCAAACGAGACACATAAGCTGGGAGTTCATCCGACGACAGAGTCCGGGATGCCTCTGACCCTGACGTTACGACGGCAGTGTCTTGTTTCCAGCATCTCCACAGAGCGGGACAAAAGCTCGACCTGGGATCTTAGACCAGCGACCTGTCCCAACAGGTGAGTATGTTCCGATAGCACTGTAGAGGTCGTCGCCTGCACTGCTGTCACCTGCGCACGGATTGTTGCAACCTCCTCCCGAACCACCGCCACTTCAGGTTTCCACACCCCCCGGATCTCCCGGAGTTCGTCCAGGATCCTCCGAAGGTCTCTTTTCGTAAGAGGAAGATCATCATCCTCCTCCTGCCGACTTTCCTCAGGCTGTGTCATACGGGTTTCGAGTGAGGTCGCTCTCGTTTGTTGCGGTTGGGCACCCGGTCTCAAAACGTCCTGTCGTAATGAAGCCACACTACAGCTGGCTGAAAGCTGGTGTTCCTCGGCCGAATCCCCGTCAGAGAGGCCACCAGCAGTGAGTGAGGCACTCAAAGACGCCGTCAGCGCTGCTTTTCATTTCTTTTGCGCCCTTTTTTTTACTGCTGCAGATAGTGGTTGGGAGTCTGGTGTCCGGGATTGTGGGGAGATCCAGGTCATCGCAGAGCTACCACCCTCTTCATCTTCCGAAAAGTCATAGCCCGGGGGGAGGGAGGAGGAGATCGCATCTCCCTTCGAAGTGGACCCACCTCTCATGGAGTCCCGAATGTCCCTCTGTCTGGACCGCAGCTTCTGTGAGCGACCGGTGGGCATGTCACCAAAAGCGCAGGCACAAGGAAGAAGAGCGGTAAAAGGTCTCAGAAATCTCCTTCCAGGCTTCTAAAATGGCCGCTAGTACTAGGCCCCGATTGTGCCGCGGGGGTTAATCCGCTCCGGAGCGTCAATTTTGGGGGTAAGGCAAACTCACCGAGTCCCCCAGTGCCCCCAGAGACCGTAGAGCGTTTCTCAAGTGCGAGCAAGCGGCGGAAATAACTTTAAAAACCGTGTTTATCACGGAGCTCCTTCAACATGCAGCCGCTCGCTTCCTCGGCTAGCTCCGCCCCCCTGCAGATCATTTAAGAGACAATCCAGAGATCTTTGAATGTTACCTAAATCAGTTCAACAAGCATTTTCCTAATTTACATCCTTTATTTAATATCCTTCCTTTAGTGAGTTTTTCCTACTTAAAATAACAATCTGTGGAATTCTCCCGGCTGCAAAGCAAGCAGGTGCAGTACTGTAACTGAAGCTCCCTCTACCTTTGTACCCTCTCCCTCTTTGACACCCTTGCCCACACTATACATGGCCTCTGTGCCTGTTGGAGAAGTGTGGATGCTGGTCTCCTGCCAAGGAATCATGGACCAATATGGCAAAGCCAGTTCTCAAGGACAATGGACATAAGTGGGCACCTAAGGGTTAACGTGTTCAATTTATTTCTATCTTGAAACGGTTTGTATTTTAGGAGTTGGTTTGTGTTAGAGATACAATGTAGACTTATTGTTCTTGCTATCTGTTTGACCCTAGATTGATCTGATGTTGACCGTTTGCTAAACCTTTTGCAGAGTTTACTGGTCAGGTTTCTCGGTCTACTGAAGGAATTCAAATCCCCCTCATGCAGACAATGTATTCTGTTGATTATTTCAGGTTACCTCCCCCTCCCTATTTTCCATATGACTGGTCCCCATTTCCAATAAAATATACTACTATCCCCCTGCATTAAGTTGTGTCTGGTGTTTGGGGAGTGATACATAGAAATATACAGCACTCCCTCACATTCTGGCTGAGGGTTGGGGGAGAAGGAAAGCTGCTACAGATCAGCTTGGCTGGAGAGAAGGGACGAATGCTAGAACAGGTTCAGGTCTGGTCCACAAGCGGGAGACCAGTAAACCCCAATTGCTGTTACAAGTACATACTAGCCAAGTCCCTGTGCTAACCCCTGCTTCTCCAGTGCATTTATATGCAAGTGACATTAGTTCTGAAGTGTTTCAGGGTTGATTTTTGTCATCTGAGGCGGAGTATGTATATAGGTCTGGTGGGAGAAACTAAGGGCTCTTATTTTAAACAGAGATAACTTATTAAAGATAGAAATTAAATTATGGATGTAAAATTGAAAATTCGATGTTTTAACATCTTGAATAGTTTCAGTGAATGTTCGCGTACCTCCTATAATGTTCTGTTTTGGTCTTTTTTAATTTGATTTCCAGGAGAGTCCTTATTGCATAAACCCAAGATCATCTTAGACATCTGTCATAAAAAAGTTGAATATGAGAAAAATAAGCAAGAGTTATGAACAGAAGTCTTTCCTAAAAAAAGAGAAAATAAGTGTGGCAACTCACCAAAAGTTCTGCTCTCCAAGAAACCATTGTCATCTCATATCTAGCCCATCACCCACACGGAAATGTGATCTTTATACATATATATGGACTAGTTCACTAGAATCATTATAATAATATATTATATTTATTGTAATACATGATTGAAACCTAAATTAAAGCTTTAGCTTGTGTGAGCCAACTGGGCACTCTGTTCCCTGTCCAAAAATAGTGGTTTTCCCTAGTGTACCCAGAAAGAACATTAAAGCGCAGTCTAAAGACTTCATGATACAAAGGAAATAGTGATAAGGTTGGAAATATGTAGTAAAAAAAAATCTGAAAAATCCACAATGGATATTGTATTAAAACTCAAGTGGGCGACTGCTGCATAATCCAATAGAAAAAAAGAGGATGCAATGCATTCAAGTCGCTGTGTGGAAAGTTATACCGGAACCCGCTAGGACAACATTAAGCCACACAAGTCAGTCTTTGTTGAGTGCCTGTTGACCTCATTTTTGATTTCATCTTTTGCTTAAGGTCCTCTTTTTCTGATACTATCAGGGTTATTCAAAGAGATTCGAAAAGTCACCGCACGTTCAGTGACTTTTCGTTCTCTTCAATTCGGTTCCTTTTGCCGATCCCATTTCGGTGACCCTGCGGTGTATTCAGCAAGCACCACAGGGTCCCCGAATTGCAGGGAAAAGCTGCCGCAAACCCGACGAAAATGAACTGCAAAACCCAGCGAATGCACGCCGAAAACCCTCAAGAAACATCTGGATTAACCTGCCAAAAATCACGGAAAAACCCGAGCAGGAGCGGATCACACGCAACGAAGCCGCCGGAAAAAGCTGACACCGCAGACAGAGCGAAGTGAATAAATTAGAAAAACAGTTTGCATGAATGTTTGAAAAGTGAAACGCTTATTGCAAAGAAACTACTGAGCGAAAATGTCTGAAATTTACATATGAGGTCCAGGGAATGATAATAAAGAGGGCTGTTACTGAAAAAATAAGTAAACTTAAAAAAAACATAAAAAAAATCTGAAAAATGCTTAAAATATCCTAAAAAATCTATAGACAAAGAGACTCTTTACTGCAGAATTTTATAATGAACGGTTTATTAGATATTGAATTAAAACGGGAATATTTTTAACATTGAAGCCTATGGGATTCTCCTGAATAAATTTGCTGCATGAAACCACCGAATGGCAGGGCATTAGGGGAACCTTTCACTGCTGGTTTGTGTTCTCTGAATAGCCGAAGCAGTGCTTTTTCATGGGGTTTTCACTGCCCTCGAACAGGCACCGAACAGGCACCGTATGTTCAGGCAATTCGCCAGGATTTGGCAAATTGCCTGCTCTCTGGATAGCCGAATGGCCAGGAAAGGTAACCGAACGCTGATTTTCAGCGTTCGGTTACCTTTCTCAAGCAATTCGGATCTCTTTGAATAACCCTGTATGCTGTGATGAAGACACTTCCCCCGTATTCTCCTCTTTTGATTGCTTTGGAAGACCCGGGTGAAAAGGAGAGCGGAGATCGGTGCAATTATTAATCAACCGTTCCCACACAAAAAAGATAAAGAGAAATTTGCTCAATACAGTCTCAAAATGATTTTTGTATTTAGCCTCGCTTCTGTTTCTCATGTACATGTAATGAGTTGGTTAACTTTTATATTGTTGTTTCAGACTGCTGGAATATTCCAACAGCCATTTGTACATCGCCAAGGCAATTGAAATCTTCGTAGCTCTAATAAAAGGCTTGTTGGAGAGGTTATTGGATTACAGAGCGGTGGTTACAGATGAGAGCAAAGACAACCGCATGAGCTGCACAGTAAACCTGTTGGTATGTTTACCTGGGATTTTTCTTTTGTTTTATAATGTGTGATTATGAAACATTTCTAAATAACAATGTGAACTCTAAGGAAAATAGTGATGTGTTTCCCTGGCATGCACTCATGTGTTTCTTATGTCTTGTGTAGCAAATAGAAAGATGAGTAATGGTTTAAAATATTTCCCCCCCCAGAACTTTTACAAAGACATTAACCGTGAAGCAATGTACATAAGGTAAGTTGGATTCATGCATTCCTCTGAACTCAGGCAATAGTCCCATGTTTCTTTAGATGCAGTCTTTATCATTCATTCTGTTTGTAGGACAAAAAAAAAAAGATTATATACATTATAATATCTCTGTTAAAAAATATCTTTGTGGAAAAATATTTTGTATGTGTGAAAATTATAATTATTACAATTTGGCAGGAGATTGTTGGTAAATATATCTTATTGAAGTCCTTAAATATATGTAACACAAAACAACTCATGCACGCCCTGGTAATCTCCCGACTCGACTATTGCAATAATCTCTTATCTGGCCTCCCTCTGTCCCGCCTCTCCCCCCTACAATCCATCCTGAACGCCTCCGCCAGGCTAATTCACCTCACCTGCCGCTCTGTCTCGGCCGCTCCCCTCTGCGAGTCCCTTCACTGTCTCCCCATCCACTGCAGAATTAAGTTCAAAATCCTTATCTTTACCTACAAAACCCTCACTAACTCAGCACCCCACTACCTGTCCTCACTAATCACCAGATACACCCCAGCCCGCTCCCTAAGGTCAAACAGTGACCTGCGCCTAGCTTCTCCCCGCATCACCTCTTCCCATGATAGACTGCAGGATTTCTCACGCGCAGCCCCCACTCTCTGGAACGCTCTCCCTCGTACTGTCAGACTTTCCCCTAACTTCTCTTCCTTCAAACGCTCCCTTAAAACATTCCTATTTAGGGAAGCCTACCACCCAACTCACTGACGCAACCATCAATCACTCTCACCTTACAGTCCTCTCCTCCTGTTTCCAACCCCAACCCTCCCAGATTGTGAGTTCCTACGGGAATAGGGCCCTCATCTCCTCCTGTACTGTTTGTCAAATGTTGTTCAATGTATTGTAACCCTGTCTATACTGTGCTTATTGTACAGCGCTGCGGAATATGCTGGCGCTTTATAAATAAAGAATAATAATAATAATAATAATGTAAACCTATAGCATAATCATCTCAGCAAATATCCACTCCCAGCCAAATTCCTTCAACAAAATGCACATGGGTCAAAATATATGGATACCAAGCTTTCACATACAAATCAGCAGCCATTAGGCTCGTTGCATGTGTTGGATAAGTGCACAGAGTCCCTGAGGGTTTTCGTATCTGGAAAAAGTGCACTCACAGGGTAATTCAGAGATAATCGAAAAGTCACCACACGTTCGGTGACTTTTCGTTCTCTTCAATTCGGTTCGTTTTGCCGAATCCATTTCGGTGACCCTGCGGTGTATTCAGCAAGCACCACAGGGTCCCCTAATTGCAGGGAAAGGCCGCCGCAAACCCAACGAAAACTAACAGAAAAACCCGGCGAATGCACGCCGAAAACACGCAACAACATCTGGATTAACCCGCCGAAAACGCCGGAAAAACCCGAGCAGGAGCCGATCACACGCAGCAAAGCCGCCGGAAAAACCCGACACCGTAGACGAAAGCAGTGAATAAATTAGCAAAACAGTTTGCTTGAATGTTTGAAAAGTGAAACGCTGTTTGCAAAGAAACTATTGAGCGAAAATGTCTGAAACTTACATATATAATCCAATGAATGATAATAAAAAGGGCTGTTACAGAAAAAATAAGTAAACTTTAAAAAAAAAATCGGACTTTTTTAAAAAAAGAAAAAAAAATCCAGAAAAATGCTTAAAATATCCTAAAAAATCCATAAACAAAGAGACTCTTTACTGCAGAATTTTATAATGAACGGTTTATTAGATATTGAATTAAAACGGGAATATTTTTAACATTGAAGCCTATGGGATTCGCCTGAATAAACCTGCCGAATTAAACCACCGAATGGCAGGGCATTTCGGGAACCTTTCACTGCTGGTTTGTGTTCTGAATAGCCGAAGCAGTGCTTTTTTATGGGGATTTCACTGCCCTCGAACAGTCACCGTATGTGCAGGCAATTCGCCAGGATTTGGCGAATTGCCTGCTCTCTGGATAGCCAAATGGCAAAGAAAGGTAACCGAACGCTGAATGGTTACCTTTCTCCAGCCATTCGGATCTCTTTGAATTACCCTGTCAATCTTCAACTCTATCTTTCATGGTACGGTCATGAATATCTCTTACTGGTTTTGTTAAAATTCATATTCCGAAGACGTTCAAACTTTATATATTGGCTCTAAAAGAGCAAGTTCCACATCCAGTATGGTAATTAGTGCCCTTTCAGCTGGAACAGAAGAACTATTAAGGGTGACTGTCACTAAAAACAAACTGCTGATTGTGCATGTAATATTTCACCTAACACAGTGTTTCCCAAACCTGTCCTCGAGACCCTCAACAAGGCCAGATTTTGCAGATCATCTTGAGGAAATGCAGACTGAATCCTGCAATCACTGAGCAGCAAATCAGATCACCTGTGCTGTGCTTCAGATATCTGGCAAACCTGGCGTATCAGCGGGTCCTGAGGACAAGTTTGGGAAACCCTGCTCTAACATATAATAACAAATCCCAACAGCAATACACAAAAGGGGTTATTCAAAGAGCACCGATATTTCTGAAATTTCGTTGCTTTTTCGTTCAACCCACTTCGGTGCGATTCAAGTTTGCTGACCCTGCGGTGAATTGAGTACTCACTGCAGGGTCCCCAAAGTGCACCAAACAGGAGTCGCCACAGACCACCAATCAGCTGCCGAATAGGGAGGGGAAAAAACCTGCTATTTTTAAAACAATAAATTAATAAAAAAAGTCCTATAAAAAATAATAAAATGGTCTGTTACAGAATAAATAAAAACATCATTAAAAAATTGGGAATCAAAAATTTTGCCTAAAAAATCCAGAAATATACCTAAAAAATTAAAAATTATAAAAAAAATGCTTTTTGCTGCAAATGAAAATAGTAAATGGTTGAATAGAAAAATTAATAAAAACAGTAATATTTTTTAACATTGAATCCTGTGGGATTCGCCTGTTCACACCTTTCAAACTGAACCACCGGAAATGTAGGCTTTTCAGTGCAGTTCGGCATTCTCTGAATAGATTAACCATTACTTGACAATTACTGGACAATTTCACTGCCACTGAAGGTCACTGAATTGCGTCGACCTACGGCGAACTGCACCGTATTTCGCTGGCAATTCGCCAATATTTGACCGCTCTCTGAATAGTCAAACTGACATGAGAAATTCACCATTCAGTGCAATTCATTGGCAATAATTGAATAACCCTTAAAGTGATTGTGTTAACATGAATAATGAGTATAAAGTGATTATATAATAAACTAGAAAATACATATTGCCACGTAAAGGGCACAATTTAATTTGTCCTCATCCAAGGTTCAGTTCAGCAGATTTAATTAAGGATATGCCAGGATTTTGATTCCTGTTAAAATATCTGTTAAATGATCTGCCCTCATGCCTATACTCACTAATGGCAATTTCGGCTTTAGGAATTCAATTCCGTTTTATCAGTATGTTGAATTTAGATTTAATTCAGTTTATTTTTCAGCTTGATTAGTATGGCAATAGTAGAAAATGTATTATGTGCTGAAAGGGTTGATAACAAATGGTTCTTCAGATAGGGAAACAGAAATGACACTGAAATCCTTATTTAAACAGTGGATTTTCAAACAGGCATGCTCAGCAGCCATTGTTTGCACATTCAGCAAATTCTAGAGCGCTTTGAATTACCCCCCTCAGAGATGAAAAGAACTGCTGTAAAATTACTTTTAATTACTGAAGAAAGTTGAGATTATTGGCAATTTTTACTTCAGGGTTAAAGCTGGTGTCAGACGAGCGTTTTTACGAGCAGAAGGAACGTCCGTGAGAATGGATGTTCCTTCCACTCTGACACCCGTCTGGCCACATCACTGAGCGCAGTTAGTGCTCTCAGCGCTGCAAGGCACAATCCTCCTATGGAGGATCGTTCTTTGCAGCCCTGTCGAAGCTAGGGATGTGCGTTTCGGGTTTCGGAATTTCGGAATTTTCACGAAATTTCCTGATTCGTGTTTTCGGATGCGGCCGAATTTCCGAAAATTTTTAGATCCGAAAATGGCAGATCCGAAAAGTTTTCCGAGCCGAAACGAAATATTTTCGAATTTGCGAATGTACTTGAAATGTGTCAAATCGAAAATTATTGCTTTGAAACGAGGAGAACAGACGTTCCGAAAAAACGAAAATTTTCGAAAATACGAAAAGTCGATACAAAAAACGAGCTAAGTGACACGAAAATACGAAAAATGGTCGAAATTCCGAAACCATTTACAATTCCGAAAAACGAGAATTTCCGAAAATACGAAAAGTCGATACAAAACCGAGCTAAGTGACACGAAAATACGAAAAATGGTCGAAATTCCGAGAAAAAAATGTACACGAAAAACGAGTCGAGCCGAACCGAATCGAAACAGAAATTGGTCGAAACGAGCCGAATCGAAAATTTTAAAAATCCGAAAAAAGCGAATAGAATCGAACCGAAAAAAAATCGGTGCACAAGCCTAGTCGAAGCGCGCCGTAGCGCTTTGACGGGGAGACTTGCAAAAAGGCCGCAGCACGGCTGCTGTCACGCATGCAATTTGTGCGTGCGCAACAGTATGTGGCCGGCCCTGTCGCAGCATCACAACGCTGTGACGGATGCCAGAAGGCACGTCAGTTCGGGCGCACATAGTGCGCTCATCTGACACCAGCCTAAATCTCTTGTGTCAGACCAGCCACTGTGTACATCAACTCGCATTCATCTCCTGCAGACTGTTAAAGGTGAGCAGACTGCAGCTTCAACCCGAACCTACAAATTTTAAAGAATATCCATTTTCACTGTCAAATCGTTGTTTTTTTACATGTTTTTTTACATGTCTTACAGGTCTATTCAAAGAAAGGTAAAACTCAGGAGAATGACCGGAGAAGTGAAAATTCGAGGTCAAAATAGCCAAACCAGAAAAATTCTCCCATTTATCTCACTTTCCAAATCGGCTATTTGGTCTATATTGGGCTCTTCTCCTGCCAATTCTCCTGGTTTTCCCCTTTCTCTGAATAACCCTGTTACTCTTGTGCTGTTTGTTTTTTCTCCTATTATTACACATTATATTATTTCCCACATGGGGAAAATGTTTAGAATCAAATCTTTGCAAAATGTTTTGCATATGTTCTTAGCTTAACCTTTCAGCGTTGTTTATTTCTATTATAGATACTTGTACAAACTGAGAGATCTCCATTTGGATTGTGAGAATTACACTGAAGCTGCATATACTTTGTTGCTACATACACGACTTCTCAAAGTTAGTATTTTTCTCTGTATTATAGATTGATTTCTGTTTTATTTAAAATGGATTTGTGGTAACTAATCATTTTACCTTACACCAAAGATTTTGCAGTTCAGCAGTGAAAAGGAAAAAAAGTATATCAAGAGTACCTCTTTGTAGGGCCCTATTCCACAGTTGGTGTAAACTTAACTAGAGCTGTTGTAAAGTTAACAACTCCATAGACTATAATGGCTCTGGTAATTTCACAATAGCTCTGGTAAAGTTAACACCAACCTTGCACTATAATCAAGTATCTGCTTAAGACCAGGATATTCTAAGTTGTGCTTGTGTATAATAATTCTTATTCTTAATTTATATAGCGCCAACATATCCTGCAACGCCGAACAATGAGTACAATATAGACAGTGTTACAATACATTGAGACCGAACAACATTTGACAAACCAACATAGGAGGGCCCTCTTCCCATGGGAACCATCTAGAGGGTTGGTGGGTGAGAAACGGGAGGAGAGGACTAGTTGGTGCAGTGAAGTGTATTAGTGAGTCAGGTAGGCTTCCCTGAATAGAAATGTCTTAAGGCAGCGTTTAAAGGAAGTGAAGTTAGGGGAAAATCGGGCAGTATGAGGGAGAGAGTTCCAAAGGATGGGGGCTGTGCATGAAAAATCTTGCAGTCTAGCGTGAGAAGAGACAATGCGCGGAGAAGCCAGGTGCAAGTCACTGTTTGACCTTAGGGAGCAGTCTGGGGTGTTTTTGGTGATTAGTGAGGAAAGGTAGTGGGGAGTGGCATTATTGAGGGCTCTGTAGGCCAGGGTGAGATATATTTGAATTTAATTCTGCATTGGATGGGGAGCCAGGGAAAGGACTCGCAGAGAGGAGCGGCAGAGACAGAGTGGCAGGTGAAGTGAATAAGCCTGACAGAGGCATTTAGGATGGACTGTAAGAATGGAGGCCAGCTAGAAGATCATTACAGTAGTCAAGTCGGGAGATTACAAGGGTCTGGATGAGTTGTTTGGTGGTGTCAGCTGTAAGAAATAGTCAAATTTTGGAAATATTACGTAATTGGTTGTGGCAGGAGGAAGAGAGAGACTGGATGTGGGGAATGGACAGAGCGAAGTCAAGTGTAACTCCGAGACAGTGAACCTGGCTTGATGTGCAGATAGTGATGCCATCAGCTGTGATAGAGAAGTCTGGAGGTGGGGCAGCATTAGAGGAAGAAATTAGTAGGAGATCAGTCTTCAACATGTTAATATTTAGGTGGTGAGAGGCTATCCAGGAAGAAATGCCAGATAAACAGTTGCTGACTGTGTAAAGGACAGGAGGAGAGAGATCAGGGGTGGAGAGGTAGATCCGTGTATCATCAGCATAGAGGTGGTACTTAAAGCCAAAGCTGTTAATGATTTTGCCCAGGGAGGAGGTGTAGATGGAGAAAAGCAGAGGACCCAGAACAGAGCCTTGCAGTACACAAACTGATAAAGGCATTGAAAAGGATGAGTTGCAGTAAATGACACAGAGAAGGACCAGTTGGAGAGATAAGATTCAATCCAAGAGAGAGCATAATAATGCATATAATATAATTGGGTTTGATATCTTTATAAATTTGCCTATAGCTTATCATGAAATTTAACACACTTGTAACATGCAGTTTGTTTAACATTTTTCTTACCAGTGGACAGATGAGCAGTGCTCCTCTCAGGTTATGCAGACAGAGTTCCAGAGCTCACAAACACACCGACACCTAAAGGAGTGCTTGTATGGAACCATTGTTGGCTACTTTGACAAAGGAAAGGTATGACTAGCTAACTATATCCTCACAGCTACATAAAAAATGTTAGAGGATGTCATAGTATGGATAAAATGCATTGCAAGTTTAGTGGAGCTGTCCATTACCAAGGTTAGAAGTAATGTGGGTCTTATGGTAAAGAGGAACTAAGGTTTAGGGTATACTTGCCTTCAGGTGGCTGTAAGCCAGAGGTAAAGAAGAGCAAGTATGCTTGGGAGCGCAATTCCCCTTCTATTATTTACATGGGAAATGAACTTCCCTATCCCCCACGCTCAGAAGATGTTATTCATGTATTCATCACATGTATCCAAATATATATTTATTATGATTATCAAGATGAATATCTAACATTTTTATGGCCTGGGCTTTATGGAGTTATAATATACAATATATAATTTATATCAAATGTGAGTGTCGGTGTTGGGTTAAGCATGAGAGTACAATGTTTAATAGGGGGTGGGGCAGATGTGAGTGCCGGGTTGTGTGTTAAGCCTGAGAGTACGATGCTTAATAGGGGGTGGGGGCACATGTGAGTGTTGGGTTGTGGGTTAAGCATGAGAGTACAATGTTTAATAGGGGGTGGGGCAGATGTGAGTGCCGGGTTGTGTGTTAAGCCTGAGAGTACAATGCTTAATAGGGGGTGGGGGCAGATGTGAGTGTTGGGTTGTGGGTTAAGCATGAGAGTACAATGTTTAATAGGGGGTGGGGGCAGATGTGAGTGTTGGGTTGTGGGTTAAGCATGAGAGTACAATGTTTAATAGGGGGTGGGGCAGATGTGAGTGCTGGGTTGTGGGTTAAGCCTGAGAGTACAATGCTTAATAGGGGGTGGGGGCAGATGTGAGTGTTGGGTTGTGGGTTAAGCATGAGAGTACAATGTTTAATAGGGGGTGGGGGCAGATGTGAGTGTTGGGTTGTGGGTTAAGCATGAGAGTACAATGTTTAATAGGGGGTGGGGCAGATGTGAGTGCTGGGTTGTGGGTTAAGCCTGAGAGTACAATGCTTAATAGGGGGTGGGGGCACATGTGAGTGTTGGGTTGTGGGTTAAGCATGAGAGCACAATGCTTAATAGGGGGTGGGGGCAGTAACCTTAAAGAGCTTCCACACATGTTATGGAACTGTAACTCTGGGCCCACCCACCTTTTCCCAAAGTCACTGTAAAGCCACATGCCTTGAACTATTCCTTGAAACACCACTAGCCTTGACCCTGACAACCATAGCCTGAAGTTCTCGAAAAAGCAGCTGTCGCACTTTATCGCTCAATCTACTGTATCTGTAACATTACTTGCACTTACAGTTTATCCACTCTCTAACCTAACCCTAACACTAACTGCACCTATCATAGATACGTCCTAAATAACTGTGTAATAATTTATTCTGCAATTACATCATAGATGTGGGAAGAGGCAATCTCTCTCTGCAAACAATTGGCAGAACAATATGAAATGGAAATCTTTGACTATGAGTTACTGAGCCAATGCCTGGTAAGAATTTTTATTTATATTATTAAGGATTATATCATATCAGTACATGACGTTTATGAAGCATAACTGCTGATAATATCAACTCATGAATGAAGGCTAACCGTGTTAATGTCAATATATCTAATAACTCTTTGTTTATCATTAAACTGTTAGCTGAAAACTCGGGAAAATCGAGACAATAGAAATCCCATGCAACATGTCAAAACTGTTACTGTTCCTTTCCCATCATTACTGATCCTTTCCCATCATTACTGATCATACTAATTGTAGATACAAATTTATATATATTTTTATTTAACCCCTTCACTGCCACTTGGCTTTCCTTAAACTCACTCCTAGGAACCAATGGTTTTAAGGAAAACCAATTTACATTACCTCTGAGTTTAAGATGCACACTGCAGCAGTGCACCAGAGTATCCCGCTGGTCAATAGAGCTTTCCCACTGTGGTACACATTGTGCTGTTTTGGCAGTTGGAATACTGTCAGGACTGCAGCGAGTTTCCGAAGCCGACTTTGATATCCCAGTACATTGACTGTCAGGCTATAGGGACTATAGCGCAAAACAAAAATGTATATATTAAATTAACTTGTGACAGTTTAAACTGTCATAAGCTCTGCACTGCACGTTTTTACGACACAATATTTTTGGATTTTTTTTGTTCTTGTCCATTCCGGTGGCATTCACAATGGAGTTTTATCTAATTTTGTATACTTTAGAAGGTTATACACTGTTCACATCTCTTATCATGTGCCTGCACTTTATATCGATACAGTGCATTGACTGTCATGCCTGTTGTATTGAAACTTTAGACATTTTTTAGAGCCCATTTGCAAGTAAATATCATCTGTCATAAATTCAATTAGTTTCTACTTTTCCAGATTAAGACCAGATCAATTTATCTCATCTCTATCATCTGAAGGTGGTTTTGAATTTGGAGCTAATTCAATTCTAGTAGTTAAACAGTTAATTTGACAGCCATTCATTCTTTCTATATTTCTCTTTTATAAATATATTTTAAAAATAATGTTAAATAATGTTTAGTTCAGACTCATCATGCATTGAGGAGATGTGAGGGATTTCTCTCAGACACTTCGGGCCTTACTACATACTTAACGGTAATGAGAACGCTCAGCTGTGTGAGCATTAAAGTTAGGCTAAGTGGCCCTAGCGCGGGCAGCCCAAATTATATTCTGAAAAGGTTAAAAAACCTGTTAGCTGTTCAGAGATTGCGTGAGTTTACTGTACTTTACCCTCCCTATGCTTAACATGAGGAGCGCAGAGAGTTAATTAGCATTAGGATTACAAAATCCTAATGCTAATTACACTCCGTCTTGATATGGGCTTTTTTGGGGAACATTTGCCTCTTGAGACAGAAATTCACCTCTCACTCGGTATTGAGGTGTTTTATTTGTCACCCTTGTCATATTGGCTGACTTTACAAGGACCGTCCCTGAAGCTGTACCTAGAGTTCTTGCTTCCCCCGGCCGGAATGTCTAGCTGGTGGCCATCTTGAGGCCTTATCCCACGCTGCAGCACTCCTTCTGCTCCCCATGTCCCCCCTGTCTGGAGGAGAGGACTGTGGAGAGGAGGGCGCACATCTCCTGGCTGTTCTGGTTGTTTGGATGGCGGAGGCAGGTGGAGAAAGAATGTGTTGGCGGCTGGATGCTCCATCTCTCCCTTCCAGAAATGGTTCGAAGACCACGATATCAGGCCTGGATGCTTACCTGATGACACTGCGGGAGGATGACGGATGTCCACTAACTCAAGGCGATTTACGCCGCATTACTGCCGTACTGTGAATCGGCCAGAGAGTGGGAGCTCCTTGCAGGAGCATCTTTAAAGACGTTTGGCTCAGGCAAAGCGCACAGGGCGGCATCCCTCTGGAGTAAGATGAAGAGCTGTGGGACGAGTGTGATTGCCCAGGCCTTGAGCTACTGCCAGTCACCTTAATACTGGTGCAGAAGTCCATGCCAAATGCTGCCCAAGTAAGTGGAGTCTACTGATGAGGTGGTGGCCTGTGCAACTGCGTGCCAGTGTTTGGTCATACCCCTCCTCCGGTGACTGTGAAGATGGCGCAGTTTTGGTCCGCTGTGCTGTTCCTGCATGCAGTTTTACCCTAAGCCCTTGGAGGTGGTAGATGCAACAGGGTTCGTAACCTCCCTGCCTTATGTGCCTTGCTCCCTGGTGGCGGGCTTAGGGGGAGAGCGTGTCCTGACCTGCCCTGTGGCACTTTGCCCGTGCCGCTTAAGTTGCCATTCCTGGATGCTGGATGAAGGGACTCTTCCACTTTTTCTTTTTTCTTCCCCTACTCTGCGGGCTGAGCACTTTTTCCTAAGGTTTTTGTTACCCCTACCTCTTTATTTTTCCTAAGCATATTTTTTTGTGATTGCTTTTGATGATCCCCTCCTTTTTCCTTTACTCCGAGAAAGTTCTGTTTGCTGTCATTTCTTAGGTCCTGCGTGACCCTTTCTTGTTTTGTGCTATACTAGGTCTGTCAAAAATTTAAAAAATAAAGAATTAAAGAAAAAAAAAGGAAATACATTGGGAATATTCCCAAATATTTCTTACTGTTTAAGTAATTAAAAATAATTTTTTAAAAAAAACCTTGTTCCTGACAGTGGACGTTTGGAAAATCATTTGGCAGTATTCTATAAATACAAGGATTTAAAAGTGATAAGATTGTGATAAAGCACATTATTGTTGTAGGAGTTGACTAAGATCTGAATAGCACTTTTGAAGCCCAGAGCTAGGATTGTCCCAATGGGGAAAAAAGCCAAAAGGTAAAATGTGGTCTACTGTTATTTAGTATGTTATTTGTTAGCCTTTTTTTCTAGTATTTGCTAAGGGAGTATTGCACAGAGTTGATACTGCCATGGGATACATAGACAGGTGTATAATTTTTTTACTTGTAATTGTAGACTCAACAAGCAAAATTCTATGAGAACATAATGAAGATTCTCCGGCCCAAACCTGATTACTTTGCAGTTGGATACTATGGTCAGGGCTTTCCAACTTTCCTCCGGGTAAGTTTTAACGATATGTAATATTAAGTATACTTGTTAAAATATTAATGTGTATATTGTCACCATTGTTATAAAATAAATCATAGAATGCTAAACCATAGCCAAGGATATTTAATTTACAGACATATATAAAACAGGTTTTACTGACCGAATCAACTCAATGATATTGGCTAATAAATATAACAAGGAAGCAAACATAAAAATGCTAATAGAGCATGTCCAAGGTTTAGCCTTCTGTAAACACTTATTGAAACATATAACTGCTTCCATAGGCCAGGAAATATTAAAAAACACATAGGGCCCTATTACATTTGTTGCGCTAAAATGGGGACGCTAGGGAAAAAAAACCTATGCCTGCAGGTTTCTCCTTTACCTCCCCGTTTTAGCGTGGTATTACGTTGCAGGCGCTCGAAAAGCTGCCTGCATCGTAAGCCTGCGCTAAACCGCAGGATGCTAAGCGCCGCCGCGAGCATCCACTCGATGGCGTCCATAGGACTCCATTGAGTTTCTGCTCTGCTGGTCACATGTCCGGCAGATCTCGCCTCGCGAGATCCGACAGATCGGTGTAGTGATCCACAGAGGAAGACTGGGGTACTTTTTCCCCCAGTCTCTCCCTACTCCCAGTGGACAGAGGCGGTTGGAGCTGCAGTCTTTGCCACGGGATGGAATGTGACTATGTGATTTTATTTTGGGGGATTTCTGGCTGGTGCTGACGGATTCTGCAACAGCGGGATCCGTTCGCACCAGGTCCAGGCTGTTGTTAACTTTCCGGTTAACCGCAGCCGGACGGTAATTAGTGTTAGTATATTGTAATACTAACGCTAATTAACTCTTTGCGCTCCCCATGTTAACTTCCCTGCGGTATACCCGAGTGTGACTCGGGGTTAAATTTCGCTACCGCGATCGGTAACCCGAGCCACACTCAACTGTATGCATACTCACCGCATCCTGCGCTCCCTGTCTCCGCAGTCACCGCAGTGTGATAGCGGCGGCCGGCGACTTGCTTCCTGGTTCCGCTCCCTGCGAGCCACTCGATGCAGGGGGGCAGGACAAGGTGGCAAATTTGAACTGTAAGAAAGAAAAAAAATTATTGTAAAGTACAGTACAATGTGGTTTGTGCAGTCCCAGGTTTCCAGATAACTAAATCAAAAAATTAATCATACCAAGGATGTTTACTGAGGCAATATGCAGTGAGTAATATTGCACTCTTGTTTTCAGAAAGATTTCAGTGTTTATGGTTTGATTATATTATTGAATATTATTTATTTGCATTATTTTGGATAATTATTTTTGGGATAATAAATTATTATATTGTGTTTCAAACTTTATCTGACTCCGTGTGTTTACTAGACTCTTGTTTGCACGGATTTCAGTGAGTTATTCCTAATTATTACAGGCTTACTATATAAAACAACACATTTCCTTTCCAAAAAAATTGAGATGCTTTTAGACACAGATTTTTAAAAAAATTAGACCGCCAGGGAGGTTAAGCATAAGGAGCGCAAAGTACAATAACCTCGTGCAGCACAGCGCAAGATACCATTCGTTAACGGGTTTTTTAACCTGTTAGCGTTTGGATTGTAATATGGTGCACCCACGCTAGGGCCACCAGGGCTAACGTTAACGCTCACGTAGGTGTGTGCTAATGTTAGTGCAAAGAATGTAATAGTGCCCATAGAATATTGTGATTTCCTGCTTCCAATTATTATGTGGAATTCCTAGAATAGGATTCACACATAATATGGTATGCTATAATAGTGAACATGTATCGATTTAATACAAACTACGACATACTTGCTAAACTGTTGTGAGCAGGGAATCTGAACATTTATTCTGAAGGAAAAACAATTCAAGCACATAATATGAAACAACATATGAAAAGAAAATACACATACATGGAGTAAATTAAATTTGCAGCATTACAGTGGGATTACATGTCCCATATCAAAAAGCATAATCTGTACATTTGGCAAATTGACCAATAATGTTACTAGACAAGCTAAAAGAAAGACGTGTTAATTGTTTGTACCACCTAGAAGATGTTTGTATTCAGGTGGGTAGCAGCAGAATTTTCCACAATCCAAAACACCCCAGGACTTTTAAACTCCTATATAAATCTGTGTATCCCCTGATGTATAAAGAAATTACTCTTGATAGTATTTTAGCACACAACTTTCCTAGTAAAAATAATAAGAGTTTCTCTGAAAATGGAGCAGCACAGCTTTCATCAATCTTTCAATGCCTACGTTTGGAGTCTGTAATAAAGTTATTTAAATTCTCAGGCTCTGGGGCATCGAAACCTTATATTCTAATTTTGGAGAGGATGGAGGTTTTTGTGTCTAATGTACATTTTAAAGTCAGCATTTCAAAGTACATTGACAATGAAGTCTTTTTCCTCTTGCTGTAGCTCCTTGAATGGACTTTGATTCTCTCTTTTGAAAACTTCTCGTGAAAATCTATTTTTATGTTTGTATATATATAATATATACATATGTTCATAAATACATTTATAATTTGCTTGCAGAATAAAGTTTTCATCTACCGTGGCAAAGAATATGAAAGAAGAGAAGACTTCCTGACTCAGTTGATGAGCCAGTTCCCCATTTCAGAAAAACTGAACACCACCTCAGCCCCAGGAGAAAACATAAAAAATTCTCCTGGACAATGTATCCTTATTAGTATGGGAAATCACATAACTCTTATTGAAAATAATCTGCTGTATAGAAAGGAACAAGGGTTTTTCTTTCGGAAATTCGAAAACACTATCACGTCTCTACAGCTAAATCGGGGACGCTAAGTGGAAAAATTAGTGATGGGTAATCTCCCCTTAGTATCCCCGTGTTTTACCTGTAGATTACAGAGCAGGTGCTGGGCACTATCACCTCGTTAATGCTAGCGCTGACATAAATGAGCGCATCGCCAGGCTAATTGAGGTGATAGTGTTCCGCCTGTATCACCTCCCGATTGCTAATGGGTTGAAAAACCCGTTAGTGAAGTGGTTTTAGCACCAGCTAACTGTACTTTGTGCTCCCTATGCTTAACATGGGAAGCGTAAAGTGTAAGCAGAAAGCAATTAGCGTTAGGATCACATACGGTAGTCCTAATGCTAATTACAGATAGCTGTCGCTAACTATCGATGTTAGCACCAGCTTAGAGCTGTAGCTAACTGATTCCGCTGCTGCAGAATCAGTTAGCATCAGCTGTAAACCCCTCAAAAAAAGAGCTTCATACTTAGTAAAAACTACAATCATTCTAGAGCAGAGCACACTGGCCTGAGGGATAGCCTGACTGGAAGGATCTTAATTGTTTACAGTTATTATACAGTTATTGGTATACTAAAATTTTGCTCCTCGCGTTATATTCGAGTCTTGAGTATTCTCTCATTTCCATAATAAATCTCTATCCATCGCGTTATATTCGGGTCGCACTGTACTCGAGTATCTACGGTAAGTGTCCTTGGGCAAGACACCTAACGGTACATACTCGCCACCCAGGACATACTTGAAAACGAAAGAAATCTCAATGTGTCCTTCCTGGTAAAATATTTTCTCAAAAGAAAAAAAAGAATTTCAAGTGAGTAGTATTCTATTTTTAAACGTCATGCTTATTTATTAACATTGAAAATCAGATCAGTTTGATCTCGGATAGTCCCCAGATGAATAAAATTTAAAAAAACTCTCTAATCTCCTGTACATCCTATTGCTTTAATAGTTACCTCCCTTCAGAATTTGTAATGTCTCGGGAACTTGCAGAAATGTATAATTTATGCATTTATTTTTTATTCTCTGTTGGAGTTGTATCCTCTTTTGTGATCTAAACACAGTTGCTATGATCCCTAATTTAATGACATTATAGATATCCAGTGTTTTACTGTGCAACCTGTGCTGGAAGAGCAACCTCGTTTCAAAAACAAACCTGTACCTGATCAGATTATAAAGTAAGTCATTTATACTGTTACTCTACATGAACTTCATGGTGAATTAATATTGTATGTTTTTATGTAGTAGTATAATAATAAGTCGTGTTTGGTGATGTTAACATGATTGATTTTGCTGTGCAGCAATCTCATATGCATATAATTTATTTATTTATTTATAAAGTATTTTACCAGGAAGGCTACATTGAGATTTCTCTCATTTTCAAGTATGTCCTGGGTGGGTTATAAGAGAGCAGATCTCTTCTATACTACACTAGTGGCCAAGATTGTGCATACACCTTCTGATTTTGTCAGTTTTGGTTAACAAGAAAATTCCTCTGCTAGACCTGCCTGACCTGGAAATAGCCCTGACTTGAATTCCATCAAAAATCTGTGGTCAAGATTGAAATGCATGGTCTCGAGCAAGAATCCAAGCAACAAGCGAGGACTCATTGAGGCTATAATCAATTCCTGGCATCATTTGTTCACAGAAGAGGATGTCAAAGGCTTGTAGAGTCAATGCCTAGAAGGCGTCAGGCAGTTGTTAAGACCAAAGGCACGTTATTGAAAAAACACATTGTGACAAACTTGAAATTATCATTTTTATGCTATATAATAGCCAAGATGCATTATGGTACATTTCGGGCCAAAATTGAACTTATTTAAAGATTTTTTGTTGTGAAAGCATGCATTTACTATATGAAATTTTACTTGTGCTATGCCTTTTTTTTTAGAGATTTTTATATAAAAAGTACTTTAAACTGCAAAACTTTGTAAAAATGTGCATACACAATTTTGGCCACCAGTGTAATTATCGGTTGTCTGGAGAGTTAACATTACAAAGAGACTCTAAGCGCCATGAACTCTTATTCTCAACGCGTGACAGTGCATTGAGTCTCCTACAAGGAATTGTTGTTTCTTTAGTAATTAGTCAACCATAATGAGCAATACACAGTCACTTGTTCAAGTTGTAGAAGATAAAAATTTACTTGTGTAACTTTCTTCACAAATAGCTATAAATCATGATTCGCTCATTACAACTCATGCTGAATATCTTTGTAGTTCCCTAATACTAAATGAGCTGTAATACTGAATCGGCACAAAGAAACGTCTCGTGGCACTGTTTGGATTTTTCTTTTGTGCAACACTGGCATTTACACAGGGTTTATTTAATACCAAACTCCAATTTTAAAACCAAATACGAATCATAAAATAAAAGGTCAAACGCGTTTCGCGCTAATCAGGCGCTTCCTCAGTGGCAAAATAAGGATTGTCCTTGCAGTACGAGTCCGAAATATAAGTTATAAGGCTTTTTTTCTTATCATAACAAATGCTGCATATGTTCATACAGATCTGAAAGAAGAACCTGTATGTTATTATATTCCTATATCGACTTAGTTATGTATCTAGAATATGTTTCACTAATGTACATACACTTTGTCTCTGCATGCAGTACATTAAATAGAAAAATGCAATCCATTGTCATTATCTGCAGCAAAATACTCATATTGAACTATATTGCCCAGGAGATATGGATTTAACTGTGCTTGTCATGAGGTTCTTCTTATAACGCAATTGTCTTTTAAATGTTTCAGCTTTTACAAGTCAAATTATGTGCAAAGATTTCAGTATTCAAGACCTGTAATGAAGGGTTCCATTGATCCTGAAAATGAATTTGCGGTGAGTATGTTCAAATGGGTATTTATCATTTTTACAGTGATGTCATATTTGCATTGTAGTCAATATATTTTAAGCAATACAATTGTTTGAAAGATGAAAGTGTTGAGGAGCAAAATAAAAAGATATTATAATTTTGCACATTTATTATCAAGTGAATTGCATATTTTTTCACAGTCATAATAGAACATAGCATACAGTATCTATAGAAGTAGTGTCTTTATTGTAAGTAGATAATATATTGATTTATACAATCCATCAGTTCACATTTTCTCCAAAATGATTCTGATTCCGTTTGCCAAGCATTGGAAGAGATATATGTATATTGTACTAAGATAAAGAGCAGAGCTTTAAATTGAGTGATTTAAATAATGTAAATGGCAGAGAATGAATACTAAGCAAAGTGCCTATTACATCAGTTTTCTTATTTAATACTAGGTGGAAAGCCTGCCCAGAGGGCAGTCTATTGTTGTTGTCGCCAGGTCAGAATTCAAGTCCACATAGTTTTTTTTCATTGTCCTATCCAAGAGTATCTCTCTATATAAATACGTTTGTAACGCGTCCATCGCCATCCCATCCGCAACAGGAGGGCCGACTGAGCAGCTGTGATGGGTGCGCGCACAGCTGACAGCGCATTACAAAGACATTTATATATTAGAGTAGGTTCCTCTTCCCTCTTAGATTGTAAACTCACGGGAACCGGACCCTCAGATTGTAAACACGTGGGACCCCTCAGATTGTAAACTCGTGGGACCCCTTAGATTGTAAACTCATATGGCCCCTTAGATTGTGTTGGGCTTGGGCGGGCATTTTTTTTGTAGCGTATACATTATGCGTATATTTAATGGCACGTGGTATGCATGGCATGGCAGGCTGGTATTTAGGCACACTGGTATTATGAGACACTGGTATTATGAATGGCAGACTGGCATTATGGCTGGCAGACTGGCATTGTGCATGGCAGACTGGTAATATGGCTGGCAGACTGGTAATATGGCTGGCGAACTGGTAATATGGCTGGCGAACTGGTAATGTGCATGGCAGACTGGTATTGTGCATGGCAGACTGGTAATATGGCTGACGAACTGGTAATATGGCTGGCGAACTGGTAATATGGCTGGCAGACTGGTAATATGTCTGGCAGACTGGTATTGTGCATGGCAGACTGGTAATATGGCTGGGAACTGGTATTGTGCAAGGCAGACTGGTATTGTGCATGGCAGACTGGTAATATGGCTGCCGGACTGGTAATATGGCTGGCAGACTGGTAATATGGCTGACAGACTGGTTTTGTGCATGGCAGACTGGTAATATGGCTGGGAACTGGTATTGTGCATGGCAGACTGGTAATGTGCATGGCAGACTGGTATTGTGCATGGCAGACTGGTATTGTGCATGGCAGACTGGTAATATGCATGGCAGACTGGTAATATGCATGGCAGACTGGTATTGTGCATGGCAGACTGGTAATATGGCTGGGAACTGGTATTGTGCATGGCAGACTGGTAATGTGCATGGCAGACTGGTATTGTGCATGGCAGGCATGGCAGACTGGTAATATGGAGGCCGGGCACGGAGGAGATGGAGGCCGGGCGCGGAGGAGATGGAGGCCGGGAACGGAGGAGATGCAGAAAACAAATCTGATCCATTGGAGAGGCGCTGTGCTGTGCGCCTCTCCAATGGATCGGATTTGTTTTGTCCCTCTCGCACACCGGCTGTGCGCGTGCCGCGGCCGTTGGATGCGCGCGCAGCCAACCGCCGCAGGTTGCACGCGCATGCGCAGTAGGGTTTTGCCGACGGACACGCCAGCCCTTATTGTTTTATATTTAATATTGTCTGTCTTTATCACCTGCCACCAAATCCCAGTTTTCTGATTATTTCCAACATTTGACACTAGAAAAGGAATGTTAGTTACACACTAAAAAAGACAATTCTAACATTTTTAATATCTATCCTATTTTATCCTGCTGTTCCTTTTCTGATCCTTTTTGTGTCTCCACTTCATCCTTCCGTTAACTTAATTTAATTTGTTTCATTTCCCCTTGCCTACATGCTCTATACATGCTCATTGTTTCTCTCCGCTAATGGCAAAGTTCACATAAAGTTAGCCAGTAGGGATTATTCAGAGAGCCCTGAAATGTCACCGAACAGGGAACTTCCCTGTACGGTACCATTTCTGGGCCATTTGGCTATTCAGAGAGCAGGCAGTTCGCCAACTTTTGGCAACCTGTCAGCAAGTACGGTGCCTGTTCGAAGGCAGTGAAATCCCCCATAGAGAAGCAATGGTCAATCTATTCACAGAACACTGAATAGCGGTTAAAAGTTGGAGAAGTGCCCTGCTGTTCAGTGTTTTCATTCGGCAGGTTTATTCAGGCGAATCCCATAGGCGTCAATGTTAAAAATATTCCTGTTTTTATCCAATATCTAATAAATCTTTTATTATTTTAATCTGTAGTAAAAAGTCTCTTAATATATTTCGGGATTGTTTTGGCAAAAAAAATTGTTTCTTTTTTTAATAGCGTTTTTCTTTTTTCTGAAACAGACCTTTTTATTATCATTAATAGGACCTTATATATAAATTCCAGGCATTTTCGTTCAGTAGTTTTTTATGCAAACAGCGTTTCAATTTCGACACTTTCCAGCGTATTTTTTTTTCTCTTTTTACCCCATTCGTCAGCTTGTCAGCTTTTTCCGGCGGCTGGTCCAGCGTTCACACCGACCCACTGAGCTGTCGGCCCACTGGGAATCTCCCTGTAGTCCCTATGGCCAGTACATACCTGCTCCTGGATGTATATCCCTTCCTTTTTGCCTCCTGGGGTCTGTTCTGAGCACTCAGAGAAATGTGGATGTTTGACTCCATTCACTGGAGAACAAATAGGTTCCATATTGCATGCTGAAGTGCTGTACACAGGTACTTGCTAACTAATAGGAAGAACGTGACCTAGTTCTCTACTCTTTCATCTATCCTATACCCACAGACCCAAGAAGGCCTGCTTCAGTCTTTTCATTCGATTGCAAACAAAAGTTTATAGTATAGTTCATGCAGGGTGTACCACCCTGACAGCACCAGCACAGCCACTAAACCATTTGTGAAGGGTTTCCTGGAACTGTTTTGGAGTACATAATGAAGTGTTTGCCATTGTGTTTAGTACTCTGCATTAATAGACACCGCTTGACATACGCTGGTTCATTTTACACCAGTAATAGGACTCTAAATGCCAAAGTAGTGCTCCAACACCGGCTGCTACTAACATCTACCTCGGGTTAGCCGTTTTAAGACATTTTTAGTTTATCTACAAATAATAAAAGTTAAGTTTTACCTACTGTTCACTTCCCATTACAACCTTGGTACCTCCTTTTTTCTTCGATACACACAGACATGTAAACAATCATGAACACAGATTATATATTACATACATACACCAGGGATCTCAAACTCTGGCCCCCCTGTCAGATGTTTCTGAACTACACCTCCCATGATTCTCTGGCCTTTCATTGCATTCACAAAAATTCTGGGATTTGTAGAACATCTAAACATCTGGGGGCCAGAATTTGTGATCCCTGATAGAGATGCATACACATAGATACAGAGATGCATACTCATACATCTATACTGACAGGTATAAATATATACACACAGAGATGTGCACATTCATACGCAAAGCCATATATTCATATACACAGACATCTATACTAACATGCATATATGTGTACAAACATTTATACAGACATGCATATCTGCCGTGACCTAGAACCACATGCTTACACAGTCTTAATGTTTGAGACACCAACCAGTGGCAGTGGCGTAGTGTGGGTTGTCAGCGCCCGGGGCAAGGCAAGAATTGCGCGCCCCACGCGCTCGACCCCTCCAGGTCTACAATGTCGACTCTACAGCAATAAAACACAGTAATGTGCAGTGTGTATGATCGTATCACAGAGCTGCACAGCAATAAAACTCACAATTATATATTAAAATAATGTAAATATTAATACAATAAATTAAATATACAGACATAAAAAATAAATATTAAGATACAAAACCCTTATATCCCCCTGTACCTCCACCTTCATGTGTCCCCCTGTAACCATTTTCCCAAAATGTTTCCCTTTTAGCTCCAATTTATGTGTCTTTCTTCTCATATGATGCAAACAATTTCATTTAGAGAGACCTGTTCATAAACACACACACAAACGCATACACACGCACACACACACACAAACTCATACACAAACACTGTGATAAGCTCATTCATGCACAGAAACTCTCACTCCTATGTAAAGCAGAAAAAATGTCTGACACAAGCCACACATTGCTGGCATTTAATCCCATGGTCACCTGCCATTTATCTCTGACCTCAGCAGCTGTCATTCTCACATTCACCTGCTATGAAGTATCTCACCCAGACACCTCTGTGTTTTACCTGGTTTTCAGAGCAAGCCCCTGAAAGTGATTCCTTGTGTATGTGGGGAGGGAGGGCTTGTTGTGATGCCTGAACTCCCAGCTTTCATACAGTGCCTGTATACTGAGGGACCAGACAAGGACTTCTAAACTAATGAATAATATGGCTCCTACAACTGCCCCCCCCCCCTTCTCAGTGATTTCTGCAGAATTGACAGTGCAGGATGAGGAACTCTGTGCTTGCAGGAGGTGGAGAAGGGGGGGAGCAGGGGGGGCACACAAAATAAGTAACAAATCACTGACAGCTGGGTCACTCACAAGACCTCTTGGTCCTTCCTCTCACCTGCCAAGTGATCCTGGCTGAGTCTGAAAGTGGAGGATCATGCTCAGTGCAGGGAGGGTAAGGTGCCAGCAGCTACAGACGCTCCCTCCATTCTCCTTCTCCTGGGTTCCTCCTGCAGCCACTCACACCCTCTCACTCAGTGCAGGCGTCTCACGCTCCTCAAAGCCCGTGGTGCACTGCAGTGAGAGGAGAAGTCACATGTCCTCCCAGACCAGTCAGAGGGATTTCCTGCATCTGCCTGTCCCCTCCTCGCGTTGTCACATGACTCGCACAGCCAATGGGAGGGCTGTGTGAGGGAACCGAGCAGATACCGGCTGCTGGAAGGTTCAAGCTAATAGGGGCGCAAATTTCTTTTGAAATTTTGCGCCCCCCTTGAAAATTGCACCCGGGGCCACCGCCCCCGAGGCCCCCCTCACGCTATGCCACTGCCCAGTGGTGTATCACAGAACAGTCTTTTTTTTTAATTAGGCCTAACAAGTGATCCACCGCAGACACCCAATTCAAATCACATATTTTCGTTTGTGATTGGTCTAATATTCCCCCTGGCACGATTAGACCATGTTGAACTGCAACACCTTTTGGAGGAATATAGATACCTTCCACAATAATGTCCTGGATCTGTCATGATACTTACACACAGACATATATATTGAGATGCATATATGCATACACTGACATATACACATATGTTTATACTGACATTGTGTATATACATGTATAAGATACAGATGTGTGTGTATACATTACACTTTTGTATTAAAACAGAGAAGTATATAGAAACATAGAAAAATGTCGGCAGATAAGAACCTTTCGGCCCATCTAGTCTGCCCAATTACATGGATACTTTACCTGGATTTATCTTTTGTTTAGGATAGCCTTATGCCTATCCCATGCTTGCTTAAATTCAATTACTGTTTTGTCCTCTACCACTTCAACTGGAAGACTGTTCCATGTATCCACCACCCTCTCAGTAAAATAATGCTTCCTGATGTTACTTTTAAACCTTTGCCCCTCTAATCTAAGACTATGTCCTCTTGTTTTGCTACTTTGTTTCCTATTAAATATACTCCCTTCCTCTACCTTGTGGATTCCCTTTACGATAGAAACATAGAAAAATATCACCTGTGGCTTTAATTACGGTCTATGTAATTACGTTCTGTAGTGTGTTGCTGTATTGATATCTTATATAAGGGTTTTTGTTATTATTCACAGTCAATGTGGATTGAGAGGACAACATTCACCACCGCTTACAGATTACCTGGAATTTTACGATGGTTTGAGGTTACATCTATGCAACATGTATGTATCTAAATATGGAAATAGTTGAACTCTATATTAATTGTTAACTGCTTAAGAGCACTGATATGTAATGGCCATGCCCTGGTTATGGTTAGAAGGTTGCCCTTAATGGTGCTTCATACTTGTGCCTTTGGCTCAAATATCAATTCTGTGATTGTGCATACGCTGCTCCAGTACAACAATATATGCATAGACCTTCTTCATTAATTATGCTAATGAATGTTGTTCAAACACTTGGAAAAATCTTTTTAATAACTAGAATATTCGAATAAATGGAGGCTTCTGGTCACAGTTCATATTTCATTCTGTTGAATATTAATAGGCAACTATTAGTCCACTGGAAAATGCAATTGAAACAATGTCTGCCACAAATGAGAAGATCCTGGGGCTTATAAATCAATACCAGAGTGATGAAAATCTACCAATCAATCCACTGTCAATGTGCCTGAACGGGATTGTTGATCCAGCAGTTATGGGAGGATTTGCAAAATATGAAAAGGTAAAATTCTGTGTGCTTTTATTATATGAAACAATATGCAGGAGATTGAAAATATGTAGAAATTCAGTTGAAATGAATAACCAAGGATGCTATAATAAAAAATATTGTAGTAAGATAACAAGGAACAGCTATAGTATTATTTTTGACGTATATGTCTCAATAATTCTCTATTTACTTTTGTACTAAATAAGTTACAATAAAAGAACAAATTTAAAAGGAAAGTAGTGTTAGTATAAGATATTATAAATAATAATCAAGGAACATATTTAAATATGTAACATAGAAAAGACTAGGGACATGATGAAATTGAATCTCTAACACAGGTCCCATGTATATAGCAGTCAAAGTTACCAACCTGTGTCATAAAGATTTTTTATTTTGCAGGACAGAAATAACCAGCACAATAATGAAACAATCAAAGAATGTTAGAATTGAGTTGCTTTCCATTTGTAGGACATTAGAATGAACAAGCTGTTTATGTGGAGAACATGGTAGACATGGAGAATGTATATAGTCCCTTTATACTTCCTTTCCCTATTACTATTTCCTATTCCACCCATTGTCACTGCTCCCTTTTTTCTATTTGTCACCATCACCGATCATTCTGTTGCTGGTCCATAAACTTTACTCTCAGTTTTAATTGTCATATCCCGCATTGTACTGTTACTTGTTAATAGGGGTTTACTAAAACCCTATAATTACTCTTTCTTCCAAGGTGGCTCCACCACCTGTATAAAGAAGAATTATTATTATTGTTTATTTAAGAAGCACCAGCTTATTCCGCAGCGCTGTACAATGGGCACAATATAGACAGGTTTGCAATACATTGAACAACATTTGATAAACCAGTACAGGAGGAAACGGAGGCCCTATTCCCATGGGAATTTAAAATCTACAACTACTTGGATTGACTACTTAATTGATTGGTAAATTGTTTTCAGATCTCAGCTATAGCCATTTTTTGACAGGTGCCATCTAACTTATGCTTTCTCTTGTTTGTTCAGGCATTCTTTACTGAAGAATACATGCACAATCATCCAAATGATTATGAAAAGCTAAACAGACTAAAAGACCTTATTGCTTGGCAGGTAAAGGTTAAGTGACCTGTAAAAGTACATCAACATTTCCTAGAATATTTTGCATATGCATTTATCATGTTCGCGAAGGATAAGTGATTCAAATGCATGGTTAAGTTGTTTTTCAGCCAGGCATTGCAATCTGGTTGCATGATCTAAACCATTTTTTTTCTTAATCACTGTCTGTTCCGCTCTATAGATGCAACAGATCAGCAGGGAAATTCACAGATTTGTGGATTGCATAAAATATTATTTGAAAGCACGTATTTGAGCACAAAATGCTTTAATTTAAGTTCCAGCTATGAGGATACCCATATGCTACCACATTACCATATTCTTTGGATCCTTCTACCTCCCACTCCCTCCTAGGCAAATCCTCTTGCTTTGAAGAAATAGTAAACACATCAGCAAGACATGATTCTGAGTATTGGCTTCTACTGTTCCCGTGACTGCTCAGTCACCACCACTGTAGCTTAAAGACCTCTATTCCATGAACTGGTTTACACTGTGGGAGCACCCCCCCCCTCATACAATTTAAAATACACGGTGTCCGTAAAGTCTCTTTACAATTTCAAAAATGTATTACAAAGGCAAATGGAAAGACAGATAAGTGAAAATTATTACAAAATGAGACGTATATACTTAAGGTTTTTTTGCCTCATTTAATACACCTCTATATGGGCATCATTAGTTGCACGAAGCACATCAAGACGGTACTCGATTTCTTGCCATGTTCGCTGTAGCATACCCTCATCAATGGTGGCAATAGCATCAGTGATCCTGTGCTTTAGATTAGTGATGTCCCGTACCTATGTTTGATACACCATATCTTTAACATAACCCCATAGAAAGAAGTCGAGGGGAGTGATATCTGGTGAACGAGATGGCCAGGGAATTGGGCAACCTCTTCCAATCCACCGGTCTGGAAATGTTTAATTTAGGAGCCCATGAACATGCAGTCCCCAATGTGGTGGTGCACCATCTTACTGGAAAATTATGGTTGGTTGAAGGTCATGTAGTTGTGGTGCCACGTATTCAGTCAAAAGGTCAAGGTAAACATTTGCAGTAATCGATGTCTCGCCGAAGAAAAATGGACCAATGATTCGATTGCACATTATCCCACACCACATATTCATCTTTGTACTATGTTGCTGAAGTTCCCTAGTCACATGGGGCTTTTCTGATCCCCTGATTCTCACATTATGTGTGTTCAGTTTCCCTGAAACATGAAAGGTTGCTTCATCACTAAAACAAACTGGGGTGAGGAATGTTTCATCCTCAGAAATTCGTTCCAGCATGTTAACTGCAAACTCTTTCCGAATTGATGGACGTGACGGTGGATCTCTTCCATACTTAGTTCTGATGTTTCGCTGTGTCTGCAGATCTGATTTTGTTTCAATAAACCATGATACACACAGTGCCTTCTCTTGAGGAGTAGTCATTTTGTACGGGGTTCATTTAACAGTACCTCATTCATCCACAGGGAACCTTAAATACACGAACGCAATGTGATAAAAACCCTTGATAACCGCTGAGTACATAGAACAAATCTGATGAAGATATCTTATCAATTGCCTTTGTAATACATTTTTTAAATTGTAAAGAGACTTTATGGACACTCTGTAAATCGGCACATGTACTAGCAAACCAGAAGATTTTTCATTTATGCAACACTGAACCTGGTCAAGACATGCTTAGTGGATCTAGCCTACTATTAAAGAGCAAAATAGTATGTGCTATATTAAACTTGTCATTATGTGTGTAATGAGTCTTTAGAAATCATGCTATACTAAAATAGTTTTTTAAGATAATTTACTTAATAAGATGCACAAAAGCGCTTTTCAATGAGTAAATATTAAGTCACAGATTTCTGTAATGAGAATTATGGTTATCTAATAGCCATTTGCAACACAGTGATCTAAACTCTGGTCTGGACATGCAGTAGCTCTGTAAGATTGAAGAGTGAATTATTTTAAGTAACTTGCCACTGGTCCTAAATTCTTCAGCATTCAGTTAGAGTGCTTATTTCAAATTTATGCTCATTGTTTAGGTATGCCCTAATAGAAAAAAAAATGTGAGGACATATACAGGGTTATTCAAAGAGAATCGAAAAGTCATTCGGTGACTTTTTGTTCTTTTCAATTCGGTGCGATTTGGCGATCCCATTTCGGCGACCCTGCAGTGTATTTAGCAAGCACCACAGGGACGTCGTAGTGCATGGAAAAGCCGCCGCAAACCCGCCAAATACTCACCGAAACCTGCAAAAACCTCTGGATTAACCCCATCGAACACGCCGGAGAAATCCGAGCAGCCGCCGATCACAGGGCAGAGCAGCCGCCAGAAAAACCCGACACACAGACGAATGGAGTGAAAAAACCAAAAAACAGTACGCTTGAATGTTTGAAAAGTGAAACGCTGTTTGCAAAGAAACCACAGAAAGAAAATGTCTGAAACTTACATATAAGATCCAATGAATGATAATAAAAAGGGATGTTAAAGAAAAAAGAAAAAACGATTAAAAAAAACCAAACATTTGTTTGTTTATTTTCTGAAAAAAATCCCAAAAAATGCCTAAAAGATCCTAAAAAATCTGTACATAAAGAGACCTTTTACTGCAGAATATTATAATCAACAGTTTATTAGATATTGCATTGAAACGGGAATATTTTTAACATTGACGCCTATGTGATTCGCCTGAATAAAGCTGTCGAATGAAACCACCGAACAGCAGGGCAATTCGGCAACTTTTCCCTTCTGGTTTTTGTTCTCTGAATAGACGAAGCATTGCTTCTCTATGGGGATTTCACTGCCCTCGAAAAGGCACCGAACAGACACCATATGTGCAGGCAAATCGCCAACATTTGGCGAACTGCCTGCTTTCTGAATAGCCGAATGGCCAGGAAAGGTAACCGTACACTTAATTTCACTGTTCGGTTACCTTTCGGCCACAATTTGGATCTCTTTGAATAACTCTGATAATATAAATACACCAAAACAAAAATATCAATCCAATGTTTAAATAGTTATGTGCTCTCTCTACATTAGATACCTTTACTTGGGTCTGGAATACGTATTCACGAAAAAAGAGTAACCGATGACCTGCGTCCTTTCCACGACCGTATGGAAGAGTGCTTTAAGAGCCTCAGAGCAAAGGTGGAAAAACAATATGGTGTGAGAGAATTGGTAAGTTGGTCATTCTGTTATTAAAGGTTTACTGTTACAACTCCATGTTTTTGTTATGTATCTGATCGTCTTTTTTGGAGAGATTGCGTCAAAATAAATCTTCGCCCATACACTTGTAAAAGTCAGTATTTGTCAAACCTCAAAAGAATGCTATTCCTTTTTATGTGTCTGGTAGACATGTGCACAGCAAAAAAAATCTGTTGGTTCAGAATACTTCTGAATCCAAAAATGTGGGATTTTAAAATATTCAGAACAAGCCAGTTGAAGTGGTAGAGGCCAAAACAGTGATTGAATTTAAGTAGGCATGGGATAGGCATAAGGCTATCCTAAACAAAAGATAAATCCAGGTAAAGTATCCATGTAATTGGGCAGACTAGATGGGCCGAAAGGTTCTTATCTGCCGACATTTTCTATGTTTCTAAGCCAATTTGGAATATTGGAAACTTCCGAAATTTCACAGTGAACCGATTTGGAATATTTGAAGGGTCTAATATATTCTGTCATTTCCGATATTCAGAACTGGAGTGAAGTTAAATCTAAAAGATCTACAGAATAATGAATGAATGGCTTCTGATTGATTCATAGAATGACACGCTTGCATCAAAATAATGCACAGAATGAGGCATATGCTCAAAAAGGGATGCACAGTTGTTCGTCATCTGGTAGCTATCCAGGAAATCATTGATATATTGACAGAATGGTGGATCTAGAAGTATCTAAAAAATATCTGAAAGAACTAGAGAAAAGTGTTCAAGCAGGAAATTAGAAGGGGTTATATTTTCAGGAAAAGAGTGTAAGGACTAGCGAGGTATTCAATCACGTGTAGAACCAAGCGTGCAGGTGATATGCCTGTATGAGTCAGATACCAGAGTTGGGGATGATTTTATATATATATATACTGTATATATATATATATATCACACTGCCCAGCAAGCTGGTGTCCATAGGGCCAGGTATAGTCCACATCCCTTATATCCCATGAGGGTCTTCTCCAATATAAGACAAAGAGTAAATATAGGATATGCTGATAATAAGCAATGGGACATAAGCGGTTTCTATACAGTACCAGTAGATAGGTAGAAGGTCAGAGGCAGGCGGCTAGTAGCATCATTGGGGAGGAGGCAGAAGGTCAGATGCAGGCAAAGGGGTTCAGCAACTGGGAGATCCATCAAATATTGGGCACAGGTAAGTAGGGTAATAAGAAGCACTAGCTCAATGAAGTAAATCAATAAACGAGCGGTGAACTCACCCACCCGGTGTCTTCTTATTGGGGAGCTCCACTGCATGCTTCCTGGTCTTCTGATGTCAACGACATGCTCTTTGATGAACCGGCGCCCCTCAGATGTATCATTAAGGGCCGGTCAATCTGTCACATGTGCAGTACACTCCAGCGTCTGTGCATGGTTGCTAGGAAAATGTCCAGGTTTGACTACACAGATGACGTCTGTTCAGGGTCTAGAAGCATGCTGGGGGTCTGTATAGCCTCTGCCACTATATGGGAGGCCTGAGTCTCTGTGTGGAACAGCTGAGGCGAGGTAGGGAGAGCCCAGGGGCTGCATGAATGGGGTGACGGCCTTACAGAGAGATACAGCATATACTCTTAGAAGATGAGCTGTCTTCCTAAACCAGCCAATTCCTAGGCATAAAGAGTGTTTTGCTAGTGAGATGACCGAATTGCTCAAATCAAGTCCTGATTGATTTGTGAAAGTAATGCAAGATTGGCTATGTATATTTAGTTAACAACTTGTCCAGTATTCTCAAGTAATGTAGGATGATGTGGCAAGAATATTGGGGTAAATATATGTGTTTATTTGGCTCCCTCTATCTTTAAGATCAGACATTGGCGTAAATGGACTATCAATCAATAATAGATCTAGGCTCAGTCAGTGAGTTTCTGCATGGAAATTGCTGCTCAATATACTTGATATTCATTAAGACCTGTAACTTCAGTTTGAAGCTGCAAGTTTCACTCCAATCAGACACTGGTTTTTGAATCACAAAGTGAAAACTACAGTGTTCCTCTGAATCAATTGCAATAAAAATACACATCATGAAAACATATTTAGAACAAAATTAAAGCACTAACCAACCATAACATTGCTATAAAAATTTAAGTGTCTGTAGCGCCGATGGACTACATCTCCCGGCATGCCTAGCGCCGGGAGATGCAGGAAGTGTGCAAGGAAAGCCCCAACGGCGGGCGCAAGGAGCCGGCTCGCGAAGAGAAAGCCGTTTTTTTTTGGCGGGAGTTTTTGAAAATAAACGGACAAGGAGGGAGGGAGCCGGGAAGAGAGGAGAGAAGCACGCAGAGGAGGGGAGAAGAGGAAAACGGGGAAAAGCGGAGGACGCGGACCGGGGACCCGGCCACGGACACCGAAACGGCTGTGAGGCTGCACAGTCCGAAGATCGGAAGGCTACAAGCCGGAGGGACCAGCACGAAGCACAGGGTGCGGACGCGCGCCTGGGAGAGAGAGCCGGATCACCGTCTGAGGAGCCAGAGGACCGACTCAGAGGCTGGAAAGGCTGACTGGGGAGGCTGGGACCCGTGTCGCCCGAGCGTCTGGAAGGGTGAGAGGCCTGCATAGGCCACAGCGCAGTACATCACCGCACTTCCGTTACTGCATAGACCGTAGCGCAGTACAAACCCACAAACCCCGAAAACTGCATAGACCACAGCGCAGTACAACCTGCAAATGCTACATACTGCATAGACCATAGTGCAGTACGATACCGCATCTCTGCCACCACTGCATAGGCCATAGCGGGGTACAACACCGCATTTTCTGCAACAAGGGCCCCAACGGTTGGGACTTACATTTCTTTTGAAGAGATCTCTAGTGACCGAGACTGTTTTTTTCAAGATTGTGCACGAAGAGTATTTTGATTTTTTTCTTTTTTTTCCCCCTGATATATTTATATTTTTGCTGGCCAGCGCGACCGCTACACTCACATGCACACCTACACTTTGGGGTGTTTGGGGAGGGTTATTCGGGGTTGGGATTAATGGATACGGTGAGGAAGAGTTACATTCCTATGTTATCTATATGTATATGTGTATGTTAGAGAGGAACATTGCTATTTAGCTTTCTACTCGGGATCGAGGGAGTATTTGTTAAAGTTGTGTTATATGTACTGTATTATTATTTATCCCCCCTTGCATTATTGTCCCACCCCTGTATGTGCATTTTATTTACCCTGCCTTTTTCCCCGTTCACTGGGAACAGTAAACGCACCAAATCTTTAACCCCATCCACCTGTGTCGCGTCCGTTATTTCTCTTGCCATGGGGAGACGAGCCCAAATTGTTTTAATATTTTAAGCGGCTCCTTCGGGGGTGAGCGCTACATGTCAATACATCCCTAAATAAAAACGGCTAAAGATAAATATTGATGTAAAGCAACCCGCAAGCTGAACACACTATGTAGTACATATTGATCAGAATTGTCCGCAATGACAAGCTCCCATGGAATGCCCAAATCCAGATCTTACAAGTTCAATTACATCACTCACAAGCTAATTGCCAAATTACATCTAATAAAAGGTAATCAGTACACCCAACAAGGCAACTCATTGATTTTAACAAAAAACCCACCTTGAGATACTAGAACATTTTTGTAACACGATAGTTAATAAATAAAACTTGGTCACATAAGTAGTGCTGGGAAAATAAGACAGTGGTTATTTGTTTGATAATAATGATCGTAATAATAGTTGATAACTCCTAAGTACCAAATGAACTTTAATTAAGATCCGGTAAAATATATACCTGTAGTAACACACAGCTTATTGAATTCAAAAATTATAGATTTTAACTTTATGCAAGACCACATTAAAAATGTATTTTTGGACCAATGACTCCACTAGGTCGACCTACGGCCAAGTTTCCTAGATACTGAAGTGCGAGTACTGACACGATTTCTCTACACCTTACTCATGGTTTAAAACTGCTTTATTACCATCTCTTCTGCTGAAGTGCACAAGACCATTGAGGTCTACAGTATCTTGTACACTGTATTGTCACCTTATAGGATGCTTAATTTACTCCATCGTGAGTACATATGGAGCTGGACGCCTATACGTGTACTCCATGTTGGGTTTGCATTGCTGACTGTTCCCCCACCCTGTTTTATTCCCTGCTCCCTGTCCATTTTATTGTTTATACTTCCCCATGATTATCATTGTTCTTTGTAAGTATGGGACACAGATGACTTTCTATATACCCAGAACCAAAGGAACCTGTTCCATTTTTTGGACTTGGCTTTTGAAGATCACCTGCTCACACCACATTATCCTTTAAACCAGTACTGGCAAACTCTGGCCCTCCAGATGTTTCTAAACTAAAAATTATATGATTCCCATAACCATCTGTTGGATTCAAAGAATTTTGAGAATCGTAGACCATTAACATTGGGGGGGGGGGGCAGCCGTGTTTTTAGAGTGCTTTTTGGAGTCCTGCGTCTCACACTACATAATTGTGATGGACCTGCCTGTCCACCTCATTTGCATATCTTTCATTACGCCACTGTGGTGATGCTGGACATTTTATTTGTCAAGCTCTTCTTATAAAATAAAAGATATATTTACAAAAATGGAAATAAATCCTTATTTTTGTAAAAAAATAACCTAAAATCAATTCATTGTACAGGCTAAAAGATAGGTTGAGAGATGATTAATATGAAAGGTAAAAAAAGAAAATAACAGAACATATATACAGTGTATATGGATGGATGCTGTGAATCTTTCAAAATGTGATTCCTACTGAAGGAGTCTGAATTGCAAGTCATATTGATTTATCACTGACAAAAGAAACAAAAGACAGACAAGATGACAGTCAATTAAATGTAAACCCATTCTACAGTATATAAGTTATTTTGTTCAAAGAAAATGAGGGAAAGGCACTGAATGAGATTAACAGTAGAGAATTGAAGAGTAGACAGAGAATAATTGAGACTGTTAAAAATGAATTTTGCTGGAGCATTATCAAGGCAATGATATTTTTCTTTGCACTTGCTCAGTCCTTAGTCAGTTGTAGATTCACATACTGTACATTCTGTGGTTTATTATTATTAGTTTATTATTTTTCAGAGTGATGCATTGAGCAGTTATAGTCTAAGTTTTTTTTTTATTGACCCAAATTCACAGATTATTAAATAACCACCAAGATGAAGCTATTACACAATAAGAAGAATATTTTTCCCATTTTCTATTAATAAAAAAGTTGTATCTGGTAACAGAATAATAAATGTGCAGCAATGAAATTTGAAAAGATGTTACAATCTGGGCGTTAAAACGCGGGCTCAAGGGAGGAAAAACGGCATCCGCAGTTCTCCCCCTTGCGCCCGCTTTTTAATGCCAGATTGCAATGCTGGCGCAAAAAAATGCTGCCTGCATTGTAGCGCCCATTAAAAATCAGGATGCTCACGGCAGCGCTGAGCGCAGCTGCGAGCATCCACTCGCTGGAGTCCATAGGACTCCATGGAGGTCCTCTCTGCCGGTCACGGGATACATCACGGGACTTTTTCCCCCTGTCTTTCCCTGCTCCCGCCAGCCAGACGATGCGACCAGAGACGCGGGACACAGGGTAAGTATGTGATTATTTTTTTTTACTGTTTTAAGCTGGTGTTAACGGATTCTGCACCAGCGGAATCCGTTAACACAGGTCCTGGCTCTGGTTAACTTTTCGTTGACCAGAGCCAAACGTTAATCAGCGCTGGGACATTGTAATATCAGCGCTGATTAACACTTTGCGCTCCCCATGTTAAGTATAGGGAGCGCAAAGTATAGTGACCTCGCGCTGAGAAGCGCAAGGTCCCAAACGCAAACGGGTTTTTTAACCCGTTTGCGTTTGGATTGTAATATGCCCTGAACACTGCAGCTACGGTAGTGCTCACGCAGGCTACCGTTAGCGTGCAGAGTGTAATAGGGCCCGTTATAATTGGTTAAGTAAACCTTTTAATTACCAAGGGTATTTATTATTCTGCCATTTACGTGCTACATGGGATGCATAGCTAACTTATACAAATAACAGGGTCTACTTAAACTATAATTATATATGTTCATAATGTTGTTCAAACCTTACAAAGAAACTAGTGAGAAAAGATTTTATAATATACCTTGCAATATTTAGCAATAAAGTGCATACTTAAAGTGCAATGGGTGAATATATTCTATTAGATGAAGTTTAAAAATATTAACCAGTCCTAATCACCATCTGCTCCCCCCTCCACTCCCCATTTTTACCCTAGTGTGCCACTTTAGGGCAGGCTCTAGATTTCACAGATAACATACAGCAAAGATAAATGAACAAATAAAATGAAATTAATCAACAAACATGTTGGAATATATATGTTCTTGCAGGAAGTCATCCAGTCATTGTTTAAGAGTCTGTACAGTCTCTGACCCAACCACCTCAACAGGCAGAGAATGCCACAGTTTTGCTCTCAGTGTAAAATAACCATTCCTATGCTTTAGGCTGAATTTCCTTTCATCCAGTGACCTTGTGTCCTGTGTATAATCTTATTAATGAATAGGTTTCCAGACAATGGTTTATATTGGCCCCGTATATATTTATATAAGGTTATCAGATCCCCTCTAATGCTCTGTTTTTCTAAACTAAACAGGTTTAAGATTGTTGGTCTTTCCTCATAACTTAAATCTTCCCCTTTTCTAGTAAAAAGAAAAGTGCGGGAACTCTCCAAGATATCTCCTTAATCAATCATTGAGATGTCACACTTAACCCACTTAACCCACCTGACACGATTGGGTTGTACGGTGTTGCAGGGTCAAGTCCAGGTGCGGTGACAGATGTGGAGAGAGGCAGATTTGCAAAGTTTAACAGAAAAAGGTTTCTTATACACAGGGGAATCACAGCAGGAGGATCATAACCAAAAGGGAACACTGGGCGATGTATAACTAATAACAGGTAACTGGACAACACAGTAATGGGCCAGATAAATACATACAACAGAACAGACCAAGCAGACAGGACAAGAAAGGGTGAGACCAGGGGTCAGCAAACTTGACTCCCTGATGTTTTGGGAACTACATTTTCCTTGTGGCTCGGTCACCCATTAGGCTGACTGAGCCACATGGGAAATGTAGTTCCTAAAACATCAGGGAGCCAAAGTTGCTGACCCCTGAGTTAGACAGATAGGTGGGTAGGAGTAGAACTGGGCTGAACACTGAATACTGAATATAAACAGTACTTAAACAATACTTTAACCAGACACAGGGGGGCAGGACATGAAGAAGGCTGACTATAAATATAAACAGAAATCGAGAAATTAAAGTACACAAGGAGACTTAATGAGAAACAGACAGCAGAACAATGGAAAAGGACTGAGGGCCAGGAAGCACATTGGGCAACATCACCTGATGTGAGCTAATATGCCAACACGACATGAAAAATCTCGCACGAGTCACTAAAAGGTAGTGCCTTACAACCCACCAACAGATCACCTTGTCCACAGTAGTGTACAAGGTCGTTTAGCACACGCTAGAGAAAGGCTAAGACCTGGGCTGAGAAAAATCGCTAATGCATTGTATAAGGAAAAAGCAGTGCTTTGGTAAACGTGAAAAACGTGCATGTGGCTTTAAGAGGCGACGGGTCACACTGCCCTCTGCACTGCAGAACCACTGTTAAAGATAAATGGTTTTAAAATGACTTCCTTAATAAGTGTTCTGTGATTTTGTAAAAGCAAAATCAATTAAGACCAGATGTGTTACTTCTAGATCATTTGGAGACAAACTTATGTTGCTGCACATGCACTCCTGCTGCCCCAAATTGGGATACATGATTTAAGGTTTATACCAACTGGCAACTAGCATCTGCAAAGTGTAACTTTTATATAGCCACACTCCCTTATATGGTATATAACCCCCCATTTATGAGATTGATGTGAGCAAATGATTTATAGATATCTCTCTACTAAGGGGTATGTGGATGCTTTTTAACAATTTTTGCTTCATGTGTTTATGTTGCGGTGCCTCAATTTGGATTTTTTTCTGTGTTTTATATTTTGAATACAATTTTATTATTTTGAATTTCAGTCCCATCCTATATATGTCCTATGTGAACTGTGTTTCTAGATTATCAGGGGTTAAGCCGTAAACTCCGTTGTGGGCTCTTAGACTCCGGATCTGCTTCCTCCCTATCCCCTGCATTGGGGAATTGTTTTGTCAGAGTCACCCAGCCTGTATTCATTTCAAAATAACATCTTAAGCCGAGAATAGTGAGCTACCATCGATTAGCTTGCTGGTTTTGGTTGACCAGTTTTTAATGGCTCCTATACAGAGAGCAGCTAAAGCTGAAATGCAAGGAAAGCTTACGGTTAACGAGGTTGGGGTTGAATAGGGTCCTAGACTATTTATGTATTACTGACGACCTTTCAGATTTTAAAAGATAAACCTGTATATATAATATATACATGATTTATAATATATGGCTATGCCACTTTGTGTAGTAAATGCAGCACTAATATTTATTTAAACATATTATTTTTTCCTGTTTCCACATCATTTATTTTTCAATGTACTGAAGCCTGACTTTGATGATGGAAGAGTTGGGAGACCTAGATCCATGCTGAGATCCTATCGACAGATGTCTATGATTTCCATGTCTTCCATTGGTTCTGACTGTTTTACCCCTAATAAACCTGCATCTGAAAGGTAAGGCGTGCAAACAGCTTAACATTGTTAAAAACCATTAACGCGAGGGGTAAAACCATTTGCGCCGAATCCTGTATTACATAGTCAGCGCAACAACCGCGCGTAATCGTCTACCGCGGGTGAACCTGCGCGAACCCTGCGCGAGCTTACTGTACTTTGCGCGTCCTATACTTACTATTGTGAGCACAAATGCGAATGTGCGCTGGTACGAGTATGGTATTACAATCTATTTTGCGGTAATTACCGCATGGCCGTTGCGCGCATAATTTTAGCAACTCCTAAAAGCTGGTGGTAGTGGCAAATCTGAACAACCTGACTAACCCCAAATACACCAGCCCATAAAAAAATGCAGCAAAGTATATTTGCCCCTTCAACTCATACCAAACCAATACAATGGATGAAGTTGTGTGTGCATGTATTATTGCTGCAGCATATATGCTCTGATTGACTTTGGCAGGCGCAATTTCTTAACGTGAGATAATTGTGGTTCTTAATTCTGATTGGCTGAATAGCGATAAAAAAACAGTGTGCACACTGATTTTTGCACGTGACGGTACTGCGCAAGCATTTGGGCGCATCTTGTTTGCGCGCGTTATTGATCGGCGGATGAAAATACGCGCGAGGATTGTAATACCAGCGGTGATTTGCGAGCGCAAAACTTTTAGGCTTGGCGCAAAGATTTTCAGTTTGCGCGAGGGTTTTTGCGCGAAGATTGTTATATAGCCCCTTATGTTTAATTTACCACTGCGTATTTGTAGTAATTAAAGAGTGACTCATCATTTATAGTGACTCATCTGCAGATTTCTCTGTAGCGTCCCCATTTTAGCGTGAGTTTCTGGGGCTGGCACTACCTCTGCACCTTGCCCGGGAAGGCAGCGCTAACTGCTGGGATACTCGCAGTAGCGCTTCCACGCTGCTGCGACTATCACCTCCTGGAGTCCACAGGTCTCCATAGAGGTTTGCACTTCCAACTGCTTACAGTAATCGTGGAGGGAGACAAAAAGAGGTGGATCGGGCCACTGGTCTCATCGAGGGATTAGATGTGAGTATTGGATTTATTGGGGGGTTTCCTCATCACCGTTAAAGGGACACTACGCTTACATAAACTGTAACTAGATTACTTGTGCATTACAAATAAAACCACATTATAAAACAAATGCTGCTGTTTTTATGTTTGTTTGAAGAAATTGCATGTAAAAAGGAAAAATAAAGTAAGGTTTTGATCTCTTCTTTTCATTTTGTGTATTTTTCACATGATGCAACATTTACCAAACGCTTTGCTTTTTGGCTCTTGCTTATTTAACCCCTTCACTCCTGAGCCATTTCACCCCCGTGTGCTGAGCTCATTTTGGTCGTTTTGTGCTCATCATGTTTAAACACGATTTGAAGTCATGATTTAATGTAGGACCCAGGCAAATTCTATATATCCTTATTTTCAGCAGACTGGGCAGATTCATAATATATCATTATTATATGTATACTTCATGTCCTGCCAGAATGCTATAACATAAAATTTAAAAAAATGTGAATTTCCATTTAGATTTCAATCATATACAGCTACTAAAATAATTTTTTTCACATTTCATCATCAAAACGTTTGTGGCTATATATTCTACTGGGCACTCTTGTTAAAAAAAAAATAGGTAGAAATTGGAACCTGTTACTGCATATTTCTGCGAAAATACGCAAAATTGCAATCCATTTTTGCACAGGCATTGGCGTGTTTAGGGATAATTGATTTTCAATGTATGCATAATGCACTTATGGAATCAATTTATAAAAAGCAGCACTTTATTCATCTTTGCACACAATTGATGTAATCTGTGATGATTGTTTTGCACAGAAGATTGGAACAATAACTTCATTTTAATTAAGGTATAATACTCATAGGCACTTTATTAGTTTCATTGATAAACGTTTCTATAGAAAGCTACCCTTACAATTACACTAATATATTTGAATTTAAATTACCGTTACTATACACACACTGGCATGCGCAGCCCATTGCATTAGGGTGTGCACCAATGGAACATTTATTAATTTAAAACTTATATTTAGAAGATTTTGCTAAAAATACATATTCTTCAATAGTAATAACAAGCCATTAAATCAGAGATACAGTCAGTTTTTATGCTTTTCATCATGAACCAGATAAAGGACATCTAAAATGTCAATATAGTAGGTGAAAGAGGACCTACTATACCCCAACATTAGGGTGTGCCTGGGCATACCAGGCACACACCCTGCGCACACATATGTATACAGATCATATATTGAGCCATAAGGAACACCCAGAGCTTGTATCCTTTCGTGCACAATTTTGTCTAGTTTTTTTTGTGCGTTATTTTTCCTTAATTAGGCAGTAGATTAAAATTGTGATACTAACTCATTTTATTATAGTAGCGCCTCCGCTATATATATCTCTATATCTATTTAATCTTTAATAATACCAGCCCATATGAGTGCCCCACCTCCACCTGGTTGGTGTCTAAGTCGAAATGGAGCTCTGTGCCCTTTACTGATCCAGCCACGGGCCCATCCATCTGGTCCGTCAAGAGTCACTCTCAACTCATCAGTCCATAAAATGTTTCAAAAATCTGTCTTCAGATATTTCTTGTCCCAGTCTTGATGTTTCAACTTATGTGTCTTGTTCGAGTGGAGTTCAGCCTTACTTACCTTGGCCATGTCTCTGAACACTGAACACCTTGTCCTTCTAGGCACTCAAGGTATGTTAGAGTTCAGGAATATGACAGCACTGGAGGACAATGGGTTCATTGTAGCTCCACATTTGATACTTCTCAAATCTTTGGCAGTTAATTTGCGTCTTTTTTTCTCAACACAATACTTGCGACCCTGATGACTATTTTCAACAAAACGTTTTATGGTGCTGTGATCACGCCCCAATATCTTAGCAATTTCAAGACTGCTGCATCCCTCTGAAAGACTTTTTACAATTTTTGCCGTTTCAGAGTCAGTTAAATCTCTGTTTTTGCCCATTTTGCCTGAGGAAAAGAAGCTGGCTAATCATTATGCACACCTTGATGTAACGTGCTGATCTCCTAAGGCCACACCATACCTCATTATACAAATACACATCAAATCCAATAAAATTCAAGTTTATACTGCTTGGAGATGGACAATATGCATACAAATTATGATTTGGTCAAAATACTCGCCTAATAATTGTTCACAACATGTATTTGTGGTATGTTGCTTTTTGACTTCTTTCAGCTTTGGTTATCCATCAGGACACCTATGTGGGTTGTTACACTATAGCAACTTAGAACCTTAAACATATGGGTTTGCCAAAAATTAGAACGAATTAGACTTTCTAGAGGTCTTTTGTATTAGATACTCTAGTTGTTTTTACAGAAATAATTAGAAGGAATATTGCAAAATATTTTTTTTATTTACCAGTTTAATATATAATTAAAACTTACTGAGGTGTCAGTTGTACAAATAGGAGATCACGTAGAACGTATAAACTGAAAAACAGTATATATGTATGGAAGCAGATAATAAGTATTTTTGTTTATACAGCAACTTTGTTCTTGAAGTGGTGGCTACCCAACCCCAAGATGGAGACATTCGTTCTTTCCAATCAAGTTCAGAGGGAGATGTGAAATTGAGAAGATCACGAAAGAAAGCAAAAAGGAGTAGTGTGGTGTTTGCTGATGAAAAACCAGCTCAAGAGACTGCTTTGTCCGATTTAAAACGCGTGAGTTACTTTGCTTGACCTACATTTTTGTATGTTATTCTTGTGCTACAAAACATTCTAGTCTAATGTCATTTTTCAAAAATTGTGACAAAACTCATTTACACCTTGAACACTAATCTGAGTGTATATTTTAAAATGTTTTTTAATGGTTCAGGCATTTACAAAATCATAGGATACAATAAAGAAGAAAGATAATGCATCAAATGTAAATAGAACCAGTGTCGGTCACCAAGCTTTTGTACACACAATAAATGGCACCTTGCAAGTAGCCAGGTAACAAAATGGAAACCGGTATCACAAATGCAAATCTGTATCTAATGAGAGATCCATAGCAATGGCAGACACAAGGGCCCGGGACGACAGGAATAGGGGTTGGGGCTGGTAGCGGGTCGGTGTCCTCTCTTGTATGAAATTCCAACAGCCGCGAGGCTGATGGAACAACAGGGATCAGGCATTGTCCATTTATTGTTTGTAGAAGGTACCATTGAGTGTTCCCAAAATATTTTATTAGTTGATCTTGGAGCGAGGGGGATAAAAGATCTATTAATAGGCCCCACACAGCAAACTATTTTCCCACTTCTCGTTACTTGTGAAGAGTGGTTTCCAACCCAGTCATTATGGAGGGTGGATAAAAGGGGGTGATATATCATGTTGATAGAATGAGAAAAGGGGAAAAGTCACTGTTGCAGAATAGCTTTTTTTGCTACTGCCATTAGGATCCCTAAAAGTATCCAAAGAGGAGTGGCCAGTAAAATGTTGTATATCACCCATTCTAGGGCCCTATTTCAAAATTAACGCTAGCATTATGTGAGCAGATATGTGAGCGTTGAGTTAACGCTAGCTTAAGTGCCTTTAGCACATGAGCCCCCTAATACATTCCAAATGCTAAAATCCATTAGCACATTAGTGATGCGCTCGCTTCCTCGAGCCTACTGTACTTTGTGCTCCCTATACTTAATATAGGGAAAGCAATCAGTAATTTTTTTAAAAAACCAGGAAGGATACATTGAGATTTATCTTTTTTTCAAGCATGTCCTGGGGGGCGAGTATATACCAATAGGCTTGTGCACCGATTTTTTTTTCGGTTCGATTTGTTCAGATGTTTAAAATTTTCGATTCGGCTCGTTTCGAACGATTTCTGTTTCGATTCGGTTCGGTTCGGCTCGTTTTTCGTGTACATTTCTTTTTCGGAATATCGACCATTTTTCGTATTTTCGGGTCACTTTGCTCGTTTTTTGTATCGACTTTTCGTGATTTCGGAAATTTTTATTTTTTTCGGAACGTCTGTTCTCCTTGTTTCAAAGTGTCTAACTCTATTCATTTTGACGTAAACTACTATGGTTTACTTTTTTATACTTTATATATTTTTTTATAATAAATTTTTGGTTTGTTTTTCGAATCCGATAATTCATTCTGTCGATACGATAATTCTGGCGATTCTATCGTGTTTTTTTTTTTATTAAATAAAGATCTTTTTTTTCTTATGAATATACATTTCACAACTTTATTTAATCACATTAAAAAAATGGTATGAAAGCCAAGGAACAAAAAAAAATGAACAAAACGATTTAAAAAACGCTAAACTGACCCGAATGGTCTGACTTTAAAAATAAAAACCAGAACAAAAGGTTTTAAAACGGAAAAATAGTTGATCAATATGATCTGAAACGAAAAAAAAATAAAAAATAAAATGATTTAAAACAGACAAAAAAAATTAACCCTTTCGCTGCTGAGGCATTTCACGGCTTCCCTTCACGCCTGTGTGCTGTGCTGCTGAGCTAATTTTTAACAGTTTCGCTCCTCTTGTTTAAACGCATTTTTTTGAAGCCTTATTTTATAATATGACCCAGACATGTTATATATCGTTCTTTCCGGCAGACTCGGCAGATGATTCATAATATATCATTATCATATGTATGCGTCATGTCCTGTCTGTATATTATAACAAAAAATGCAATAAAATTAGAATTTTCAATGTTTGTTTTACAAGGTGTAAAGTGTTTTTTTCACATTTTAACATGCGAGTGTTTGCGGTTATATTTTATGAGTTGCGTTTGTGAAAAAAAATTGAAATGGGGACTTGTTATATTTTTTTGGGTGAAAATTACACTATTTTTAACAAACGCACCCCATACAAAAATCCTTAGTGCAGCATCATTGTTCACATTATAATTGAAATGGGAACAATATTGCTACATTAACAAAACAAAACAAAAAACCTGTCATTGTGACGATGTCTTGGGACTGTCGGCAGCTGCTGTTCCCCCACGCTGTTGTCTTCCTGCAAAGACGTGACCATGTTGGCGGGCAGCGTCTTAGCGGGCAGCGGTGGGAGAGAGAGAGCTCATAGCTGGGAGGAGGTGTTGCGTGAAGCTGCAAACAGGGGCAAATAAACTAGACCTGAGCCGCACTAAGGATCTTTGGGTTGTGTCGGAGAAGACTTCACGCAGTGCTGCCATCAATATTTTTTGATAAATTCTTGGTTATACAATGAATGTGACTGTGGACAAAAATCCGTGTTGTTGTGACATCGCCTAAGCTTAACAAAACCATGCCACGTCGGTAATCAAATCTCAAGGCAGTACAACAAGGTTGTGTTAGTGTGTGACATTTTTTGGCCAGGCAGGCAGTGTAGAATGTGCACAGTCACATTCATGGCCACAAATATGTTGACAAATTTATGACAAAGGGTCCATAGAAATGTCAATAAATTTATGTAAATATAATTTTAACAGTGTGGAAACCAAGCAATACATATTAACTTATTAAGTAAGGAAAAGCAATGCACACAAACAGGAAAATATAGAAAAAATGTAAAATTTATTTACAACATGCCACGGATGGCATTGGCAAACTGCCCAACAGGGGCACAAACATAGGGGAGGAGGAGGCTGGTCTCACTGCCGCTCCAAGACGTCAACGCAATTGTTAATATGGTCCCTTAACTCCTGCAGCAACTCCTGGATGGCTTCTATGTTGGTACCAGCCAGGCGTAGCTCGCCGATCGCCATCCTCATCCTGACACTGGACCTGTCCGGTCTGGCTTCTCCTTCTATATATCCAATAAATGAAAGAAGGAAAATACAGTAAGTAAAGCAGGTTTCTATTTTTGACTGAAAGTCTTGAAAAAATATAACAGTAGTATATACCAGAGCTGGCGGCCTCCTGAGGCTCTGACTCCTCCTCCGACTCCTCCTCCTCCACCACCACCGTCAGCATCTCTTCCAGTGCTATATCTAAGAAATTAAAGAAATAAAAAATACAGTAAACAACAAAACTGATTTATTTTTGAACAAAAGTCGATGCAAAATACAACAGTAAAAAAAAACCTGGACTCGCGGCCTCCTGCTGCGGCTCCGGCTCCCTCTCTCCAACATCGCCCTCCTCCTCCTCTTCAAATTAAAATTAAATGAAAATACAGTAAACAAAAAATGTTTCTGTTTTTGACCAAAAGTCGTTGCAAAATAAAACAGTATATACCAGCGCTGGTGGTCGCCCGTGGCTCCCCCTCCTCCTCCACTGGGGCACTGGTGCCCGCCGGGGCAGATGCTGCCTTTGCCTTCTTCCTGTCTTCTGCCAAATCCAAAAAATAACACGTAAATAATGCAGACTGGAAAAAATGGTATATCTATACAATATATTGCCGAAAGTATTGCGACACCCCTCCACTACCCACTAGCACTACCAGCCTGACCCACCACTACTCCCATCTCATAGTTCTAAAGTCACAAAATATTTATTTATTTCCTCTGCACATAGACATATATTACCGTTCAATTATATATTTTTTTCAGAAGTAAACATTACGTTTATTCAATAAAAACTATTATTTGTGTTGTGTGCGTACAAAACGCATTGTGCTGACTGCTTTTAGCTATTTTATAGATGCCTCAGCCTCAGTTTCACTTTCAGTTTCTGCTAATAAAACTGTGGATATAGCAGAAACAACAGAAATTTTGTTTTGAAATTTGCATCTAAAGCGTTCAATGACACTGCTGCAGCAAACTGAATTGCTGCGCTGCAACAATTCAGCAGCTGCTGAGGATGTATTGAACGCGGCTCTGTTTGGATGCACTTTCAGAAGAACTACATGTCCCATCCTACCACTTAGCAGAGACGCAGAGATTTTTGTTGATGCGCAGGTGGGAGCCAATATTGGGCAAGCTGCGGGTCTTCTCGTATGCATCACTCAATCACAACAACCTCCCCCCCCCAGCACACTACAGTACACAGTGCCAAAAGAAATCCAGCATTGTAATTTCATCTACATACATCAAATGTCACAATTTTCACGAATACGTAAAATCACAAAAAAGAAGAGCTATTGCAAAAATGCATGTATGACGAGTTGTGAAAACGCAAAGCTATACACAATCACATTGCATGAAAAAAGGATTAGATAAATCAACATATTTCTGTGCACATTAGCACATGCAAGCACATTATTATTATTATACAGGATTTATATAGCGCCAACAGTTTGCGCAGCGCTTTACAATATAACATGACACTTACGTTTGGCTATGACGCAACGGATGTGCCTCAGCTGCTCCTGCTCGCGTGCCTTGAGGTCGGACCAGCGTTTTCGGAGCTGGTCCTTCGTCCGGTCTTTCCCGAACAGCTCCAGGATGGTGGTTCGGAGCTTGTCAAGGATACGGTCCTTGCGGGTGTTATTCTTCCTGCCGTAAGGGCCCTTACGGCCGTCATAATCTTTTTTATCAAAGATGCGGACCAGCTCCAACATCTCCTCAAATGCCATGTTGCTGGCCCGCTTCTTCCTGGGTGTCTCTGGGGTGGAAGCAGATGAGGACGAGGAGGTGTCCGAATGGGACTCTCGTCTTTATGCCATGATAAATTCTAAATACAGTAATTTCAATTTTTTTGGCCTGTCAAAAAATTGTCAAAACTGGCTCAATAAAGTTACGACATCCGCATGCGCGACCCGCGGACGAATCGGATCCGACCCGATTATGACAGAATTATCGTATCGACAGAATTATCGGATCATTGGAAACAAAAACAAGTGATACGCATTTACAAATACAAAATTTACAGAATCAGCGATATAACCGATAATAGTTAAATATACGATGTCCAGAATTACCGAAATGGAACCGAAATCACGAATGGAACCGAAATCATGAATAGAGCGAAAATAAATTTCGATTTGACACATTTCAGGTCCATTCGAAAATTCCGAAAATATTTCGTTTCGGCTCGGAAAACTTTTCGGATCTGTCGGTTTTCGGGTCCGATCCGATTCGGAAAATCGGCCAAATCCGAAAACACGAATCGGGAAATTTCGTGAAAATTCCGAAATTCCGAAACCCGAAACGCACATCCCTATTGCCCAAGGACACTTACTGGAGAGGTGCTCTTGCTGGGATCAAACCCATGTCTCCACAGGCTCTCTCCAGCAGTGCAGTGATTTTACCTCTACTCCACCCAGCCGGCACCAATTGGATTTTATGTTGGGCATTCGTCCTGCCATTTATTAAAGTTCGCTTTTAAAGCAATATTATGTGATACACACTACATGCTATGGGGATTCAGTAGCATAATATGAGAGGATTGTTGGTTTAATTCATTGTCTAGGCTAATTCCTGGGATACGAACCTGTGTCCCCATAGTCTCCACGGTTATAGAGCAGTGATGTTACCTCTACTCCACCCAGCATTAGGATAACAAAGTTCCCCGTTAACCCCCTCCCCTGTTTTACTGCCAAGCTCGTAAAAGGGCCCCTAGTGTCTGTGGCATGGTCAGCCCCAAAATATGGGACTCAAATCTCCAGACTGTCACCCAGAAAGACTGAACCCCAGAACATGAACACAAGCATTGATAATGATCTCCGGGGGCTTGAACTTGGGACATTGTTCAGAGTATGTAGAGGAAAACACCTCCATTATCGCTGTCGAATAATAAGCTCCTCCTCAGCATACAGCGGGAGTAACTGAGGACGTGTCCCACACGTCGTCAGCAGTGAAGGGGTTAAAAACTTATTTTTTTTACTTTTTGTCCTTGTTTCCTGTCCCTCAGGGCACTACCTGGACCCGGACATTGTTTCTATACATCCTACAAATCCGCCACTTCAGGGCAGGTTATCGGGACCTCCTAGGCACGATATTTGAAGGAATTTTTCATTTTTATTTTTAACCCTTATTTCATGGAAAACTCACTGTCCCTTTAAAAACTTTTTTTTTACTTTTTATCCTTGTTTCCTGTCCCCCAGAGCACTACCCGGACCCCCATACACATTTTATGGCAAATATCTTGCATATATGCCCTCTTGGAGGGCACTCTAAAAATCGAACTTTGAGTCCCATTGACTTGTATTGAGTTCATGTTCGTGTTCGAGTTCGAATTCGAACTTTTTGAAAAGTTCGAGTTCGAATGCGAACCGAACTCGGGGGTGTTCGGCTCATCCCTACTAATAATAAATAAATGCAGCTCTTCATATATACAATTAATGATGAGCCGAAGACCCCCGTGTTCGGTTCGCATTCGAACTCGAACAATTTCAAAAGTTCGAGTTCGAACTCGAACACGAACCGAACTCAATGCAAGTCAAAGGGACTCGAAAGTTCGATTTTTAGAGTGCCCTCCAAGAGGGCATATATGCAAGATATTTGCCATAAATGGTGTATGGGGGTCCGGGTAGTGTCCTTGGGGACAGGAAACAAGGACAAAAAGTAAAAAAAAAAAAGTTTTAAAGGAACAGTGAGTTTTCCATGATATAAAGGTTAAGAATAAAAACGAAATATTCCTTCAAATATCTTGCCTAGGAGGTCCCTATGACCTGCCCATGAAGCGGTGGATTTGTAGGATGTATAGAAACATTTAAAAACAAAAAAAATGACATTTCAAATGACTGTAAATGGTTTTCCTTTAATCTATTCATAAACAACTGCTTGGGGCAGCAGCCTGTATGAAAAGAGGAGATGTTTTAGGACACGCAGAACAAGTTTTAGTGATTTTTTGGCTAAATTATGGTGAAACTTATGCAGGCTTTGGATGAAAGTAACAATAGGTGCTTTAAAATTGGGCCTTTAGTGTCGGCAACAGTGCCGTCACACCGTAACCCCTCTGTGGTATTGTGGAATAGTGCAGGGTTGGACCCTGCGGTCAAATATTAAAATAATATGAATCTGGTACAGGCGTCAGTGCACCCAAATATTTTGCCTTTGGTGGCAGCAAGTGCCTTCACACCGTAACCCCTTTGTGGTATTGTGGAAGAGTGCAGTGGTGGAGGTTTTGGGAATGCAGAAGAGATCCCCATTGGCAGGACATATAGTGGGGGTAGAGACAGATGAGGAGGACCTATGCAAAGTGTTGTGCCAATGGGATGCGTGGCAGGTGGTCATATGATATGTCGCCTCAAGCACGTGGTACCCAAGCGTGGGATGTCTTTCCCATGCTTAATCCTCATCTGACATAGATTACAAATAGCAATGGTGCGGTCTGCTGCACATTTCTTAAAGAACTCCAAGACAGCAGACTTCCTGTACATGTGCTTTGGGACAACAGCGCTCTGCACCTGAGCAGCTGTGACTTCTGATGCCTTGGACTGGCTACGGTTGGTCATAGAGGACGTTATGCCTTGTTTTTGCTGTGCCTCCTCCTCCTCCTCCTCCCTTGACTCCTCTGTTTGATCAGGCACCCAGGTGGAGTCAGTGACCTCATTATCATCATCACCCCCTTTCTCCTTGTCACTGGAGCCAACCTTGCAATATGCTGCAGCTGCTGGGGGAACATGAGTGCCAGTTCTTTGTGTGTCACTGGCACCCCCTCCCTGTGTCACTGTAGTCAAACGATTTAGCTGACTCCTCTGTGTATGATAGCGAGGCTACGGCAGGAGTAGCTGTGGTCATGGAGGCAGCTGAGGTGGATGGTAAACCACTACAAGACTGGCTGGCAGAGGACTCGGAGGATGAGGATGGCCTGGTTAGCCAATCCTGCAAATCCTCTGTATGTTGCTGCTGCTTAAAATGGCCAGGACCAGTTAGAAACCAGGACAAGCGTGCCCCTGAAGGGGATGCACCACATCCACGATGACCAGGGGCACAGCCTTCCGACAAAGAGGCTGCTTGCCCTCTTATCTGTGTCTGGGAGCATCTGCCTGTCCTTTTTGGTCTTTCTGACATGGTGAGTGATATATAGATTAAAGATATACAGAACTCTGATTCAACTGTGTTATCTAGATTAAAGATTTCCAGAACTCTGGTATAACTCAGTGAGACACCCTGATAGCTGGCAGCCAGTGACAAGACACAGATTAAAATTCCCAGAAACCTCCTGTAAATCTGTGAGACCCCCTGATGCGTGGCAGTGACAAAACACAGATTACAATTCCCAGGAACCTCCTATAAATCAGTGAGACCCCCTGATGGGTGGCAGTGACAAGACACAGATTACAATTCCCAGGAACCTCCTATAAATCAGTGAGACCCCCTGATGGGTGGCAGTGACAAGACACAAATTACAATTCCCAGGAACCTCCTATAAATCCGTGAGACCCCCTGATGGGTGGCAGTGACAAGACACAGATTACAATTCCCAGGAACCTTCTATAAATCAGTGAGACCCCCTGATGGGTGGCAGTGACAAGACACAGATTACAATTCCCAGGAACCTCCTATAAATCAGTGAGACCCCTTGATGGGTGTCAGTGACAAGACACAAATTACAATTCCCAGGAACCTCCTATAAATCAGTGAGACCCCCTGATGGGTGGCAGTGACAAGACACAGATTACAATTCCCAGGAACCTCCTATAAATCAGTGAGACCCCCTGATGAGTGGCAGTGACAAGACACAGATTACAATTCCCAGGAACCTCCTATAAATCAGTGAGACCCCCTGATGGGTGGCAGTGACAAGACACAGATTACAATTCCCAGATATCTGCTAGAAGTGAGACACCCCCCCCCCAATAGCTACTGGCAGTGTGAACACACAGATTACCACAATTCCCAGATATCTTGTAGAAGTGAGACACCCCCCAATAGCTGCTGGCAGTGAGAACACACAGATTACAACAATTCCCAGATATCTTGTAGAAGTGAGACCCCCCAATAGCTGCTGGCAGTGAGAACACAGATTACAACAATTCCTATATATCTTGTAGAATTGAGACCCCCACAATTGCTGCTGGCAGTGAGAACACACAGATTACAACAATTCCGAGATATTTTGTAGAAGTGAGACCCCACAAAAGCTGCTGGCAGTGAGAGCACACACTAGCAGAACAATCTCCTCTCAAAAAACACGTGCTGGGGCTGCGAGGGACGCCTTATATAGTGTGTTGTGGGACTTAGCTCTGTGAGCCCATGATTGGGCAAAATTTGCCCAATCAGGACTCTGAGCCATGATTGGCATAGTCTTGCACCTGACCTGTGTCAACTTCAGGCCTGTGGAAAAGTGCATTGTGGTGCATTGTGGGTGAACTCGAACCGAACACGTGGAAATGTTCAGAGTTCGGCGAACAGCCGAACAGCCGATGTTCGATGCGAACTCCGAACAAATCGAACCGAACAGCTCATCCCTATATACAATATACAAGAAGTTCCATGAGCAGTAACATGTGCAGTAATCATAGAATACTTCAAGTACCAATAAAGTGTCATAAATAAATCAATAAAAAAGCTTCAAACTAATCAGCCTTATGTTTTGAATAGGGTTAAATATTGTCTGCAGATATCCATTATCCAACTAGTATGTAAATAGCCTCCAATGTATCAGGAGGGAATATAGTACTACTTTTGTTTATGTGGCCTCACAACAAATATATACAAAGAAATACAACATAACATACGTATAAGTCAGGTCCCATGAATAGTAACATATGGTTGCAGCATATATTCTACTTGGGTATAATATACGTGCAGCCTAATTTTCACAAAGTATCATGTTAATGGAGCTACATCAGATCCACGCATTCGATGTGCGTTTCGTCGCCACCGGCTTGTCAGGAATGCCAAAAGAACATTATAGCAGTCATTCTATTTATGGGATTCTGCTTGGCGGGGCTCAGATCACATGGTATATTTTTTCCAAAGCACAAGTGACTACATGCAATAGACTCCATAATGCTTGACAGTGGCCACCATAAATACGTGGGTGCTTCTAACCTATCATTGTGCACTATATTATCACCCATAGCTTCCACAGATATAATTACACTGCAACCCACTCTTAAATGCCTACAAAAAATATTATTAAAAAATTCCCCACTCACTGTCCCTAGAGTGTACAAATCAGTCAATTGCTTATTGTCACTGTACATCCATAAATCGATCTTCTGATTAATTACCTGGAATTTACTCAATTAGAATAATGTTATGCAAACCAAGATACCTAACCCTATATTTCTTCAATTTCTAATCCCGAGACTCAACATCATACAAGCTATATCATTCTCCTTTAGTCACCTTCACATTGCATTTTACAATATATATTGCTTGCTGAGTCTAAATAAGTTTATTCATTTTTATAGAGACATATACTTTATACTCATTATTTAAAGAATGCATAATAGTTCAGTCCTAATCAGTACCTATAGTCAATGTTTAGAAAACCACCCCAAAGCCATACATAGCGATTTTATTCTGGTTTTCCAAAACATTCCGGGACATATATCCTTTATTTTTTAATTTTTATATAGCGCCACATATTCTGCAGCACTTTACAAGATCAGTGTACAAGGTGTTGGTACATTGGAATATCACACATGGATGATACGGCCTGATTCAGGGGCAACCTGTCGCCAAGGGAATTTACAATCTATTAGGGATGTGCGTTTCGGGTTTCGGAATTTCGGAATTTTCACGAAATTTCCCGATTCGTGTTTTCGGATGCGGCCGAATTTCCGAAAAATTTTAGATCCGAAAAGTTCAGATCCGAAATGTTTTCCGAGCCGAAACGAAATATTTTCGGATTTTTCGAATGGGCTTGAAATGTGGCAAACGAGGAGAACAGATGTTCCGAAAAACGAAAATTTTCTGAAAAACGAAAATTTTCCGAAAAACGAAAATTTTCTGAAAAACGAAAATTTTTCGAAAAAACGAAAAGTCGATACAAAAAACGGGCAAAATGACACGAAAATACGAAAAATGGTCGATATGCCGAAAAATGTGCAATTTCGAAAAAACGAAAATTTTCCGAAAAACGAAAATTTTGTAAAAACGAAAATTTTGTAAAAACGAAAATTTTCTGAAAAACTAAAATTTTTAGAAAAAACGAAAAGTCGATACAAAAACCGAGCACAGTGACACGAAAATACGAAAAATGGTCGAAATTCCGAAAAAAAAATGTACCCGAAAAACAGGTCGAACCGAATCGAATCGAAACCGAAATCGGTCGAAACGAGCCGAATCGAAAAGTTGAAAAATCTAACCGAATCGAACCGAAAAAAAAATCGATGCACAAGCCTACAATCTATGCGATGTACAAGTATTTTGTGAGGTAGGCACATCCATATCGTTAGGTGTCTTGCCCATGGACAATCGCATATAGTAGTAGATCATATATACATCGGTATGCACAACATACTGATAGCGAAATTAATGATTACTCTATTAAAAGAACGCCAAACTGCACCGAAGTGCAATGGAAATGCCCTGATTTTCGATGATTCAGTTCTACAGGTTTAAACATGCAAATTCCATAGGCTAGTAAAACAATAGTATAATTTTTTTTTATTAAACTGTCTATTCTTTTCCTTTTCAGCAAAATGTCTTTTTATTTATTTTTTTGTAACATCTTTTTGAAGTTTTTATATTTTTTTAGATTAAATTTTTGATTCCCAATTTTTCTACAAAGTGATTTTTTTAAATTCTGTAGCAGACCTTTTTATTATTTTTTAAAGGGCCTTTTTTTACTATTTAGACACCTTTTCATGCATTTTTATTGGTTAAGCACCTATTAGAAGAATAGCAGAGTTCCTTTCTTTCTGCAGTTCGACAGTCACTTCGGCGCTCTTTGGCAGTGATTGGTGGTCAGTTTGGCAGTCCTCGGCAACTCCATCTTTGCCACACTTCGGTGACCCTGCTTTGAATAGTGAATTCTCCACAGGCCCGGCGACATGGAATCACCGAAGAGCGCCGAACTAGAAAGCACATAAATTTCGCTTACATTTTGGTGCTTTCTGAATAACCTCTTTTGTTGGTACTTTAAACTTTCTACGATTACATCATGTTACTGCTCATGGAACTGGGAAAAGTTGCTTGTTCCATGGAGAAATCTGACCACCATTCTGGGGTCAAGAAGGATTTTTTTCCCATTGTGTTGCATATTGGCGAGCGCTTCAGACTGGGGTTTTTGCCTTATTTTGAATCAACGGCAGTAGGTGATGTGTGAACAGCTGAACTCGATGGACGTATGTCTTGTTTTCAGACTATGTAACTATGTAACTTCATGTATATATATGAATAGTTACATTTATTTATTATTATGGGGTTTTTGGAACAGCAACTGGGGTTTACTGGCTTAAGGACCAGACCCAAACCTGTTAGTGTCCCTCCCTTCTCTCCTGTCAAGCAGATCCACAGCAGCTTTCGTTCTCTCACAACACTCAGCCAGAACTTGAGGGAGTGCTGTATAATTCTATGTATCTCTCCCCAAACACCAGACAAAACTTACAAAGTTATTCAGAGAGAGGTGAAAACCAGGAGAAGAGAACAATCTAGACCAAATAGCCGATTTGGAAAGTGAGATAAATGGGAGAATTTTTCTGGTTTGGCTATTCTGACCTAGAATTTTCACTTCTCCAGTCATTCTCCTGGTTTTCACCTCTTTCTGAATAGCCCTGTATGTGCAGGGAAGTAGAATAATATTTAATATGAAATGGGGACCAGTTATACGGGAAACAGGTAGATGGAGGTAAATGACAAAATCAACTGATTACATTGTCTGCATGAGGGGGATGTGAATTCCTTCAGGGGACAGAGAAACCTGCTCAAGACTAGCAAATAAACCACATAAAGTCAAACAGTTATACAGATAGCAAGAACAATAAGTCTACATTATATTCCTAACAGAAACCAACTCCTAAAATACAACCAGTTTCAAAATAGCAATACATTGAACCCGTTAACCCTTAAGTGCCAACTTATGCCTATTGTCCTTGAGAGTTGGCTTTGCCATATTGGTCCATGGTCCCTTGGAAGGAGGCCAGCATGCACATTTCTTCAACATGCACCAAGGCCATGCATAGTGTGGGCAAGGGTGCCAAGTAGGTTGTTGGCACATAGCTGGAGAGCGCTTCGGTTACAGGTTTCATGAGCAAATGTAACATACATACTGGTCGGTATATAATCAAGGTGTCTTGATCAAGTAACAATAGATTGCAGTCAGTTTGTTTTTACTTTTTAATTTGTAAATTTTGGTGCACTAGGGTGTTTTTGTTATTAGTTTATTAGGTATACATTCATTTTATCAATATCCTATAATGGAAGTGAAGATTTATGGTATTGCTCCAATGCTTTCTTTTGAAAGGGTGTAGTATGAATGTTGCCAATTACTGGTTTAACCCCGTATGTACTGTATATTGGAGTAAATTCTACAATACATAACTCTGTTTGTGAACCATACCAAAATATATATTTTTTTACTCAGTTATCACAGTAGGGATTGTTCTCTAGTTTGAAAAACATTTCCCAATATTGGGCCGTTGGTACCTGAATTCAGGATTTCAAGGTAGCCTTGATAATAAATGGATAAATAGGAGGTGCAGCCACCACGAGGCCAAGCCCATTGTAGCTCTCAACCAATCACATTGGGGCTTTAGTAATGCATAATGCGATACCCAGAGGCAGGCTGACATCCAAGAGGTCAGCCCGCACTGAGAGAACACTACAGTCGGTGCCAGAACGCACCCTTACGGGAAAGCGGAGGACATGCTCAGCGCGTCGTCCACAGAAATGTGGTTACATTACAAGGGATATAACACATTTTATCAATTAGGCACAGTTAAATGACACAATCTGACCCTATGGATGAGCCACCCGGCCCAATTATTTTTTACTTATTTTGCTTAGTTATGGTGATTTTACTCAGCTTTTGTCCCTTGACAAGCACAGCTCCTTCTCTTCTGCTTATGTTCTCTGGGATCCAGAAGTGTCTGAGTCTTTGCTGCGCAATTTCAGTTTGCAATCCCTGCTTTACTTGCGTAGCATAGGGAATGCAAATTGTGCACCACAACGGGACTTGCGAACTGTATGTAGGCAAGTCCCGAAGTGCGCTTGTGCACAACGATGGATTGGTGCTTTGCGCGCATGTGCAGATCCGATCCATCAGCTTTCTTCCTGCTAACCGCTGGCTTCATGGGTGGTCTCACATAGGGATGAGCCGAACACCCCCGCGTTTGGTTTGCATTCGAACTCGAACAATTTCAAAAGTTCGAGTTCGAACGCGAACACGAACCGAACTCAATGCAAATCAATGGGACTCAAAAGTTCGATTTTTAGAGTGCCCTCCAAGAGGGCATATATGCAAGATATTTGCCATAAAAGGTGTATGGGGGTCCAGGTAGTGCCCTGGGGGACAGGAAACAAGGACAAAAAGTTTTAAAAAAGACGTTTTTAAAGGAAGAGTGAGTTTTCCATAAAATAAGGGTTAAAAATAAAAACGAAAAATTCCTTCAAATATTGTGCCTAGGAGGTCCCCATAACCTGCCCTTGAAGTGGCGGATTTGTAGGATGCATAGAAACATCGCCATCAGAGATCCACACACGACACCTAGCCACCCTTAAGGGGTTAAAATGCACAGGGACTGGCTACTATCCTGTTAGATGAGGGAATGTATTATACAGTTGTGTTCAAAATAATTCAACCCCCAATGCTGTAAAGGGTTTTAGGGAATTTAGTGTACATTTGTAATTGTATTCAGAATGAAATCCTACAAGGACTTTTTAAAGAACCATATGCAACTAAAATGACATCAATTGGTTTTGTAAAACAGTAGTAAATGTTTATTTTGTGAATTCTTCATTGACACAATTATTCAACCCCTTAAAGACTACCACTCTGAAGAACAGAGGTTCATTCAAGTGTTTTCAATCAGGTATTGAAAACACCTGTGGATGTCACGGAGCAGCAATAAAGCATAATTGTCACGTTCCCACGTTCCAACCCTGTCTCCCTGCCCTCTGTATTCCTTATGTCTGTGTTTCCCTGTGCTGCTTTCCCTGACAAGCAGCTCAGGGGTTAAGTTTATTGCTCGTTGAGCTTCTGCTGGTGATATGGGCTGATTACTCCCCTATTTAAAGCCATGGGCCCATATCACCATGCTCTTGCATCCTGGTTCACTTCAGCTACAGATTTGTTCCTGAGAGCTCCCTGTTATTCCGTCCTAGTTCTATTTCAGTGTTTCCCCCTTGTCTGAGTTTTATGTTCTGATTGACTTCCTGGTATTGACCCTCTGGCCTGGCTGACGGATTTTCTCTGGTGCTCTATCCCCGCTTTGGCTCAAGGTATACGTTTTGGTTTTGACCCCTGGCTTATTTATTTATTAACGACTCTTCTGGACATCCCTAGCTGTTCTGTGCATATTGTATTATATGTTGTGTATCCCTGTAGACCACGGCTTTTGTATATTGAAGTCCTTCCCTGCAAGTTGAGTACACTCCTTCAGGTGTCTGTTTTTTCCCCAGGACTCTGCACGGCTACAAAGGTAACCTTTTTCTATTAGTGCAGATTCGGCCACTCTAAGGACCGATCTATCAGTATAGGGCTCCTTCGGTATAGCCGTGCAGAGGTCCCCAGTGTCTCCTGTGGTTTATTCACATATCCTAGATCATTGTGTCACGCATCTCTGCATATAGCGGCTTTTCCTCATACCTGGGCCCTACTTGGCGCATGCTGGGTACCGCCATAGTGGCTGAACGTGACAATAATAAGCACCAATTAGGCAGCTTTAAAATGACTGTGATACTCAGCTCCTTCTAGACATTTACTGGTGTGGTTACAAACATGGTGAAGTCAAGAGAATGGTCCAGGAAGACAAGAGAAGAGGTGTTTACTCTTCACAGGAAGGGCAATGGCTATGAGAAGATTGCAAAGATGTTAAACATACCAAGAGAGACCATAGGAAGCATCATTCGCAAATTCAAGGCAAAGGGCACTGTTGAAACGCTACCTGGTCGTGGCAGAAAGAAGATGCTGACTTCGACTGCTGTGCGCTACCTGAAGCGTAGAGTGGAGAAAAGTCCCCGTGTGACTGCTGAGGAACTGAGAAAAGATTTGTCAGATGTGGGTACTGAAGTTTCAGCTCAGACAATACGGCACACACTGCGTACTGAAGGCCTCCATGCCAGAACTCCCAGGCGCACCCCCTTGCTGTCTCCAAAGAATAAGAAGAGTCGACTGCAGTATGCCAAAAGTCATGTGGACAAACCACAGAAGTGTTCTGTGTACTGATGAAACAAAATTAGAACTGTTTGGGCCCATGGATCAACGCTATGTTTGGAGGAGGAAGAACAAGGCCTATGAAGAAAAGAACACCTTGCCTACTGTGAAGCATGGCGGCGGGTCACTCATGCTTCGGGGCTGTTTTGCTTCTGCAGGTACAGGGAAGCTTCAGCGTGTGCAAGGTACCATGAATTCTCTTCAGTACCAGGAGATATTGGATGACAATGTGATGCAGTCCGTCACAAACCTGAGGCTTGGGAGACGTTGGACCTTTCAACAGGACAATGATCCCAAGCATACCTCCAAGTCCACTAGAGCATGGTTGCAGATTAAAGGCTGGAACATTTTGGAGTGGCCATCGCAGTCACCTGACTTAAATCCGATTGAGAACCTCTGGTGGGATTTAAAGAAAGCAGTTGCAGTGCGCAAGCCTAAGAATGTGACTGAACTGGAGGCTTTTGCCCATGACGAATGGGCGAAGATACCCGTAGATCGCTGCAAGACACTTGTGTCAAGCTATGCTTCACGTTTAAAAGCTGTTATAACTGCAAAAGGATGTTGTATTAAGTACTAAGATTGAATGTCACTTGGGGGTTGAATAAAACTGATAATGATGTGAGCACAGAAAAGACATTTGTGGTTATTTCATTATAAATGTTATGTTATATTTGTCTGACCTACACGTGCCTCTTTGATTTAATTGTAAGCATGATGACTGAATGATCAAAATCAATGTCAAACTGGCCAAAACACTCAATTTCAGTGGGGGTTGAATAATTTTGAACACAACTGTATGTATAAAGCAAGGCATATATGACAATGGATAGTCAGAGACTATAGGGACTAAGCTTGTACGTTTTAAGATAGACATTTTCACGTTGTGTTGTGTTACTAATGCAGATGCAGCAAGCCCTTCCACCACACTTGCACCAAAACTATAGATCTAACACAATAATAATTGTATGCTCACATAGGCCCTTCAGGAGAGGTACATGACATACAAATACTGGAATATTACGTTTAAATCTAAGGAGTGTGATAAAGATTTTATTAAGCCCTTGATGACAAATGACGTAACATCTACATCATTAATGATTGGCTTTACAGAGCCCTGGTCCTTAAGGGGTTAAACAGCATATCAGAGGAAAATGTAGTAGAGATGAACACTTCTTAGAATTCAGAAGCACAGTGTTCATACATGTGCAGGATCCACTCCCAGTCTGCAGGCAATGTATCAAATTCATGAGACCAGACTAATTAGAAGCACATGTTATTTCCAAACACTAAATAACACCTGTTGTTTACGCCGTTTAAGAGCCCTGCTGTAAGCACATGTCATTTAGAGGTGAGAATCTTTGCACCTAGACATTAGGCAGACTGTAAAGCATGCTTTCCTTGTAAGCTAGAAAATCCACATCACCCATTGCAGCATTTTAAAGATGAAACACACAGGCTGCGCAAAAAATCCTATGCAAGCCTCATGCACTCTAAGCACATGTAATTTTGAGGTGTGAAAGTTTCAGAAAAATGTACACGTGTGCAAATATTTTAAATAAAGCCAGAATAATTTTATGACAGTCACATTTGTCTGACAAACAGATAATACATTACGCTGCAGCATGTGTTGACATATGTTGGTAGATGTATGTAATGTGTGTTATGTGTATGTAACATGTTTATGCTATTATTACATACTGCTTCTTGACAATGTACACAGTCCGTCCATTGCCTCCCATTGCGTTGACTGTGTCCGTAATCATCGCCCACATGCGTGCCTTCTTGCCCTGGGTAGTTTTTTAATTCAATATCTAATAAACCGTTGCTTATAATATTCTGCAGTAAAGAGTCTCTTTATTTCTAGATTTTTTTGTATTTTTTTAAGCATTTTTTTTATACTTTTTTCAAAATGTTTTTTTTTTTCAAACTCGAAATGACCACGCCAAAAAGTTCGAAGTTCGCGAACTTTCGAACTGCCACTGTTCGAGTCGAACTCCGAACTGATCGAACCAAACAGCTCATCCCTAGTCTCACAGAGGAGACGTTGGCACGTCAGACAACAAAACTAGTGACTGTCGGCCGGGATGTTCAAACCTCCCGTCTGCCTGATTCTGCAGGGAAAGGGGAGTGTTGGATGAATTGCCCCACTTCATCCTGCATTTTAAACAGTTCGGTGTACCTGGGTGGGGGAAGGAGGGGAGAGGATACTCCATACACCCTGGCCACTTCAAAAAGCTAAAGTGGTCAGGTGTGTAGAATACAGTGGCGGAAGTACCAGGGTCGCAGCGGTCGCAGTTGCGACCGGGCCCTGGCATTCCGCCACTGGAGGGGGGCCCAGCGCCGCCGCCAGATTCCGGCAATCAGCGCCGGAATCTGAGAGCCGCGCGCTGGCCGTCCCTCTCCCTGCGAGCGGCCACTGACATGCAGCTTGGCCGCTCACGTGGGAGAGAAACCACCTGACCAGCGCACGAGACCTCGCGCTGATCAGGTGGTTTCCGGCGAGCGGCCAAGCTGCATGTTTCCAGCGGCCGCTCGCCAAGGAGGACATCCCCATCGACGGCGGAGCCTGTCCGGGGCCAGCAGAGGTAAGTAAGAGCTGGGGGCCCTTATACCCATGAGCTGGGGCCTGGGGGACCCTTATACCCATGAGCTGGGGCCTGGGGGCCCTTATATCCATGAGCTGGGGGGGCATACCCATGTGAGAGCTGGGGGGCAAATCCACGAGAGAGCTGGGGGGGCATATCCATGTGAGAGCTGGGGGGGCATATCCATGTGTGAGCTGGGGGGCATATCCATGTGAGAGCTGGGGGGCAAATCCATGAGAGAGCTGGGGGGCATATCTATGTGTGAGCTGGGGGGCAAATCCATGTGAGAGCTGGGGGGCAAATCCATGTGAGAGCTGGGGGGCAAATCCATGTGAGAGCTGGGGGGCAAATCCATGTGAGAGCTGGGGGGCAAATCCATGAGCTGGGGGGGCATATCCATGAGCTGGGGGGGCATATCCATGAGCGAACTGGGGGGCATATCCATGAGCTGGGGGGGCATATCCATGAGCTGGGGGGCATATCCATGAGCTGGGGGGCATATCCATGAGAGAGCTGGGGGGCATATCCATGAGAGAGCTGGGGGGGCATATCCATGAGAGAGCTGGGGGAGCATATCCATGAGAGAGCTGGGGGGGCATATCCATGAGAGAGCTGGGGGGGCATATCCATGAGCTGGGGGGCATATCCATGAGCTGGGGGGGCATAACCATGTGTGAGCTGGGGGGGCATAACCATGTGTGAGCTGGGGGGACAAATCCATAATCTGGGGGGCAATATCCATGTGTGAGCTGGGGCATATCCATGAGCTGGGGCAAATCCATGTGTGAGCTGGGGCATATCCATGAGCTGGGGCATATCCATGAGCTGGGGCAGTATAAATATATATATATATATCGGGGGGGATATACATGTGAGCTGGGGGCATTTTTATATGGTCTGTTCTTATTGGAAAGCGTCACATGACATTAAAGAAAAGTATCGGTACTCGGTATCGGTGAGTACTTTTAAAAAGTATCGGTACTCGTACTCGGTCTTAAAAAAGTGGTATCGGTGCATCCCTAGGCAATACTATCTTTGTGTTTTATTTTGCAGTGAAAAATAAGTAAAAATACATAGATTTTTTTTGGGGGGGGCCCTTCGTGGATTCTTGCACCGGGGCCCTCAGGTTTCTAGTTACGCCACTGGTAGAATATACCATAAAAAATGTGTGTGTGTGTGTGTGTGTGTGTGTGTGTGCTTGTGCTTTTTGGGGGAGGGACTTTCTAGGATTTTTGCACTTGGACCCAGAGTTTTTTAGTTATGCTTTAGATAATAAGTGTATAGAATGTGTATTGGGTGAGGATGGATAAATAGTAAGTACACATAGAAAGAGGATAGAGTTTCTGTTCCAGCCAAGCCTCCAACATCTCTTGTGGCTTTGCAAATGTAAGTTAGTTTGTTTTCTACACAAAGTAGAAAAAACATTATTTCAATGTTGCTCTTTAATCTCATCTCTAACCAGTATTTAATAAGAAATACTGCCTCTTTGAGCCTGGTATGAAGTGAATTTGTAAAATCACTTAAAGGGAATTGCATGTCTAGAAATATTTTTTTAATTGACATTTAAACACTTTTATACCAATAGATAAACTAGAATAAATCAAAAGTTTTAAATGTGCAAAAAATTTAGATTTTCTTACTTTAAACTCTGTCATTTTATTTTCTCTGGCGATACCCCTCAGCTAGCGGTGTTTTCTCAGGTCCTACTTCCTGAATAATCCTGCCTCCTCCCCACCCACTACTCCTCCCACTATTCCACCCATCAAAGCTTCCACCCATCATCTTGCCCACAGCCCCCATGCACCCCACTAGTTCACATACTCAGCTATTACCCTCACCTAGTGTGTCACCCCTCTCCTCTTAGATTGTAAGCTCTTGGGCAGGGTCCTCTCTATGTGTTTTAACTTGTATGGTATGGACATTTGTTATTCTGCCTCTCCCATTGTACAGCACTAAGGAACTTGCTAGTGCTTTATAAATACCTGTAACTGTATGAGCTAACATAAGCTGTGCACCTTCAGGACCTCAGACTGGGGAAACTGAGGAACTGAATATTAGCATCTCTGCAACTGTGAAAGCAAAACACACTCTCCCGCTGACTCGCTCATTAGGCTTGTGCACCGATTTTTTTTTTCGGTTCGATTCGGTTCGATTTTTCGGATTTTCAAACTTTTCGATTCGGCTCGTTTCGACCGATTTCGGTTCGATTCGGTTCGGCCCGTTTTTCGGGTACATTTTTTTTCGGAATATCGACCATTTTTCGTATTTTCGTGTCACTGTGCTCGGTTTTTGTATCGACTTTTCGTAATTTCGGAAATTTTCGTTTTCCGGAATTGCACATTTTTCGGAATATCGACCATTTTTCGTATTTCTCGTGTCATTTTGCCCGTATTTTGTATCGACTTTTCGTTTTTTCGAAAAATTTTCGTTTTTCAGAAAATTTTCGTTTTTACAAAATTTTCGTTTTTCGGAAAATTTTAGTTTTTCGGAAAATTTTCGTTTTTTCGGAAAATTTTTGTTTTTCGGAACATCTGTTCTCCTCGTTTGACACATTTCAAGTCCATTCGAAAAATCCAAAAATATTTCGTTTCGGCTCGGAAAACATTTCGGATCTGAACTTTTCGGATCTAAAATTTTTCGGAAATTCGGCCGCATCCGAAAACACGAATCGGGAAATTTCGTGAAAATTCCAAAATTCCGAAACCCGAAACGCACATCCCTATCGCTCATACACTCACGCTCTCTCACACGCAGACTCTCTCTCCCACTGTCATGCTCACTTGCGCTCTTTCATGATTTACATACATACTCACTGTCTCAAAGTCCCTCACACAGTCACTCATTCTCACACTCTTGTGCTGTCTCTTGTGCATGCTCTCACTGAACCTTTTCTTGTGCTTTTCTCTGCTTTGTCTTGCAATAAAAATTGCCGTTTGGAGCGTTTGCTCCAAACCACTCCATGGTCGGGTCAGCCCTGCTAAAATCCCCAGCACTGACAAACACTTTAATTTCACAGAGCCCACGCACAAATAAAAAACACAGCCCTGGCACAACAGGAGATGCCGCGTTGTGAAGTGTTTCTTGTCAGTCTTTGGGCAACAGTGTTGTGAAATGTCAGCATTTGGGGTGGCAGTGTTGTGATATATCAGCGTTTCTTGGCGCTGCATCAGTTACATATTCATAATAATTAGCATTGTACCTGTGGCACGGATGGCATTTATTCTGTGCCTAACTGGGCGATGGGCCTAAAAACAACTGTTGAATAGCAATAGCATCCCATGCCAAGTAAATCCATGCTGCTGTGGTTGCTGTGGTTATCCTGGTTACCTAGTTGCCATGGTTACTATATTGCCATGGCTACCATATTTGCTGTGGTTACCTGGTAGCCATGGTTACCATTATTGATGTGATTACCATGTTGCCATTGTTGCCGTGGTTACCTGGTTGCCATAGTTACCTGGTTCCTGGGAACCATGGATGTCATGGTTATGTGGTTACCATATTGCATGGTTGCCATGTTTACCATGGTTGTCGTGGTTACCTGGTTGCCATGGGAACCATATTGCCATTGTTGCTGTGGTTACATGGTGTCCATGGGAACCATGCTTGCCATATTTACCATGTTGCATGGTTGCTGGTGTTACCCGGTTGCCATGGGAACCATGATTGCCATGGTTACCTGGCTGTCATGTTACTATGGTGCGATGACTGCCATGTAGTTACCTGGTTTCCATGGTTGCTAATTTTCCATGGTAGCCATATTGCTGTGGTTACCATGGTTGCCGTGGTTACGTGGTTGCTTTGGGAACCATGGTTGCTGTGGTTACAATGTTTGCCACAGATGCCGTGGTTACCTGGTTGTCATGGTTTCCATGTTGTTGTGTTTACCTGGTTGTCATGGTTACGATGTTGCAATTGTTACAATGTTGCCATGGTTACATTGGTTGTCATGTTTACCATGGTTGTCGTGGTTACCTGGTTTTCACTGTTGCCATGGTTACCTGGTTGTAAGGGTTACCATAATACCATGGTTGCTGTGATTACCTGGTTGTCATGGTTACCTAGTTGCCATGTTTACCCAGTTGCCATGGGAACAATGGTTACCATGTTGCCATTTTACCTGGTTCCTATGGTTACCATCGTTGCCCTGGTTACCATGGATGCCGTGGTTACCTGCTTCCAATGGTTACTATAGATGCCGTGGTTACCTGTTAGTCATGGTTACTATGTTGCCATGATTACCTTGTTGCCGTTGTTATGTGGTTGCCGTGGTTGTCATGGAAACCATATTGCCGTGATAAACTGATTACCATGGGAACAATGGTCGGCATCTTACCATGTTACCTGGTTCCTATAGTTACCATGTTACCTGGCCACCGTGTTTACCTGGTTGCCATGGTTACTATGGTTGCCGTGGTTACCTGTTAGTCATGGTTACTATGTTGCCATGATTACCTTGTTGCCTTTGTTACGTGGTTGCCGTGGTTAGCTAGTTGCCATGGTTAACATATTGCCATGGTTGCCTTGGTTACCTGGTTGCCATTGGAAATATGATTGCCTTAGTTGTGGTGGTTACCTGGTTGTCATGTTACATGGCATGACATGGCTACCATGTTGCCATTGTTTACCTGGTTGCCATGGGAACCATGATTGCAGTGGTTACCATATTGACATGGTTGTCGTGGTTACCATGGTGACCGTGGTTACCATAGCAACCATAATACCATGGCGACAATGGTTACCATAGCAACCACAGTTACCATGGCCACCATAGTTGCCATAGCGACCATAGTTAACATAGCAACGGTTACCATGGTGACAATGGTTACATAGCAACCACGTTTACCATGGCTACCATGGTTACCATAGTGACCGCTGTTACCATAACAACCACATTACCATGGCGAAAATGGTTACCATGGCGACAATGGTTACATAGCAACAGCGGTTACCATGGCAACCATAGTTACCATAGTTACCATAGCATCCACAGTTACCATGGCGACAAATGTTACATACATAGCAACCACGGTTACCATGGCAACCACGATTACCATGGCAACAATGGTTACCATAGCAACCATGTTACCATGGCAATCATAGTTACCATAGCAACCACGTTACCATGGCAACCATGATTACCATTTCGACAATGGTTACCATAGCAACCATGGTTACCATGGCGACAACGGTTACATAGCAACAACGGTTACCATGGCAACCGCAGTGACGATGGTTACCATGGCAACCACGGTTACCATGTCAAACACAGCAACAATGGTTACCATGGCAACCATAGTGACCACTGTTACCATGTGACAATGGTTTCCATGGTGACAATGGTTACCATAGCAACAGCGGTTTCCATGGTGACAACGGTTACCATGGCAACCACAGGTACTGTGGCAACAGTGGTTACCTGGTTGTTTTGGTTGCTGTGGTGACCTGGTTGCCATGGTTACTGTGGTTGTCATGGTTACCCGGTTGTCTACCTTGTTGCCATGGTTACATGGTTGCCATGTTGCTATGATTTACATACATACTGTCTCAAAGTCCCTCACACACTATCTCTCACACTCTTGTGCTGTCTCTTGTGCGCGCTCTCACACTGCACCTTTTCTTGTGCTTTCTCTGCTTTATCTTGCTGTTTTTCTCTTTACCTTTTCTTGCTGTGTCTCTGTCCTTTTCTTTGTTGTCCCTCTTTCTGCTGTCTCTTTTTCTCGTGTGTATGGGTTTCTTTCCTTTGTCTCCTTCCTTGGGGTGAAAGTTCAGCCCCGCCTTCACTGCAGCTCACAGTGCAGGAGGGAGGAGGAGCAACTCAGTCGCACATGCTCAGTACGTGTTTTATCTATACCTAGGTATACACACGGATTGGTTAGCTTAAAGTGCCTCCTGAGGTGGGCGTCGAAAGAAAAGCAGGTAAATATGAAAAAATATCATATTTACTTGCTTTTTATGTCTGCTGAATGACACTACTGACTCATTCAAAAGTCACAGCTTGTTTTTAAAAGCTGTCTAGCAAAGCATGTATGTCCCTTTAAACATAAATTTTATTTTGACACATCAAATATACAATAAAAAAAAAATCAACATTTGAGATATCTCAGAGCGGCGCAGCGCCTGTACGTTCAAACGGCATCACGGAATGAAAGTGATATCTATGATTTGTGTCATTCAACTTGGTTCAGAAAGAAGAATAAACAGAAACAGAAAGAAGGGGGGAAGGGGGAAGGGTTCCTCAGGGCCTCATAGTCCACATACCTTATAAAGTTTGTGAGTGTCTCACAAAGCCCAAGGGTCCTTTTTAGGAGGTTGAAGGCCTCCAAGACTGGTAACCTTAGTGTCAAACCGGCGATATTGGTCTAACGTATCAATTAGCTGTTTTCTTGTGGGGAGTGGACCGCCGCAGTCTTCCTTTGTCTGGCAATCAACAGTGCCGTAGTAGAAATGATAATGAACAGCATTTTTGAATGTGCTCCTCAGAAATGAGTCATGCCCAGCAGCAGAATTTCAGGTGTGCACGGGACTGCTTCACCCAATACTTCTGTTGCTAGTTTAGTCACCGTCCCCCATATAGGAGCAACACTTGGGCACGACCACCAGACATGCAACATTGTACCCGGTTCCAGTGAGCATCTCCAGCAAACATTAGAAGTGTGAGGGAACATTTTTGCCACTTTGTCCGGCGTTTGGTACCACCGGTATAAGATTTTCCTTTTGAGTTTCAATTAAAGTAGCACACCGGGAAGCCCTCACTGCAAAAATGTGGGCCGACGCCCATGATGAGGGGGCGAAAGATCTTCCAATATCCTTCTCCCACGCTTTCTGATATGCCCAAGACACCTGCGCCATAGGGGTATTTAGTGTAAAATAAAATAGTGATATAGGTTTAGTGGTGCTTAAGGGGTCCAAACAAAACAATTCCACTGGGGACAACAAAGGCAAAGTAGCATTGAGGTCCGAAAAAGTCCCCCTCGATTTCAAATAAGAACAAAGCTGAAGATATAATATACCCAGTAATATGTTTTTATCATATTTTATTTGTAATTCCCTGAAGGACAGGATGGCGGTCTGAGGGAGAGCCGCAGCCATCTTGGGATCCTACCTCCTCTCTGCGTTTTTGTTGCCGAGGGGTGAAAAACTCTGTTTTTGCCGCCGTTTTTTTAATCTTCCCGGTTGCCATAGTGTCTCCAAGTCTCCGGTGGCCAAGGCAAAGGTGAGCAGCCTCGCTGCTCGGCGATATTCGCTTTTGTAAGTGTCCTCGCTGTCGGAGCTAAGCAGCTAAGCGTCTGCCATTATTAGCCGTCAGCCACGCCCCTATACATGTCCCTTTAAAGAAATATGTGTTATAAAAAAAAAGATTCTCTACTCCTCTTGTCACACAGCATAGAAGACAGCACAGTCCACCTCCTCCTGCTTTTGCTTGCACTGAGACACAGGCTATAGCTGTCAATGTATGTGGATGAATGGATGCTGACCCAGACATGCAAGCATCATCAGTGGGAGACCCCAGTCTCCTTTCATACAAAAAAGTGAATACGCTACTTAAAAAAAAGATTGTGCCAGATTTGATAGAGTGCTCAGATTTGGCTTGAAAGAAAGTGGGAATCCTAGCTATACACTGTGTTTGTAGATATCTGATTAGGAGATAAATTAATTTCTAGTAGCTGTGAATTCTTAGTTCACAGGATTTAAGGTTTGTCTTAAAATATGGAATTTATAGAGTTAACTCTGTGTTGCTTACATTTTTTTATTATAGGTGTTACTGGAGGCCTTGTGTTTGGGTTTTACCTAAGGCCTCATAAAGTCTAGAGCCGGCTTTGCCTCCTGTACGAGTAGTTCTTATCCAGTTGGTACAATCGATGTAAAATTATTCAAATGGGGGTTCACAATAGATAAATTGAAAAGTAAATTTACATTTACAGCGTACTGTAAAGTTTAAAATACGTTTGTTTGTATCATCTCTCTGCCCTTTTTTTTCTATCTTTTTTGCCTTTCCACTCTGACAGCTGTCTCTCACTCCTCGCGATGCTGCTAACTGGTCACACTTGAAGTATGGAATCCTCACTCATCCTTTGGCGCCGAAGAGGCTCCTCCTCCCGCACGCACACCAAATGTGACGACGTTGGGTCTGACTGAGTCTCCTCCTCCCACTCGTGACGCTCAGCGTTCGTGCGGAAGGAGGAGCCTCATCTGTGATGTGACAACAGGACTGGGTCTGACTGAATCGCACACTGACCGTTGTGCGATTCAGTTAGGTATGGGCTTGCTCATGGGAGGCGCATCTTCGTATTTAGAAAAAAATGCAAAACTCTTGCAGTCTACCCTGCACTCTTTTGCACGTGTGATAGGAAAAATTTTTAAAACAAATTTATGCCGTTGCTGAGCCTGGGGCATCATGTGACCTCACCCAATAGACAACACCCCCCACCCACCCCCAAAAAATAAAATAAAATAAAATGCAGACAAAGAAGATTTATTTACATATATATTTTTTTCTTTTGGGTTCATGGGGGTTCACGTCCTCATGTGCTCCTATGGAGGAGCCTCCACTGGGTGGGAATATATATAAAAAGTATAACCTACAATTTTACAATTTTAGTTTGTGTCGGTTGGAGTACAGGTATCATCTGTGATCTTTAATATTCTGGGGGAAAAAAAACTTTTCTGTGATATGTATCTTACAAATCTGTAAATTGTATTTCTGCATCTAATAATTATAGCCCATCTTGATTTGTTTTGTAGCTGTCAAGAAAACAAGAATTTATGAGTGACACCAATCTTTCAGACCATGTGGCAGCACCTCAAGGGACATCTCTTCTGAAGCAAATGAGCTTTGCAAGTCGTTCAATGCCAACTATCCCAGGTAGTCTCTAATGTTTGCAAGAAAGAACTTAAGATATTTTGGCTTTGTAAGGGATCTTTTATTGAAGGTGATTGTCTGGAGGACATGACCAGTGGTAGTAAAGGATGGTCCCAAATGAATGCACCATACATGTATGTATGGAGTCAACATTTGGAGGGTTGTAGGAAGGTTTAATAGGTAGGGAGGGAGGGTGTTTAAGGGACTGAGACTATTAAGCACTTTAGGGCCTCATCACAGTTAGAATGTGGAGGAAACTAACTGTGCTGCAGCCTGCCTATTCTATTATAACACCTTACCCACCTACATCAGGGTGTAATAACAGAAGGAACCACCAGGCTTCCTGACTTCTTTGCATCACTACTAAGGCACTTTGAGCCAGGGACCTGTGGACAAACGGGGTAGGGAAGGCAGACAGGGTAATTCAGATAGAGGTGAAAACCAGGAGAATGTTAGGAGAAGTGAAAATTCTAGGTCAAAATAGCTGGTTTGGAAAGTGAGATAAATGGGAGAATTTTTCTGGTTTGGCTATTTTGACCTATAATTTTCACTTCTCCAGTCATTCTGCTGGTTTTCACCTCTCTCTGAATAACCCTGAGAGCCTTATCTGTCGACCCATATTGTACTCATTGCTATTTTTACATCTCTGGTCAATGTCAATCTTATCCTCCCCTTCTGCAACCCCTCACAAACTGTGACACAGGCATGCTCTCTATCTTATATGATAGGTTGTATGCACAGAGTCAGACTGAGCTTGCCTAGGCCCCATATGAACTATGTACTACGACAATGCAATGGATGGTTTGGACCAAGTTGCCCAGTAAATATGCACCAGGAGAGTCAGCTGTCAAACTTCCACAGTCAGGAGGACTGTTTACATTTGGCCAGTGGCGTCACTAGGGTTGGTGTCACCCGGTGCGGTAACTTATGGTGTCACCCCCCCCCCTGAGATTTACGGATTTTTTTTAACTACTCTTACTGGTAAATCAGTACTCTCATATAACACTGAATGATCATACACACAGCGCACATTACTGTGAGGTTTATTGCTGTGGAGCTCTCTCCTATGCTCGCACACAAATTTTTGCCAACTGCCAGCAAGTACGGTGCCTGCTCGAAGGCAGTGAAAGCACACATGGATATATATTGCCCCAGCAGCTCTGGATATATTGCCCCCAGCAGCTCACCCATGGATATATATTGCTCCAGCTCACATATGGATATATTGCCCCAGACCTGCTCACACATGGATATATTGCCCCAGACCAGCTCACACATGGATATATTGCCCCAGAGGCCCAGACCAGCTCACACATGGAAATATTGCCCCAGACCAGCTCACACGTGGATATATTGCCCCAGACCAGCTCACACATGAATATATTGCCCCAGCTCACAATTATATATTGCCCCCAGCAGCTCACCCATGGATATATATTGACCCAGCTCACATATGGATATATTGCTCCAGCTCACATATGGATATATTGCCCCAGCTCACATATGGATATATTGCCCCAGCTCTCATGGATATTCCCCAGCAGCTCTCATGGATATGCCCCAGGTCTCATGGATATTGCCCCCAGCTCTCATGGATATTGCTCCAGCTCTCATGGATATGCCCCAGCTCTCATGGATATGCACTAGCTCTCATGGATATTGCCCCAGCTCTCATGGATATGCCCCATCTCTCATGGATATTGCCCCCAGCTCTCATGGATATGCCCCAGCTCTCATGGATAGTCCCACAGCTCTCATGGATATGCCCCAGCTCTCATGGATATTGCCCCCAGCTCTCATGGATATTGCCCCCAGCTCTCATGGATATTGCCCCAGCTCTCATGGATATGCCTCAGCTCTCATGGATATGCCCCCCAGCTCTCATGGATATGCCCCCCAGCTCTCATGGATATGCCCCAGCGCACATGGATATTGCCCCCAGCTCTCATGGATATTGCCTCCAGCTCTCATGGATATGCCACAGCGCACATGGATATTGTCCCCAGCTCTCATGGATATTGCCCCCAGCTCTCACGGATATGCCCCAGCTCTCATGGATATTGCCCCCAGCTCTCATGGATATGTTCCAGCTCTCATGGATATTGCCCCAGCTCTCACGGATATGCCTCCCAGCTCTCATGGATATGCCCCCCAGTTCTCATGGATATGCCCCAGCTCTCATGGATATGCCCCAGCTCTCATGGATATGCCCCAGCTCTCATGGATATGCCCCCCCCAGCTCTCATGGATATGCCCCAGTAGCTCTCATAGATATGCCCCCCAGCTCTCATGGATATGCCCAAACAGCTCTCATGGATATTGCCCCAGCTCTCAAGGATATGCCCCAGCGCACATGGATATTGCCCCCAGCTCACCTCCTGGCTCCTGCCACTGCCGTGTCTTCGGCTCCCTCTGAGCATCCAGCGGCGTGGAGCTTGGGTGCTTGCCTGGGGGAGCCACGTGACCAGTCGTGATCTCGCGAGAACTCGGCTGGTCACTAGTGATGAGCCGAACACCCCTGTGTTCGGTTCGCATTCAAACTCGAACAATTTCAAAAGTTCGAACTCGAACACGAACCGAACTCAATGCAAGTCAATGGGACTCGAAAGTTCGATTTTTAGAGTGCCCCCCAAGAGGGCATATATGCAAGATATTTGGCATAAAAGGTGTATGGGGGTCCGAGTAGTGCCCTGGGGGACAGGAAACATGGACAAAAAGTAAAAAAAAAACGTTTTAAACGAACAGTGAGTTTTCCATGAAATAAAGGTTATAAAGGAATGAAAACGAAAAATTCCTTCAAATATCATGCCTAGGAGGTCCCCATAATCTGCCTGTGAAGTGGCGGATTTGTAGGATGTATAGAAACATTTAAAAACAAAAAAAATGACATTTCAAATGACGGTAAATGGTTTTCCTTTAATCTATTCATAAACAACTGCTTGGGGCGGCAGCCAGTAGGAGACGTTTTAGGACACGCAGAACAAGTTTAATGATTTTTTGGGCTAAATTATGGTGAAACTTATGCAGGCTTTGGATGAAAGTAACAATAGGTGCTTTAAAATTGGGCCTTTAGTGTCGGCAACAGTGCCGTCACACCGTAACCCCTCTGTGGTATTGTGGAAGAGTGCAGGGTTGGACCCTGCGGTCAAATATTAAAATTATATGAATCTGGTATAGGTGTCAGTGCACCCAAATATTTTGCCTTTGGTGGCAGCAAGTGCCTTCACACTGTAACCCTTTTGTGGTATTGTGGAAGAGTGCAGTGGTGGAGGTTTAGGGAATGCAGAAGAGATCCACGATCTATTCAGTTACGTCAGCATCAGGGGAGTGATAGCTGCTGATCCAGGACTGATTCATTTTCATAAATGTCAACCGGTCTACAGAGTCGGTGGACAGACGCACTCTTTTGTCTGTAACAAAACTTCCAGCGGCACTGAACGTCCTTTCAGAAAGCACGCTGGATGAAGGGCAACCTAGTAGCTGCATAGCATATTGACTAAGTTCTGGCCAGTGATCCAATCTCAACACCCAGTAAGCCAGTGGATCATCTGCTGTAAACGTATCCAGGTCTGCCCTTGCCCCTAGGTAGTTCTGCACCATATGGTGAAGACGCTGGCAATGGGTGCCTACATTTGACATCCCTGGGCATCGTGGACTAAAAAAAATTAAAAAGGCATCAGTCAAGCGGCCCCGGCCTTCACTGCTTTTCCTCTGATCATCTGCAGCCTCAGAAGCACCTGTGTCATCACTTGGTAACCTACCAGTGCCTGGAAAGGTGTTACACAGGTGTCGCTTTAGAGCGTACTCAAATTGTTTCATCCGGTCCTCCCTCTGTGCGGGCAGGATGAGCTCTGCAACTTTACCCTTGTATCGTGGATCAAGAAGGCTTGTCAACCAGTAATGATCCCTCTCCTTGATAGCACGAATCCTGGGGTCCTTTACCAGGCTTTGCAGGATAAGGGAGCCCATGCAGCGTAGGTTGGAGGTGGCATTAGCTTCCGAGTCTTCCTGGCCAATGAGGATGACCCCATCATGCACTTCCTCCTCCCAGCCACGTACTAGTCTTTGGGTTTCTGGGCACACAATACCCTCCCTTGAGGAATCCCCACCTTCAATGCTCCCACTAATTAAATATTCCTCCTCCTCCTCATCCTCCTCCTGTCTGATCTGAGGACCCGCAGGAATGCTGTCTGCATAAAGACTGGGGCCTTGAGAGCTAGGGAAGGCCTCCTCTTCCTCCCGCTGCTCTGCCTCTAGTGCCACATCTAAAATTCCCTGCAGAGTGCGCTCCAGCAGGAACACTAAAGGAATTGTGTCACTGATGCATGCACTGTCCCTGCTCACCATCCTCGTTGCCTCCTCAAATGGTGACAGTACAGTGCATGCATCCTTGATCATCAGCCACTGCGGGGGGAAAGTTGACCTGTACCTGTCCTTGTGCCATACTCACACAGGTACTCATTGATGGCCCTCTGCTGCTTGTGCAGACACTGCAGCATTGCTAATGTCGAGTTCCACCTGGTCGGCATGTCACAGATCAGACGGTTTGTGGGAAGGTGGAAATCTCTTTGAATTTCTGCCAGGCGAACACTTGCTGGGAATGACCATCTGAAGTGGCTGCAGACTTTTCTGGCCTGGCTGAGAAGCTCTGCCAGCCCTGGGTACCTGGTTAGAAAATGCTGTACCACCAGATTTAGGACGTGTGCTAGGCATGGTACATGCATCAATTTACCGTGGCATAGGGCGGAGAGAAGGTTGCTGCAATTATCACAGACAACCATTCCCAGCTGAAGCTGGCATGGTGTTAACCATCTCTACACCTGCCCCTGCAGAGCTGACAGAATTTCTGTCCCGGTGGCTTCTGTCCCCTAAACAAACCAGCTCAAACACAGTATGGCATCTTTTTGCTTGAGCCATTGCGTAGCCCCTGCCACACGTCGGTTTAACTGCCACTTTGCCAGAGACAGAGAAGGAGGAAGGAGGAAGAGGTGGTGGAGCAGACAGACCTCATACAAGCAGCTTTCTGGAGGTGTGGTGGATGTACACGCTCCAGCACAGATCCCCGTCCTGGATCCCTCCCAGCTGCAATCAGAGTTACCCAGTGTGCCGTGAAGAAAATGTAACGGCCCTGTCCATGCTTGCTGGACCACGTATCTAAAGTCATGTGCACCTTGCTGCTGACTGTCTTTCCCAATGACTCCATAACATTGTCTTCCACGTGCTGGTATAGTGCTGGAATGGCCTTCCATGAAAAGAAATGGCGTTTTGGAACCTGCCACTGTGGTACAGCACATTCAGCAAATTCATGGAAGGAAGCAGAGTCTACCAGCTGGAAAGGCAGCAGCTGTAATGCGAGTAATTTTGCTAAGCTGGCATTTAGACGCTGTGCTTGGTGATGGTTGGGACTATATTTTTTCACTGCAGCAGCTGGGGCTACATAATGTGACTGTGTAAATCTTCAGCTGATGGGATGCTGTCACATTCTGAGGAAGGACCTGGGACACCCATTACTGTAGCATCATCCCTGTCAGTGGAGGTTGTAGGCAATGACATGGCAGGACATATAGTGGGGGTAGAGACAGATGAGGAGGAGGACCTATGCAAAGTGTTGTGCCAACGGGATGCATGGCAGGTGGTCATATGTCGCCTCAAGCATGTGGTACCCAAGCGTGGGATGTCTTTCCCATGCTTGATCCTCATCTGACATCGATTACAAATAGCAACGGTGCGGTCTGCTGCACATTTCTTAAAGAACTCCCAGACAGCAGACTTCCTGTACATGTGCTTTGAGACAACAGCGCTCTGCACCTGAGCAGCTGTGACTTCTGATGCCTTGGACTGGCTACGGTTGGTCATATAGGACATTCTGCCTCGTTTTTGTTGTGCCTCCTCTTCCTCCTCATCCCTTGACTCCTCTGTTCGATCAGGCACCCAGGTGGAGTCAGTGACCTCATCATCATCATCACCCCATATCTCCTCGTCACTGGAGCCAACCTCGCAATATGCTGCAGCTGCTGGGGGAAGATGAGTGCCAGTTCTTTGTGTGTCACTGGCACCCCCTCCCTCTAGTCTGATTTTACTCCCTTCCTCAACCTCAGAGTTTGAATCAGAGCACTGGAGTTGCTGCGCCTCCTCAAGCAGCATGTCACTGACACTGTCACTGTAGTCAAACAATTCAGCTGACTCCTCCGTGTATGATAGTGAAGCTACGGCAGGAGTAGCTGTGAACATTGAGGCTGAATTAGATGTTTTGGCAGCTGAGGTGGGCTGTAAACCACTACAAGCCTGGCTGGCAGAGGACTCGGAGGATGAGGATGGCCTGGTTAGCCAATCTTGCAAATCCTCTGTATGTTGCTGCTGCTTAAGATGGCCAGCACCAGTTAGAAACAAGGACAAGCGTGCCCCTGCAGAGGATGCACCACGTCCACGATGACCAGGGGCACAGCCTTCCGACACAGAGGCTGCTTGCCCTCTTATCTGTGTCTGGGAGCATCTGCCTGTCCTTTTTGGTCTTTCTGACATGTTGAGTGATATATAGATTAAAGAAATACAGAACTCTGATTCAACTCTGTTTATAAAAATTGAGATATGCCGAACTCTGATTCAACTGTGTAATCTAGATTAAAGATTTCCAGAACTCTGGTATAACTCAGTGAGACACCCTGATAGCTGGCAGCCAGTGACAAGACACAGATTAAAATTCCCAGGAACCTCCTATAAATCAGTGAGACCCCCGGATGGGTGGTAGTGACAAGACACAGATTTAAATTTGCAGAAATCTGCTTGAAGTATGTGGGACCCCCTGATAGCTGGCAGTGAGAATACACAGATTATAATTCCCAGAAACCTCCTATAAATCAGTGAGACCCCCTGATGGGTGGCAGTGACAAGACACAGATTAAAATTTCCAGATATCTGCTAGAAGTGAGACACCCCTAATAGCTACTGGCAGTAAGAACACACAGATTACAACAATTCCCAGATATCTTGTAGAAGTGAGACCCCACAATAGCTGCTGGCAGTGAGAACACAAAGATTACAACAATTCCCAGATATCTTTTAGAAGTGAGACCCCCACAATAGCTCCTGGCAGTGAGAACACACAGATTGCAACAATTCCTAGATATCTTGTGGAAGTGAGACCCCCCCCCAATAGCTGCTGGCAGTGAGAACACACAATAACAGAACAATCTCCTCTCAAAACACACGTGCTGGGGCTGCAAGGGACGCCTTATATAGTGTGCTGCAGGCCCATGATTGGGCAAAAGTTACCCAATCAGGACTCTGAGCCGTAATTGGCATAGTCTTGCACCTGTGTCTTGCACCTGACCTGTGGTCAGGTGCAAGACTGTAGCCAATTACAAGCTTCAGGCCAGTGGAAAAGTGCATTGTGGTCCATTGTGGGAGAATTCGAACCGAACACGCGGAAATGTTCGGAGTTCGGCGAACAGCCGAACGGACGATGTTCGATGCGAACTCCGAACAGATCGAACCGAAAAGCTCATCCCTACTGGTCATGTGGTTCCCCCAGGCGAGCGCCGAAGCTCCATGGCTTCGGACGTTCGCAGGGAGCCAAACACGCGGCTCTGAAGCCGACGCCACTTGGTCGCAGGGTGACATGACCCGCCGTTAGGGTGACACCTTCACCAAAGTCTTTGATTTTTGAACCGGCCGCCGGCCGGTTCAAAAATCAAAGTCTTGGTGACGGTGTCACCCTAAGGGCGGGTGTCACCTGGCGCAGGGCACACCCCCTGCCCCATCTAGCGATGCTAGTGCATCTAGCGCCAACATTTTGAGGACAAAGCACTGCATTGAGATGTAGAAATCGTTGGAGTACAGATAATTCTTATTCTCTGAACTGGTCTGAATCTCTAATTTGAGTTCTGTGAATGGAGCAAAAAATATAAGCAGGGCATGAAATGGGGATAATGAAACAAGGCAAGAAATTGGCATAATGGAATGAAACCTGGAAGCAGGGCATGAAATGTGCATAAAACAAAAACATGAAATGGGAGGCATAATAAAGCAGAAGACAAAAGGAGCATGAAAATGGGCTTAAATTGCATTAGGCCACACAATGAAAGATGAGAATAAAATAGGAGCATCTTAAAAAGGGGACAGAAAAAGAAAAATGGGTGTGAATCAGGTGACCATAAAATAAAATGAATGTACACCTGTGTACCCAAAAATCATTGCACTGGCCCTGATCCACTGTCCATTCCACAGATAGTGCTTTCTCACCATTGACCTCAAGGCACACCCCTGCTTTGAGCAAACATCAATGCATACAAGTCTATTCACCAAAGGTGAAATTCAGGAGAATTGGCAGTGAAAAAGTGAAAATTCCAGGTCAAAATAGCCAAACCAGAAAAATGAGCCCATTTATCTTACTTTCCAAATCAGCCTTTTGGTCTAGATTGCTCCCTTCTCCTGAGTTTCACCTTTAGTGAATAGACCTGACAGTGAATCTAGTCCATTAATAGGTAATACGATGAACTGCATTAGTGACAAAATAGCTGATAGATAAATAAATATATACATATATATATCTATTTATAAAGTATTTTACTAGGAAAGATACATTGAGATTTCTCTCGTTTTCAAGTAAATCCTGGGTATATACTGTATACACACACACACAGTGTTGCTAACACTGTTAAAAACTTCAGAAAATATTTTAAGTGCTGTTTTAAATGGGATTTTTATGGTTTTCATTTTAAAGTCTTGATGTTTTTTTTATTTCTGCCAGCATTAACTTTATCAGTTGTTAATGGACCTTCATCTGAAGAACAAAGTCAAACTCAAACTCATAGGCTTAGTCAACAAAACATCCCTGTATTTGAAGCAGATAAAAAAACTATGAAGAAAAATAAGGTGAACCAATTCTTTAAAACAATGGTAAGTTAGAGTAAATTACTGGCTGAATAAGTGGCTGAAACAGAGCTGTTAAGAGTGGCCATTCCTACAACATCTAATTGATTTGATAAGAATAAAACTGGTTTAATGTGATTAGATATGTTTTCTGGATGCTCTTTATGTATAGGTTATTGTGTTACAATACAATTTATGAGCCCGATATATAGAAATAATCGATCGGATATTACTGACTGTTGATTCTCATGATCTAAGGGTTAAAATACTGTAGTTTAGAATAGTATCTGTGAGAAGTCAGTGACCCCACGATCTACTAACAATTAACAATAGGAGGATACGATGCAAGAGGAAACCAGATGCTTGTAACTGTTATCTGAGTGCAAGACAATTTATAGTTTCCCTAGTTGTAATAATTGGTAATGTATCTAGGACAGATACAAAAACAAATATGCAAGAGAATTCTTATGGATTAATTAATCTTAATTAATGACACCCTGAGAATAAGTCTGGCCAACTTTTCTCAGTCAGTGGAGTATGAACCCTCTTGTGTGTCTGGATTGTATAAAGAGGGACATACTGATCAAATCAGAAGAGAAGGAAAGCTCCTACCTGGAGACCAGAGCTTGTCTCTCTGGTTGCTCTTGAAAATGAGACCCCAAATCAGCCTTATATCCAGAACGATTAAACTTTTTTCGGTAATGTATTAATTAACTATTTTGTATTAGAGTTTAACCTCTAACCGTTTAGTTTTTGATATTATCCAGTACTAATAATTAATTTACTAAATTGCTATCAGTTACAGTTACAAGTGTATATTGCTTATCCTAATAATATCTTGTGTTTACCTATTAACAAATTTGTAGGAGGATTCTTTTGTTGTAATTTGCCATGGTTTAATGCCATCTGTGTGTCTCATTACTCTCAGCTAGAGTCAGCATTTACATTTTCAGCTCAAAGAGTTAATCGACTAACTATTTGTGCCAAGGTTATTTTTAGACAATGCTTTAATGTCATCCATGTGTGTCTCATTACTCTCAGTCAGACTCAGCATTTGCATTTGAAGCTTAATGGTTTAATTAATTTAATTAGGAACCTACAGTGATGTTCCTTTTAATATGTGTAATATTCATGATTGTCACATTTGAATACCGTGATGTCTCAGGTTGATGTGTTAATTCATTGAGACATTTGCATTGATTGAGTAACTGATGAATTGATTTGGATTTACATGTGTGTTGGTTTCTGTGATAATCTGGTTTCAAGAATGTCCTTGGGGTTTTGATGTATTTGCCAACCATCTAATCGTGTGTGCATATGTCCATATCCACCAACTGAGGGAAGGAAGTACAACGTTGGGACATCTGATCACGATTTATAAACTGTACGGCGACCAATAGCCTTGGATCTGGTTCATTTACCATTTTGGGATTTTACACATTTCTGCACTTGCACTTTTTTGTGGCTATAGGCCATTCGGAAATTGATAAATATCACTGGACACTTCTACGGACTCCTTAGAACTCACATCAACACTTTTTGTGTTTGCACTTTACGAATAGAAAGGCAATACGAGCATATGCACTTTATATGCATTTTGCACATGTGGTTCATTATACACCTTGCATTGTGAGATGGTTTCACATGTATGACATAAGGAGATAGCACTATTTCTGCCATATCCAATTTGCACTGAATTGTGATTTTGCACTTTATATGCATATTGCACATGCTGTTCATTATATACCCTGTATTGTGAGATGGACTCACACGTATGATATAAGGAGATATCACTACCGTCACTGTATTCAACTGCACTTAACTGTGATTTTGCACAAAATTGTTATTTGCACAATTACCAGCGGATCATTGATCAATTGCAGCACCCCCCCCTTTTTTGTCAACACCTGATGACATCCGACTCTTATCTAAACCTCTAACATCATCGTAAATAATCAGAACCTTCCAGTCTAGGAAGTATTCATTGCACCACTAGGACTCCAACTTTTTCTATTCATTCCATTTGCACATTTAAGTTGAGATTTATGTGCAACACCTTGTAGGCAGCAACCCCAACCACCATAGTAATTATTAAGCGCCTCCACAGACACCTACTCGTGTGTGCATATGTGTATGTGTGTGTGTATATATATATATATATATATATATATATATATATTGGGTAGGCCGTGTTAGTCCAGATGCCAAAATCACAAGTATAGCAGTGCAGTGAAACCTTTTTTATTGGACTAACGTTACATTTAAAAGACAAGCTTTCGAGAGTATTCCTCCTTCAGTTCTGGAAGCTTACTGACCAAAATCATAGAATTAAACATTAAGACATTATTGGGCACACGGGTGGGTGTGTTAGATGTTGTAAATAGCCAAATGGTGTTAAAATATGTGATCATTTTTATTTCATATGTCTTGTGTTCACGGTGGTCTTTAAAATTTCCTTTGAGGTTTTAATTCTGAGGTTTTGGATAGAGTTGCCTGTATGGATGACATACAGAATGGAACCACCTGCTGCAACAAGTCCTGCTGCAAACTGTGCCAACATATATGTGACAGCAGAACTGCCCATCACAATAATGCCACATACAACATCAAGGGCTCGTACCTCTGCACGTCTGCCAATTTGGTGTACATGATCCAGTGCACGGCGTGTGAAAAGGGCTGCTATATTGCTGAAACCAGCCTTAAACTGAATGAACCTGCACAGACACTCCATCAAGAACCACCAGGAAAAGACATATTGTACCCCGGTGGGACATCACTTCAATCTAACAGGCCACTCTATCCAAAGAAAATATTCCTCTATAACAAATTGTTGCAGAAAAATTGTACCTTGAATTTTTCCGCAACACTGTTGCGCTGATCTAGCAAATAAGAAGGAATGTATGGTATTAGAGAGTCAATACCTCTATTTGTTAGAGGAATTTTTTCTTCAATGTCAGTAGGTGTTTAATCACCAATCTCTCTAATTGGTACATTCCATTATAACATTAGGGAATCATGGTTGCAATATCCTAGACGGCTGTTTCACTTTATCCAAAACCTCAGAATTAAAATCCTCAAAGGGAATTTTAAAGCTCACCGTGAACGCAAGACATATGAAATGAAAATGAACACATATTTTAACATTGTAAAAGAAGGACTTAATGTGGATTCTGGATTTTTAACCCATTATCATAACGTCACATAACATGCAGAATTCTGGCTGGGGTTTGGTTTTCCTTTTTTTCTTTTTTTTCTTCTGTGCCTTTTTCAGACTTCACTGATTTGCTGTTGGGTTTTTTTTTCCTTTCAAGTGGTCATGCTCTTATCACTTTTTTTTTATGGGCCTAAGATCCCTCAATGTTTTGTTTTTTTGTTCTTTTTTCTGTCCCCATTTTGACCATACCATTTGGCTATTTACAACATCTGACACCCCCACCCATGTGCCCAATAATGTCTTAATGTTTAATTCTATGATTTTGGTCAGTAAGCTTCCACACCTGAAGAAGAGAGATATACTCTCGAAAGCTTGTCTTTTAAATGTAACATTAGTCCAATAAAAAAGGTATCACTGCACTGCTATACTCATGATTTTTATATATATATATTTATTAGGGCTGCGGAAATTAATGATTAATTCATCGCTTAATCGTTAATTTTTTTGGTCGACTAAAAATATTTTAATCGACCGCCGCCGCGCGCTTTGCACCGCGTGTTTGGCTCCCTATGAGCGTCCGTAGGCATGGAGCTTGGCCGCTCGCCTGGGGTACCACGTGACCAGCCGCGTTCTCGCGAGATCGCAGCTGGTCACATGGTTTCCCCCAGGCGAGCGGCCAAGCTCCTGCCTTCGAACGCTCGTAGGGAGCTAAACACGTGGCGCAAAGCATGCGGCGGCAGAGGTGAGAGCTGGGGGCAATATATCCATGTGTGAGCTGGGGGCAATCTATCCATGTGTGAGCTTGGGGGCAAAATATCCATGTGTGAGCTGGAGGCAATATATCCATGTGTGAGCTGGGGCAATATATCCATGTGTGAGCTGGGGGCAATATATCCATGTGTGAGCTGGGGCAATATATCCATGTATGAGCTGGGGGCAATATATCCATGTGTGAGCTGGGGGCAATATATCGATGCGTGAGCTGGGGGCATTATATCCATGGGTGAGCTGGGGGCAATATATCCATGCGTGAGCTGGGGCAAATATATCCATGCATGAGCTGGGGGCAAATATTAGGCTTGTGCACCGATTTTTTTTTCGGTTCGATTCGGTTCGATTTGTTCGGATGTTTAAAATTTTCGATTCGGCTCGTTTCGACCGATTTCTGTTTCGATTCGGTCCGATTCGGCTCGTTTTCGTGTACATTTTTTTTTCAGAATATCGATAATTTTTCATGTTTTCGGGTCACTTTGCTCGTTTTTTGTATCGACTCTTCGTGATTTCGGAAATTTTCGTTTTTTCGGAACGTCTGTTCTCCTCGTTTCAAAGTGTCTAACTCTATTTGTTTTGACGTAAACTACTATGGTTTACTTTTTTTATACTTTATATCTTTTTTTATAATAAATTTTTGGTTTGTTTTTCGGATCCGATAATTCATTCCGTCGATACGATAATTCTGGCGATTCTATCGTGTTTTTTTTTTATTAAATAAAGATCCTTTTTTTCCTATGAATATACATTTCACAACTTTATTTAATCATATTAAAATGGTATGAAAGCCAAGGAACAAAAAAAATGAACAAAACGATTTAAAAAACGCTAAACTGACCCGAATGCCACAAGAAACAAGTGATACGCATTTACAAATACAAAATTTACAGAATCAGCGATATAACCGATAATAGTTAAATATACGATGTCCAGAATTACCGAAATGGAACCGAAATCACGAATGGAACCGAAATCATGAATAGAGCAAAAATAAATTTAGATTTGACACATTTCAAGTCCATTCGAAAAATCCGAAAAATTTTCGTTTCCGCTCGGAAAACTTTTCGGATCTGTCGTTTTTTGGGTCCGATCCGATTCGGAAATTCGGCCAAATCCGAAGACACGAATCGGGAAATTTTGTGAAAATTCCGAAACCCCTAGCAAACCCCTAGCAAATATATCCATGCGTGAGCTGGGGCAAATATATCCATGCGTAAGCTGGGGCAAATATATCCATTCGTGAGCTGGGGCCAATATATTCATGTATGAGCTGGGGGCAAATATATCCATGTGGGAGCTGGGGCAATATAATAACTTACGTCAGTGCTACAGTTTGAATTTAAGACGTATTTGTGTGAACTGTGAAGTAAAGTCATGGATTGTTGAAGCTAACCAGTGTCGGGTGATTGTATATAGTATATACCACATTTATCACTGACTAATTCAGTGTTGCAATGCATGCAGATCATCTAAAAGTAGTTGGATCTGCATGTGTGTTATAAATAATCGATTAAAAAAAATTGATTAATCGAACACAAATTTTTAATCATTACCAGCCCTTAAATATATATATATATACACACACATATATTGTGTTCACTAACTGATTATTAAAGTTTTCCCCTTTACTTTCACCAATCAGTTTCGTGTCCTGTTGATTAAATAATAAATTAATTGCTGATTGATTAGGCAATGCAGTTATACATAATGTCTCGAGTCACTATCCAACCAAGCTGCATATTTTTGCTTGTGGCTCTGATGTTGAAACTGTTTCACGACTCAATGATAAAACACCTATTTTAAGGAAAAACAAATATTGCATATCATACTCAAGGCAGATAAACTTTCCTAGTTCAAGAGAGAGTGTATACACACACAAACACATACACTTTCAATGCTTCCTTAGTCAGTAATGCAGAAGTAAACCAGAGTGATGAATTTTTTTTATAGAAATGTCTTTTCCATTTTTGTTTTGTCCTAATATTTATTTATATATGGCATCTTCCTTTTGTTACAGCGCACCTACAAGCTTTCTGATGAAGGGAAACCATCAAGTGACCAGCAAGCAGAACAATTACCAACAGATTTGTGATTTTTCTTTCCTGCCAAACAAGTGTTACCATTATATTTTATATAGAAATACTGTAACTGTACTATTTGTAGTTTGAGGAAGACATACATGAGTATCTCATTGCAGAAATAGTTGATTTATTTTCTATTACTGTGTTTCATTTGTTTATTACAGGTCTATTTTTTTAAATTATGTTACAATGTTGGTATAACTGCGTCACTAAGGAATACACACTATATGGACAAAAGTATTGGGACACCTGATCATTACAGCAACAGGGGCATTTATGACAACACATTTTAAATACACTGGGCCCTATTCCATAGTTCGTGTTAACATGGGGACGCTAACGGGGAAAGCCTGCACCTTAAAGTGATATTCCGGGGCAGGCGCTAGCTCAGCACCTCACCCTGGAATGCAGTGATATCCACAGGGATACTCCACGGTAGCGCTTTTGCGTTACTGCGAGTATCATCTCCTGGAGTCCAAAGGACTCCATGGAGGGTTGCGCTTCCGGGCCGCGAGTCCTGTTTCATCTCCACTGAGTGATCAAGGAGGGAGACTGGGAACTATTATTCTCAGTCTCACTCTGCTCCCTGCAACAAGAAGCAACGGATCGGGCAAACGTTCTCGCCATGGGATGAGTACTGGATTTATTGGAATTATTTTGAAAATGCAGAATCATTTAGCACCAGCTTTTAGAATGTGCTAAACATTTGCTTTGCGGGTCCCGAAGGTAATTAGCGCTAGCACTTTGTAATACCTTACTTATCAAAATGCTAATGTACGTTTGTGCTCCCCATGTTAAGTATAGGATGCGCAGAGTACAGTAAACTCGCAGAAGCTAGCACAAGAACCAAAGTGCTAACGGATTACTAACGGGAGTAGTGCCAGGAATGTAATATGGATGGCATGCATTAAACACACTTTTCCTGGCTCTAATGCTTACATAGCGAGGCGCTAACGTTAGCGCCAACTAGGGAATACTGCCCATGGACATTAATATGTAGATGGTCTGCCCTTTTGCAGCTATAACAGCTTCCACTCCTCTGGGAAGACTTTCCAAAAGATTTTGGATTGTTTTTTTTGCCCATTTGACAGTGGAGCATTTATGAGGTCAGGCACAGATATTGAACTAGAAGGCCTGACTCGCAATGTCTGTTCCAGTTCATCCTAAAGTCCTAGAAAGCTTCACTAAAAACACACCACCATATGAACTGAAGTGCACACACAGAGAGCCAGACCACAACTAAACTGAAAGGTAAAATGGTGAGGGAAGGAAACATGAAGAAACAGGCACAAACATGTCAGGGGCAGGCTCGTCTTGCATGTTTTGCACAGTTCCTTTACCAAGATGACCAGCCCTATCTACACACCTCTCTCACTCTCTGTAAAAATCCTGTTATAATTTTTTTTTATTAATTTCAGTTTTCCACATAATTTTATCAAAGTGAATTGTAGATAAATGGACTTGAGGGGTTTAATACCTTGTCACTGTCATCAAGATAATTACATTTTTGTATGATACCATTGAGATACCGTTTTGAAATTTGGACTGACTGGCTACAAGACATATACCTTTAAGTGTGAATTTTTTGAAAATTTTAAAAATTCAGTTTTTCCAAAACCCAATCTATTTTTTATTCAAAATTTGTGCATTTTTTAAGTTTTACAATTGTATCATGTTTATATCAAATGAAAGCCCTATTCATAAGATTTATAATAGCACATGTCTCATGTCTGTAGCTATCAAAGTTATCTCGTAAATGCTATTTTAATTTATAGTGGCTAGTGAATTTTGCCATTTTTAGGCAATTTTGAAAATTCAATATCTCAAAAACGGGTGGACAAAAGAATTTGAAAAAAAAAATGTTTTTAGCATCTCATGGTAATGTACAAATGTACCAAAAATTAACCAAATCCATGATATCAAGTTCCAAAATGAATTTTTCATTGGTTGATTTGACATGGAATGACCCATGTGCTTTACACCACTCCTTCTAGCACTTCATATTGTACTAACAGGGTTATTCAGAGAGTGTGAAAAGCAGGAGAATGACTGGAGAATGAAAAATTCTAGGTCAAAATAGCCGATTTGGAAGGTGAGATGAAAGGGAGAATTTTTCTGGTTTGGCTATTTTGACCTAGAATTTTTCATTCTCCAGCCATTCTCCAGTCATTCTCCTGCTTTTCACGCTCTCTGATTAACCCTGTTAGTGATGTGAGGCTTGTATGCAGCTGCTCTGCCATGGGTACCCATGCTATGTGGCTCCCACCACACAGTTTTATGCAGATATTAATGCTAGTGGAAGTTTGAACTCTTCACCCATGGAATCAGCAGAGCGTTTTTTTGCAACATCAGTCTGAGCACTTGGTGACCCTGTTTTGTGATTTTACATGGTCTTCTGAATTAGGGTCTGTGTTGCTGATGTTCCTAAACACATCCACATTCCAATAATATCACAGTTGACGGTGGAATATCTGGAGGGATTATATTTCGCAAACTGACTTATTGCAAAGATGTACTGCTATTACAGTTGCATGCTTGAATTCACTGAGCTCTTCAGAATGATTGGTTTTATTCACAAATGTTTGTATAAGTAGACTGCCTGGCTAGGTGCTTGATTTTACGCACATATGGCGATGGTCTGATTGAAATTAAGAGGTGTGCCCTACACTTTTGTCCATTTTAGTGTAAATATTATAGTGTGTATTTCAATGTATAATCCAGACATTAACCAGTTCAATTATTCATTTCCAAATTCATTATTTAGTAAATACCTTTGACAATATAGACCCTTAACCCTCACATTAAGTCTTGAATGTACTTTTTATGTGCCTTTTTGATTATAATGACCATTTGATTTGTTGGTATTTTTGGTTCTGTATGAAGACATGCCACATGTAAGATGAGACTGAAATTATTCAGGAGTTAAATCACTTTGAACTGGTGATGTTGCATTATAACACCCAATATAATGAAAATTGAAAACGCTAAGTTGAACATATTCTTTTCTAGACGCTTTTCATATACAAATAAACTTTGATAGCTGCACCGAACTCATATATAAATTAAATTTTATAATAAACACATATTTTCTAATATGAATTAGTAACTTTGCATAGCGTATAACCACACTTAGATCAGTATAACATTTATGTTCTAATCTCCTAAAATTCAATAACTAAAATAGTAAAATAGCCTGTGACTGTTTTTGCTAAATTTGTTTACAAATTGTTCAGTTTCTCATGTAATCAGCTGGACATATATATGAAACTGCCATAACTATTGTAGAAATAAAGCAAATATGTGTAGTCATTCATCTATTCCTTGGAGCGTGTATGTTTTATATATATATATATATCACACACATTAACACATTTTAGATTTAATTATGCATTCCTGCAAGTGACATGTATTTTGCTATGTAATGTATCAGTTCCATGTTTTCTATTCAGTGTTCTACCTTTGATATTAAAAATAAAAATATAATTTTATTGTGTATATTGTATAAGGTGCCAGGTGGCAGCTCTCCTACCCTTAAAAGACTATTGGTGGTGGTTGTTTTTCTGTGGATAGTAGTAGATACCCTTTTCTGAGCCTCAGAAATCAAAACCTCTAGGAACTTTTGACTTTTTTTTTTTTAATGTAAAAGTTTTTATTGGAGTTCACACATAAAATGGTACAACATTGCAAAAATGATGAAACTTCAGAGATAAAAGACATAAATTCCTATCATTGACAATAGGCAATTCAAATGAAGTATCAATGTTATCTGATATAGGGTCATTAGTGCGGTCTCCATTTTCCACAAACAGATATAATCCTAAACTAACATGAAACACAAAACACGGCAGCACTACGGTCGTACACAGTGAAGTATGAAGTATCTTATATCAAGGTTCCAGACTCGACAAACACCCTCCACCCCTCCCATGTATCATCAAACTGGCACATTGAGTTATTCGCGGTGTGGAACATTTCTTCATATTTAAAAACACTTTCAAGGGCCATCATAACTTCTTTCATAGATGGGCATAATGAGGAACGCCAATGTCTTGCAATAACCGTTTTTGCTGTCCCCAGTACCATAGAGATAAACCTCCTATGACGGATCTGAATAGTAGTGGGTATAATATGTAAGAGGTACATTTTCGGGCATAGTGGGAGTCTAAGTGAAGTGCAGTGAGAAATCAGTCTACTTATTTTAACCCAATAACCCCCCAGTGTGGGACATAACCAAAAGGTATGCAGTAAGGAACCGAGGCTGGTAAGGCATCTCCAGCAGAAGCCGGTAGCCCCCGAGATATGGGCCAATCGGGTTGGTGTTAAATACCATCTACACAGTAATTTAATATGGGCCTCACGGAGATTGGAGCTTCTAGAATATTTGTATATAGTGTCCATGGCGTATGACCAGTCATCTATGGAGAGCGTGAAGGCTAAATCTTTTTCCCATTTAACCATATAAGGTAATTTTTTAGGTGGGTTCGGAGTTAGGAGGCTTTTGTAACAGAGAGATAGCGGTTTCATTTGACATTTCTTCCCCATACACAATTTGTGAAAAGCTGAAAGGTTCGTAGGTGTGAAAGAGGTCAGGCCCTTCTGGTGTAGAGCGTGTTTCACACGTAGGTAAGTAAAACAGTCACTCAATGGGATGGCAAACTCCTGTACCAAGTCTGGAAAGGGTTTCAGGGAGTGGGATGTAAAGAGCTGCCACACCTGCGTCAAGCCGCGCAAAAACCAAGAATCTAAATTTAAGTCTGGGATATAGCGACACAGAACTCTGAGCGGGGCGAGATATAATAAGTCATAAGGCCATACCAATGGACGACCCCACTGGCGCCAGGACGTGAGGGAAAGCATCGAGGCGGGTAACAGACCCATGGTGCTATTCCTAGGAAGGAGTGGAAGCCACAACAGGTCATGAAGTTTGTATGGGAAAATCATGGCATTCTCCAACTGTAACCATAGAGGTGGTTCTTTGAGATGCATCGACGACAACAGTTGAGCTAGCAAGGCTGCTTTGTAATACGATTGTAAATCCAAAAAACCCAACCCTCCGTCACGTCGCGGCGCAATGACTGTAGAGGCCGATACTCGAGGGGGCTTCCCTTTCCAAATATGCGCATGCAGCAGTTTTTGCAGCCGGAGCAATAAATGCGCCGGTATGAAAACTGGAATGTTTCTGAAATAGTATAAAATTTGGGGTAAGATACACATCCTTATGGCCGCCATACGTCCCAGCCAGGAGGATTCATTTGTGCTCCATGTATAGAGCTGCTTCTCGATGGAGTTCAACAGTGGCATGAAGTTTTCCTTTAGGATGGTACCTCGTGATTTAGTAAGGGAGATTCCCAGGTATTTTAAAGAGGTAGAGCGCCAATCAAAGGGGTACTTACTACGCAAAAAGTTAAGGGATGAAGCAGCAACATTTATAGGGAGAGCTTGTGTTTTACTCACATTATTTTTATAGTAGGATAACGCGCCAAAGCTGTCAAGTAGGCAAAACAGGTTAGGGAGCGATATCTCCGGGGTGGTCAAAAAGAGCAATATGTCATCTGCGAAAAGTGCCAGCTTGTGCTCCCCATGCGGGGTCGGCATACCTTTGATTGCCTGGGAAATCTTAATCTGCAGCACTAAGGGTTCTAGGGCCAGAATAAATATTAGCGGGGATAACGGACAACCCTGTCGGGTGCCATTGGTTGTGTGGAAAGAGGAGGATAAAAACCCCGATGCCAAAACTTTCGCCGACGGAGCGGAGTAGAGGGCCATAATGCTGTGTACAAATTGTGCTGGTAGACCAAACTTTAGTAGCACCAACCGCATATACCCCCAGTGTAGGCGATCGAATGCCTTTTCGGCGTCCAATGCCAGCAGGCGTCCGGAGGTATTAGTCCTATGGGCCAAATCAATTATATCATAAAATCGTCGAGTATTGTCACACGTTTGGCGGCCCAAAACAAAGCCGGTTTGTTCAGTCGCGATCAAAGATGGGAGTAGGGGGCCCAGCCTAGTAGCTAGTAGTTTAGTATACAATTTGGCATCTACATTCAACAGGGATATAGGGCGGAAGTTGGCACAGTGCGTCGGGGCTTTACCAGGCTTAGGCAGGGTCACTACTGTTGCTTGCAACATCTCCGGGGGGATGATGCCAGTGTTCTTAATGTCATTAAAAAACAGGGTAAAAGTCGGAACTAGTGAGGATGCAAATACCTGATAATACAGATTCGTAAAACCGTCGGGACCAGGAGCTTTATTTTTTGGAAACGCCTTAATAGCCTTAAGTACCTCCTCCTCCGTAAACGCAGCAAGCAAATCTGTAGCCTGAGAGGGAGAGAGGGAGGGAAGGTTCGCCGCATGGAGAAAGAGATCTATGTCGGCCTGGGTAGGGGACGGTACAGTGTGGTCCAATCCTAGGTTGTACAGGGAAGCATAATAACGTGCAAATTCATCAGTAATGAGGGCCGGGTTATAAATTTTTACATTATTAGCATCCAATAGGTACGGTATGTTGGTTTGCAGTCTTTTCCCTTTCAATTTAGACGCCAGCAATTTCCCCGGTTTATTCCCCTGGGTATAATGATCATAGTTAAGCCGTCTAATTGAGCGTGCCGTGACTTGGAGCATCAGGTGCTCCAACTCGCGGCGCTGCGCAGTCAATTGAGCGGTAATATGAGGGGTAGGCGAGGCTTTATTCTGGGTTTCTAGGTCAGTGATGCGTCGTGTAAGAGCAGTCTTCTGAGCATTAAGACGTCTTTTACGCTGCGCTCCTTTCTGTATAAAATGTCCTCGCATCACAGCTTTGTGGGCCAGCCAAACCGACACTGTTGCAACGTCCCCAGTTACGTTCGTCATGAAATACTCCTGGAGTAGTTGTAGCGTAGTTGTCACGTCCTCTCTGTCTACAATGAGTGAGTCATTAAGTCTCCAATTCCCCATCCCCCTCGGTGGAAAAGCAGCCTCAAAAGTGAGCGTAAGCGGAGCATGATCAGACCACGTAATGATACCAATGGTCGCCTCCAGGAGGCGAGACAAAGCTGAGCTATGTATCAAACACAAGTCAATTCTACTATATGAGGAGTGGACATGAGAGAAATATGTGTAGTCACGTGTGTTGGGGTGACATATCCTCCAGGTATCATATAGGTCAAATGAGTGCAAGAATTCCCGTAGTTGTTTACTAGAGGGCGGGGGGCGTGGGAATGGGGGCGGGATTGGCTCGTCTGAGTGTCAACTTCGGGGTCAGGAGTGCAATTAAAATCCCCACATAGGAACATCGTACCACTAGACATTTTTTTCACTCTACAAAAAGCTTTCCGCAGATAAGAAACCGGATTATCATTAGGGAGGTATAAATTAGCAATAGTGATTGGTAATTCGTTCAGCGTACCCACAAGAATCACAAGGCGGCCCAACGGATCCACATACTGAGCCGAACACACAAAAGTCCAATCTCTATGAAACATAATCGAGACACCTTTGGACTTTGTCGGAGCAGTGGAATGGTAGGCCTCAGTGTACATGCGCGATTTCAAAAATGGAGGACGCCTCTTACAAAAATGAGTCTCTTGCAAACAAACAATAGCCGGTTGAGATTTATGCAGGTCACGAAATAAAGCATGGCGTTTGTACGGAGTGTTCAAACCCCTAACATTTAAGGAATAAATCTGGAATTGAGGTTTACTCATTTGTGGTTACTCCCAGCCCTCTAGATCTCACATCGGACAGTGAAAACAACCTCCTCGGGGGAATGGAGGGACTCTCCCTGGAACCGTATATCATAGTGCTTACCAAACAAACAAACAATACATACATTACATACATAGGTCGAACCAAAAGAAAACAAAAGGAAAAAGAGAAAAGAAAAAGAAAGGAAAAAATAAAAAATAAAAAATCCGACCAAACTTCAGAGAAAAACAAAAAACTGCACTCCATGAGCGCAGCTGAGTGGAGTCAATCAGCACAGCAGATTAATATAAGTAGGGAAAAAAAAAAACCTGTCAAGAAAAACTCCAGTAGGGGAAACAACAGTCCCAACTCTACCTGAGAAGGACCGCGCCAATTTACAGGCCATTGGTAGGCCTCGGGGCTTGCCGATTAAGAGACCAGAACAGGCACCCATGAGCGCCCAGTTAAGGTAGATCAAAAAAGGGGTCAGTCCAGCATCCGTGGAAGAGTTCTGACACCCAAGAAGACGGGAAGCAGCATGGCAAGGTAGTAGAAGCACGCCCCAGTGTTGGATAGCACAGGGCCAGAGCCTCATTTCGGTCGGACCCGATGCCACTCCGGAGAAACTTTCAGCGGCGAAGATGATTCCCTCCCGGGGGGGAGTAAACTCAGACACGACTTTCCATTCCGTCAACAGACGCATGCCAGTGAGGGGATCAGGGATAACATGCAAGACTCCCTCCCGCCATAACAAGATCTTTGTGGGAAATCCTCAACGATACACCATGCTGTGATCACGTAGAATTTTTGTGAAAGATGAAAATTCCCTCCTTTTAGACATGGTAGCTGTTGACAGGTCTGCATAAAAAGAAATTTCGGCAAACGGAGAAGGCAGAGGCATAGATTTCCGTGCTGCTCTCATTAACGCTTCTTTAACATGGAAAAAGTGCACCCGGACTAGAACATCTCTAGAAGCTGAGGGCGGCAGGTTCTTAGCGCGTGGTAATCTGTGTGCCCGATCCATCAGGAAATCCTGTGGCGAGTACGTTGGGACTAGGATCTGGAAAAGTTCCAATATATAGGGCTGAAGATCAGCAGGGGTTACTGCTTCTGGAATACCCCGGATCCGTACATTGTTACGCCGCGAACGATCTTCCAAATCGGCCAGTTTCGTTGCCATGGCGTCATGTGCAGTCTGCAAAGCTATATGACGGTCCACTAAATCGTTATGGGCCAAACATAGGTCGTCTGTCTTAGCCTCCAAGGAGTCTGTCCTCTCACCCAGATCTTGTACATCGCGCCTCAGCTCCTGCAGCACCTCTTTAAGATCCGTTTGAATAGTAGATCTAAGTTCTTGCAGCATGGCATGTAGTCTCCTTTCTGAAGGTGGTAAGATGTCAGACATGCAGGGTGGGCCTGCTATAGCCGCTTCCATGGTGAAAGAGGAAACAGAGGAGGGAGATCCGCCATCTTGGGCCTCACGAACCCGGTCTTTTTTTGCCGATTTTGCCGGTTCCAACGCTCGTTGCACCTTAGGGGGCACCATCTGGGAGCCAGGAGATGTCACCCAGCTGTGGGTGAAGTTTCAGCCCCGGGGTTGCTGTAAATCAGCCGCAGGAATTAAAAGTTTAGCGCCAGTCACAGGAGCTCTCCTCACATGCGACCGCGCGCTGCAACGTCCGGCCACGCCCCCCACTTTTGACTTTTTTATTGTATCTCATATGTAGGGATGAGCCGGACACTCCCCGAGTTCGGTTCGAGCCCGAACCCGAACTTCCCATTTGTTCGGGACCGAACCCGAACCTGAACTCGAACCCCCATGCAAGTCAAAGGGGCTGAAAATTCGGTTTTTTAGAGTGCCCTCCAAGAGGGCATATATGCTAGATATTTGCCTATAAAGGTGTATGGGGGTCCGGGTAGTGCCCTGGGGGACAGGAAACAAGGACAAAAAGTTTTTAAAAAAACGTTTTTAAAGGGACAGTGAGTTTTCCATGAAATAACGGTTAAAAATAAAAATGAAAAATTCCTTCAAATATCGTGCCTAGGAGGTCCCCATAACCTGCCTGTGAAGTGGCGAATTTCTAGGATGTATAGAAATATGTAAAAACCAAAAATGACATTTCAAATGACGGTAAATGCTTTTCCTTTAACCACTTCAATGCTGAAGACGCGCTCAGCGCGTCCTCAGCATTACTGCTGGTATGCGGAGGACGCGCTGAGCGCGTCCTCCCATTGGGGTCAGCGTTCGGCCGGGTTCCGGCCGATCGCTGGCCCCCCCGGTGCGGGCTGACATCCTCGATGTCAGCCCGGCATCCGGGACCGCAGCCGCCGGAATTAGGTGTCATCGCGGCAGCGCGATGACACCTAATTCAGGCGCCCCCCCCGCATGTGCGGAGGAGGCGCCTGAAAGGGAGGGGGGAGGTCCTTCGGATCTCTCTCCTCCCGATCGGCGGCTCTGCGGGGGTTAACCCAGGCATCATTTGGAAGGGCACAGCCTGCCCTTCCAAATGGTGCCTGGCATTAACCCCTGGGGAGCTGGATCGCGAATCGGCGCTGAAAAGCGCCGGTTCGCGATCCTTTCCCGGAGCTGGCCGACATCTTGGATGTCGGCCAAGCCTCCGGGAACTCCCCCTGAGGACTGGCGTCATCGTGCGTAGCACGATGACGCCAGTCCTGGACTTAACCCCTAACTGCCACCAACTGTGGAGATAGGGAGTTCCAATGAACTCCCTATCTCCCGATCCGTGGCAGTTAGGGGTTAATGTTTGGTATGGTTGGATCGGCCAGAGCATGGCCGTTCCAACGATACCAAACATGAAAGTGAAAAAAACACTTTTTTTTTTTTTTTTTGGTTTGTTAATGCAGCAATATTGTTCCCATTTCAATTATAATGTGAACAATGATGCTGCACTAACGATTTTTGTATGCGGTGCGTTTGTTAAAAATAGTGTAATTTTCCCCAAAAAAAAATGTAACGAGACCCCATCTCTAATTTTTTTAACAAGCGCACCCCATACAAAATATAACCGCAATTGCTCGCATGTTAAAATGTGAAAAAAACACTTTACACATTGTAAATTATTGAAAATACATATTTTATTGCATTTTTTGTTATAATATACAGACATGACATAACGTATACATATAATAATGACATATTATGAATCTACCGAGTCTGACGGAAAGAACGATATATAATATGTCTGGGTCATATACTAAAATAAGCCTTCAAAACACGTTTAACATGATGAGCAAAACCGGTAAAAATGACCTCAGCACAGGGGCGGGAAAAGCCTCAGCAGCGAAAGGGTTAAAATATCCATATCCATATCCATAAACAACTGCTTGGGGCGGCACTCTGTATGAAAAGAGGAGACATTTTCGGACACGCAGAAAAAGTTTACTGATTTTTTGGCGGTGAAAAGCAGGAGAATGACCGGAGAAAGGAAAATTCTAGACCAAATAGCCGATTTGGAAAGTGAGAAAAATGGGAGAATTTTTCTGGTTTGGCTATTTTGACCTAGAATTTTCTCTTCAGTCATTCTCCTGAGTTTCACCTTTCTCTGAATAACCCTATCAGGGTTATTCAGAGAGCGGTGTAGAGCAGGAGAATGACTGGAGAATGGAAAATTCTAGGTCAAAATAGCCAAACCAGAAAAATTCTCCCATTTAGGCTGGGGTCAGACTAGCGAAATTTTAACATGCGTTTAGGCGCACTTAATCACGGCCGCACTAGCAGCAAATGACGAGCAATGACAGCCAATATACGAAGTATGGTTGCACGAAAGTCCAGCTGCGCAACGCAAGTGGAAAATGAACGCATTTTTTCGAGAACGCAGAACCGCTAGTACGGACGTACAGAGTGCACTGCGTCCACTAGCGGTGTGTGTGCGTGATTTGGAAACGTCAGACCCTGCTCATGTCTGGCCAACATAACGTCCAGACACCCAAAGTTTCCTGGTTTGGATCTGTAAAAAATCACGCACAAAAATGCGCATCGTATGACCGTTTTCGCGCATTCCGTGAAAAAATACGGCAATGCGTTCGGACGCACTTTCGGTCGCTGTGAAAAATGCGTTAGTCTGACCCTAGCCTTATCTCACTTTCCAAATCGGCTATTTGGTCCAGATTGTTCTCTTTTCCTGCCATTCTCCTGGTTTTCACCGAGAAGAGAACAATCTAGACCAAATAACCAATTTGGAAAGTGAGTTAAATGTGAGAATTTTTCTGGTTTGACTATTTTGACATAGAATTTTCACTTCTCCAGTTATTCTCCTGCTTTTCACCGCTCTCTGAATAACCCTGTGAATGTTTAATCCCGAGGTGAAAAATAACATTGCTTAAGGCTGGGGTCAGACGAGCGCAGTTATCACGTCCGTGTTGCCGCACATTTGTACGTCCGTGGCAGCATAGCATTCTGACCAATGGAGCCCCACACACGAAGTACGTCCGCACGGAAGTGCGGATGCATGGCGGACGCAGCAAACGGACGCAGGTTAGGCAAGAACGTAATACTGCTAGAACGGACGTGCGGAGTGCGCCACGTCCGCAACATCCGTGTAGCTTTGGATGTGAGTGATGAAACGAGGTCAGATGGACTGCATTTATACGTCCAGCATTTTTGACGGACAGAATGTTTTTTCATTTTAATTTATTTTCCCTGCTACATCAGTCAAAAAATACGTCAGTGAAAAAAACGGACTGTTTGGCCACTACCTTGTTGTCAGTCAGTAAGTACATCCGTACTGCACAGACGCACAGTCCGTACAAAATGCTCTCATCTGACCCTAGCCTGAATTTTTTTCAAACAGCAGTTAACACTTGGCTGCTATGGACGCGCGTCCAGCCAAGTGGTTCTCCTGTGCTATGGACGCGCTGAGCGGATTCTGGCAGATTGCTGCACCCCCCGGTGCGGGCTGACATCTTGGATGTCAGCCCAGCACTCCAGGACCCCGGCGGAGCAACTAGATGTCATCGCGGCGGCGCGATGACATCTAATTCAGGCGCCCCCCCCCGCATGTGCGGAGGAAGTGCCTGAAAGGGAGGGGGGAGGTCCTTCGGACCTCTCTCCCTCCCGATCGCCGGGGGCAGAGGGTTAATCCAGGCACCGTTTGGAAGGGCACAGCCATTCTCATTCCAAACAGTGGCTGTGATTAACCCCTGGGGAGCCTGATCACGAATCAGCGCTGAAAAGCACCGGATCGTGATCCTCTCCTGGAGCTGGCCGACATGTCGGCCAAGCCTCCAGAAACTCCCCCTGAGGACTGGCGTCTTCGTGCATAGCACAATGACGCCAGTCCTGGAGTTAACCCCTAGCTGCCAGCAATGGTGGAGATAGGGGGTTCCAATGAACCCCCTATCTCCTGATCCGTGGCAGCTAGGGGTTAATGTTTGATATCGTTGGATCGGCCAGAGCAACTCGAGGACTACGCATTCCGGTGGCGGTGATTATACGGACGAAAATGTTTTTAAAATGCTTATGTGCACACTTTTTGTTACGTGTGCCACTAATTTTGTGAGTGTTTTTTTTTCTGGCTTTTATATTTATTAAATCTCCATACAGTGTTATGCTATGATGGTTCATTTATATTTCTAGCCACTGCTATCCATCCAATAATTGGCTGTCAATCCAAAGATATCGACCATTTTTAAAGGTTGTATTGTTTACTGCAGTTCTTCTTTGTCTTATAGTTGTTGTATTAGCACGATGTGGTGGAGAGTGCTGTGAACTGCAGTAGTCCCTCTTTTCCTGGATTATATACTTTCACCTTTCTTGATACTTTCCAAGGATACCAAACATGAGCATGAAAAATGTTTTTTAAAAAAAAATAAAAAAATATATATATTTTAAAAAAAAATAAACAAGTTTTTTTTTGTTTTTGTTTTGTTAATGCAGCAATATTGTTCCCATTTCAATTATAATGTGAACAATAATGCTGCACTAACGATTTTTGTATGCGGTGCGTTTGTTAAAAAAAGCGAAATTTTCCCCAAAAAAAAATGTAACGAGACCCCATTTCTAATTTTTTTAACAAGCGCACCCAATACAAAATATAACCGCAAACGATCGCATGTTAAAATGTGAAAAAAACACTTTACACATAATAAATTATTGAAAATTCAAATTTTATTGCATTTTTGTTATAATATACAGACATGACATAACGTATACATATAATAATGACATATTATGAATCTGCCAAGTCTGCCGGAAAGAACGATATATAATATGTCTGGGTCATATATCAAAATATGGCTACAAAACGCGGTTAAACATGATGAGCGAAAGCAGTAAAAATGACCTCAGCACAGAGGTGTGAAAAGCCTCAGCAGCGAAAGGGTTAAATGCAGCATATTAGGATGTTTTAGGGAAATTAATTCTCAAATCTCAATCAGAAGCAGACACCACCCCACACTCAGTATGGTGTACAATGTATTAAATTGATTACCAGACTAAAAACACCTGGTGTTATGCCCGTTTGTGAACAGAGGTCATTTAGGCTAGGGTCAGACGAACGCATTTTTCACGTTGTCCGTGAAAAAGTGCGGTCGAATGAACGTACGTATTTTTTCCCTGAATACGCGATAGCGGTCATACGATGCGCCTTTTCGTCCGTGATTTTGTACGGATCATCAATAAAACACTTTTTGCGTCTGGACGTTATGTTAGCCGGACATTAGCAGCGTCTGACTTCTCCTAATCACACACACAGGCCGCTATGCGGCCGCAGCGCACTCTGTACGTCAGTAGTAGCGGTTTGACGTTCTCAAAAAAATGCGTTCGTTGGCCACTTGCGTTGCGCGGACGAACTTTCGTGCGGCCGTTCGTCGTATGTTCCCCGGCATTGGACGTCATTTGCTGCTAGTACGGCCGTGATTTCGTGCGGCTAAACGCACGTTAAAACTGCGCTAGTCTGACCCTAGCCTTAGAGTTGATAATCTTTCCACGTACACATTAGTTTTTAATTCAATATCTAATAAACCGTTGCTTATAATATTCTGCAGTAAAGAGTCTCTTTATCTCTAGATTTTTCTGTATTTTTTTAAGCATTTTCTATACTTTTTTCAAAATTTCTTTTTTTTTTCGAACTCGAACCGAACACACCCAAAAACTTCGAAATTCGCGAACTTTCAAACTGCCAAAGTTTGGGTCAAACTCCGAACCGTCCGAACCCGAACAGCTCATCCCTACTCATATGTAAATCTCAGATTCAAATCATTATTATTCAAACATTGGCAAAATTGTGCAGAGGTTTGCGTTAATCCCTTCCAGATCATTAGAATATCATCAATATATCATTTCCAAGTGTGGATATGTTTAATGAATTCTGTCAGAATTGGGTTTCCAAAAACTCTCTCCTAGTATCAGCCTTGGAAAGTTCTATCCGTTTTTCCTAGACAATTGAGAACTGTGAAAAGGAGGTGTCAAAAGTTGATGGATGATTATAGCAGGCCTGCTTTGCTGGTTATATAAGTGCAAAAAGTATGAGAGCTGCTGTAAAAAAAAAATAGTACAACTGCTACAATACAGTATATATCACTAGCAGGGTTATTCAGAGAGCGGTGAAAAGCAGTAGAATGACTGGAGAATGGAAAATTCTTGGTCAAAATAGCCGATTTGGAAAGTGAAATGAATGGGAGAATTTTTATCGTTTGGCTATTTTCACCTAGAATTTTCCATTCTCCAGTCATTCTCCTGCTTTTCACCGCTCTCTGAATAACCCTGTAGGCCAAAGTGCACAATAAATAAGGCTCTCATGAATAAAGTGGAAAAATGCTTATCTGAAACACTTTGGATATTTGGAATTCCCCTCTTTTCTGGATATCTCCGTGGTCACCTAAAGTCTGGAGCCATATAGGTGAACTCCACCAGTGATGGAATGAAATATATTTATATAGCTCTCAATAAGATGGTTAAGTGTACAAAGGGCACAGAATTGGCTGAAGGTCAGAGATACCACCAGTATTTAATACAAAAGGACAATTTAAAAGAGGTCAAAAAATAACTAATCAATTGACAGGTGAGGGGCTGGTGAGGGGGAGCATGTTCCTCCCAGACTTGTATTTATTGCCCCCAATCGCTTGATATGATTGGGGCCTGAAATCTAAATTAAACCTCCGATCCGAGGGAGGAAGTATGGTATGCTCTCCCTTACTCGTATTAATTGCTAATGTGAAGGAGCTGGAGATTTTCACATGTTCACAACCCATGTCTATTGCACACCCCACCCAACACCCATGGTGAGGAGGGGGTTATTATGACATGTGACCCCCCCCCCCAACAATTGTATTACTGTTCTCCACCTGTGTCAGGTGCTGTATCGGGGTGACACCATAATGTGGCAATGGTCCATGATGCAGATACGGTTGCACACACAGACAGGGGTCAGAGTAGAGGAGGGTGAGTAATTATGAAACTACCCAGGTTGGTAACTGAGGATGATGAAGTCGTTGGGACACAGATAAAGAAAATCACAAATTCAAAAGACAAAACATTTATTGTGATCTATAAATAGTTTCGGTCAATATAAAATCAGAAATTGCAGATTCAGTAAGAGAAAACATGACTAGTGGATCTACAGATAAAAAGGGGAAAAAGTAAGGGCACCATTACATTCTTGGTGCTAACATTAGCGCTCACCTGAATGAGCGTTAACGTTAGCCCTGGTGGCCCCACCATATTACAATCCAAACGCTAACGGGTTAAAAATACCTTTAGCGATTGTTATCTTGCGCTTTTCAGCGCGAGGTTACTGTACTTTGCTCTCCCTATGCTTAACATGGGGAGCACAAAGTGTTAATTAGTGTTAGGATTACAATATACTAACGTTATTTACTATCCGGCTGCAGTTACTGAAAAGTTAACCAGAGCCTGGACTTGGTGCTAACGGATTCAGCTGCTGCAGCATCCATCAGCACCAGCAGAACTCCCCCCTCCCGAAGTGATCATTTACTCACCTCCTATCCCGTGGTGAGGACCACAGCTCCAACCGCCTCCTCTGTCCGCCGGGAGCAGGGAGAGACTGGGGGAAAAAGTCCTATCGACTCCATGGAGGAGATGCGTGCGGCGGCCGGCGGCGCTTAATGCTGCTGCACACATCCCGGGGCTTAGCACCCGATAAGGATGCAGGCAGCTTTTTTATCGCCTGCATCGTAATAGCACACTAAAATGGGGATGCAAAAGAAAAACCTGCAGGCGCAGGTTTTTCTCCTTTGCGCTCCCGTTTTAGCGTGAAGAGTGTAATGATGCCCTAAGTAAATAAATAGTCCCAAAGAAATGAAATCAATGGACTAAGATCACAGTTCTGAGTAAGGCTATTTTGGGCCATATTGTTAATAAATTCAAAATACAGTATTACCTCGGATTGCGAGCAGAATTGGTTCCAGAAGCTTGCTTGTAAACCAAAGCAAGTTCCACAACCATTTATTCATATGAAAATGATTACAGTAACACAAAATACTGTACAGTATAAAGTAAAAATAAACAAATTAACCTGCACATTGCCTTTGAGAAGAATTGAGGCTGGTGGGGGGCGAGAGGAGGAGGAGGAGGAGGAGGGTTACTGTGCAGGACGTTTATCAGTGACGGGATCACTATCTGTTGGGAGGGTTTCAGCACGTCCAGTGTAATGTGCGATACTATTATGCATGTTACACCTTGTGGTCTTCCCCATCAAGCTGCCAGAATGCTGCAACGGACGCAGGGAGGAAAGGTGACCATGGCCTCAGTTGTGACGTCACGCTCGGCAGACAAAGCATACGTACGTTGACATTGCTTGCATATCAAGATCACGTTTGTATATCAAGTCAAAATTTATAAAAACTTGTTGCTCTTCTAGCAAAACGCTCTCAAACCAAGTTACTCTCAATCCAAGGTTGTATTTAGAAATGCCTGTTTAATGACACTGCTTAAGCCCACTACTCTTCTTTCAAACAGACATAATTTGCTAATGGTATAAAAAAAAAATATTATGTTCACAGTGAATGACTGCAAACTATGCCCACTGTGTTATAATGTATGTTTCCATTAAAAAAACAGAACAAACACGTTTGCTTCCACAGATAACGCATGCAATAACTAGATATTGTCACTAGGGGGTGATCCTTTTCAACTTTAAAAACAAAACTTCAAAAAGAAGGATTAGAGAATTACAATTCAAGTGCATCAAAATGTAGTCATAAATAATCAGTATATTGTTGTTTTTTTTGTCTACATTCTTATTCAATAGTGTGCAGGTTCCATGATATGCACTTTACTTATTTTATTACAGCGCTGGCCCTAAAAACACCGACACTGTCTCCTGAAACTAAGAACTAAACACGTGGCCTAAAAACTAGTACCACGTTCTGAAGAGCAGAGCATTTAAGTATACACAGCACTTTAATTCATTCTTATCCACATAACTGGATTTGATTTTGTACATTATATATAATGTGGATAATATGCTTGTGGAAATCTCAAATTCTGCTCCGTTGGAAGGAACCATAAATAATGAACCTAACTGGCTACTGTACTCGTGTATACAGATTTGTAGCAATATGGTTGGATGATCACCAACATTTATTTACCACATGTAAACATAAGTGTCATTGCTGTGTACCCCTATCTTCACGTCGCCCCACTTGGTTGCATACTGAAAAAAATGTGTTCAAATCTGATCACTACCGATAGCTCTTTAATTTGTAAGGACTTTAGGAAGAAAATCTGAGACTGGTGTGAGCACAATGTATGGCCTGCTCCAGAGATTAAATGGCTACTGAATAAAGCACTACACTGTGCAGAAACTCATGTTGGATTTTTATTTTAACAATGGTTTAGTGCATATCACTGATGTTCCTATCAGAGGGGTATTCTTTCATAAGACCAGCTATGGAGCAGACTGGAGAGCGGCAGTTTTTTTTCTATTGTCCTTTCTTTTAGGTCCAATATATTTTGAGATGTGCAGGCATACAACATACTAACAGGGTTATTCAGAGAGAGGTGAAAACCAGGACAACTGGCAGGAGAAGAGAACAATCTAGACCAAATAGCCGATTTGGAAAGTGAGATATGTGGGAGGATTTCTCTGGTTTGGCTAGTTTGACCTAGAATGTTCACTTCTCCAGTCATTCTCCTGAGTTTCACCTTTCTTTGAATAGACCTGTATGTTATAATAAATGCTGCTAGAACTCACTTGGTATAAATAAGACACTTTGCTTTTGCTATAAATTACCTATTTATTGACATCAATTGAATGTGTTCACGAATGGGTTGGCAGCATTACACCCAAACATGCCCCTGGTCCCTATTATGGGGACAGACAGGGTTATTTAAAGAGAGCCGAACTGGTCCCGAAATTGCACGGAACAGTGAATTTCCCTGTACGGGGCAATTTCGTGGCCATTCGGCTATTCCAAAGCTGTCAATTCGCCAAATATTGGCGAATTGCCAGCGAAATACGGTGATCTTTGGCAGCCGTGCACTCCCCCATAGAGAAGCGATGGTTAATATATTCAGAGAACACCAAACAGCAGTGAAAAGTTGGCAAAATGCCCTGCTGTTCAGTGCTTTCATTCGGCAGGTTTAATCAGGCAAATCCCATAGGCTTCAATGTTAAAAATATTCTCTTTTTTTTTCAAAATTTTATTTTGAAAGTAAGCCAGCAGTACAGCAGACTAAGAAAAAATAACAAAATAATATAGATAGTCATCAAGGGTCTTCAGAGATAACAAATGTAAAAGTGTGAGAGGGAAGGATATTCCAACAGCCATAGGGTACCGGTGTCAGGGAGGTGTTCGGGACTGCAGGTAATCAGTAGGCTGGGTACCTCCTGGCCAGGCAAAAGAAAACGAAAATATATAAAAGGGGGATATTGGGAAAAAAGGTGCGGGACCACCTGGGATAAGCGGCATTCTTGGCTCGCTCCCAGAACCTTGCGAAAAACTGGAGGCCGCGGAAGAAGCCACATGGCCGGTGAACTGAGGCCAGAGGAGGCAGTCAGAGCCATGGTACCCACCCCAATGGCTCACCCAGCTCAATCCAACGTCTCACACACCAGAAAAAAAAGGGGGAGGTGTGAGGGAGGGGAGAAAAAAGCCAAACGTCCCACAAAGACCAGATCTTGGCTATAAAATCTAAAGTCTGCAAAAAAGTATACAAAACAGGGAAGGGAGGACGCAAAGACATAGCCACATGAAAATCAAAAAATAAAGTCCAGAACACATGGCAATAAAGGCAAAACAAGTCAAAAAAATTAGGAAAGAAAAAATATAAAGAGGGGGTATGCAATAAGAGGGGAAATCAGTCATCCATGGTCACCACCAGCAGAAGCCTCACAGCTGGGGGACTTCGTCGGAGCTGATGCAATTCCCAGAGAGGTCAGGAGGGTCCACGCCTCATCGGGGGTCAACAGCTGCATTGCAAATATTCGCGTGAGTAATCAGCAGGGTATCATTCAACCGCCAGCGATACCGGACTCTTGACACTGCGCAGGTGGGTCGTCACTTTGCGGAATGTTTTTAGAGCCAGCAGGGTCTGAAAAGGTAGGTCATGGAAGAGGGTCAAGGCAGCTGTGACAAAGGTGATCGGCGCACGAGCCGTAGGGTCAGACATCAGCTTCTGATTAAGTGCGACGTTCTTTGGTGACAGTAATGCAGTTGGGGTGGTTGGAGGTGCCATAGCAGTCTTCCGGATGCTCATCGCGGAACAAAAAATCATGGGAGAATCACGGGGTAGTTGTAGAACGTGACCAGCAAGCTGGTTCAGGTATTCCAACAGGGTATCCGAGGACAGATCTTCGGGGAGTCTCCTGATCTTTACGTTCTGGCATTGATGTTGAGCCTCCACAGCTCTCGACAGGTGAACCACTTGGGTCTGAAGGACATCTAGTCGGGCAACAAGGTGGTGATGCCCAGCCTCGTCTGCGCCTGAACAGCTGCCACCTGTCTCTGCACAGCAGGCACCTCTGACTGTAGATCAGTGAGGTCCGCACACCAGAAGGAGCGGAGCTCCGAGACCAAGTGCCTGAGAACGCCCTTAATAAAGGGCAGAGCATCCTTGCCATCTTCCCCCGTGGATACTTTGGACGGGGCCTGATGAGCCATCTGGTTGCCATGTCTCCTACCCGGCATGCGATATTCAGCCATGGCAGGTCACGCAGCAACTGACCTGATCCCGGGGCTCCGGGTCCTGGTCTGACACTCTTTCTGGAGTCCCGTTCAGTTCCCTTCCACGAACCATCATAGTCCGAGGAGCCAGACCCAGGCCAGAAGCAAGGCGAGGGAGCAGCGCTCCAGTTGCTTCTTCCACCTCCCAGGGAGTCACGGATGTCCCGCTGGCAGGGCCCATCCACAAGCTAGGGCTTCTTGGACCTCTTCCCCATCTCGTCAGGGTGTCAGCAGCACAGGTAGAGATTCCGACGTCTCAGCCCTTCACTCAGTACTGTGAGCGCCTCACAAAATGGCTGCCAAACCTAGGCCGCAGGCAGGCATAGAGTCTGAAAACCTACTCGAGGTGGCTCTAACTGGCAGGATCACAGGCCGGAAGCTAAGACTTGAAGGCACTGTGCCAGTCTGGTCCCCAGAAAGCACGGATTACAGATGGAAGAATGCTAGAGGACAAGACAGCTAGTAAACATTTGAGCTGAGGAGCTCCACAAAACGCGGCTTCTCCCGTTGGCTGTCAGCTGCACCCCCCCATATTCAAGTTTCTATTCAATATCTAATAAACCGTTTATTCTTTTAATCTGCAGTAAAAAGTCTTTTTATTGATTTTTTTAGGATCTTTTAGGAATTTTTCGGGATTTTTTCGGCAAAGTTCTTTTGCCGTTTTTATTTAAATAGCATTTTTTCTTTTTTCTGTAACCTTTTATTATTATTCATAGGATCTTATATGTTAATTCCAGACATTTTCGTTTAGTATTTTTTTGCAAACAGCTTTTCAAATTTGACACTTTCAATCGCTTTGTATTTTGGTTTTTTACCCCGTTCGTCAGCTCGTCGGCTTTGTCCGGCCACTGTTCGTCGCTGTGCTCGGCGGATCATCGACTTTTCCCGGATGGGTTCGGCGGATTTGTGGCGGATTATTGGATCTGACATTTATTTTTCTGCATGGTTTTAAAAAGGAAAAGAAGCCACCAAACCACTGAAATTATCAGATCCGATAATTTCGGCAGATTTCTGGCCTTTTTTTCATTTGATGGCTTTGCAGGGAGTTTCCCTGCACTCCGGGGACCCTGTGGTGAATGCAGAATTTACCGCAGGGTGGGGAAATTTTATTCCCCAAAGGGAGGGGAACGACAGAGCACAAAAATGGCGGCGACATTTTGGTGCTCTGTGAATAACCCCTAAAAAGTACAGATAAATTTAGAAACTTATTTTGATCTTCTATCGATATGGTATCTTTCACTCAATTTTCAAAAGCACCTGCAGGTGCCACGATAAAAAAAATATGCAATGTGGGCTAATTCTGAAGCAATGCAAAGGAATTTCATTTATTGCAAATAAAATTAGTTTACAGATGGACTAATGAACATATCCCTAGACACACTGAACATGGCTGCCCCTGTCTGTCAAAAAGGGCTTATCTACAGCGAACATATATATAGAGGGAAATCTCCATATATATTGTGGTAATGGAAAAGAATTTTTCTTAAAACCCCTGGAAGGAAAAAAGAGAAAAAATCTCAAACAAACAATGGGGAATCAATAGAACCATTGTCTCAAAGGGCCTGACCCAAATTTGTAGAAACATAAATCAAGGTAGACACTGGCTACCTGAATATATTGGACATATACATTACAACACAGAATGTAAAACCAAATAGAATGAATTATAAATGATCCTCCGTAAACAGGGTAGGTTACCACGCCGTAATTAAAAGGAAAAAAAAATTGTATCCGTTAGTAAACATAGATGGAAAACTCCATTGACTCTGAGAGATTTGATATATCAATTTGGGTGCTGCCTCTGTTGATTCCTGCATTGTGTTAGTACTAGGACTTTATACCCGCATAGGAATAATTATTCAGAGCACCCCACTTTTGTACCTTTTCCCTCTTTATACGTTTTAAGGAGGCATTGAAAAAGACATCACATGACAATTAATGGTTTTATATTCTCCTTGCTCAATATACTTCACCTTTATTAATGCATGAGTCAATGGAGTTTTCCATCTATGTTTACTAAAGGGACATTTTTTTTTTTCCTTTTAGACTGGGGTCAGACGAACGCAGTGCGAACGCGCGTGCAGCCGCACTTTATTACGGCCGTAGTAGCAGCAAATGACGTCCAATGACGGCCAATATATGAAGTACGGCCGCACGAAAGTTCAGCCGCGCAACGCAAGCGGCAAACGAACGCATTTTTTCGAGAACGTAGAACCTAGTACCGACGCACAGAGTGCGCTGTGTCGGCATAGCGGGCGTGTGTGTTTGATTAGGAGACGTCAGACGCTGCACAGGTCTGACCAACATCACGTCCATTTGTTTTTAATAGCTCCGTCAAATATCACGCATGAAAATGCGCATCGTATGACCGCTTTCGCGTCTTCCGTGAAAAAATACGTCAATGCGTTTGGACGTACTTCTTTACGGACGATGTGAAAAATGCGTTCGTGTGACCCTAGCCTTAATTACGGCGTGGTAACCTACCCTGTTTACGGAGGAAAATGTATAATTCATTCTATGTGGTTTTACATTCTGTTATAATGTATATGTCCAATAAAGGTTATTCAAGTAGCCAGTGTCTACCTTGATTTATGTTTCTTAAAACCCCTGGCCTGGGTTCTGCCAGTGTTATTATGATAAAATGACATGGAATTGAAGGGGTTAGAATATAAAATTAGAAACATGGATGATAACCAGTATAAATTATTTGGGATTGGAATTAATTGGCTAGAAGTGTATTAAACAGTTTGGTTTTATTGCCCATTTATCCTACGCACTTTACTGGATCCTCTGTTATGCAAAAAAAAAAAAGTATTGCACTATTTCTGTAGCCTTTCATTCAAAAGGACAATATGTCCACCCAAATCACTGTCTTTGTAGGCAATATTTTGTGGTTGTGTATCCAGATAAGGCTGACTGAAGCCAGATATAGCCATAACAGACACAGGAAGGAGGGGAGTAAGGATGAAGGGGTGGTTTAGGGTGGAGGAAGAAGTGAATAACAGGTTAGACATTAAATGCAATACTACCACAATATGCTTCCTTAGCAGACAAAACTCATGATGCCAATATATTTTCAAACACTTCTGGTACGTTTTCCAAAAATACCATGATATAGACCAGAAAGTGATAAGTCATAATTAGTAATTACATTTTTTTTAATTCCAGTCCAATGTATTGTCTGTGTTTATTTTCCTTAATTGGGCATTTTACAAATAAAAAGCATTCTAAATAAACACAAACTTTTAAGTGGGAAGTATTTAATGTGCAATTGTATATATAATATGCACGGATTATAAAGCTATGAATTGAAGTACCAAATAAGCTGTTTGTGGAACGTACTGACCTTTTAGGAATCTGAGTGCAATGGTACCCCTAATTGTCATTAAGTCTTTTTTAGTTCTTCCTAATGGTTGGCCGTGAATACTTTTTTATGTTTGAGTCGTTTTTATACAGCATGTTTTTATCACAACTCGCAGCACTGCTTATGTGCTAAATGAAAGTGCATCGATAACACTTAGAACCATGTTTATACAACACATTGAAAGCAATGTTATCACAAAATAAAATAGACCAGTATAGTATGGCTAACTTACTATGTTATATTAATGGCATTGAAGCTGCTTCTTTTGTGGAAGCCAAAGCAGGAGAAATGATCTCAGGAGCAACTTTGTCAAAATAGAATTCTAGAAATCAGAAGATTCCAACTAGAGTGATTGAAATGCAACTTGCAAAGAGCACGTCACATGACAAGGTATTTATGCTTGCCTTATTATTCGGACACTCTATGCATTCAGGGTGCTTGTCAGAGATGAAAAAGAGGAACATGTTGTTTTAAAACTCAACTTAAACAGACATCTTATGAGGTGGTAAACAGGGTCATTATTTGAGTTCTCTAAGGTTTTAGTCCTTTCTCTCTGGATAAAAATGGACATGAATTTCAAAATAGTTTATGCAAGCTCTTCCCTTGACGGTGGATTGTAGTGAGCTAATTTGTAACATGCAGTCAAACAACACTGACCTGAGAATGATATATTCAATAATGCTGCTTTTTTCTGGTCCAAGTATCCTGCATTACATATTCAAAGCTGGATTTCAACTCATACCGGTGAATTATGTAAAGTGACACCATGCTGTTCTATCTCATGATGATTGCAGCTGATCCATGTGTTATACAGGGTTATTCAGAGAGAGGTGAAAAGCAGGAGAATGTCAGGAGAATAAAACAATCTAGACCAAATAGCCAATTTGGAAAGTAAGATAAATGGGAGAATTTTTCAGGTTTGGCTATTTCGATCTAGAATTTTCACTTCTCCAGTCATTCTCCTGGTTTTCACCTCTCTCTGAATAATCCTGTAAATTTCTGGTCCTTCCTATCCAATCCACAATACAAAAAGAAAGTGCCTCGATCCTCATTTTCCTACAGAGCACCACAATTATTGAATAACCTCCCAGACGCCATCAAATCTTCCCTCAGTCTAAAGTCGCTTAAGAGATCTCTATTGACGTACCTACAGAATGCACCTGTAAACATGTAACAGACTGAATATATTTCCTACATATTTATTTTCTGTGTTAATCTGTATATTTGTGTTGTTTTTTTAATATCTTGCATTTTATTACTTTGTATTTCTGTAAAGAGTGTAAAAATTTCAATGTTCTTGAACCCAGGACATACTTGAAACCGAGAGAAATCTCAATGTATCCTTCCTGGTAAAATACTTTATAAAAAAATAAATAATCCATACTAGTTTCTTTTTGGCCACCAGTTTCACCTGCCGTCTGCTCCTATTTGTTTCATATACCCCATCACTCAGAGTGTAAGCTCACGGGTTGTCTGGCTGAGCACTTGGTTAAAGTGCAGTGTTAGCTGGACAGCTATCCTACAGGCAGGGTTGTCTTTCCTCCTTTATCACGTACGTCTCTTGTTTGTGCTCCCCTATTGCAAAGCACTACGGAATATGTTGGCGCTGTATAAATGCCTGTAACTATAAAGTGTTTAGCACTGTTTTTAGTTTCAGGGATATAGTCATTTAGGTGCTGTGTTAATCTTGTGTCTAAAGATTTGCAAATATTGCAGAAGAATTATTTATTCTACATCTGGAATGTATGGCAATTTAAAAAAAACAAATTAAAAAGTAGAATTTTTTTAAAAAAAAAATGCTAAATTTGAAAGGCAGAAAAATAACACTGTTTTATAATTGCTACAAATGTAATCAGAAAATATATTCGAAAAGTAGTAACTAATTTCCTTAAGGCTGATATTCATGTAGTTCTTTTTTGTACATTTCCATCTCTTCTAACTTCAGGAACTTTCACTTCTCTACGTTTCAAAACCTCAAGGTCACATATCGCAGAGCTTGTTTTGTGAGTCATGTCTTCAATACCAAACACCTATTTAATATATTTTTACTGTAAATATGTACACATTGCCAAAAGGCATAAACCACCACAAACTGCTCATCAAAACCTGCATTGCGTTATGCTGAAGATTTACTCAAAACAAGATCTAAAACGCATGCCACCGATGACCTTCTCTATCCATAGTGATTAGCAGTCTATCCGCAGACTTAAAGGCGCATGGTGCTTCAACTACTCATTTAGTACCAACATACAAGGATATCGGACGCACCCGATAAATTCTATTGAGGGAACAAAACCTTCCAGCTCCCTATGGAACTAATGCCACAAAATGTACAAAGAAAAATAAAGATAAAATAAAGATTGTCAAATTAGCACCCTTAAGGAGGGTGTAAAGACATCAATTTTAATAAGAGATCGTAAAGAAAAGGATCCCAAACAAGATAAAAGTACACGCACACAGACACACACGCACACACTATAATACCATTAAAAAGACAGTGAAATTATTGTGTTTACATATAATGTGTTTTGTTATTTTGCAGTATAAAGTTAGCCCCTGCATAGGTATAATCCATAATACTGTACAATATTATGCTATGTGCTGTATTTTACATGATTTAGACTCATCGGATACACCATAAGACGCGATCTGCATATGATCATCTTCAAAGATTTTAAAAATAAGAGTTCAACCCCTTATACAGTATATCTGTATATACACGTTGGTGTTGAGCGCTGTGTGATTTGCTGTTGTTTCATACATAATCCATAATATCATGATCTTTTTAATATTATAGTGTGTGTACTCTTATCCTGTTGGGAATCCTTTTCTTTATTATCTATTACTAAAATTGATGTCTTCACACTCTTCCTAAGGGTATTATTTTGAATACCTTTATTTTACCTTTATTTTTCTTTGTACATGATAAGGTAAATATAATTATTCAACTATTGTGCATGCACTAAGTGTGTAGCGGAAAGTCCCCTCCAAACTCTGCTTCATACAATCGTTAATCTACAGTGAATGATAATTTGTGCACATGCTCATTTACTGTACTTTTGCACATCCTATACTTAATATAGGACGCACTATATTCTCACTCTAGTGTTACTAAGGAGTTATTCTAAGTCATTTATCATGCTTGCTGAAAATTTTTTTTTTGAAAAATATAAAAAAATGTGTAAATGATTTTGCAAATACATAGGGCCATATAATATTACATAGTTGGTGGTAACTTAACCAGAGCTGTTGTAAACTGTTCCCAGAGCCATTATAGCCTATGGAGGTTTTAAGATTACAACAGTTCTGGTTAAGTTAGCACCAACATTGTAATACTGCCCATAGGGGGTTAACATTTTGTTTGCACCAACATTTTGTTTGCAATAAAGCTACGGATCGAAAATGTCTGGAATTAACATATAAAGTCCTATAAAATGATAATAAAAAGGTCTGTTACAGAAAAAAGAAAACCCTGTTAAACAAAAAACGGAAAAAAAAATTCCCCCAAAAAATCCTGAAAAATGCCTAAAAGATCCTAATCAAAAAATAAATAAAGAGACATTTTACTGCAGATTAAAAGAATAAATGGTTTATTAGATAGTGGATAAAAACAGGAATATTTTTAACATTGAAGCCTATGGGAGTCACCTGAATAAAGTTGCCAAATGAAACCACCGAACAGCAGGGCACTTAGGCAACTTTTCACTACTGTTCGGTGTTCTCTGAATAGATTAACTATTGCTTGTCTATAGGATATTTCACTGCCTTTGAACAGACACCGTACTTGTAGCAGTTCAACACAATTTGGCGAACTGCCTGCTCTCTGAATAGCCGACTGGGCCCGTAACGGCAATGTACGGGGAAATTGCCTGTTCGGTGCCATTTCGGGCCAGATCAGCTCTCTCTGAATAACCCCTATAATCACTTTATCACATGTGAAAAAAATAAAAAAATATAATGTATTTGAACTTCAGGTTTTCCTACAAAAATCTATTTACCACCTGTTTTCCTAGTTCAAGAAGTACTAAAAGGTCAAATCGTATATCTGTTTGCTAGATCTTAATGTTATGGTGAGATTGAGGAGATACAATCTCTTTGTAAAACTCTCATTTATCTTTCTCAGTGAATATATTGTGCTCAAGTCAGAGTTACGCATTCACTAACTTCATCATTGTACCGCTATGATAAATCAGCAAAACTGTGCACATGTGCAGCAATATATGCACGCATTCTCTCTAATTATCCAATACTAAAATTGTGGTTTGATTGAATGAATGAACATTTGAGGTGACATATTCAGTGAATGGAAAACATATAAAACCAAGATATCCACAACTATTTCTGTGTGTGTTGCAGTTAATTGGGATTATTTTTATCTGTTAAAATACAATTAGGTATTACTGCTACACAGAGGCGGATGCAGACACAAGTTTCGGGGGGGGGGACTCTACCAGTTCTGGCTAAGAACTAGGGATGTGCGTTTCGGGTTTCGGAATTTCGGAATTTTCACGAAATTTCCCGATTCGTGTTTTCGGATGCGGCCGAATTTCCGAAAATTTTTAGATCCAGAAATGTCAGATCCGAAATGTTTTCCGAGCCGAAACGAAATATTTTCGGATTTTTCGAATGGACTTGAAATGTGTCAAACGAGGAGAACAGACGTTCCGAAAAAACGGAAATTTTCCGAAAAACGAAAAGTCGATACAAAAACGAGCAAAGTGACACGAAAAATACGAAAAATGGCCGATATTCCGAAAAATGTACAATTCCGAAAAACGAAAAATTTCCGAAATCACGAAAAGTCGATACAAAAACCGAGCAGTGACACGAAAATACGAAAAATGGTCAATATTCCGAAAAAAAAATGTACCCGAAAAACGAATCGAAACCGAAATCGGTCGAAACGAGCCGAATCCAAAAGTTTAAAAATCCGAAAAATCGAACCGAATGGAACCGAAAAAAAAAATCGGTGCACAAGCCTACTAAGAACTGGTGCTTGGGTCGCAGTGACAGACAGTCGCACCTAATCGCAAGCTGTGCTCGTCACACTCATTCTCCCCAGAACATTGCACAGGGTCAGTGACGCAGGATAGACACTGCACAGCAATGCTCTGCACTCTGACACACGCTCAGTCTGTCACTGAGAATCAAGCACCATCAGCAATAACACGCCACAGGGCCATACACATCCATATAACTCAGAGATACAAACATACACATCGCTAAACACACATACACACACCATTTAGGGAAGCTGCTAAAGCCAGGCTCAGAAACTACACTATATAAGTTTATGGGACACATTACAATCGTGACGCAAACGTTTGCGCCAGCAGAAGTAATCATTAACGCATGGGGTAAAACCATTTGCGGAGAACTCCGTATTACATACTAAGCGCAACAACCACTCGCTATCGTCTACCGCATGTGAACCTGCGCGAACCATGCGCGAGCTTACTGTACTTTACGCGTCCTATACTTAACATTGTGAGCGCAAATGCGAATGTGCGCTGGGACAAGTAAGGTATTATAATCTATTTGTGGTAATTACCGCATGGCCTTATCGCGCATAATTTTAGCAACTCCTAAAAGCTGGTGCTAATGGCAAATCTGAGCAACCTGGCTAACCCCAAATATCCAAGCCCATAAAAAGGAATGCACCAAAGCACAGTGGCCCATTCAAATCATACCAAACCAATACGATGAAGTTGTGTGTGCATGTATTATTGCTGCAGCATATATGCTCAGATTGAGAGTGGCAGTCGCAATTTGTTAACGTGAAACATGTGCGGTTCTTAATTCTGATTGACTGAATCTCAAAAAAAGACTGCTCGCGCAAACAATTTTGCCCGAGACGGTAATGCACATGCATTTGGGCACGTCCTGTTTGTGCGCGCTATTGATTGGTGGATGAAAACACGTGCGAAGATTTTAATTCCAACGGTGATTTGCACGCGCAAAACTTTAACACTTAGCGCAAAATGTTTCACTTTGCGCGAGGATTTTTGCGTTAAGATTGTAATGTGGCCCTATATGTTTTGAGTGTATCCAGGAAGTAGCCTTGTCAAGTGAACTCCAGAGGTTTCATACATAGAAGTTAACCCCATTTGCCTCTGAGTCATTTCACTTTCCATCCTGCTATACGCAATTTTAAACAAAATTGAGAAAAACACACAGTTTTCTCTTGCATTTTATTTTACACTATACATTGCACATAGTAATATTTGGTATCAATGGAAATGTCAGAATCTGGCCTTTCCACTGACACCTCATTCATCTATGTAGAGTGTGGAGAACCGGACATACAGGGCCATATTACATAGTTGGTGCTAACTTAACCAGAGCTGTTGTAAACTGAAAACCTCCATAGGCTATAATGGCTCTGGGAAGTTTACAACAGCTCTGGTTAAGTTAGCACCAGGTATACAGAAAATTGGAGTGTGACAGACAGACAATGTTAAAGAGAAATACAACCTCCAGATATCCCAGACGTCTCTCCCTCGGGCGTCTTGACAATGTAATGAAATACAGTATATATGCAAAAATGTGAATCTGTAAAGGTGAAAAACGACAACTCAGCGCATACAGATATGAATTTTTACAGGAGATGCCCCTACTAGGATAGCACTCACAAGATGAATAATCTTTAAAACTTATCATCTCAACAGAGATTCTGCCCCACATCTGTCGCTCTTGGAATTTGGATCTGGAAATCCTTGCCGCCACAGGAACCACCAAACCACCATCTGTTTCCAGCAGGAGGTGGTAGTTTCAGCTGTTCTGTACAGTGGGGACGACGACCAATATCAGGTTACCACCAACATTGTAATACTGGCCACAATGTTTCAAACATCCAAAGGTCCTCTGTATCACTCACAATGGGACTGCAGCTCAGGGGTGGTGCAGCAAATGCCCCCTCTGCCCCCTTCTCTGGATCTGCCAGTGCTGATACATATAACTTGTGACAGAAGTAAAATTAACTAAGGTTTTTCTGTCTTGATCATGAAGATTTCAAACACAAAATAAATATCTGTACAATAAAAATTCACAAAGACTAATAATTTAAGTCTGATACAGGGGTGTACACACTGGGTCAATTCGCAGACTGGGCCCATCACCATGACTCTGCTTCTCTGGTAACAGACATAGTTATTCACTAACATCCGAATTTGTCATCGAATTGCTCTGAATTGTGAATTTCACCATGGTGCAATTTCAGGGCAATTTGTGTATTCACCAAGATGTCAATTCGCCAATTAGAGGTGAATTAGAAACATAGAAACATAGAAAAATGTCGGCAGATAAGAACCTTTCGGCCCATCTAGTCTGCCCAATTACATGGATACTTTACCTGGATTTATCTTTTGTTTAGGATAGCCTTATGCCTATCCCATGCTTGCTTAAATTCAATTACTGTTTTGGCCTCTACCACTTCTACTGGAAGGCTGTTCCATGTATCCACCACCCTCTCAGTAAAATAATGCTGACTGCGAATTGACTGCGAATTGACTGCGAAATTCAATGCATTTCTCCGCAATTTGGCAGTACCTTCTTTAATGATTTTAACACTAAATATTTAATTTTATTTTGAATGTTTTACTTCCTAATTTTTATTTTACTGATTGTCTTACTGAACACATACAAAGGAGAGATTACTCACACCGCAATGCATAACGCTCTATTGAAAAGATCATGATATGGATTGGGTGAATACATGTTCAGATTAGGGGCCGATTATCAGTACTACCCGATATTGAGAATTTTTCAGGTTATCGGTATCGGCATGCAACATTGACTCGATAAATCGACAATCAGGACTTTTTTTCTGCCATTATGCACCGGCACTCAGTATTGGCACATATTGGCAGGGCATATGCTCCTCCACTGAGTTGCAGAGGAAGTCTGCAGGCCATCAGTGAAGTTCCGGGGCTCGGCACCCCTCTGGGCAGTTAAGTTGTGGTAGTTGAAGTTTATGTGGCGTTGTAAATTGATTAAACATAAACATAGCTTTTTAAACTTTGCTTTTACTTTTTTTTCCATTTGCAAAAGTTGGCATACAGTACAACCAAGTATCTTATTGATAGTCTATACAGTAGAGGCACAACACATGGCTTGAAATACCTAAAATAAAAGACTTTGTGCAAGTGAGACAGTGTAAAAAGAATTGTAGAAATTCCAAGTAGGTAATTGGATAAAATTATATTCAAGTGAGTAAGCTTGGGAATAACTCTGCATTATTTCACAAGAAAGTCATGTGCAGCAGGTCCCAGTGATGTATGGTGACTGTCGGGGCCGCATTTACAATATGACAAAGTAGGCATGTGCCTAAAGGTGCCCCCCACCCAGGCGTCCTTCTCTGTAAAACTAAAAATAAATAAATATGAATATTTTTTTTCTTTCCGGTGAAAGGTGGCCCCCTTGTTTTGGATTCCTCTCTCTGCAAAAGTATAAAAAACAAAGTTATAATACGAATTGTTAAAAATAAAATCTTTGTTTTAGGTGGAGACTATGAGTATTAGAAGAGATTACAGTATCGTGGTGAGTGTCCTCAGTTTTCGATCAGTAAATTGAAACACTCTCTCCGAAGACTACGCCCCCCAGATTGCAACCAGATCCTAAGTGGGTTACAGCTGCATTGACACCCCACTTTGCTTCACTACCTCCTACCTATCTACCCATATCTGTTTGCACCCTATTCCTACCCTTCACGTTGTCTCCTTGCCTCCCTCAACAACTACTCCTGTGCCTCTCTCTACCCTCTGTTTACCCATCCCCCCCTGTGTCTGTCTAAATCCCATACTTACAAATGCCCTTAGCTCTACACTTCCCTCAGTATCAATCATTGTACCTCTCTGCTCATAATGCCTGCCCATCACTTTGTCTCACTGTCCCCTCCTTATACAACTCAGTAATTTTGTCTCTTAATTTTTCTCTTTTATCCCGAGGGCAAAGAAAATTATCTTAATTGGATCTTGCTGTTATTTTTTAGCAATTTATATTTTAAATCAATTTTCCTAGTTACCATTCATTGTTTCTATTCCACCTATTGCTAGTTAGCTCTTTAAAAGAAGACTCTGTGGGCGTCTCCATCCTCACCTAAACACTTGCGTTTCAATGAGTCAGACCTCAGCACAGGGTCTTAGGCTAGGGTCAGATGAAAGCATTTTATACATTTACCGTCAAAAAGTGCATTGATGCGTCCGAACGCATTTTGTCACGGAAGGCGCGATAGCGGTCATACGATGCGCAATTTCGGCAGTATTTTTTGACGGAGCTATAAGACACAAATGGACGTGATGTTGGCCGGACATGTGCAGCGTCTGACGTCTCCTAATCACGCACACACACCGCTATGCCGACGCAGCGCACTCTCTGCGTCAGTACTAGCGGTTCCACGTTCTCGAAAAAAATGCGTTTGTTTGCCGTTTGCGTTGCGCGGCCAAACTTTCGTGCGGCCGTACTTCGTATATTGGCCGTCATTGGACGTCATTTGCTGCTACTACGGCCGTAATAAAGTGCAGCTCAACGCACGTTCGCACTGCATTCGTCTGACCCCAGCCTTAACAGGTAAGTTAAGCAGTTAGATCAGGAGGCAGAAGTTCGTGGAATCTTACTTTAAACGAAAATAACTTGTTAAAGCTAGGAAATCATGCAAAAAATAGGAAAATGCTTATTGTTATTGTGCTAGATTGATCCAGGTAAGGCTAGGGTCAGACTAACGCATTTTTCACGTTGTCCGTGAAAAAGTGCGTTCGAACGAATGGACGTATTTTTTCACGGAATACGCGATAGCGGTCATACGATGCGCATTTTCGGCCGTGATTTTGTACGGATCATCAATAAAACCCTTTTTGCGTCTGGACGTTATGTTGGCCGGACGTGTGCAGCGTCTGACGTCTCCCAATCACGCAAACACGCCGCTATGCGGCCGCAGCGCACTCTGTACGTCAGTAGTAGCGGTTTGACGTTCTAGATAAAATGCGTTCGTTTGCCACTTGCGTTGCGCGGACGAACTTTCGTGCGGCCGTTCTTCGTATGTTACCCGGCATTGGACGTCATTTGCTGCTAGCACGGCCGTGATTTTGTGCGGTTAAACGCACGTTAAAAATGCTTTCGTCTGACCTTAGCCTTAACCTCAAGAACCACTTGTATAATGGGATTTTATCTCAGTGTTTATTAACCTCTGAAAAACCAAATATGGCGTTATAAACTACTCTGTATAATCCAGTGAATTTGGAGCTGTCAGATATTAATAATAAAGACAAATCCCTTTATCAGGGCTTGATAAGCAATACGGATTTAAACGTGATTTTCGAGGGCCCTGCAACTGCTAAGGGACTGCCCTCAGATGGCAAGGATGTACAATCAGGGCAGGGAGAGCAGGTTGCCATAAATGAGCTTGATAAGCCAGCTCTTCAAGTACTCGTCCTCAGCTATTCCTCTTCACTCTGCCTGTCCCTACATAAGGAGAACCTGTTTTTCAAAATATTTAAAATGTGTAAATTTTTTGTTTGCATCACTGAAAGAATAATTAAAAAGTATTTGCCCCCCAATATAGGAGGGTGGAGTAGGACTGGCAATGTGAGCAGACTCCTTCTGCTGGAGTTCCCACTACCCACCACTGCCCTGTAACATGAGCACTTGAGCACAAATCTCCTGAGAGCACCTGAGAGTAATTTTGGAATAATCCCAGTGGAGAGGGGAAGCTGCAGGCAACCGTGTTCCTGTTTAGGAGTGCAGAGAGCTGACGAATAAGGATGCCTAAACAGAAAAAAACGGATGGGACTGTGCTTGCACCGATCTTTGCATCCAGGACCCGAGTGGCTGGAGGGCTACAAGATGTTGGCGTCCTGACAATTGAGCACCAGAGGAGCCCCTCTCCAGGTCCAGGAATAGGCCCGGAAACCTTCAGCGGTGGATGTAGAGGTAGGCCCTGCGACTCGACTTACAAACTTTTATTGCGGCAGAGTTGGCACGCACTACACAGGCATTAACAGCAGAGATCCAGGCTGTGGGGTCTCGTACTGCACGCCTGGAGGAGAAGTCTGATGCCATAACAGACTGTTGTAATATGATTGCCATTCATGCTGAAAAAATGGAAGCAAGAGTGGGTGCGCTGGAGGACGCATTGGAGGATCTCTCTAATAAGTCGAGGCGTAACAACATCAGGCTTCGTGGTTTCCCAGAGATAGTAACTTCTGATAAATTAGACTGTATCTTAGTGGACATAATGAAGCAATTACTACCGACACTACAGCCCTCAATGTATTTAATAGACCGAATACACCGCACTCCAGGGATACGCAGAGGTCAGAATGTGGTACCACGTGAGGCAAGAGACGTGGTGGCTAGGCTGCATTACTTTTCCACAAGGGAGACATTAATGAGAGCAGCACGAGATCGACAAGCTGATAAGCAACTGGAATATGAGGGACATAAGATTTCGTTCTTTCAGGACCTGGCACCCTCTACATTAGCGAAGCGTAGAGAATGGCGTGTGGTTACAGAGTTGCTACGTGCCCAAGGCATCAGATATACCTGGGGTTTTCCATTTTGTATTATAGTCATCCGAGAAGATCATACGTACTCTTGCACACACCTGCACAAAGCCCAGGACTTCTTGTGGCAGTTAGGGTTGGAGGTCCCAGAAGGTGTAGCAGGGCTGGTAATTCCTGGCCCCCTTCCTAGACTGCAGAGGGAATAGTCTACGCCTAGAAATGGAAACAGGTCACTGTTAGTTTGCATATGAGTTTTTTGGTGTAGGTCTGCGGGGTGGTAGCAGGAGACTACATAATATAGTATGTGTTGCATTTTTTTTTTTTTTAAAACTTCCTTTGTATGTGCTGCATGTTTAAAAAGGGAAAAGGAAAAAAAAAACATCCTTTTGTATGTGTTGCATCAAAAAAAAAAAAAAAAGCCTTCCTTTTTTGGGGTCTGAATTGTTTGAAATACTTGGTGGTTTCATTTTAGCTGTGGTGTGGTTTTTTTTTTTTTTTTTAAAGTATGTTTAGGGGCGGTGGGTTGGGGATACAGCGACTGGAAATATCTGTCGCTTGTTGGTTTCTTTCCTTGGTTTTCTCTGTCCTCTTAGTTCCGTACCATGGGTATGCCCATCCGTTCGGGACATTTTTTTTTTTTTTTCTCTCTTCTTCCTCTCATTCTTCTTTTTATTTTTTGTGGTCTGGCCCTGCCTTATGTTTATGGTTATTAAATATTATTTGACCTTTCCTTGTGACAATGCTCAGGGCAGGGACTCGGTGTAGACGGAATTGTAGTCAATTTTTTTTCTATATGGGATAATGCCTAATTTTAAAATGATGTCCTTGAATGTCAAGGGCTTAAATTCCCCACGGAAACTACAGTTATTATTTCGAGACCTTAAGCGTAAATCAATAGTTATTGCTTTCTTGCAGGAGACGAGACTCTCCTCTCTAACATCTTGTTGGTTGGCAGATCCTTCCTACACCAGAGTTGTTACCTCTTGCGCAGTCCCAAAAAGGAATGGTACCGCAATATTGATACATAATTCATGTCCCTTCCAAATAGAAAATGTGTATAAGGATACTGGAGGGCGGTACGTGCTAGTACAGGGTACCTGCTCCTCCCAGAGGTATACATTTGTGTTGGTTTATGCACCTAATGCCCCAGAAACAGGGTTCTGGGCTGCCCTTTCCTCTACAATTTCACTGTATGCGAAGTAGGCTTGTGCACCGATTTTTTTTTCGGTTCGATTTTTCGGATTTTTAAACTTTTCGATTCGGCTCGTTTCGACCGATTTCGGTTTCGAATCGATTCGGTTCGGCCCGTTTTTCGGGTACATTTTTTTTTCGGAATTTCGACCATTTTTCGTATTTTCGTGTCACTGTGCTCGGTTTTTGTATCGACTTTTCGTAATTTCGGAAATTTTTGTTTTTCGGAATTGCACATTTTTCGGGATATCGACCGTTTTTCGTATTTTTCGTGTCATTTTGCCCGTTTTTTGTATCGACTTTTTTCGATATCGACGTTTTTCGGAAAATTTTCGTTTTTCGGAACATCTGTTCTCCTCGTTTGACACATTTCAAGCCCATTCGAAAAACCGAAAATATTTCGTTTCGGCTCGGAAAACATTTCGGATCTGAACTTTTCGGATCTAAAATTTTACGGAAATTCGGCTGCATCCGAAAACACGAATCGGGAAATTTCGTGAAAATTCCGAAATTCCGAAACCCGAAACGCACATCCCTAATGCGAAGGGACGAATCATAATAGGGATTTTAATGCAACCTTATGTCCACCACTAGACCGTTCTTTAAGTTCTTCACGTTCTGCTATAACCCCTACGTTGTCCCGTCAGGACCGCCAGCTGCATGCACTTGTACACTCGATCAATGGTTATGGATAGGTTGGGAACACCGCCCATTGTTATGTACAGCCTGTCCTGCGATTAAGAATTCTCTTCGCATCTGGTATAAGTTAGCGGAGAAATGCAATTTAACTTCCTTTCCATCCCCATTAACCCCAATTTTTGGTAATAAGGAATTTGTGCCGGGTCTTACTATAGGACCGCTTCGGCACTTTCTGGACCTAGGTGTGTGCAGACTATACCAACTTTACCCCAATGGGTCACTAATCTCTATAGATGAAATGGCTACTAGATCAGAAGTGAGAGGGCTATCATTCTTGCATCTGCGGCAATTACAATCTTTTGCTACGCGCCCCCATGTCCAAGCAGCAGCTGTGTCTAATCCAACATTTTATGAGCGCCTTTGTAAGAATTGCACATATCCGAAGGGACTAATATCTATTATATATAGAGAATTGACATCGTTGTTGGACTGGAGAGAATTATCATATATTCGAGCATGGGAAAAAGATATAGGCAAAATATTGGACCCAGAGGACTGGCTGGATATATGGGACATGCTCGGTGTCTGTATGTGCCTCCTTACAAGAACAGTCGATTAAGACTATTATGCGATGGTATGTTACCCCTGATAAAATAGCGCATATGAACCCAAATATCCCAGATGTCTGTTGGAGGTTATGTGATATGCGCGGTTCTTATTTTCATATGTGGTGGACCTGTCCGTTTATGGTATCATATTGTAGGGAAATACGGGATTTGCTGCAGTCAATATTGCATAAATCTGTTCCTATGGACCCTTGGGCATTCCTGCTCTCCAAACCGGTCACAGGGTTTACGTTTCATGAGAATAGGTTAATGGCCAAAATCACATTGGCTGCTAGATGAGCGGTGGCAGAGGTTTGGCGACAGCCACAAGTACCAAAGATGGCTAAAGTCTATGCTAAAAATAGGGATACCCGGGTTATGGACGAGCTGACTACGTTGGTCCACTTTACATTACCTTCGCATAATAAAACCTGGGGGCCGTAGCTGGAGTCAGGACTGTAGCGGGTTTATATTTTTTATTTTGCCTATTTTTCTGTTTTGGGTTATATATATATATATAGTGAGAAACAACAGGGGTGTTTGTGAGGGTCCTGAGAACGAGCAACAGCACAATGGCCTGCTCTACGGTGGGTGCCCGCTCAGGTCTCACAAACAAGGTTTTAGCTTGCTTGTGCCATTACAGGGATGAATTTTCCATATGCAAATCAGCCTGCTCTCACCCAGAAAGGGTGGCCAGTACTGATTGCCAAGGACGTCATCCCTGCACGAGAGGTGCAGCAACCCCCGACAATCGTTTCGGCCTTCTTGGGCCTCGTCAGGAGGGCATAGCTGACACCCCTCTAGGCACATCAAGCAAGGGGTCCACGTCTGGATGACCCTTTACAATTATAGTGAGAAACAACAGGGGTGTTGGTGAGGGTCCTGAGAAAGGTGAAGGGTACATAAGTAAATCCACCAATGTTTGACTAAAACAATCATTGTTAGTGAGAAGTGAATATAACATTTATGCACACACATAGGTATAGGATGTGCAAAGTCCAGTAAGCTCACGGACGCTCCTATGCGCAAATGGATTATCATTTCAGCCCAGTCTAGCATCAGGAATGTAACATGAATGCAATGCGTTAAACTCACTTATCCTAGCGCTAATGATTACATATTGATACGCTACATTAGCACCAGCCACGGAATAGAGCCCTTAGTTTGGAGGAGTGCAACGCTCATGCTGGCTGTCTACAAGCATTGATAGAGGAGCAGGACTGGCACGGGATCAAATCTTCTATATTTTAGGGTGCTCAACATGAGCAGTTACCTAGGAGTCTGCCTTTGGTAATATTTTGTGCCCTGCAATTATTTGTTCACAAATGCTGTATTTTTGAATGTCAATAACTTCCTCAGAGATTAAAGTGTATCAAAACGAACAACAGGACCCACACTAGCACCTCAATAGTTTCACTGCAGACTACTCGTCGTCTTCACTATCAACTAAATGTGTATCCATCATACCACCTATATGCCACAAAACCTCATATAATAGCTGGGTGTGGCGCCACATGCACAAGTAAATAGAACCATAAAAATTACCCTTGAAAGGTTTCTTAATTGAGGGCATAAAGAATGATGTATCTAGAAATAGAAGATTATTAAAACACATAGCATAAATTTGTAATGCACATAGCTGGTTTAACCTCCCTGGCGATATTCCCGAGTGTGACTCAGGGTTAAATGTCACTACTGCGAACGGTAACCCCAAGCCACACTCGGCCTGGATGCATACTCACCTCCTCCTGGCTCCCTCGCTGTCCCCTGCAGTGTGATCGCGGCGAGCTGCTTCCTGGTAAGGCTCCCTGCGAGTCAAACGATGCAGGGGCGCGGGACCAGCAGCAAATTTAGAAAAAATTTATAATACACTGTATAATCCAATGTGCAATGTTTATGAACGGCCACTAGGTGGCACTACAGGATAAGAAACAGACCATACATTGTCTCACCCTTGTTTGCAGACAGATTTCAGTGTTTTTTGTTGTATTTTATTGAATATCATTTATTTGCATTATTTTGGATAATTATTTTTGGGATAATAAATTATTTTGTCATGTGTCAAACTTTATCGGACTCCGTGTATTTATAATTTTTTTTTAAAATTTATTTATAAAGGATTTTACCAGTAAGGACTCTTGATTTCAGTGCACGATTCCTAATTATTACAGGCTATGTACAAAAACACGTTTCCTTTAAAAAAAAATTGAGACGCTTTTAAACACGAAATTTTGAAAAAAAATTAGACCGCCAGGGAGGTTAAAACATACTACAGGCCACATTCACAAAATCAGAGCCTATCTGGGTCTCTGCCAATCATCAGCCTCTTTGAATAACTGCACTGTTACTACATGTATACCAAAACTCCTCATAGCAAAATAGATGAAATATACAGGGTTATTCAGAGAGGTGAAAACCAGGAGAATTGCCAGGAGAGTGAATAATCTAGACCAAATAGCCAATTTGGAAAGTGAGATAAATGGGAGAATTTTTCTGGTTTGGCTATTTTGGCCTAGAATTTTCACTTCTCCAGTCATACTCCTGGCTTTCACCTCTCTCTGAATAACCCTGATAGTGCACACTGTTTTAAAAGTGGTTGTTCATTCACATATTCATAGCAAATACCTACTCCCGTGCGCTGAAGCCAATATGGCTTATTATCAATCGCTCAGAAGTTATTTTTATTGGGCACAACTTCAAATGTAGCCACTTCTGGAACCAATGGGGTAGGTATAAAATAAAAACATTTATTACTTAAAAACAGAAATAAAAATAGCCAAAACAAGTTTTGCCTACTACATCTCAGCTTCTTCAGTTGGCTACACCTATTATTTAACACTATGTATTTAACACTACCATTATTTAACACTACCAAATAGCCAATAAGGACGGCTCATATCCATGTATCAAAAGTCCTTCAGTGTCCATCACGTGTTACGTTTTGTCAGCTTCTGTCACATGTTACGTTCCACTGGCTTTCATCACTTCGGTCGGTTCACTACTTCCACGTTCCATAGATGAAGTGTCATCCATACTTGACACAATTTGGTGCGTGCGCAGGTGAGTATTACTAGCACAAATAAAATTAAAACATTAAAAAATAATTGGGCATGTGCTGTCAGCAGCAACTGCCAAATTATTTAAGGGTGAAAAAAAGGCTGTGGAGGTTGTATTTTTTATATTATAGTGTTCCTTTGTTTAAGGCCTATTGACAGTGTTCAAGGTGTCTACTGATTAATACCATACCAGCTGGGTGGAGTATAGGTAACATCACTGCTCTATAACTGTGGAGGCACAGGTTCAAATCCCAGCAAGAGCACCTCTCTGGTAAGTACCCTTGGGCAAGACACCTAACGGTACGTATTCGCCACCCAGGACATACTTGAAAATGAGAGAAATCTCAATGTATCCTTCCTGGTAAAATACTTCATCAAAACAAAAAAAATGATTAAGGACAATTCTCCCTGTTTGTTGAGAGACTTATTACTGTTTTTAATCAGCCTTTTAAATTGTTTAGCATCAATACTGGTTAATGTTTTTGTTTTGTTCAGTTCCCGCGTGTAGCTACTTAAACATCTAATGTGTGTTGTGCATATTTTCTTCTTTTACAAAGCAGTTTTATGCAGCGTAAGCCTCTTAGTGTTTATCAACATCTGACAAATTAAATCGGTGGCATAAAAGAATATTCATTGACAGTATTTAACATCATTTTTCACAGTCTAGTGACTTCGTTAAACAGATTGCAGTATATCACCAATTTACAACTCCGCTTCATTTACTGGGATCTCTTTTCGAGCAGGTGTCCTTAGACGTTCCACTTTTCCTGCAGCATGTTCTCCTCATTGATCATGTTGTGATCTGTTAATTAAGACTTGTTTTGTAAAGCTCAGTGTTCTTAAGACAGCCTTAAAACAGAGACATCTACTTAACATAAATGTCTTTGTACAGCAAAGATAAAGGACATGACTAGACTGTATGAAAGTAATCTAACATATCTGAGTTGTATATAAACACAAGGCCTATAATTACCTTTTAGAAGACAAACACAAAACATATACATCAGACAATTTCATTGAAATCTGACTTTACATGTTGTAGGGGGTGTATATATATATATCTCTTATATGAGCAAAAAATGAGATAAAAAGCTTCCACACTGTAAATATATATATCTATAAATCCAGAAATGCTGCACTCAACCTGAACATTCATATTTTATAAGGGTGCTTCTGAGACCACTTAACAAAACATACCAAATTCAAAGTACTCAAATTTAAAATAATTTTAAAGCAGGGATCTCACAATGTTGCTGAATTACAATTCCCAGAATGTTCTGAGAAACTGTAGACTTTCACCACCTGAGCGTGGGGAGGGAGGGGGGGTTGACATCCATGCTTTATAGAAAAAAAACATGATGGGGAAAAAAAAACATGACGGGGCTTAGTAACAAACTGCAATTATACCTGGAATAAAATAAAATATATGGAAATATATGTATTGTTAAATATAAAATCTCAATAGTTTTTTTGTTCTATTAAGCTGCTCTGTCTACAATAAAAGCAATTCTGTAATTTCTTAATCATCTACTGTAATTGAATCATATTAAAGGGGTCACGTCAGATACATTATAAACGAAAGGATATTTTGTGTATTTTAGTTTCCCAGGGGCTGTGAAGAAGGAATTAAATGAGCTTTGTATGCCAGGTTTTGCCAATATATCCTCACAGCATGACTCAAATGATGTGCATGCACTTTAAAGTTTGATAAATTGTCAATCCAAATCAACGTTTGTAAACAAAACAAGGAGGTGGCACTCTGAGGGTGGGGGACTTGACACTGGTTTGCTTTGACAGCTTAAAAGTTGCAGTTTTAAATGTAGTTAAAATGCAGCCTTTTTATATATATATATAAGTTTATATTTGTCTGTATGTATAATATTCCAGCGCTGCGGAATATGCTGGCGCTTTATAAATAAAGAATAATAATAATAATATATATAATGTTTATATGTGTGTGTAAGTATGTATATATTTTATAATATTTTTAAGAAGTCTCTGTGTTGCGGGTTATGAAGATTATATATATATATATATATAATGTATGTATGTATGTTCTTTGGTCATTTAACTGTTTGCTTCCATGAACTCATGTAATCTAGCTGTCTGATCTTCTTTCTCCAGGGTCACGAACAAGATATGGCTGTTACCAGCATGAACCACATCTCAATGACATAAATATAAAGACTTGTATTCACGCTTGGTTTACATTTAAAAGGGGGGGGGGGTTGATGTATACTGTTAGGCACTGCCCTGTCCTTGAATTCAACCTTGGGCTTACACTATAGTACATTGGAAACAAATGCACAGGAGAAAGCACTAGGGGGCATACTTGTGCCCTGCAAATAAATAGAAACTTGGTTAAAAGAGTTGCACAAGGTCTCCACATTAGTATCCACAGCAAAAAATATGTGCTCACTGTTGTATTATAAAACTCTGACTCAAACGTTGTCTGCCATCCTCTGTAATATCTCTACCGACCAGTCGCCTGTCTTTTGACACAAGAGAGTTAGACTTTGGGGTCTGTTTACTAAACAGTAGGATGAGTTGAAGTAAAGTGCTAACTGGAAATAGCATGGTTTGCAAAGATAACCCCAATCAGCTTCATCTAATCCTATTTTTGCAAGTAAAACTATACAATTTTTCCCACTCGTCCATTAGAAAAGCACTGTAAGTGCATTTGTGGTACGTTGACTCTTAAAATGGAGATACATTTTGTAAAGTTCCATTTTCTGTCAAATCTATTTTCGTTAACCTCATTGTAGAATACACGTACATAGTAGGTTACGAGTATACTCAGGCTCCAGAGGTAAATATAGATTGTGCAACTGGACTAAACAGAATTTTCTGGTTTGAGCCATATAACAGTGTTAAAGTAATTCATATTGTATGCAAGAAAAGAAAAATCGCTGTGCGTGATAAGGAGGTTTAGATTATGCTTTGCAAAAATCTCTGGCATTTTTAAAGATAAGCATGTTCATCGTGTGCTTGAAATTTCATAAAGCTATTAAATCATTTTAAAAATCAAACATGAAAGCATACGCAGAAGTAAATGTACCGTAATGAGCTGCGTAAATTACAAATAGTAAATGTTTTACTTTTCCTGTGTGATTTTCGTTTTATAGATCAGCTTAATCTTTCGTCTTAAAATAGTAGTGCTGCGTGTGCCATCAATTAACCAATGTCTGTGGGTGTTACGTAGAATTGTAGCAAATGCGACACAGTTTTTGTAACAATAAAAAGCCTTTGTCCTTTGCCTTTTTTGCGAAACAGAGCTCTTTTGTATACAACTATAAAGTTTTACTGTGTTAAACCATTGTTACCTTTGTGTTATGAGCACATTTTTTTGTCCCAAATGCTAGATATAATTTACACCATATTGTAAAAGTCTAATTTTTATGGTGAGTGCAATCTTTACCTGAAGTCAGTTTACAACAGAATTATAGTATTTTTTTTTTTTCCGCAGAAATAGAAAAAAAATCTCATTCATTTAAAAGATAAAAGTTCATAAAATTTCAATTGGCTTATGAGCTGACAGCATTCCAAAAAAAGGATATCAAAAATCTTCAGCCAGTCAGTGAAAGCTAGGCGGAGCGTATCTGAAACCTAAACACTGACAGGTGTATAAGTACAGCTGAGGAAGGGCACAACCAATACACCTGTTTCTTGAAGTAGCTAGCACAAGTGCACTTGGCTCAGTAAGCTGCTAGCTTATATGATGAGTGCATTTGATCAACAGACTCCATCTCCACCACGCTGTGGCCCTCAGTTTCCAAATATTGGCCAGGAACCTCCAGAGATGAATATCTACTGTGACAGCATCTTCCATCCTCAGGCAATGCCTAGTCCTCAACGACCTTCAAACTTTGAAACTGCGGATTATAGCTCCACAGCTAGTAATCCCTATCTGTGGCTGAATGGTCCTTCCATAACACCACCTCCATATCTTCCAGGATCCAACTCCAGCCACTTCATGCCTCAGTCATATGGCATGCAAAGATCGCTCCTACCTAACATGCATGGGTTAGGAGGCTCAGAATTGGGTTGGCTTTCCATTCCTTCACAAGAAGAACTGATGAAGCTGGTGAGGCCACCATATTCCTATTCTGCACTCATTGCCATGGCAATTCATGGAGCACCTGATAAGAGACTGACGCTAAGCCAGATCTACCAATATGTAGCTGATAACTTTCCCTTCTACAACAAAAGCAAGGCTGGATGGCAAAACTCTATTCGGCACAACTTGTCACTGAATGATTGCTTCAAGAAAGTCCCAAGAGATGAAGATGATCCAGGTAAATGTTTTTTATCATTTCTGAATGTCACTAGAATTTTCTGTATTCTGAGTTTGCTGTAGAACCTGCACAGAAAGTTGTCATGTAGAATACCTAGCCGTGAAAGAGAGTCTTAATGCAATTCGTCACAATTTACATTGAAACTGTTCTATGGTTCAGAAATGCTCAGGCATTTCACTTAAGTATGAGGAACCACTTATACTATTTTTATTCTGATGAATGTTGTTTTGTGCATGCTAACTGAACTTGAAAGAAAATGAAGTATTTTGGTCTTAAGGTTTCTATCTTTGTTTCCCTTGCACATGCCAACCAGTTTCTTCAGTTGAAATTCACTCTACACTGTTGAGTTCTGTGGCTTTTAGTTGTATATTATCGGCTCTTTTGTGTTAAAGACTGCATCTTATTTTATTAGGGAAAGGAAATTATTGGACCCTGGATCCAAACTGTGAGAAGATGTTTGACAATGGAAACTTTCGCAGAAAGAGAAAAAGAAAGTCCGATTTAAACCCAAATGGACAACTTTCCTCTGATAAATCAGAAGGCAGTCCACTGTCTGATAGTCAGAAACCTGAAGATCACCAAAGTTTGATGGAAGGCTCAACGTCAGGAACCGATGACTCCTCTGAAAAAAGAACATCTCCACCTACTGTAACACCATGTCTTAATAACTTTCTTTCCAATATGACATCTTACCTAAATAGTGCTAACACAGTAGGTAGGTCTGTTCCACTTGGACTTGGTAATGAAACATCTGATAAGATGGGACAGAATTTGGTGGGCTTTAATTCATACACTCCCTTGTCAAACCTACAAAACCATGGAGGTTCAGAATGGTCGTCTGCAGTCACATCCAACCCTTTTAGCTACGGCAGTTCGGTTCTCAATCAGTTCAACTCCCATTTTTATAACAGCATCAGTTCCAATGGTCCTGTCTACAACAGAGATGGCACAGAAGTATAAAATAAAAACTCTTTTTTCTAGTTAGATATTCTGAGAACCTGCCACTGATTCTATAAAGACTGCTACATCCCCATGTTTGATGCTACAATTTGAGTTGTTTGCATTGTGAACAATAATTTGTATGCTGTAAATACTGTTGAGAAAACTTAATGCTAAGTATACAGTGTATAATTGTTTTATCCTTTTAATGCATAAAAGGTTTAAGTGACCAAAAGTATTTCAACTCAAATCCTCAAAATTTTTACTTGATCTACATCCTAAAGTAACCATCTAGCATCTCCTCATGATGGAAAAAAAGGCCTACTTTTTTCTTTGTTAGTTCCAAAACGTTAGGTCAAACTTTTTATTTTGGTGTTATTCCATAAAAATGCGTTCTACCACTTTTTTTCAATTTTTTTTTAATCTTTTTTTATAATATATATATATATATATATATATATATATATATTATATATATATATATATATATATATATATATATAAACAGCAAAAGGTTGCACTCAACCTCAAAACTATCTGGGTGCATCTAATATATACGTATATATTCCTTCTTACTGTTTGGATCGTTACACTTTGTGCACTGCAAATGTTACTGCTGAAAAACAATGGTATATTAAAAAAAATGCGAAGAGTAAAATTTGTTATTAAATTTTTAGATGAATTTGGAATATGTTTATAAACCATACATTTTAAAGCTTAGTTTTACTGAACAATATTTATAGAGGTTTACCGCATATGGATGCATTTTGGGACTACTATTGATGTGTATGGAAACTGCAGAAACAACTGTTTTTAGCTTTGGCAAATGCTGGGTAATTTGCATGCATTACAACTTCACTGTGAGGGATAACTATGGGTTTCTTTTTAATAAAAAAAAAACTGGTGTATTCTGTTGTCTTTGTCTATTTCAAAGTACAATACAAACTCTATTGCTTTGATGGTGTCATATACAGAACAGATTTGTATCAAAATATACGTTATATTAAAAGGACTACAGGTGCTACCTACATAATCCATTCCTGTCACATGGGGGCAAACAACACAAAATCTCCAAGTCTCAAGGTAATTAATAATGATCATCAATTAGATAATAGTCTAGTGTTATTACAGCACCTAAACTTATCCCACATGAAAGCTTATTCTATGTCTTCTTGCACTAGAGGAATGGGAAGTATATGCTCTGTTAAATCAATTTTAATAAAATGTTTGGAGGTCGCCTTTTAGCTTATGTGTAAAAGGTTCACTTCCACAGTTAAAGATGTTTAATCTAGTACTATTGAACAGCACAAAAGATGCTTCTTGCAAGGTTGGAGATGTGGGATTTTTACTCTTTCCAGCCTATTCTTCCCATACCCTCCCTCCTATTCTCCATGCCATCCACCTTTTCTTCTCCACACCCCTTCTACTGCCCCTCCCCTGGCTCTCCTGGACCCTTTCTGGAACATTTTCTCAGACTGGCTCCCTCACTTTCTCTAATCTGATCATTCCATCTTTCATCCTTGGTGACTTTAACATTCCCATCGACTCTCCTACCAACCCTCACACCTCCAAATTCCTCTCAATCACCTCCTCCCTTGGGTCTCACACAGTGGTCCTGCTCCCTTAGCCATCAGACTGGCAAATCCCTAGATCTTAATTCTCCAGCCTCTGTACTATTTCCAACTTTTCTAACACACTTCTGCCCCTTTCTGATCAATAACTCCTATCCTGGCACCAACCCAGTCTCCTGCTTCTACTCCCACTCCACTTCAACCTCAAAGGCACCTTCTTGGTGCCGTGAATCCAAAGCAACTTTCTATTGCTATCCATTCTCTTTTCCTTCCAATCTCAACATCTACCTGCACTAACACATCCACTGATCTCTATAACTCTGTCCTCTCCCCATCACTTGAACGCTCTCCTACCTCTCTCCGTCCAAACACGCAGGCCTAAATTCTAACCATGGCACACTAAAAACAAACACACACTATCATTGGTGGTGTTCCAGGGCAGCTGAACGTGGCTGGATGAAGTCTCGTACTTCGACTGACTTCTTGAACTACAAGTTCATACTCCATTCCTACAGTCTCGCTGAACAAACTTCTTTCACATCCATCTTCACCTTTCTCATGATTCCAGATGTCTGTTTCATACTTTCAATCTGTTAATGAGTCCCCACTTCCAATCAACCTTCCATGGACCTCACTGCTGTCAGCTTCTATCTCACAGGCTCGTTGCCTCCGTCTCCTCTGATCTGTCCTTCACTCATCACATTCAGTCACTAACCAAATCTTGCTACTTCCACCTAAAAAAACATGGTGCGATGATGTCAGTGTGAGATTTAACCTCTAGCTGCCAAGGGGTTTACCTATGGAAACCCTACGGTGGAGATAGGAAGGTCCTTTGGACCGCTCTATCTCTCGATCTGTGGCAGCTAGAGGTTAATGTTTACTATCATTGGAAAGGTCATAGCATGATCTTTCCAATGATACCAAATATGACCATGTTAAAAGTCTAAAAAAAAAAATTATTTGTTAAATCGTGTTTTTTTTTTTTTATTAATGCAACACTAGTGCTCACATTTTATTTATAATGGGAACAATGATGCTGCACTAATGTTTTTTGCGGTTTTAGCTAAAACCACATAATTTCAAAGTAAAACCACATAAAAATAAAGTAATGGGCTTCTAGTTCTAATATTTTTATGATTCGTACCCCATAGAATATATATCCGCAAATGACAAAATGTGAAAAAAATTACTTTGCACGCTGTAGATGATAAAGTTTAATGGAGATTCACATTTTTTTTTGCATTCTGGCAGGACATGATGTATGCAAATAATGATATATTATGAATCTGCTGAGTCTGCCGAAAAATAAGGATATATAATTTGTCTAGGTCGTATAATAAAAAATTACTTCAAATTGCATTTAAACATGATGAGAAAAAACAGTCAAAATGAGCGCAGTACACACAGGGTTGAAATGGCTCAGCAGTGAAGGGGTTAAATAAAAATAAAAACAGAAGTATGCATATAAGTACAGTAGCACATAGCACAGGTAAGTGGATTGAACAGCATTGTGAGCAGTATATGGGTATATGGCAATCTACAGGAAATTTGTTGACAGGGGCACACATAAGCGCACAGCATATGATTACTGTATCAGTCCCAACACTATCATATCATGGTACTTTAGAGGCACAATTAAATTAGCACCCTAAAGGTAACCACTCCAGTGAATAAATTAGCATAAGATAAAGGGACACATTCCTGAGAGTTGGGAACATCAGATGAGATGATCACATTATCAATGAGTCTGCACATTATTTTCTTAAGGACATTAATAGAAAAAAGTGAAAGGAAGAGTCAGATTGGGGACAAAGAAGAGGGAAAAAAGGAGGGGGGGACAGAAGAAGCACAGGGAAATGGTGAAGTGGAAGGAAGGGTAAGGCCAGCGAAGTGAAATCTTAACCTGCCCGTGGGGCTTTCCAGTTTCTGAATGAACTGATGTGATTTAAGATGTTTTAGAATGGAGAGACTGCTCCGTAGTTCTCTCTTGTATTTGTATCCAGCCACTGACACCAAGTATGAGTCACAATGAAACCATTCACCATCAAGGAGGGTTCCTATTCTCCTTATGCTGTTGCTGCCTGGTGATCCACTGTCCTCAGAGATTCCACCTTATTAATTCACTCCTTCTATAAGGGCAAGAAAATTTAAGCCAATGGAGGGGAATTAGCATTTTGGACACCCTAATGAGTATGAGAGCCACATAGCTTCATATTATTTTAACTGGCGCATCAAACTCCAGTAAGTTTAAGTCCATGATATTTCAAATCGCTTCATCTACCAACTTCAAAATGATTGTAATAATGAGCAGCCCCACCAAATGTGGAGACAGGTATGCAGTTCTTTTACATAGTGCCAGAATGGGGGGGGGGGGTCTGAAAATGGGAAAATGCAGGCCAACACATAAGGAGTTATACATAAGGAGTTCCAATACCAAAAGGTGAGGACTTTATATGCATTTTAAACATATCGTGCAGCCCACGGTCCCTCATGCAATTAGCGCATGTTCCAGTCCATGTCTGCTTGGACCGCATGTAATCCAACACTTTGTGCCAGCAATCTTAGAAAGTTGGGGTATCGTGGTTGGATGTCTGTAATAAGCTATAAAATGTGGATATATAATACAAACCATTGAGAAACCCATCTTACAGAAATTCTCAAAGGGGGCTTGGGGTTTCAGAAGGCTAAATCTTGTTTCAGGGATCATAGACAGGAATCAATTAATGGTAATTAAATATTTTGAGGTATACTGGAACCTGCAGGTAAATATCCTCCAAGGGTGTTAGACTATTTTATGTAGCAGAGACTAGACATTAATCCATTCAGGTAAACAAATTGTATTTTGAGGTCACTATACTCTCCAGGTAAAAAGCCTTTCTTATCCTGTAGAGGAAATAAAGAAGAGATCTCTATCAGGAGGACATACAAAGCACATACCCTCTACTAAATCAGTAGCTTGACCAAGAGCAGACTCCACGGGCAGGTGGCGTCAGTAAATCTCTAGCATGGGTATGAATCACCTCCAGTAATGGTTCCATGTAGTACAATATGAACAATAAGTGGGAGGGAGCAACCCTGTTTAGTACCATTAATTATTGTTATTCAGTACCTGGATCCAGTTCAGGAATCCATCCAGCATCACCATTGACCACAATAAGTCGAAAAGGTATGATCATCTCATGCAAATGCCTTTTATGCATCCTCTGACATGAGCCTTCTTCCGTTTTTCTTGTCAGAGTGATTGTGTCCAATATTCTTTTAGTTGAGTGTTGAGTGTGTTTAGCATCTCTCTTCTAGGGATAAATCCCACATGATCTGGTCAGACCAGTTTTATCAGAAAAAGCTTTAATCTTTATGCTAGGACTTTGGGCAAGATTTTCACATTCATATTGAACATGGATATGGTCCTATAATGTTTACTGTCCAATAGATCCTTCCCTAGTTTAGGAATAACTGTTATGGTTGCTGACAGTGTCTGAAAATGGAAACCATTATCCTCTGTAACACTTTCTCAAGTTGTTTATTATGCTCAGCTTCATTAGCACCCCATAACAGAATGTCATCCATCATGTACACTTTGACATTCTCTACCCCATCAAATAGTTGCTGTATGATTCAGTGGAATATTTCAGGGGCTGAAAACAGACCAAATGGAAGATGCTTGAAAGGATGTTTTGAAAGTACATGTGTGTGAGCTTTCTTTCTCCAGAGGTACAGTACTTGCCAAAATTCATTAGAGGCATCAAGAACTGTAAACAACTGGGTTTTCATTTTGTGTTGGTATTTGGTAGGGTTTTCTTTCTGGCATTTAACTCTTATGGGTCCTGAAGCAACTTTAAAGAGCTATCCTTTTTTTACCACAATAACCAAGGAATGAACCCATTCATTTGGTTCATGTACTTGCTCTAGCACATCCAACTTTATCAAGTGCTGTAATTCTTCTTTACGATTGTCTTATAGAACTACTGGTAATTTGTGACAAGTATGAATCAAAGGCGTTGCTCCAGGCTTTAAGGTAATTTAAGCTAACCTTCAGTTGACCAAGTCCACTGAAAACAGCCTTCTACTTTCTGGAAGGGATGGGCTGGCAGTTCAATTCGAACATGAGTTTGATTCGAACATTGGCGTTCGACATTTCCGCCTGTTCGCCGAGTGTTCACCCACAATGTACCACAATGGATCACAATGCACTTTTCCACTGGCCTGAAGCTTGTAATTGGCTACAGCCTTGCACCTGACCACAGGCCAGGTGCAAGACTATGCCAATCAGGACTTAGAGTCCTGATTGGGCAAATTTTGCCCAATCATGGGCTCACAGAGCTAAGTCCCGCAGCCCCAGCGTGTGTTTGTTGCAGGAGTGAATCAGAGAGGAGAGGATTGTTGCATATCAGGGTGTATCACTGACTTATACCAGAGTTCTGGGAATTTGAATCTGTGTGTTGGCACTGCAAAGGCTATCAGGGTGTATCACTGACTTATACCAGAGTTCTGGGAATTTGAATCTGTGTGTTGGCACTGCAAAGGCTATCAGGGTGTAACACTGACTTGTACCAGAGTTCTGGGAATATGAATCTGTGTGTTGGCTAGGGATGTGCCAACGGGTTTCGGAATTTCAGAATTTTCACGAAATTTCCCGATTCGTGTTTTCGGATGCGGCCGATTTTCCGAATCGGATCGGACCCGAAAACCGACAGATCCGAAAAGTTTTCCGAGCCGAAACGAAATATTTTCGGAATTTTCGAATGGACTTGAAATGTGTCAAATCGAAATGTATTTTCGCTCTATTCATGATTTCGGTTCCATTCGTGATTTCGGTTCCATTTTGGTAATTCTGGACATCGTATATTTAACTATTATCGGTTATATCGCTGATTCTGTAAATTTTGTATTTGTAAATGCGTATCACTTGTTTTTGTTTCCAATGATCCGATAATTCTGTCGATATGATAATTCCTTCGTAATCGGGTCGGATCCGATTCGTCCGTGGGTCGCGCATGCACGCGCGCGGATGTCGTAACTTTATTGAGCCAGTTTTTTGACAACTTTTTGGACAGGCCAAAAAATATTGTTATTATTTATCATGGCTGCAAGAGACGAGTGCCATTCGGACACCTCCTCATCTTCTTGCACCCATGAGACACCACCCAGGAAGAAGCGGGCCAGCAACATGGCATTTGACGAGATGTTGGAGCTGGTCCGCATCTTTGATAAATGAGATTATGACTGCCGTAAGGGCCCTTACGGCAAGAAGAATAATGCTCGAAAGGATCGTATCCTCAATAAGGTTCACACCACCATCCTGGAGCTGTTCGGGAAGGACCGGACGAAGGACCAGCTCCGAAAACGCTGGTCCGACCTCAAGGCACGCGAGCAGGAGCAGCTGAGGCACATCCGTCGCATCATAGCCAAACGTAAGTGTCATGTTATATTGTAAAGCACTGCGCAAACTGTTGGTGCTATATAAATCCTGTATAATAATAATAATGTGCTTGCATGTGCTAATGTGCACAGAAATACGTTGATTTATCTAGTCCTTTTTTCATGCAATGTGATTGTGTATAGCTTTGCATTTTCACGACTTGTCATACATGCATTTTTGCCATAGCTCTTCTTTTTTGTGATTTTACGTATTCGTGAAAATTGTGAAATTTGATGTATGCAGATGAAGTTACAATGCTGGATTTCTTTTGGCACTGTGTGTGTACTGTAGTGTGCTGGGGGGGAGGTTGTTGTGATTGAGTGATGCATACGAGAAGACCCGCAGCTTGCCCAATATTGGCTCCCATCTGCGCATCAACAAAAATCTCTGCGTCTCTGCTAAGTGGTAGGATGGGACATGTAGTTCTTCTGAAAGTGCATCCAAACAGAGCCGCGTTCAATACGTCCTCAGCAGCTGCTGAATTGTTGCAGCGCAGCAATTCAGTTTGCTGCAGCAGTGTCATTATTGAACGCTTTAGATGCAAATTTCAAAACAAAATGGCCGATTTCTGTTGTTTCTGCAATATCCAGTTTTATTAGCAGAAACTGAAAGTGAAACTGAGGCTGAGGCCTTCTATAAAATAACTAAAAGCAGTCAGCACAATGCGTTTTGTATGCACATAACACAAATAATAGTTTTTATTGAATAAACGTAATGTTTACTTCTGAAAAAAATATATAATTGAACGGTAATATATGTCTATGTGCAGAGGAAATAAATAAATATTTTGAGACTTTAGAACTATGAGATGGGAGTAGTGGGGAGTCAAGCTGGTAGTGGGGTAGTGGAGGGGTGTCGCAATACTTTCGGCAATATATTGTATAGATATACCATTTTTTCCAGTCTGCATTATTTACGTGTTATTTTTTGGATTTGGCAGAAGACAGGAAGAAGGCAGCATCTGCCCCGGCGGGCACCAGTGCCCCAGTGGAGGAGGAGGAGCCACGGGCGACCACCAGCGCTGGTATATACTGTTTTATTTTGCAACGACTTTTGGTCAAAAACAGAAACATTTTTTGTTTACTGTATTTTAATTTAATTTTTTTATGTATAGCACAAGAGGAGCAGGAGGAGAAGCAGGAGGAGGAAGAGGAGGAGCAGGGCGATGGAGAGAGGTAGCCGGAGCCGCAGCAGGAGGCCGCGAGTCCAGGTTTTTTTTTTACTGTTGTATTTTGCATCGACTTTTGTTCAAAAATAAATCAGTTTTGTTGTTTACTGTATTTTTTATTTCTTTAATTTCTTAGACATAGCACCGGAAGAGATGCTGACGGTGGTGGTGGAGGAGGAGGAGTCGGAGGAGGAGTCGGAGCCTCAGGAGGCCGCTAGCACTGGTATATACTACTGTTATATTTTTTCAAGACTTTCAGTCAAAAATAGAAACCTGCTTTACTTACTGTATTTTCCTTCTTTCATTTATTGGATATATAGAAGGAGAAGCCAGACCGGACACATCATCCAGCATTAGGATAATAAATCGGATGGCGATCGGCGAGCTACGCCTGGCTGTAACCACAATCGATTCCATCCAGGAATTGCTCCAGGAATTGCGGGAGCATATAAGCAATGCCGCTGACATCCTGGAGTGGCAGTGAGACCAGCCTCCTCCCCTATGTTTATTGTTTGTTTGTGTTGTTTGTGCCCCGTTGGGCAGTTTACCATACTTGGCATGTTCCCCATGTTGTAAATAAATTTTATATTTTTTCTATATTTTCCTGTTTGTGTGCGTTGCTTTTCCTTACTTAATAAGTTAATATGTATTGCTTGGTTTCCACACTGTTAAAATTATATGTACATATATTTATTGACATTTCTATGGACCCTTTGTCATAAATTTGTCAACATATTTGTGGCCATGAATATGACTGTGCACATTCTACACTTCCTGCCTGGCCAAAAAATGTCACACACTAACACAACCTTGTTGTACTGCCTTGAGATTTGATTACCGTGGCATGGTTTTGTTAAGCTTAGGTGATGTCACAACAACACGGATTTTTGTCCACAGTCACATTCATTGTATAACCAAGAATTTATCAAAAAATATTGATGGCAGCACTGCGTGAAGTCTTCTCCGACACAACCCAAAGATCCTCAGTGCAGCTCAGGTCTAGATTATTTGTCCCTGTTTGCAGCTTCACGCAACACCTCCTCCCAGCTATGAGCTCTCTCTCTCCCACTGCTGCCCGCTAAGACGCTGCCCGCCAACATGGTCACGTCTTTGCAGGAAGACAACAGCGTGGGGGAACGGCAGCTGCCGACAGTCCCAAGACCTCGTCACAATGAGGTCAGTTCTGGAGTTAACCCCTAACTGCGACCAATGGTGGAGATAGGGGGTTCATTGGAACCCCCTATCTCCCGATCCGCGGCAGCTATCGGTTGGTTAATGTTTGGTATCTTTGGATCGACCAGAGCATGGCCTTTCCAACAATACCAAACATGACAATGTTAAAAATTATAAAAAATATAAAAAAAATAAACAGGTTTTTTGTTTTGTTTTGTTAATGCAGCAATATTGTTCCCATTTCAATTATAATGTGAACAATGATGCTGCACTAAGGATTTTTGTATGGGGTGCGTTAACTGCGTTTGTTAAAAATAGTGTAATTTTCACCCAAAAAAAAGTCCCCATCTCAATTTTTTTTAACAAACGCAACTCATAAAATATAACCGCAAACACTCGCATGTTAAAATGTGAAAAAACACTTTACACCTTGTAAAACAAACATTGAAAATTCTAATTTTATTGCATTTTTTGTTATAATATACAGACAGGACATGACGCATACATATGATAATGATATATTATGAATCATCTGCCGAGTCTGCCAGAAAGAACGATATATAACATGTCTGGGTCATATTATAAAATAAGGCTTCAAAAAAACGCGTTTAAACAAGAGGAGCGAAACTGTTAAAAATTAGCTCAGCAGCAGACCGCACACAGGCGTGAAGGGCAGCCGTGAAATGCCTCAGCAGCGGAAGGGTTAATTATTTTTTTTGTCTGTTTTAAAAAAAAAAAAATTTTTTTTTTCGTTTCAGATCATTTTGATCAACTATTTTTCCTTTTTAAAACCTTTTTGTTCTGGTTTTTATTTTTAATGTCAGACCATTCGGGTCAGTTTAGCGTTTTTTAAATCGTTTTGTTCTTTTTTTTTTGTTCCTTGGCTTTCATACCATTTTTTTAATGTGATTAAATAAAGTTGTGAAATGTATATTCATAAGAAAAAAAGGATCTTTACTTAATAAAAAAAAAACACGATAGAATCGCCAGAATTATCGTATCGACAGAATGAATTATCGGATCCGAAAAACAAACCAAAAATTTATTATAAAAAAATATATAAAGTATAAAAAAGTAAACCATAGTAGTTTACGTCAAAACGAATAGAGTTAGACAGCTTTGAAACGAGGAGAACAGACGTTCCGAAAAAACGAAAATTTCCGAAATCAGGAAAAGTCGATACAAAAAACGAGCAAAGTGACCCGAAAATACGAAAAATGGTCGATATTCCGAAAAAAAAATGTACACGAAAAACGAGTCGAACCGAACCGAATCGAAACAGAAATCGGTCGAAACGAGCCGAATCTAAAAGTTTAAACATCCGAACAAATCGAACCGAATAAAAAATCGGTGCACAAGCCTAGTGTTGGCACTGCCAGCTGCTGCCAGGCTATCTGTAGGCTATCAGGGTGTATCACTGACTTATACCAGAGTACTGGGAATTTTAATTTGTGTGTTGACACTGCCAGCTATCAGGGTGTATCACTGATGTATACCAGAGTTCTGGGAATCTGAATCTGTGTCTGGGCACTGCCAGCTATCAGGGACAGGGTGTATCACTGAGTTATAGCATAGTTCTGAATATCTTTAATCTAGATAACACTGTTGAATCAGAGTTCTGCATATCTCCAATCTAAATACCAGAGTTGAATCAGAGTTCTGCATATCTCCAATCTTTATACCAGAGTTGAATCAGACCTCTGCATATCTCCACTCTTTATACCAGAGTTGAATCAGAGTTCTGCATATCTCCAATCTTTATAACAGAGTTGAATCAGAGTTCTGTATATTTTTAATCTATATATCACTCACCATGTCAGAAAGACCAAAAAGGACAGGCAGACGCTCCCAGACACGGATAAGAGGGCAAACAGCCTCTGTGTCGGAAGGCTGTGCCCCTGGTCATCGTGGAAGTGGTGTATCCTCTGCAGGGGCACGCTTGTCCTTTCTAACTGGTGCTGGCCATCTTAAGCAGCAGCAACATACAGAGAATTTGCAGGATTGGCTAACCAGGCCATCCTCATCCTCTGAGTCCTCTGCCAGCCAGGCTTGTAGTGGTTTACAGTCCACCTCAGCTGCCAAAACATCTAATTCAGACTCCATGTCCACAGCTACTCCTGCCGTAGCCTCACCATCATACACGGAGGAGTCAACTGAATTGTTTGACTACAATGACAGTGACATGCTGCTTGAGGATGCACAGCAACTCCAGTGCTCTGATTCAAACTCTGAGGTTGAGGAAGGGAGTAAAATCAGCCTAGAGGGAGGGTGTGCCAGTGACACACAAAGAACTGGCACTCATGTTCCCCCAGCAGCTGCAGCATATTGCCAGGTTGACTCCAGTGATGAAGAGATAGGGGGTGATGACAATGATGATGAGGTCACTGACTCCACCTGGGTGCCTGATCAAACAGAGGAGTCGAGGAGGAGGCCCAACAAAAATGAGGCACAACATCCTCTATGAGCAACCGTAGCCAGTCCAAGGTATCAGAAGTCAGAGATGCTCAGGTGCAGAGCGCTGTTGTCTCAAAGCACACGTGCAGGAACTTTGCTGTCTGGGAGTTCTTCACAAAATGTGCAGCAGACTGCAGCGTTGCTATTTGTAAGCTATGTCTAAAGAGGATCAAGCTTGGGAAAAACATCACACACTTGGGTACCACGTGCTTGATAAGACATATGACTACCTGCCACGCATCCCGTTGGCACAACACTTTACATAGGTGCTCCTCCTCATCCTCATCTGTCTCTACCCCCACTAAAGCGACACTTGTGTAACACCTTTCCAGGCACTGGTAGGTTACCAAGTGATGACACAGGTGCTTCTGAGGCTGCAGTTGATCAGAGGAAGAGCGATGAAGAGGGCCGCTTGACTGATGCCTTTTCCAATTTCTTTAGTCCACGACACCCAGGGACATCAAATGTAGGCACCCATTGCCAGCGTCTTCACCATATGGTGCAGGACTGTTTTGGGGCAAGGGAAGACCTGGATACCTTTACAGCAGATGATCCACTGGCTTACTGTGTGTTGAGATTGGATCCCTGACCAGAACTTAGCCAATATGCTATGCAGCTACTAGGTTACCCTTCATCCAGCGGCACTGAACGTCCTTTCAGAACTGCACTCTTCCACAATACCTCAGAGGGGTTATGTTGTGAAGGCACTAGCTGGCACCAAAGGCCTAATATTTGGGTGCACTGCCACTGACGCGTGTACCAGATTCATATCATTTTAATATTTGACCGCAGGGTCCACCCCTGCACTCTTCCACAACAGTTTAGAGGGGTTACGGTGTGAAGGCACTAGCTGGCACCAAAGACCCAATATTTGGGTGCACTGACGCGTGTACCAGATTCCAATCATTTTAATATTTGAATGCAGAGTCCACCCCTGCACTCTTCCACAATACCTCAGAGGGGTTACAGTGTGAAGGCACTAGCTGGCACTAAAGGTCCAATTTTAATGCACCTGTTGTTACAATATTTGAATTCAAAGCCTGCATAAGTTTCACCATAATTTAGCCAAAAAATCAGTAAACTTGTTCTGCGTGTCCTAAAACGTCTCCTCTTTTCATACAGGCTGCCGCCCAAAGCAGTTGTTTATGAATAGATTAAAGGAAAACCATTTACCGTCATTTGAAATGTCATTTTTTGTTTTTAAATGTTTCTATACATCCTACAAATCCGCCACTTCACGGGCAGGTTATGGGGACCTCCTAGGCACGATATTTGAAGGAATTTTTCGTTTTTATTCTTAAACTTTATGTCATGGAAAAATCATTGTTCCTTTAAAAAGGTTTTTTTTTAAAACTTTTTTTCCTTGTTTCCTGTCCCCCAGGGCACTACCTGGACCCCCATACACCTTTTATGGCAAATATCTTGCATATATGCCCTCTTGGAGGGCACTCTTAAAAATCGAACGTTCGAGTCCCATTGACTTGCATTGAGTTCGAATCGTGTTCGAATCTGAACTTTTTCAAATGTTCATGTTCGAATGCGAACCGAACACGGGGGTGTTCGGCCTATCACTACTTTCTGGTATGGTATCTATACTTTTGTGCTTCAGTTATGAAATCTGAAACAGCTTGGTGAGCAGCCCTAAATTTTGTATAGACTGTAATCCAATTAAAGAGCCTTTTCTACAGGAACCACAACTAAAGGGTTTTTTTGTGATTGTGGAGTTATGTTTCATGGTAAGTATGCATTGACCCACAGTTGGAATGTCAAGTCCATTATATGCTTTCCGTTATTTGTTTCGGAAGTTTAGGTCTAGGTTGTACTTTTTTTAGGGATGTGCGTTTCATTTCGTACCGATTCTTTTTTCTCACGAAACAGGCCGATTCGTTGCTTTGGATTCGTCCGATGTTCCGAATTGGACCGGCAACGAAATACACACAATCCGAAATATTTCCCGATACGAAACGAAAAAATTTAGTTATTTCGTATGGACGTGAAACTTTTAAAATCGAAAGTCATTTTCGTTCTATTCGCGATTTTGGTTCCGTTTTGGTTCATTTCGGACAACGTATTTTCGTATCATTTCGAGTCCGTTTCGTTTTCGTTGCTGATTTCGTAATTTCGTATCGTCCGTCACTTTTTTCACTTGTTCCAGTGCAAAATTCCCGTTTTTATTAAATATATCTTAAAGGATTTATTTTTTTCAGTTACAGCAAGAAGTGTCTGCATTTATTAATTTGTTAGGATTATTTTTGCATTTTTCAGAAATTTTTGGGTTAATATTTAGGGTTCTTCCTAACCTATTTTAAATGTATAACGTGGTCTGTTATTTTCTTTGCAGAACACATACAGCTGGATTATCTTCTCACAGTCCATCAGTATGTGTTCTGTTCGGCAATGACTTTTGATACAATACATTTTGTCAGTATGAGTACCATGGAAAGTAACAAGCCTGCTGTTATCCATGGTGCTGATATGAAGAAATAGGTTGATAATATGTGTTTCTCCATCGGCGACTGTCCATGGTTCTGACTCAGATCTTTTTTCGATCTGGAATAACATTGGGTTCTGTTCTAGTATTTACATTAAATGGTATCAGTGCGCCATGTGGTTCCAACTCTACAATCCATTCCTTATCAATCTTTGGTTCTTATATGACCATGTCCAAAAAATTATCATCATCACTAGAGCCAGAGGTATATGTTTTACCAGCACGAGCATGTAGCTTGCTTACATTGTGCGGCAAAGTGATTATATTTTTTGCAGACCATAGGCTGAACATTTGCAAAACTCATTAATTTTTCCCCACACTTCCCACATGACATATCTCTGTGCTTTGCATCTTGTATATCCACTTTCCTGCTGTTTCCTTTCTGCCTGGTTTGGAATGGACAGGCCTCTCGAGCATGCAGGACTGTGTGTTCTTACAGCACTAACCAGTTCCTGACTATGTTGTTTGCACAAGACACTGAGTAGCCTTGCACGTGTTTTATTGCTATTGTAGCTTATCTCTAAAGATTCTTGCAGAGGGCCAAAGTTACAAGACCTGCATTTCAATCTGAGGTCAGTGACAAACTCCTCCACTGTCTCATTTGGTAGCTGCACCCTGGAGTTACACATAAAATGTTCATATGTCTCATTTTTCTTCAATGTGCAATATGCAGCAAATCTTTCCATATCTATCTCACAGTTGCATAGGCTGAAAAAAGACATGCGTCCATCGGGTTCAGCCTTTCACACATCACCTACTACTATTGATCCAAAAGAATGCAAAAACCCAGTTTGAAGCAATAGCCAATATGCAACATACTGGGATTTTTTTTTACCAACATATTAAATATTATAACCCTTGATATTATGTTTTTGCAGGAAGTCATCCAGTCATTGTTTAAAAGTCTGTAGAGTCTCTGACCCAACCACCTCAACAGGCAGAGAATTCCACAGCTTTATTCTTCTCACTGTAAAATAACCCTTCCTATGCTTCAGGCTGAAGTTCCTTTCATCCAGTCAAAATAATTGACCTCGTGTCCTGTGTATACCCCTATTAATGAATAGGTTTCCAGACAATTGTTTATAATGGCCCCGTATATATTTATATAAAGTTATCAGATCCCCTCTAAGGCGCCGTTTCTCTAAACTAAACAGGTTTAAACTTGTTAGCCTTTCGTCATAACTTAAACCTTCCATTCCCCTTATTAATTTAGTTGCCCGTCTCTGCACTTTTTCTAGCGCTATAATATCCTTTCTTAAGACAGGTGCCCAAAATTGTACGGCATATTCAAGGTGCGGTCTCACCATTGATTTATAAAGTGGCAAATTTATGTTTTCATCCCGGGAGCGAATTCCCCTTTTGACAATACTTTGCTGGCCTTGGCGACTGCTGTTTGACATTGGGCATTGTTACTTAGTTTGAAGTCTATGATTATTCACAAATCATTCTCCTGCTTTCATTTCCCTAACTAAGTACCATTTAGGGTATAAGTTGCTTGTGTGTTCTTCGCACCAAAGTGCATAACTTTGCATTTATCTACATTAAATGTCATCTGCCATTTAAGTGCTCAGTTCCCCAATCTATCTAAATCTCTCTGCAACAAAGTAACATCCTGCTCACATTGTATTACTTTTCCTAGTTTTGTATAATCTGCAAACAGTGATACGTGACTTTCAATGCCTATCTCAAGGTCATTTACAAATAAATTAAATAGAATTCAATTCTCAGAATTCTCACCATTGGAATCAGATAACTTATAACTGTTAAATATGTCCAAGGCATCTGCTCCAGCTACAAGTAAATGCAATGGCACTTTCTGATCACTTGCCAAGTTCTGTTGTTAAAACAAAATAAAAAAAATAAAAAATATATTTATTTTTTCTTTTTTTTATATAATGTAGCACTATTGTTCACTTCTCAATTATAAAGTGAACAGTGGTGCTGCACTAACTCACCTTATCATTTCCCACAATGCCAGCAAGTGTGGAAGTGATGGCATAATGCGGTATTACTCATTGTTCCATCAAAAATCTAAACCGCTGCAGTGTTAAGAGGGTGCATGGGGACATTTGGAACACATGCGTCAATGATTTTCAAACCACACAAAGTCATGTGAGATGTCTTTGGAAAGGTGAGAGTATGGCCATTCCAACGATACCAAACATACATAAAATATTTTTTTTAAATGTTTTTATTTTTGTTCTAAAGCAATGGCATTGTACATTTGTCAAGTATAAAATTAGCAGTACCACTGCCATTACTCACCATCTCATTTTGGATGCCGCAAGTAAGTTCGTTTTTTTTATACAGAGTTATATTATTCATAAGCAGGGCCGATGCTAGACTATTTTGTGCCCTAGGCAAGATCAGGTACGCACACTGTGCACGGACACACACACACATACACACACCCACTGTGGGGATACACACACACTGTGCACGGGGTCTGCACATGGTCGTTCAGTGCCGATCTTACCCCTCCTCTGGTCGGGCCTGGGATCTTTCTTTCCTCTACCATCTGTGCCTCCTTTCTTTCTTACTTCTGTGCCTCTTTCTTTCATATTTTCTTTCGTCTGCTTCTTTCTTTTCTTTCTTCTTCCTCTTTCTTTTGTCTGCCTCTTTCTTTTCTTTCATCTGCCTCTTTCATTCTATCTTTTTTCTCTTTCTTTCGTGCCGTTTCTTTCTTTTGTGCCTTTCTTTCTTTTATGCCTTTCTCTCTTCTGCCCCTTTCTTTCTTAAATCTGCCTTTGGTGGTGCCCTTCTATTTAGTCAGGGAACAAATAAATTGTGAAACTTCTTTAACTCCTTCCTGAGCGCTGACGTACATAGTACGTCCTGTGGGGAAATCCCCTTAACGACTGCAGATGTACTATGTACGTCACAGTGTCCTCACCTCCCTCACTCCCTCCCAATATTCACCTTTCTTTCTGGGCTCCCACAGTGGACTTGCAGGCTGGAAGTCTGCACGCCTTTTCAAGGGGCCCAGCAGTCGCAAAGACGTCATCAACGTGCATGATGATGTCATCGCCAGGAGCCCCCTGGTGCCTGGAGTGAAAAATAGGAATGGGGAGGGGGGCTCCTTCCCAAACCGCTCCACGTACAAAAAAGAAAAGTACTGCTGGAAAGGGGAGAGTCTCTCCTTCTCATCGGTACCTGCCTTTAACCCCTCCGTTGCCGAATCACGATTCAAACCCGGAAGTGGCTGACAACTTGGATGTCAGCCAAGCTTCCGTGTCACCCCCCACTAGCGCTGGACTGGGAAAAAAAAGCGGCCCTGGACTTGAACCAGACTGGCCCACTTTAATTATGCAAACACAACCATATTATTAAATGCCCTGGTGGAATTAATGATATGGACCTGTCCTGGGGGGCAATTAATTATATGGGCCTTGGCCGGGGGGGAAAATTATATGTACCTTCCCCGAGGAGATAATTAATTATTGTGACCTGCCCTAGGGCGGATAATTATATGTACCTTCCCTGGGGGGATAATTAATTATATGAACCTGCTCTGGGGGTTGATAATTGTATGGGCCTGCCCTGGGGTGGGGCTAATTTATTATATGGACCTACCCTGGGGGTATAATTATATGTACCTTTCCTTGGGGGGGATAATTAATTATATGGACCTACCCTGGAGGGGACAATAATATGGGCCTGCCCTGGGGGAGACAATTAATTATATGGGCCTTGTCCTAGGGGGATAATTATATGGGCCTGCCCAGGGTGGGGGGATGAATTCATGATTTGGGCCTGCCCTGGGGGGGAGAATGAATTCATGATTTGGGCCTGTCTTGGGGGTGGGATGGATAAATTAATTATATTTGCCACACATATAACTAATTTGTCCACCCCCCCAGGGCAGGCCCAAATTAATAATTCATCCCCTCCCAAGACAGGCCTATATAATTAATTTGCCCATCACCCCTGCAACAAAACAAAATTGAACAGAGTGACTGATTATACTTACCAACCTGGCTCAGCTGCCTCTTGCTCCTCTGTCCTGGACTTTGTTGGCCTGCTCTAGCCTCCAAGTGCCTCCAGGCATCCACCATGTGACACACGTGAGTCACGCTGGAGGGCCGGTGCCTGCACTGTGCCATTCCCAGACACATGCTATGTGCATGGATGGGAGGCACACTGCAGCTGTGGGGCCACGATCGCGGTCAGACAAGCTCCTGAATCGGACTTCGAGAGTCCGAATCCGGAGCTGCTGATAAAGAAACTGGAGGCGGCCCACTGAGCTATCAGCCCACCGAGAACCTCCCGGTAGTCCCGATGACTAGTACATGCCTGCCCCCCCCACTGATGTCATCACCATATGTGTGATGATGTCAGTGGACCAATTAACCCCCTAGCTACCAAGTGGAGATAGGGGGTTCCTATGGATCCCCCTGTCTCCCGATTCGTGGCAGCTAGAAGGTCATGTTTTATATCTGTGGAAAGGCCTTTCCAATGATACCAAACATAACTTGGTATGGTGTAAAAAGTAAATTTACAAAAAAATATATATATATTTTTTTTAAATTGTCTGGGGGGGTTTAATAAAATAGGACTTTAGCTGGTATTTAAACATGATGAGCATAAAGCGGTCAAAATGAGCTCAGCACAGAGAGGTGAAATGGCTGTGAAGGGGTTAAAAAGCAAAAACATGTAAAAATTGGGTTTTTCTAATCTCAGGACAAAATTTTGAAACTATTTAGCTGGGGTATTTTTTGGCGGTTGTAGATTTTGGGGATTACATTTTGATGAAAGTGTGTTTTTTCCTTTTTTTCATCAGATTTCATATTTTTTTGTAGTAAATTATACGATATGATGGAAATAATGGTTTCTTTAGAACGTCTATTTAATGGCGAGAAAAACGTTACGTAATATGTGTGGGTTGCATAAACGAGTAAGAGGAAATTGTGACTTAAACACAAACAGCATAGAAATGTAAAAACAGCAGTGGGCACTTTCGGACAGACTTTCGTAAAAAACCGCCCGGTCATTAAGAGGTTAAGGAAAACATTTAAAGTAAACTGAAAACCCCATCAATAGTGATGGCTGCAGCTCATAGGGAGGCAGTAACTGGCTGCAGTGCATTCCTGGCATTAAACATGTAGCGAGTGAGGTTTCACGTTCGCTGTCCCGCTCACCCCTCACAACCGTGATGGGAATCCTTTTGGACAGACTTCTAGACCCTCTGATCCTTGAATGGTCGGGACCACTAGGCCCTATCACTCCCAGCCAGGGAGAATAGACAGACCAACAACAATGAGAACAGCTTAGTCACAGCAGGTTTAGAGATCAAGTTGTCGCTGATCCACAAAGGGTTAACCTGACTGAGAAGAGGAAAGCAGTCAGGAAGAGGTTTAGGCAGTGTGCTCATACACCAGGGGTTAACAGAAGCGTGGTCATAGAAACGTTCCGAGTTGGCAACAGAGAGGGTTTTTGTACAGGCAGATTTGGCAACAGACAAGGTCCTCATACACTCCAATTCGGCAACAAGACAGATCGATGGATAAACTGAGGCAGCACTATGGTGGGCTGACTTACACTCTGTATTAATGTTATGCGCGATAGTTAAACACTCTGGGTCAGCGTGGTTCAAACACAGTAAGCTCTCTGAGTCTGCTTCAGGCACAACATACATACAGGCTTGGTCAGAAAGAGAATGGTCAGAAAGGCAGTCCAAGTCAGCAACAATCAGGGTCCTCATACAATCCGGTTACGCAACAGAGCAAAAGAAACAGTGAATTACTAAGGAAATTACACCAGGCGATGCAGGAACTAACTCCACGTCAGGGCGATGAGTCGATTTGCATGCCCTGCATTTAAGGCCCGCTGCTCCACATCATCATGCCGTGCCCTGCCCCTCTAGATGCACGAACGGCAGGAACTTCTGGCACCCGGCCAGTCAGCGATGCCACCGAGTGCCCAGAACCCCCCCCCCTGAATGTCTGCAGGTGCCGAGGATGTGACATTAGGTTTTGGTACAGTTCTACTGTATCCCTGGCAAACTCTCAGGTATGGCGTGTTCAGACTTTTTGGACTATCTCTTTTAGCAAATAATGAAGGATGAGACACATGATATCACTCTTATGAGCACGGAGGATGCAATGAGCAAGGTTCATTGTAGTGGGGAAGGATTAAGTTAAGTAGGCACGTTAAGTGGCCTTGGATATTGGATACATTTTCACTCACCCTTAGTATGTGAATGTTGCAGCAACTCAACCTATTTTCTAGATCCTCTGTTCTTCTCAGTAGGGCTGGCAGCATGTTTGGATGAGGGAACTCCTGTGGACGGTATTCCACCATCTGGGCTGCAACATGCTTCTGGTGGGTAACTTGGGCATTTAGAAATCTTAGGTCAGTTTGTGCTCCTGCAACCTCTCTTCTAAGCACCGACTGGAAAAAGCCGACAAGCTGTTGAACAGGGTAAAAAAAAAAACGATTGAAAGTGTCAAATTTGTAAGCTGTTTGCAAAAAGCTACTGGACAAAAATGTCTGGAATTAATATATATGGTCCTATGAATAATAATCGAACGGTCTGTTACAGAAAAAAAATGCTGTTAAAAAAAAAATCGGAATAATGTTTTGGGCGCAAAATGCCTACAAGATCCTTAAATAAATAAAGAGACCTTTTGCTGCAGATTAAAAGAATAAACTGTTTATTAAATATTCAATAAAAACTGGAATATTTTTAACATTGAAACCTATGGAATTCGCCTGATTAAAGCTGCCGAATGAAACCACCGAACATCACGGCATTTCACTGACATTGCCTGATTTCTTAATACAGTAATCCCCTGGTCATTCGCGGTTCTGCGTTCGCGGACTCAGTGGTTCGCGGATTTTTTCTGCTTACCACATGGTAGTAGCATCCCGGTGTGTAATCTATGGTTCCTTATCGAATATTGTTCCAAGGAGCCCTCAGCAAAGTACGGAACTCCAACTGAAAGGGACTCAGGCCAGTAGATGGTCACCATCTTGAGCCAGGCGGCCATCTTGCTCAGAACATTGGTTCACTTAACTCTAAATAGTAGATATTAGCAGAAACTAGGATGTAGCTTACATAGAATTCTAGGAAATTTGTTAGACTAACAGCAAAGCAATTAAAAACTAACGAGAATCCAGGCCGTAGCTGGCACACAAGTGACAGGATGAGGAATAGATACATCAAGGTCAGAATAGCAGCAGCTGAAACAAAGAGGAGTGTGAAACCAGACCAGGCCTTATCTAGGATAAACAATAAACAAGCTTTAAGGGAGGTGGGCATAGGCAGGAACCAGAGAGAGTGTAAATCCTCTATTGTCAGAATAGCATGAAGTTTGCCAATTCATGACCAAAGTGTGGAATGTCTTTGTATTAGGCTTGTGCACTGATTTTTTTTTCGGTTCGATTCGGTTCGATTTTTCGGATTTTTAAACTTTTCGATTCGGCTCGTTTCGACCGATTTCGGATTCGATTCGATTCGATTCGGCCCGTTTTTCGGGTACATTTTTTTTCGGAATTTCGACCGTTTTTCGTATTTTCGTGTCACTGTGCTCGGTTTTTGTATCGACTTTTCGTAATTTCGGAAAATTTTCGTTTTTCGGAATTGCACATTTTTCGGAATATCGACCATTTTTCGTATTTTTAGTGTCATTTTGCCCGTTTTTTGTATCGACTTTTCGTTTTTTTGAAAAATTTTCGTTTTTCAGAAAATTTTCGTTTTTACAAAATTTTCGTTTTTCGGCAAATTTTCGTTTTTCGGAAAATTTTCGTTTTTCAGAACATCTGTTCTCCTCGTTTGACACATTTCAAGTCCATTCGAAAAATCCGAAAATATTTCGTTTCGGCTCGGAAAACATTTCGGATCTGAAATTTTCGGATCTAAAATTTTTCGGAAATTCGGCCGCATCCGAAAACACGAATCGGGAAATTTCGGGAAAATTCCGAAATTCCGAAACCCGAAACGCACATCCCTACTTTGTATTCGATTAAGGGAGGTACGGACCCACGTGGGGTGGGATAGTGTTACCACGGGGTGGGCTAATTGGGATGTACCTAATTATCTATTCCTGGTATAACCCACGATGTCGGTATGTAATCGGGGCTCATTCTTTGCGATTGAATCCTGTTTGAGCATCTGTTGTGATATCACAATAAAGTTTGCCTTTCCTGAAGAGACTCGTGTCCAAGCAGTCATTGTCTGTGCCGGTCCGACTTTACTCCCGAGTGAACCAGGTGGATTCTGGTAACATTTTTGGGGGCTGGTCCGGGATGAGAGTCCCTTCTGGATGGGCAGTGACTGCTGGACAGTAGCAATTGACTGCAAGCCTGAGGGGTCCTGAGGCTGGGTGTCCGTTGAAGGTGAGCTGACATCTGCAGGGGCCAAGCAGGATTTCCTGTTAAGTGGACCTCATCTCGTCCCAAACGGACCCCCGGCCCGGGAACACTGGGACACCACCGAGTCCGAGGAAACAGCGAGCAGCGCGGCGATAGGTAAAGTGTCTTCTATGTTTGGATGTATTATTGAGATACCGGTATAAGGGAAACGTCCGACCATAGTTGGATAAGGAGACCCGCGGCCACGGTCTCGTCGAGCATACCAAACCCGCCGCATACAGCATGGACAATGCAAAGGAGCCAGAGTGGCTAGCGTGTGTCTGGACCCGGGGGATTGGATGCCGACAAGCTGTAGTTCTGAATTTGAGGGAGAGGGTAGCCACGTGGAGTAGTACTGTCATAGTAAGTGTTTGTAAATAAAACTGCTGCACGTGGACAAGGAAAGGAGGAGTGATTCTGTGACTGGGCTGAGAGCCCGCAGTCAGTGCTAGTGTGTATTCTGTGTAGTGAAGAGGGCCATTGAGGCCAGCGGTAGCTGCAGCGGGAGTGGTGCCGGGTGGGTGTATTGCCCATAAGGCAAATTGGAATAGCAGGAGTGAGTGTTGCCACAGAACAGGGTACACATAGTTGACAAGCAGGCCAGAGTTAGAGATCAATTAATTGGGTATAAGGAGCCAAGAGGAGGGTCGGCATGCCCTTGGCTAGTAGAAAGAGTATAATTGTTTATGTACTGTTTTGTGCTGAATGTATCTGGTACAGTACGTGCTGTGGATGCTGAGAGTGTTGTGAGTGATTGTGCGCCTACTTGCCTAGCGACGAAGCAAATCTGAGAGTGGACTCTGGAAGTATGTTTCCGACTCAGGCGACTGCAGTCGGCTACTGAAGGAGGAAGCGAAAGCGACACGGGAGAACTGTTGCCTGAAGTACCAGATAGTTGATATAAAGTGATTAAGTGATTGTGTTGAAAGAAATATCTGTATTGTGAAAAAGTTACTGCCCACAAGAGTAACAATGGGTAACGGGTCGTCCAAACCCAAGAAGGCAAAAGAGGGTGAGACACCCTTGGAGTATATGGTACGAAATTTTGAAGCGTTGTATGAGACACATCACTATGGTGTGGATTTGAGTAAGGAAAAATTTAAATTGTTGTGTACAATAGTATGGCCACTATTGGTTCCAGAATGGCCAGAACAGGGGTCTATGGACCCGGAGTTAATACAGAAAATGCACTCCCATATCACCGGGAAGTATGGACACCCTGATCAGTATCCATATATAGATATTTGGAGGTACTGTGTGAGAGATAAAAGCCATTTTGTTATGTTAGTAGGGCAAAGAAAGAAATGTATGCCCTCAAATAAATATAAATATGAGTGTGGGAATAAGTCTATGTATATTTGGTGTTTTAATCTACCAGTAAATTAAACAAAGATAAGTTACAAGCCCTGTGTGTGGACCATGTAATGATCTGCAGGAGTCTCTGAGCCCCCACTTCTAGGGATGTGCGTTTCGGGTTTCGGAATTTCGGAATTTTCACGAAATTTTTCCGATTCGTGTTTTCGGATGCGGCCGAATTTCCGAAAATTTTTAGAACCGAAAATGTCCGAACCGAAAAGTTTTCCGAGCCGAAACGAAATATTTTCGGAATTTTCGAATGGACTTGAAATGTGTCAAATCGAAATTTATTTTCGGTCTATTCATGATTTCGGTTCCATTCGTGATTTTGGTTCCATTTCGGTAATTCTGGACATCATATATTTAACTCGAGTCTATTACCGGTTATATCACTTGTTTTTTTTGTTTCCAATGATCCGATAATTCGGTCGATACGAAAATTCGTAATCTGGTCGGATCCGATTCGTTTGCGGGTCGCGCATGCGCGCGCGCTCGGATGTCGTAACTTTATTGAGCCATTTTTGTAGACAATTGCCAAAAAATATAGAAATTCTTTAAAATGGCTGAAGGAAGAGACCGAGAGTCCCAGTCGGACACCTCCTCATCTGATTCCACCCCAGAGACACCCAGGAAGAAGCGGGCCAGTAACATGGCGTTTGAGGAGATGTTGGAGCTTGTACGCATCTTCGATCTTAAAGATTATGATTGCTGTAAGGGACCTTACGGCAGAAAGAAAACTTCACGAAAGAATCGTATCCTTGACGAACTCCGAACCACCATCCTGGAGCTGTTTGGGAAGGACCGGACGAAGGACCAGCTCCGCAAACGCTGGTCCGATCTGAAAACGCGTGAACAGGAGCAGCTGAGGCGCATCCGTCGCGTCATAGCGAAACGTAAGTGTCATGTTATATTGTAAAGCGCTGCACAAACTGTTGGTGCTATATAGATCCTGTATAATAATAATAATGTGCTTGCATGTGCTAATGTGCACAGAAATACGTTGATTTATCTAGTCCTTTTTTCATGCAATGTGATTGTGTATAGCTTTGCGTTTTCACGACTCGTCATACATGCATTTTTGCCATAGCTCTTCTTTTTTGTGATTTTACGTATTCGTGAAAATTGTGACATTTGATGTATGTAGATGAAATAACAATGCTGGATTTCTTTTGGCACTGTGTGTACTGTAGTGTGTTGGGGGGGTTGTTGTGATTGAGTGATGCATACGAGATGACCCGCAGCTTGCCCAATATTGGCTCCCACCTGCGCATCAATAAAAATCTCTGCGTCTCTGCTAAGTGGTAGGATGGGACATGTAGTTCTTTTGAAAGTGCATCCAAACAGAGCCGCCTTCAATACATCCTCAGCAGCTGCTGAATTGTTGCAGCGCAGCAATTCAGTTTGCTGCAGCAGTGTCATTATTGAACGCTTTAGATGCAAATTTCAAAACAAAATGGCCGATTTCTGTTGTTTCTGCAATATCCACAGTTTTATTCAGAGAAACTGAAAGTGAAACTGAGGCTGAGGCCTTCTATAAAATAACTAAAAGCAGTCGCACAATGCGTTTTGTATGCACACAACACAAATAATAGTTTTTATTGAATAAACGTAATGTTTACTTCTGAAAAAAATATATAATTGAACGGTAATATATGTCTATGTGCAGAGGAAATAAATAAATATTTTGTGACTTTAGAACAATGAGATGGGAGTAGTGGTGGGTCAAGCTGGTAGTGGGGTAGTGGAGGGGTGTCGCAATACTTTCGGCAATATATTGTATAGATATACCATTTTTTCCAGTCTGCATTATTTACGTGTTATTTTTTGGATTTGGCAGAAGACAGGAAGAAGGCAGCAGCATCTGCCCCAGCGGGCACCAGTGCCCCAGTGGAGGAGGAGGAGGAGCCACGGGCGTCCACCAGCGCTGGTATATACTGTTTTATTTTGCAACGACTTTTGGTCAAAAACAGAAACATTTTTTGTTTACTGTATTTTAATTTAATTTTTTATGTATAGCACAAGAGGAGCAGGAGGAGGAAGAGGAGGAGCAGGAGGAGGAGCAGGAGGAGGCCGCCAGCACTGGTATTTATTATTATTATTATTCTTCTTTATTTATAAAGCGCCAGCATATTCCGCAGCGCTGTACAATAAACACAGTATAGACAGGGTTACAATACATTGAACAACATTTGACAAACAGTACAGGAGGAGATGAGGGCCCTATTCCCGTAGGAACTCACAATCTGGGAGGGTTGGGGTTGGAAACAGGAGGAGAGGACTGTAAGGAGAGAGTGATTGATGGTTGCGTCAGTGAGTTGGGTGGTAGGCTTCCCTAAATAGGAACGTTTTAAGGGAGCGTTTGAAGGAAGAGAAGTTAGGGGAAAGTCTGACAGTACGAGGGAGAGCATTCCAGAGAGTGGGGGCTGCGCGTGAGAAATCCTGCAGTCTATCATGGGAAGAGGTGATGCGGGGAGAAGCTAGGCGCAGGTCACTGTTTGACCTTAGGGAGCGGGCTGGGGTGTATTTGGTGATTAGTGAGGACAGGTAGTGGGGAGCTGAGTTAGTGAGGGTTTTGTAGGTAAGGATAAGGATTTTGAACTTAATTCTGCAGCGGATGGGGAGCCAGTGTAGGGACTCGCAGAGGGGAGCGGCAGAGACAGAGCGGCGGGTGAGGTGAATTAGCCTGGCGGAGGCGTTCAGGATGGATTGTAGGGGGGAGAGGCGGGGCAGAGGGAGGCCAGATAAGAGATTATTGCAATAGTCGAGTCGGGAGATTACCAGGGCGTGTATGAGTTGTTTTGTGGTGACAGCGGTAAGAAATGGCCGAATTCTGGAAATATTACGCAGTTGGTATCGGCAGGAGGAGGAAAGAGACTGGATGTGGGGAATGAAGGAAAGAGCAGAGTCAAGTGTAACTCCAAGACAGCGAACTTGGTTTGATGGGGAGATGGTGATATATAGTATATATTACTGTTATATTTTTTCAAGGCTTTCAGTCAAAAATAGAAACCTACTATACTTACTGTATTTTCCTTCTTTCATTTATTGGATATATAGAAGGAGAAGCCAGACGGGAGGCGATCGGCGAGCTATGCCTGGCAGTTACCTCCATCGACGCCATACAGGAACTGCTCCAGGAACTGCGGGAGCACATAAACAATGCCGCAGACATCCTGGAGCAGCAGTGAGACCAGTGGCAGCCTCCTCCCGAATGTCACCGGAATGTGCTTCAGCTGCTCCTGCTCGCGTGCCTTGAGGTCGGACCAGCGTTTTCGGAGATGGTCCTTCGTCCGGTCCTTCCCGAACAGCTCCAGGATGGTGGTGCGTAGCTTGTCAAGGATACGATCCTTGCGGGTGTTATTCTTCCTGCCGTAAGGGCCCTTACAGCAATCATAATCTTTGTAATCCAAGATGCGGACCAGCTCCAACATCTCCTCAAATGCCAGTAACTGTTGGGCAGTTTGCCATCCTTGGCATGTTCCCTTCCCTATGTTGTAAATAAATTTTCTATTTTTTCTATATTTTCCTGTTTGTGTGCGTTGCTTTTCCTTCTTTTCCATGGATAATGCCCCCAGGTCTCATGGATAATGCCCCAGGTCTCATGGATAATGCCCCCAGGTCTCATGGATAATGCCCCAGCTCTCATGGATAATGCCCCCAGCTCTCATGGATATTGCCCCCAGGTCTCATGGATAGTGCCCCCAGCTCACCTCTCTGCGACCGGCGGCCACGTGCTTCCTGTTAGAACGGCCGCTGACAGGAAGTGCAGCCGCTCGCCTGGGATTGATGAAACAGCCAGGCGAGCGGCTCCACTTCCTGTCAGCGGGCCGTTCTAACAGGAAGCACGCGGCCGCCGGCAATGTGCGGCGGCCGCCTGCTCCAGTCTTTCGGGCTCGGGCCACAGCGGGAACGCTGCGTTCCCGCAGCGTTCCAGCTGTGGGAGAAGTGCGGGAACGCCGTTCCCGCGCGTTCCCACTCGACTCGAGCCCTGACCTCCTCCCAGCTATGAGCTCACTCTCTCCCACCGCTGCCCGCTAAGGCGCTGCCCGCCAACATGGTCACGTCTTTGCAGGAAGACAACAGTGTGGGGGAACGGCAGCTGCCGACAGTCCCAAGAAATCGTCACAATGACATCAGTTCTGGAGTTAACCCCTAACTGCGACCAATGGTGGAGATAGGGGGTTCATTGGAACCCCCTATCTCCCGATCCGCGGCAGCTATTGGTTGGTTAATGTTTGGTATCTTTGGATCGACCAGAGCATGGCCTTTCCAACAATACCAAACATGACAATGTTAAAAATTATAAAAAATTAAAATATAAAAAAAAATAAACAGGTTTTTTGTTTTGTTTTGTTAATGCAGCAATATTGTTCCCATTTCAATTATAATGTGAACAATGATGCTGCACTAAGGATTTTTGTATTGGGTGCGTTTGTTAAAAATAGTGTAATTTTCACCCAAAAAAATATAACAAGTCCCCTTTTCAATTTTTTTTAACAAACGCAACTCATAAAACATAACCGCAAACACGTGCATGTTAAAATGTGAAAAAAATACTTTACACCTTGTAAAACAAACATTCAAAATTCAAATTTTATTGCATTTTTTGTTATAATATACAGACAGGACATGACGCATACATATGATAATGATATATTATGAATCATCTGCCGAGTCTGCCGGAAAGAACGATATAGTCTGGGTCATATTATAAAATAAGGCTTCAAAAAAACGCGTTTAAACAAGAGGAGCGAAACTGTTAAAAATTAGCTCAGCAGCAGACCGCAGCACCGCACACAGGCGTGAAGGGAAGCCGTGAAATCACTCAGCAGCGAAAGGGTTAATTTTTTTTTTTCTGTTTTAAATCTTTTTTTTTTTTCGTTTCAGATCATTTTGATCAACTATTTTTCCGTTTTAAAACCTTTTTGTTCTGGTTTTTATTTTTAAAGTCAGACCATTCGGGTCAGTTTAGCATTTTTTAAATAGTTTTGTTCATTTTTTTTGGTTCCTTGGCTTTCATACCATTTTTTAATGTGATTAAATAAAGTTGTGAAATGTATATTCATAAGAAAAAAAGGATCTTTATTTAATAAAAAAAAAACACGATAGAATCGCCAGAATTATCGTATCGACAGAATGAATTATCGGATCCGAAAAATAAACCAAAAATTTATTATAAAAAAATATATAAAGTATAAAAAAGTAAACCATAGTAGTTTACATCAAAACGAATAGAGTTAGACAGCTTGAAACGAGGAGAACAGACGTTCCGAAAAAACGAAAATTTCCGAAATCACGAAAAGTCGATACAAAAACGAGCTAAGTGACACGAAAATACGAAAAATTGTCGAGGAGAACAGACGGTCCGAAAAACGAAAAGTCCCGAAATCACGAAAAGTCGATACAAAAAACGAGCTAAGTGACACGAAAATACGAAAAATGGTCGATATTCCGAAAATATTATGTACACGAAAAACTAATCGAGCCGAACCGAATCGAAACAGAAATTGGTCGAAACGAGCCGAATCGAAAAGTTTGGAAATCCGAAAAATCGAATCGAACCGAAAAAAAAATCGGTGCACAAGCCTACCCACTTCCCCCCGGGCCAGAAGAAAAGGAGATGATCAATGGATCAGATGGTAATCTAGAAGGTTTTTTTTAAAAAAAGGAATGATTACAGTGCTGTATAATTTGTGTATGTAATTCGCACTGATCATCTGGATGTGATGTCTGTACCGTCCTGCGTGAGTATGAAGTCAGAGAATGTTATTAACCACTTCCATGCGGAGGACGCGCTCAGCGCGTCCTCCGCATGGCTCCTGCTGTGCGGAGGACGTGCTGAGCGCGTCCTCCCTTTGGGGTCAGCGTTCGGCCGGGTTCCGGCCGATCGCTGGCCCCCCCGGTGCGGGCTGACATCCGCGATGTCAGCCCAGCATCCGGAACCGCCGCCGATGAAATTAGGTGTCATCGCGGCAGCGCGATGACACCTAATTCAGGCGCCCCCCCGCATGTGCGGAGGAGGCGCCTGAAAGGGAGGGGGGGAGGTCCTTCGGACCTCTCTCCCTCCCGATCGGCGGCGTTGCGGGGTTAACCCAGTCACCATTTGGAAGGGCACAGCCTGCCCTTCCAAATGGTGCCTGGCATTAACCCCTGGGGAGCTGGATCGCGAATCGGCGCTGAAAAGCGCCGGTTCGTGATCCTTTCCCGGAGCTGGCCGACATCTTGGATGTCGGCCAAGCCTCCGGGAACTCCCCCTGAGGACTGGCGTCATCGTGCATAGCACGATGACGCCAGTCCTAGAGTTAACCCCTAACTGCCACCAACGGTGGAGATAGGGAGTTCCAATGAACTCCCTATCTCCCGATCCGTGGCAGCTAGGGGTTAAAGTTTGGTATGGTTGGATCGGCCAGAGCATGATACCAAACACTACTGTGAAAAAAGTTTTTTAAAAAAATTAAAAATTTAAAATAAAAATAATATATTTAAAAAACAAATTATAAAAAAAAAAAAACATTTTTTTAATTCTTTTTTTTTGTTCGTTAATGCAGCAATATTGTTCCCATTTCAATTATAATGTGAACAATGATGCTGCACTAACGATTTTTGTATGCGGTGCGTTTGTTAAAAATCCTGTAATTTTCCCCAAAAAAAAATGTAACGAGACCCCATCTCTAATTTTTTTAACAAGCGCACCCCATACAAAATATAACCGCAATTGCTCGCATGTTAAAATGTGAAAAAAAACACTTTACACATTGTAAATTATTGAAAATACATATTTTATTGCATTTTTTGTTATAATATACAGACATGACATAACGTATACATATAATAATGACATATTATGAATCTACCGAGTCTGACGGAAAGAACGATATATAATATGTCTGGGTCATATACTAAAATAAGCCTTCAAAACACGTTTAAACATGATGAGCAAAACTGGTAAAAATGACCTCAGCACAGAGGTGTGAAAAGCCTCAGCAGCGAAAGGGTTAATGGATAGTGTGTGCTGTATAATCGAATGGTATATGGAAGAAAGTTTTTGTCTGATTGTGTCTATAATTGATCAAGTAGCTATATACCCTATAACTGCCAAATATTAAGAAACTACTCAGTGTATATATATGTTGTTTTGTTTTTTTAGTTTATCAAACTGTTCAATCAAGAGTAAAGTGTGTTAGTAGTTACAAAAGATCTTTGTAATAAGTTTTGGATGTTAATTTAGTGCGTGATGGCTGACAGGTAATGAGATTTTCCTCCTAACAGTTTTCTCCGTATTCGCTCCCCTCTCCCTTCTAGCCCACACTATCTGCACAGAGGGGAGGGAGGGAGTTAGCTCTCTGCTCTCTGATGAACAAAGGAATTAACCCTTTGTGTGTCTGTGCAGCGAACTTAGGTTTACCAAAGAAATAAAGAAGAAAAAAATTACTAATTAGATAGCTAGGTATAGCTAATTTTTATGTGTGCTACAATAGAATGCATGAAGTCTGTCGAGTGCAAGATGTATATTTATATTTTGTGTTTATATATTTAGTTAGGTCTGTCTTGACAGACTATATTGAAATAGTTTTATATAAGCTAGGCTATATGTGAGAATGTCATATTGTCTAGTATTGTCCGGTTGTTTCAGGCAATGTTGAGCAATGTGTTGGTATTATTCCAGAAACTCTAGTTTTGTTCACAGAGCTAGAATTAAATAAAAGAAGGTGTCCTGGTTTTTATATTATTACAGAATACAACAATAATGGGTATTCATAATACAATATTGTCTACCAAAATATAATAAAATTTATTAACGAACTAATTAGAAATATATGAAACGGTCAGAAAATAACAGTGAAAAGATCAGTTCGAGAAATGGTTAAAGTAACAAGTTCTATACTGTTTCATGTCCCATATAGTTAAGATATAGCAAAATTATGATTAAAAATGCAATTAAAATATTACAGGAATAATGGTGAAAGAATAAAATTAATTAAAATATATTTCTATGCAATTTCTGATACGATGGTTATTCTATTGTTATAATAGTATTTTAAATGATTACTAATTTTATTTTTCTGATGTGTTATTAAGAGTCTGTTTTGGTTATGGGAGAGAGACCTCTGTAGATATTGTTTGTATATATAGATGGTCCTTCTCTTTAGTTCAGGTATACAATGTGTATATATATATGCCTGAATGTTCTATCCAACTCCTGAGGCGGGATATTCTTTGCAAATTGCAAGCCCAAATTACATTTCTCCCCGGGGGCCACGCTAGATTGGACCTGCCAGAGACTGGCAGCTCTGTGCGGCAGTGCAACCTAGCCAGCCAGAATACCCAACCTGTAAAAATTGCAGTAATTATGCCAAGAGAAGAGGAATGGCGGACGGCACCAACCCCGCCGGCCGCCCCCAACCCGTATACACTACTCTTGGGAATCCCTGGAGTCTGGGCAGAGGAAAACCCGCCCGGACTAGCTGTAAATATTTCTCCAGTGTATGTTGATTTAAAACCTGGCACGACGCCTGTGGCTCTAAGACAATACCATATCCCACAGAAAGCCAAGCAGAATATCCAAACACATTTGCAAAGACTTAAAGATCACGGGATATTGAAATTTTGCGTGTCACAGTGGAACACACCATTGTTGCCAGTACAGAAAGAGGGCACACAAGAATACCGCCCAGTCCAAGATTTACGGGCCGTTAATGAAGCCACAGTAACCCTACACCCTGTGGTTCCAAATCCATACAATTTATTGGCACTAGTTACAGGCGACACAAAATATTACACGGTGCTTGATTTAAAAGACGCTTTCTTCTGCATCCGCCTGGCTCCAGCAAGCCAGCCCCTTTTTGCGTTCCAGTGGGAGGAATCCACTACGGGAGCACGTCATCAAATGACCTGGACACGCCTCCCTCAAGGTTTCAAAAACTCGCCCACGATTTTCGGTTGCACGCTCAGCCAGGACCTCCTTTCCTTCAACGCTCAGCCAGACAAGGTTGTTTTAATACAATATGTAGATGATTTATTACTTGCTTACCCTACAGAAAAAGACTGTCTCTCTGCCACCAAGGCCCTGCTACATCTGCTAAGCCAAGCAGGGTACAAAGTTTCAAGAAAGAAAGCACAAATATGTAAAGAAAGTGTGAAGTATCTAGGTTTTCAATTGACAGGTACTAAGCGTGCACTGGGAGCAGAAAGGAAGGAAGCAGTATGCCGTATACCTCAGCCAAAGACAAGGAGCCAGGTCTGTGAATTCCTAGGAGCTGCAGGCTACTGTCGCCTATGGATCCCTAATTTTGCAGACATTGCCAAGCCTCTCCATCAAGCCACAAAGGGGGAGAGCATGACCCCTTCCTCTGGGAAGAAGAACAGGTGGCAGCTTTCCTGAAGTTAAAGACTCTACTGATGGAAGCTCCGACATTGGGATTGCCAGACCACAGCAAGCCCTTCCAACTGTATGTGCATGAACATAACCAGACTGCAACAGGAGTACTAATCCAGAACTTTGGCTCACGGCCAAGGTCGGTGGCCTACCTATCCAAACAACTTGACCCTGTGGCCTGCGGCCTACCCCATGCCTGAAAGCAGTGGCAGCCACCGCAATGCTAATAGCGGAAGCAGATAAGCTGACACTAGGACAGGTTCTTCATGTCAAAGTGCCACATGCGGTCAAAACCCCACTCGATGTGAAAGGAAGTTACTGGTTCAGCAATAGCCGGATGATGAAGTACCAAGCCATGATGTGTGAGAATCCACGGGTTCATCTGGACCTCATCACTACCTTAAACCCAGCAACACTACTGCCTGACTGTGAAGAGGATCCAAATCACAAATGCCTCCAAGTCATGGAAGAAGTATTCAGTAGCAGACCAGACCTGAAAGACGTACCCCTAGACAAATACGATCTGCAGTTATTTACTGATGGTAGCAGTTACATGTGTGATGGGAAGAAAGTCTCCGGCTATGCGGTTGTCTCAGGAGAAAAAGTTATCGAGGCGAACCCCCTGCCAGACCATACATCAGCGCAATTGGCTGAAATAACAGCCCTGACCAGGGCCCTCGAAATCTCAGAAGGAAAACGAGTGAATATCTACACAGATTCCAAATACGCCTTCATGACTGTTCACGCACATGGTGCCCTCTACAAGGAAAGAGGCCTGCTCACTTCATCAGGGCAACAAATCAAGTATGCAGCTGAGATCACAGCCCTCCTGGAGGCTGTGTGGAAACCAAGTGCAGTCAGTGTAATGCACTGTCGTGGCCACCAGAAAGGTCATGATGAAATCCCAAAAGGCAACAGGCGTGCTGATCAAGCCGCGAAAGCTGCAGCTAAACCAATGATTTCTCCTGATTATGTCTCCAAGGTTATGTTCTGCAAAAAAAGAAGAAGATCAACTCCCCATGCCAAACTACGATTTCTATATGAATTGGAGAAGATTTGATCCAAAAGGCGAATTCATTGAAACAATTTTACAAAAATGGCACGACAATTATGAGCTACTGGAAGGAAACCATGATTATATCCAGTGGCTGTTCCCGACACGATCGCAAGGCCGGAATTTCCACTCCTCGCTAGACTTGTGCACTGATTTTTTTTTCGGTTCGATTCGGTTCGATTCGTTCGGATGTTTAAAATTTTGATTCGGCTCGTTTCGGCCGATTTCTGTTTCGATTTGGTTCGGTTCGGCTCGTTTTTCGTATACATTTTTTTTTAGGAATATCGACCATTTTTCGTGTTTTCGGGTCACTCTGCTCGTTTTTTGTATCGACTTTTCGTGATTTCGGAAATTTTCGTTTTCTTCGCAACGTCTGTTCTCCTCGTTTCAAAGTGTCTAACTCTATTCGTTTTGACGTAAACTACTATGGTTTACTTTTTTTATACTTTATATATTTTTTTATAATTAATTTTTGGTTTGTTTTTCGGATCCGATAATTCATTCTGTCGATACGATAATTCTGGCGATTCTATCGTGGTTTTTTTTATTAAATAAAGAACCTTTTTTTCTTATGAATATACATTTCACAACTTTATTTATTCATATTAAAATGGTATGAAAGCCAAGGAACAAAAAAAATTAACAAAACGATTTAGAAAACGCTAAACTGACCCGAATGCCGCAAGAAACAAGTGATACGCATTTACAAATACAAAATTTACAGAATCAACGATATAACCGATAATAGTTAAATATACGATGTCCAGAATTACCGAAATGGAACCGAAATCACGAATGGAACCGAAATCATGAATAGAGCAAAAATAAATTTCGATTTGACACATTTCAAGTCCATTAGAAAAATCCGAAATTTTTTCGTTTCGGCTCGGAAAACTTTTCGGATCTGTCGGCTTTCGGGTCCGATCCGATTCAGAAATTCGGCCGAATCCGAAGACATGAATCGGGAAATTTCGTGAAAATTCCGAAATTCCGAAACCCGAAATGCACATCCCTACTCCTCGCCTCTACACCCCCGAGAAGCACGCCTCATGAGTGACACCTCAGAAGTTCAGCAAAGACTACGCACAGCTTACAAGATGATGCTGAAATTCTTTGGTGTAAAATTAGTGGGGGAGGATGGAGAAAATACAGAAGTGATCGAAGTTGAACGAGCAGAAAATTTCACTGCACGTTTTGACAATTTAAATGCCAATCCTCATAACAATTTAAGGATCACGAGGATACTGCTGAGCTTGGGAGAACTAGGAGCACAAGAATACCAAGCCCCTTTGGTAAGGTTCTTTCTCAAAGAGACCCTTATTAAAAATAAGCTACCAAGGATGAAGAAAAGTGTGATGAATTTCTTTATACCAGCAGTGAAAGACAGGGAGGAGAGACAAGATCTGCTGTTCTTTGCCTGGCGATATTATTACCCAAAAGAAGAATTCATATGGGGAAACCAGGAGGAGCTTGGAAAATACAAAGCAACACCAGTGGTGGCTGCACTCCTACCGGCGCCACTGATGGAATGGACACCCGTGTACTCAGAAAAAGAGAAGAAGAGGCTATCAGAAGAACAAGGTGCATATGGAGAAGATGGATGGTTCCAGTTGGAGAATAGACAAATAGTCCTGCCAGCAACATAAGCACCTGAAATTGTGAGAGCATTTCATGCAAGTACTCATGGAGGAAGGGAAATGATGGAGCAACAGCTGGAGCCACATTTTTACGTGCCAGGGTTGTCCGTAGTCTGTAAAGCAATAGCCCAGCAGTGCGTGACATGTGCCAAGAATAATCCGAGAAAAGGCCCATCTCAACCTCCAGGGAAGCAGCCAATCGGGCTGTCCCCAATGGCATCATTGCATATAGACTTCACAGTGCTACCATCCTGCAAAGGATACAAATATCTATTAGTGATGGTGTGCACCCTTACAGGATGGGTGGAGGCCTTCCCCACAAGGACGGAGAAGACAATGGAAGTAGTGAGAAGTCTAATGAAAGAAATAATACCACGTTATGGACTTCCCCTCGAAATAGGGTCAGACAATGGCCCAGCTTTTGTGCAGAACTGTTTGCAGCAGCTCGCCCACCTGTTGGGCATCACCTGGAAGCTACATACAGCCTACAGGCCCCAGAGCTCAGGAAAAGTTGAGCGAATGAACCGTACAATAAAGACTTTGATGTCCAAACTGTGCCAAGAAACATCACTAGGCTGGTTGGATGTACTGCCGATAGTTTTATTGCACATTAGGTGCAACCCAACCCCCCAATTGAAGCTAAGTCCGTACGAACTCATGTTTGGACGGCCTACCCCTCTAATTAATGGATTAAGGGGGGACCTTCGGGAATTGGGTGAAACTAAGCTAAATGAACAGGTTGTGTTGTTGGGGAAATCAATGCAAAAGCTAAATACTTGGGTGGGAGATAATTTACCTCACTTTTTATATCCCCCACTGCATAAGTATTATCCAGGTGACTTAGTTTGGGTGAAGGAGTGGAAAAATGACCCCCCTAGGCCCAAAATGGAGAGGTCCTTACCTTGTCCTGTTATCAACCCCTACAGCAGTGAAAGTTGCCAAGGTGGTCCCGTGGATACATCACTCCAGACTGAAGGCAGCCGCAGCCAATCCTGATCCAGAGTGGAAGGCTGTCCCCAACGAGACCAATCCATTGAGGCTAAAGCTGACAAAGACCACAGTCTCGAGCACCTAAAAGACTCAACAAGTGGGTGTTATACAAAATACAAAATAGTAAAAGGCAAGATATTAACACAAGACCAAATATACAGATTAACAGAAAAATAAATATGTAGGAAATAAAATCATTATTTTACATGTTTACAGGTGCATTTTGTATTGAGGTATGTTAATAGGGAAGTCTTAAGGGACTTTAGACTGGGGGAAGATTTGACGGTGTCTGGGAGGTTATTCCATATTTGCGGTGCTCTGTAGGAAAATGAGGATCGAGCCACTTTATTTTTGTATTGCGGTATTCCAAGTAAGGTGCTGGTCCTGGATCTGAGGTTATAGGATGAGGGAACTGCCGGGGGAAGCAGCCTATTCAGGTAGGGTGGTAGCTTCCCAGAAAAGCTCTTAAACACTAGGTTGGAAAGGTGAAGGGTGCGTCTAGAGTCCAGTGATGGCCAGTTTAGTTCTTTTAACATGTCAAAATGGTGTGTCATGTAGTTATTATTATTATTATTATTCTTTATTTATAAAGCGCCAGCATATTCCGCAGCGCTGTACAATAAGCACAGTATAGACAGGGTTACAATACATTGAACAACATTTGACAAACAGTACAGGAGGAGATGAGGGCCCTATTCCCGTAGGAACTCACAATCTAGGAGGGTTGGGGTTGGAAATAGGAGGAGAGGACTGTAAGGTGAGAGTGATTGATGGTTGTGTCAGTGAGTTGGGTGGTAGACTTCCCTAAATAGGAATGTTTCAAGGGAGCGTTTGAAGGAAGAGAAGTTAGGGGAAAGTCTGACAGTACGAGGGAGAGCGTTCCAGAGAGTAGGGGCTGCCCGTGAGAAATCCTGCAGTCTATCATGGGAAGAGGTGATGCGGGGAGAAGCTAGGCGCAGGTCACTGTTTGACCTTAGGGAGCGGGCTTGGGTGTATTTGGTGATTAGTGAGGACAGGTAGTGGGGAGCTGAGTTAGTGAGGGTTTTGTAGGTAAGGATAAGGATTTTGAACTTAATTCTGCAGTGGATGGGGAGCCAGTGAAGGGACTCGCAGAGGGGAGCGGCAGAGACAAAGCGGCGGGTGAGGTGAATTAGCCTGGCGGAGGCGTTCAGGATGGATTGTAGGGGGGAGAGGCGGGACAGAGGGAGGCCAGATAAGAGATTATTGCAATAGTCGAGTCGGGAGATTACCAGGGCGTGTATGAGTTGTTTTGTGGTGACAGCGGTAAGAAATGGCCGAATTCTGGAAATATTACGCAGTTGGTATCGGCAGGAGGAGGAAAGAGACTGGATGTGGGGGATGAAGGAAAGAGCAGAGTCAAGTGTAACTCCAAGACAGCGAACTTGGTTTGATGGGGAGATGGTGATACCCTCCACCGTGATAGAGAAGTCAGGAGGTGGGGAGGCATTGGAGGGAGGAATAAGTAGGAGCTCAGTCTTTGACATGTTGATCTTTAGGTGGTGGGAGGCCATCCAGGAGGAGATGCCAGATAAACAGTCACTGACTTTTGAGAGGACAGGGGGAGAGAGATCAGGGGTAGAGAGGTAGATCTGAGTGTCATCAGCGTAGAGGTGGTAATTAAAGCCAAAGCTGTTGATGATTTTGCCCAGGGAGGAGGTGTAGATGGAAAAGAGCAGAGGACCAAGGACAGAGCCTTGAGGTACATCAACAGATAGAGGCAATGAAGAGGAGGAGTTACCAGCAAAGGACACACAGAAGGACCTGTTGGATAAATAGGAGTCAACCCAAGCAAGTGCAGTGTCACCGAGACCCAGAGAGTTGAGGGTCTGTAGAAGGAGGGGGTGGTCTACAGTGTCAAAAGCAGCCGAGAGGTCAAGCAGGATGAGAATAGAATAGTGGCCGTGTTTTTTAGCAGTTAGGAGGTCGTTGGTGACTTTGGTGAGGGCAGTTTCAGTTGAGTGTAGGGGACGGAAGCCAGATTGCAGGGGGTCAAGTAGGGAATTGTAGGACAGGAAGAGGGAGAGGCGGTTGAAGACTAGTTTTTCTAAGAGCTTTGATGTGAAGGGAAGCAGGGATACAGGGCGGTAGTTGGATGGAGAGTTGGGGTCTAGGGATGGTTTCTTTAGTAAATGGGTAACTAGCGCGTGTTTGAAGGCGGATGGAAAGGAGCCAGTGGAGAGAGATAGGTTGAAGATGTGTGTGAGAGCAGGGGTGAGGGAGGAGGAGAAGGGAGGAATTAGATGTGAGGGAATGGGGTCGAGCGGGCACATGGTGAGATTTGAGGAGGACAATAAGGAATTGACTTCCTCCTCAGTGGCTGGGAGGAAGCGGCAGAGGGTGGCAGAGGGGACCTGTGGGAGTGGAGGTGGCAGATAACTATCTTGTGTTGGGATGTTGCTTCTGATAGTTAGAGTTTTACTGAGGAAGTAGTCTGCCAGGTCTTGAGCGCTGAAGGCAGCTGAGTTACATTGTAGCACAAAGCGACAGAATGAGTTATACAATGTAGTAAGTTTCTGGAGGTGTGTTTGCAGGGCGGCTGCATACACTACATCTCCGTATTCAATGGCTGGCATAAGCATTTGTTGTACAATCTGCTTTCTTACCGCGGGGCTCAGGCAGGATTTGTTTCTGTACAGGGCACCTAGTTTGGGGTAGAGTTTAGATGAGAGTTTTTCGATGTGGGGGCCAAAAGATAGATTTGGGTCTAACCACATACCTAGGTATTTGAGAGAAGTGACTGTGGTCAGCGTGCCATTTGATTTTGTCCCAACACATAGATGGGGTATTTGCAATTTGTGTAATTTAGGTGCGGTTCCAAAGAGCATTGTAACAGTTTTGTCAGTATTTAGAAAAAGTTTGTTATTTGCGATCCACTTTTCTACCCCTGTGAATTGTTCTTGCAGCACTGCTTCCAGCTGTGGGAGATTTGGTTTGCTGGTATAGATTACAGTGTCGTCTGCGTACATGTGTACAGTTGAAGCTTTGCAGACATTGGGCAGATCGTTTATGAATATTGTGAATAGCAGGGGGCCAAGTATCGAGCCTTGGGGTACACCGCACATGACTGGGAGGGGAAGGGAAGTGCTGTCAGAAATGGACACAAATTGAGACCTATCAGACACATATGATTGGAACCAGGTTAACGTACTATCACCAATACCAGAGTTTTTAAGCTTTTGTAATAGGATGCCATGGTCTACTGTGTCAAAAGCCTTGGCAAAATCAAGGAAGATGGCTCCAGTTAGATTTCCTTGTTCCATGCCTGCTTGGATATCATTACAAACTTTTAAAAGGGCAGTTGTAGTTGAATGGTTTGGACGAAAGCCTGATTGATCTGGGGTTAAATAGTTCTGATACTGATAATAATCACGTAATTGAGTATAGACACATTTTTCCAGAATTTTTGACATTACAGGGAGCAGTGATATTGGGCGGTAGTTGGATACCAAAGTATTGTCTCCACTTTTATGGATAGGTACCACCCTTGCAGTCTTCCAGAGTTTGGGTATGTATCCAGTCACCAGTGATTCATTAATCAGGGTTGCGACAAGTTTTGCAATTGCTGGTGCACTGATTTTCAGCAGCATTGCTGGGATTTGATCAGGTCCAGACTGGTATTTCATTTTTTGGTTATGGAGATGTTTAGTGATGGCACTGACAGGCACTGGTCTAAAACTGAATTTCTCTGGGTTACGGGGTCTTTGCACTGTTGGTGGGGCCTGACCTGCGTGCGGCCTTTCTGATTGCGTGTCATTTCCTAGCTTAGCAATCAGGGTGGTGGCGCATCCAACAAAATAATTATTAAAAGCATTTGCTACATCTAGGGGGTGTTGTACAGTTTGGTTGTTTACTTTTAAAGCAGCCAGTTGGGAGTGGACGGGGGGTGCTTGTATGTTACTTATGATTTTCCAAAAATTTCTGGGGTTTGATATGTTATTGTTTAAATTTTCATTGAAGTATTGGGCTTTAGCCATTTTTGTTTGTTTTGTGCATTCATTCCGCATTTTCGGTATTCACAGTGATCGTTCATGGATCCAGTACTCTTGAACTTTGACCACAGGGAGTCTCTAAACTGGTACATATGCGTGAGGTCAGCTGTAACCCAGGGGAGGTGGGCCCCTTTTACTCGCACTTTGCGCAGTGGGGTATGGGTGTGCCAGACTTTCAGGAGCTCGGCTTGAAAGTATTCAATTGCACAGTCCAGGTCTGGGATTAGGTTTAGTCTGTACCAGGGGAGCTGTTTGAAATCATTTAAGAAGGATTCAAGATTAAATTTCTTGAAAGACCTGGTGATTATTACCTTTGGTGGACATTTTATGGCCCTTATTTTGCGCACACAGTACACTAGGCAGTGATCACTGAAACTGTTAGCGAGAACGCCTGCCTCCTGTATTCGATCAGGACATGAAGAGAGAATCCAGTCCAGCAAGGTGTGGTTAGGGATTTTCATATTAATGCGAGTGGGGGAGGAGATTAATTGTGTTAGCTGCAAAGCCTTAAACAGTGAGCAGTGTTTATTGTTTTTAGGATTCAGCCAATCAACATTAAAGTCGCGGAGGACCAGCAGTTCGCTTTTTTGGTTTTGAGCGACTAATTTACTAAGAATTTGGGTTATGTCAGAAAGGGATTACACTGGGGAACTTGGTGGGCGGTAAAATCCAGCAACAATAATTGTTTTACTGAATGGGATCTCAATAGTACCAGAAAGGAAATCAAATGTGGCCGGGGAGCTAGGATTCTGCAATGGGGCGAACTTTATGGAGTTGTCAACATAGATAACAATTCCCCCTCCTCTCTTAGCTCTGTCCTTTGACAGCTTTTTTCTTTCTGGGCCTCAAAATTAACATCCCCATTGCGATCTGGACCACAGGTTTTGTTTGAGGATGCACAAATGAGACTTACAATTTTTTTTAGTTTTGCTTTGTTCTTTTCTAACAATACATTTTCCCATTCTCTTTTGGTGTACCCACACGTTATAGTTTTTTAAAGAACAAATGGAGCTCTTTTGATGCAACCTGAATGTACACATAATGAATTATTCAGTATCAAAAAATATATAAAAAAAGCGATTTTTGTAACACAATTTATTAATTGTATGTCTACCCCTAAATTTCCCCTAAATCGCTTCCACAAAGAATACAAAACTTCACGAAAAAATAACTCCTTAAGAGTGAATAAATAATAATGTTATTGACTGTTTAAAAAACAGGAGACTTCACCATAGAATAAACCCTGTAGGGTAGAGAATGCAGTTGATGGCTTTTCTGTATTGTAGCTTATAGTTTAGGCTTAAAACGCAAGTAAAGAAAATCACTAGGGATACTAAATGCACTTTACTACAAATGTAACAACAGTGAAATATTGTTGAAAGTTGAATATAGGGAAAACCAGATTTTTTGCATATATTACATGATTGCTATGTGACATGTTCAGAAAAAGAAGTATAGATAAAGGGAAATGTTGTTTTAATAGATGTATTACTACATTTTAGTCATCGTCTACCAGCATAATGTTATACATATGAATGCATAGTGGTGTACTTTAGCTGTCATTTATCATAACAGCACTTATTTAACCCTTTCTAAAACAGCTAGGGGTTATACAGAGAGAGACGATCTGCATCCTGTAATACATAAATACAGAAAAAATGGCGTCGCGCCCATACTCACTTATTTTTGGAGCGGCGGCAACTGCCAGGAGTAACAGCCCAGTAAATGTATAAAACATAACAAGGAAGGAGAGTGTCATCTGCGCTCATTCCTATGTGTTCCATGTACAACAAAATGAGGTTTTGTTTGTTTCAATGGCCATTGCAACGTAAGCCCACTCGCCACTTCAAGGCACCTCTTTAGAGTGGGTACCTAACAATTGTAACCAAAAGGCCGCTCTACTGAGCAGCTCCAAGCCCCTCCAGCTGCTTTTCAGCAAGGAGAGACAAAGATGGTGGGTTTTATTTATACACGCACCAAGCACTTCCCATTTGGGATCAAAAACAAAAACATGGAAAGAGGAACAGCTGCAAAACGACGGACTGGTGTTACAAGCATGATATACATAAATACAGAAAAAATGGCGTCGCGCCCATACTCACTTATTTTTGGAGCGGCGGCAACTGCCAGGAGTAACAGCCCAGTAAATGTATAAAACATAACAAGGAAGGAGAGTGTCATCTGCGCTCATTCCTATGTGTTCCATGTACAACAAAATGAGGTTTTGTTTGTTTCAATGGCCATTGCAACGTAAGCCCACTCGCCACTTCAAGGCACCTCTTTAGAGTGGGTACCTAACTATTGTAACCAAAAGGCCGCTCTACTGAGCAGCTCCAAGCCCCTCCAGCTGCTTTTCAGCAAGGAGAGACAAAGATGGTGGGTTTTATTTATACACGCACCAAGCACTTCCCATTTGGGATCAAAAACAAAAACATGGAAAGAGGAACAGCTGCAAAACGACGGACTGGTGTTACAAGCATGATATACATAAATACAGAAAAAATGGCGTCGCGCCCATACTCACTTATTTTTGGAGCGGCGGCAACTGCCAGGAGTAACAGCCCAGTAAATGTATAAAACATAACAAGGAAGGAGAGTGTCATCTGCGCTCATTCCTATGTGTTCCATGTACAACAAAATGAGGTTTTGTTTGTTTCAATGGCCATTGCAACGTAAGCCCACTCGCCACTTCAAGGCACCTCTTTAGAGTGGGTACCTAACAATTGTAACCAAAAGGCCGCTCTACTGAGCAGCTCCAAGCCCCTCCAGCTGCTTTTCAGCAAGGAGAGACAAAGATGGTGGGTTTTATTTATACACGCACCAAGCACTTCCCATTGGGATCAAAAACAAAAACATGGAAAGAGGAACAGCTGCAAAACGACGGACTGGTGTTACAAGCATGATATACATAAATACAGAAAAAATGGCGTCGCGCCCATACTCACTTATTTTTGGAGCGGCGGCAACTGCCAGGAGTAACAGCCCAGTAAATGTATAAAACATAACAAGGAAGGAGAGTGTCATCTGCGCTCATTCCTATGTGTTCCATGTACAACAAAATGAGGTTTTGTTTGTTTCAATGGCCATTGCAACGTAAGCCCACTCGCCACTTCAAGGCACCTCTTTAGAGTGGGTACCTAACAATTGTAACCAAAAGGCCGCTCTACTGAGCAGCTCCAAGCCCCTCCATGCATCCTGTAATGTCACACAGGGAATTTCCCTATACGGTGACATTTTGTGGCCATTCGGCTATTCAGAGAGCAGGCAGTTCGCCAGGTTTTGGCAAACTGCCTGCAAGTATGGTGCCTGTTCTATGGCAGTGAAATTCCCCATAGAGAAGCAATGGTTGATATATTCAGAAAACACCGAACAGCAGGGAAAAGTTGCCAAAGTGCCCTGCTGTTCTGTGTTTTCATTCAGGAGGTTTATTCAGGCGTACCCCACAGGCTTCAATGTTAAAAATACTCCCGTTTTAATACAATTTCTAATAAAATGTTTATTATTTTAATCTGCAGTAAAAAGTCTATTTAATGATTCTTTTTTTAGGATCTTTTAGGCATTTTTCAGGATTTTTTTGGCAAAATATTTTTTCCATTGTTTTTTTAAAGTGTCTTTTCTTTTTTCTGTAACAGACCTTTTTATTATCATTATAGGACCTTATATGTAAATTCCAGGCATTTTCATTCAGTAGTTTTTTGCAAGCAGCGATTCAATTTTGACACTTTCAAGAGTATTGTTTTTTAGTTTTTTTATACCTTGCTCGTCAGCTTGTCGGCTTTTTCCGGCAGCTGGTCTACGCTGTGATCAGTGGCTTGTCGACTTTTTCCAACATGTTCAGCGTGCTTTTGCAGCGTTCCGGTGGGTTTTTGGTTGGTTTTTGGCAGGTTTGTAGTGGGCTCTCCCTGAACTCTGGGGACCCTGCGGTGAATGCTAAATGCAAGGTGGGGAACTTTGATTCCCAGAACTGCAGGGAACGAGAGAGCACCGAAATGTCGAGGACATAATAATGAATAACCCCCAGCTGTATTTCTATTTTTTTCTATCTTTTTGTGCTCTTCTAGTGTGTAATAAAAAATAAATATGTGTATAGTTTCATACTCACCACAGTCAAAAGTCAAAGGACCCCTTATTCCCCTATTTTACATATACTGTAAATAGCCAAAATAATGTAGTGGCACTGAACAGTGTTTAAACAAGTGAAATATATATATATATACCACAAGGACCCCTGAATACAGTCAGGTTGTCCCATTAAAACAGTATTTCTCTACTCTTCCATTTGTTGAAAAAACAGGACATAGAGGAATATACAGGGTTATTCAGAGAGCTCTCTGTTTCGACGCACATAAGCGAGTCAGATTCACTGACCCTGTAGTGAATTCAGCATTCACTGAAGGGTCCCCGAAGTGTGGCGAATCGGCCGCTGAACACCGCTGCCAACCTGCTAGCCGCTGCTGCCAACCTGTCGGACAGCCGCCGCAAACCCACCGGCCGCCCAACCCATTGGACAGCCAACCAACTGGACAGCTGCCATAAACCCGTCAGACAGCCACCAAACACACCCACAAGCAGCCGACGACCTGCCGAACACAGCGCCGACCAGCCACAGAAAAAAGCCAACAAGCCATAGGACTGGTAAAAAAAAAAATGAAATCGAAACTTTGAAACGCTGCTTGCAAAAAAACTACTGGACGAAAATGTCTGGAATTAACATATAAGGTCCAATGAATAATAATAAAAAGATCTGTTACAGAAAAAACTCTATTTTAAAAAAATTGCGAAGAAAATGCTGAAAAAGTCCTACAAAAAAAAATACCTTTTGCAGCAGACTAAAAGAATAAATGGTTTAATAGATATTGAATAAAAACAGGAACATTTTTAACCCTTTCACTGCTGAGGCATTTAACCGCTGAGTGCTGAGCTAATTTTTACCGGTTTCGCTCATCATGTTTAAACGCGAATTGAAGTCACATTTTATTATATGACCCAGACATATTATATATCTTTCTTTCCGGCAGACATGACAGATTCATAGTATATCATTTTTATATGTATACATCATGTCCTGTCTGTGTATTATAACAAAAAATGCAATAAAATTAGAATTTTTAATCTTCTACAGCATGTAAAGTGTTTTTTTCACATTTTATCACATGAGCGTTTGCGGTTATATTTTCTATGGGGTGCGCTTGTACAAAAATTAGAAATGGGGACTCATTACATTTTTTGGGGGGCAATTACGTGATTTTTAGCAAACGCACCCTATAGAAAAAAATCATTAGTGCAGCATCATTGTTCACATTATAATTGAAATGTGAACAATATTGCTGCATTAATAAAAACAACACACAAAAAAATAAACATGTATTTCTTTATTTTTTTAATTTATTTATTTATTTATTTATTTATTTTTTCTAATTTTTGTTTTACTTTGCACATGGTCATGTTTGGTATCATTCGAAAGGCCATGCTCACAGCAAGATCTGGCAAGTCGGATTCGCAGAGGGAGACTGGGGACTTTTTTCCCCAGTCTCTCTCTGCTCCCAGTGGCAAGAAGGAGCGGATGGAGCTGCTGTTCTTGCCGCGGGATGGGAGGATCCAATTTTTGGGGGATTTTCTGCTGGTGCTGATAGATTAACTTCCAAGTTAATCGCAGCAGGACGATAATTAGCATTAGTACTTTGTAATCCTAACGCTAATTAACACCTTGCGCTCCCATGTTAAGCATAGGAAGTGCAAAGAACAGTAAGCTCACGCTGAAGAGTGCAAGATCTGAATCGCTAACGGGTTTTATAACCTGATAGCGTTCAGATTTTAATATGGTGCACCTGTCACATCCCCGGCTCCTGCGGTGCTCCCTGGGGGGTCTGGACACCCGGCGGCGTCGCTGGCTGGCCAGGTGCCAGGAGTTCGGGCTGACCGGCGGTGCCTGGAGGGGCGGGACTTGGCATGGTGAGGCGGAGCCACCGGTTTTAAAAGCAGGGCACGAGATTCTGCTCGTCGCCCTGACGTGGAGTCATTCCCGCATCGCCAGCTGCATTCACTTTGTGTCTCAGTGTTTACCTTGCCTAGTTGCCGTTATTGCCTGTATGAGGACCCCGCTTGTGTTTGACCCAGACTGTCTGTTTGACCATTCTCTCTCTAACTCCCTTTGTATACTCATCGTGCTCTCTGCGGAGACTGAGTGTATGTGCAGGATTAACACACAACCTGCGATTGTAGGCCTGCCCTGCAGAGTGCTGAATCCATTGAACCCTCATTCTACCTTGCTGAGACAATGTATATGGGTGTCCTCTCTGCTGCCAACCCTGCCTGTATGTCTACCACCTCTGTTGCCAACCTTGCCTGTATGACTACCCCCTCTGGTGCCAACACGGATTTAACTTTTGACCACGCTTATGTTAACCCATGTTGTATGACACTTCTGCACTATCTCTGTCCATGCATAGTCAACCTATTTTTTCTCAGTAGACACTTGTTCACAAAATCATTTGCTACTGAGGGGTATTTAGTATTGGTGTTCTGTCTGACCTCCCTGGCTGGGAGTGCTAGGATGATCAGTTCCAGACTGCTGGAAAATAGAGAATCACAGAGGTCTGTCCAAAAGGATCCAAATCAATGTTTTCAGGGGTGAGCGCCATAGCGAACATGACAGCACCCACGCTAGAGCGCTCAGTGCTAACGATAACGCTGACGCAGATGAGCACTAACGTTAGCGTTAGGATTGTAATATGACTCATAGGCTGGGGTAAGACCAGCGCACTTTTAACGTGCGTTCTGGCGCACTTAATCACGGCCGCACTAGCAGCAAATGACGGGCAATGACAGCCAATATACGAAGTACGGTCGCACGAAAGTCCGGCCGCGCAATGCAAGTGGAAAATGAACGCATTTTTTCGAGAACGCAGAACCGCTAGTACGGACGTACAGAGTGCGCTGCGCCCGCTAGCGGTGTGTGTGTGTGATTTGGAGACGTCAGACCCTGCTCATGTCCGGCCAACATAACGTCCAGACGCAAAAAGTTTCCTGGTTTGGATTCGTAAAACATCACGCACGAAAATGCGCATCGTATGACCGTTTTCGCATATTCCGTGAAAAAATACATCAATGCGTTCGGACGCACATTTTTACGTTCGCGTGTAAAAATGCTTTCGTTTGACCCTAGCCATAGTGTGTATGAGTGTATCGCAGAGCACCACAGCAACAAAACTCACAGCAATATGCAGTGTGTATGAGTGCATCACAGAGCTCCACAGTAATAAAACTCACAGTGATGTGCAGTGTGTATGACCGTATCACACAGCTCCACAGTGCAGCATCTATGTTCACATTATAATTGAAAAGTGAAAATTAGTGTTGCATTTGAAAAGGAAAAAAAAAGGATTTATTTATTTGTGTTCTGGGCTTTCCAATGATATCTCACATGACCTTCTAGCTGCTATTGGTCCATAGATAGGGGGGTCGAAACCACCCTTATATGTCCTCCATAGCAAATTCCCTACCCGGCAGGGGGGAAAGTCCCGCTTCTGACATCATCGCACTGATGCGCGATAGCGTCAGTTTGCTGGCTCACAGTAAAATGCGGCGTGTATAAGTGTATCACACAGTTACACAGCAATAAATCTCAGTAATATGCAGTGTTTCTGAGCGTATCACACAGCTACACGGCAATAAAGCTCACACCAAGGTTTTGTGGTCTGTAACGATCTTTGGAACCCTCCAACAGATATCTCCATTCCGTCAATGTTGATACTACAGCCAGCAATTCCCTATTACCAACATCATAATTTTTCTCCGCAGAAGACAATTTCCGGCAGCAAAATCCACAAGGATGCAATGGTTTGTCGGGAGTCTCTTTTTGAGACAAGACAGCACCTATGCCAATCTCTGAGGCATCTACCTCCAACTGGAATGGGAAGCCTGGATCAGGATGTCGGAGTACCGGTGCAGTTGTGAATGCTTGTATTAACGCCTCGAATGCTTGCATGGCCTGGGTGTTCCATTTATGGGTCTGGGCACCCTTTTTAGTCATGGCTGTTACAGGAGAGACCATGGTTGAGAAGATTTTTATAAATCTCCTATAATAGTTTGTGAACCCCAGAAACCGCTGGATTGCCTTTAACCCCTGGGGGAGAAATTTCATACATTAGGTTATCACACAACCCCTCAGTAAAAGCTAAGGTCAGTGCTTCGTTAGTCCACTGTAACTCTGAGGCTATAGTCTTAAATTCGATGGCATAGTCAGAGACCCTACGGTGACCCTGCCTGATACGAAAAAGGGCTCTCCCAGCATTTGTCGCTCATCTGGTAAGATCAAACGTACATTTCAACTCCCGCATTCACCCCTCATAATCATGAAAGATATATTTTTTCAATTCCCATAGAGGAGTAGCCCAGAGTAAGGCGTTGTCAGACAGATGATTAATCACATACCCCACTTTAGCTCTTTCAGACAAAAATAACCCAGGATTTAGCTCAAATATAATATCCAATTGGTTCAGGAACCCCCGACATGTACCTTGTGTTCCGTCATACCTAAAAGGTGCTTTTAGGCTTACATGAGGTCTTTCCATGACAGCAGGAGCAGGAGTAACTTGTAATGGAGGTGATGAAGGAACACGGCCTGGCTGAGACAGGAGCATATGCAGAGCCTGGGCAAACTAATCCATACGATGTTCCTGCTCCTCCTGTTTAACCGCCATTTTAGACAACTGGGTAGACAGGTCTGTGGGATCCATTGGCCCTGTCGTAATGTCACGGATCCCCCCCTTGAACTGTGATGCTGGTCCCTGTACACAAAATCCTGTCTATCTCTCCGATCCTTGAATGGTCGATAAACTCTCCTATCTGCAGGGATTTACAACCAGCAAGGGTTAACATGCCCCAGAGTAGCAGTATCGTATAGGCCCTGTAGGTGTAGGCCTTAACAATGTAGTTTCTAGATAGAGCAAGGTTAACAGGTCTAAACAGATCAGAATACAAATCGTGGTTCTCAGATATAGCAGTGCAGGGATGTGCATGACTGTTTTTTTTTTGGTTTTGTTTTTTTTTCGGGTGTTTTTTTTTTCGTTTTGGATCATTTCAGACAGTTTTTCTTTCGCTTCGGATCGATTCGGTGATTCGGTGATTCAGATCGTTCTGCGATCCGGATCGATTCGGTGATTCGTAACGATTCGGATCAGTTAGTTTCATATTTTTTATGAGTTATTTCGTTTTTTAGGCATTTTTTGGGTGAAATTTTAGGTTTTCTAACTTTTTAAAGACACAAGACTTTTTAACCTATAGGTTTCAATGCAGCATATGAATCCCCACACTGCGGGGCAGCACCTCACTGCAGTATAATTAATGCAGCATATGAATCCACACAATGCTGGGAAGCGCCTCTCTGCAGTATAATTAATGCAGCATATGAATCAACACACTGCTGGGAACTTCCGGATTCCGGCGGATTGCTGCGCCCCCCGGTGCGGGCTGACATCTTGGATGGTGGCGCGATGACATCTAATACAGGCGCCCCCCCGCATGTGCGGAGGAAGCGCCTGAAAGGGAGGGGGGTCCTTCGGACCTCTCTCCCTCCCGATCGACGGGGGGCAGAGGGTTAATCCAGGCACTGTTTGGAAGGGCACATCCTGCCCTTCCAATCGGTGGCTGTGATTAACCCCTGGGGAGCCGGATCACGAATCGGCGCTGAAAAGCGCCGGTTCGTGATCCTTTCCCGGAACTCCCCCTGAGGACTGGCATCATCGTGCATAGCACGATGACGCCAGTCCTGGAGTTAACCCCTAGCTGCCACCAATGGTGGAGATAGGGGGTTCCAATGAACCCCCTATCTCCCGATCCGTGTCAGCTAGGGGTTAATTTTTGATATCGTTGGATCGGCCAGAGCATGGCCTTTCCAACGATACCAAACATGAGCATGAAAAATGTTTTTTTTAAAAAATAAAAAATAAAAATAAAAAAATATATATATTTTAAAAAAAATTCTAAAAAAAACAAACAAGTTTTTTTTTTGTTTTTGTTTTGTTAATGCAGAAATATTGTTCCCATTTCAATTATAATGTGAACAATAATGCTGCACTAACAATTTTTGTATGCGGTACGTTTGTTAAATAAAGCAAAATTTTCCCCAAAAAAAAATGTAACGAGTCCCCATTTCTAATTTTTTTAACAAGCGCACCCCATACAAAATATAACCGCAAACGATCGCATGTTAAAATGTGAAAAAAAACACTTTACACAAAATAAATTATTGAAAATTCTAATTTTATTGCATTTTTTGTTATAATATACAGACATGACATAACGTATACATATAATAATGACATATTATGAATCTGTGGAGTCTGCCGGAAAGAACGATATATAATATGTCTGGGTCATATATCAAAATATGGATACAAAACGCGGTTAAACATGATGAGTGAAAGCGGTAAAAATTACCTCAGCACAGAGGTGTGAAAAGCCTCAGCAGCGAAAGGGTTAAAAACACACACCAGTTTTGGGTTTGCTGGTTTCAAGAAGCACTGCCTGATGTGAACCATGCCTCGCAGAAAAGAGCTCTCAGAAGACCTACGATCAAGAATTGTTGACTTGCATGAAGCTGGAAAGGGTTACAAAAGTATCTCCAAAAGCCTTGATGTTCATGTGTCTACGGTAAGACAGACTGTCTACAAATGGAGAAAGTTCAGGACTGTTGCTACTCTCCCTAGGCGTGGTCGTCCTGTAAAGATGACTGCAAGAGCACAGCGCAGAATGCTTAATGAGGTAAAGAAGAATCCTAGAGTGTCAGCTAAAGACTTACAGAAATCTCTGGCACATGCTAACATTTTTGTTGACACATCTACAATAAGGAAAACATTAAACAAGAATGGAGTACATGGGAGGACACCACGGAGGAAGCCATTGCTGTCCAAAAAGAATATTGCAGCACATTTGAAGTTTGCAAAAGAGCACCTGGATGTTCCACAGCACCTCTGGCAAAATATTCTGTGGACAGATGAAACCAAAGTTGAGTTGTTTGGAAAAAACACACAACACTATCAAGGTTATTCAGAGAGTGTGAAAAGCAGGAGAATAACTGGAGAATGACTGGAAAATGAAAAATTCTAGGTCAAAATAGCCGATTTGGAAAGTGAGATGAAAGGGAGAATTTTTCTGGTTTGGCTATTTTAACCTAGAATTTTTCATTCTCCAGTCATTCTCCAGTCATTCTCCTGCTTTTCACGCTCTCTGAATAACCCTGTATGTGTGAAGAAAAAAGGCACAGCACACCAACATCAAAACCTCATCCCCACTGTAAAACATGGCAGAGGGAGCATCATGGTTTGGGGCTGCTTTGCTTCCTCAGGGCCTGGACGGATTGTTGTCATTGATGGAAAAATGAATTCCAGAGTTTATCAAGACATTTTGCAGGAAAATGTAAGACCATCTGTCCGCCAACTGAAGCTCCCCAGAGGATGGGTGATGCAACAGGACAATGAACCAAAGCATACAAGTAATTCAACAAAAGAATGGCTTCAACAAAACAAAATACGCCTTCTGGTGTGGCCCAGTCAGAGTCCTGACCTCAACCCGATTGAAATGCTGTGGCATGACCTTAAGAGAGCGATTAACACCAGACATTCAAAGAATATTGCTACACTGAAACAGTTTTGTGAAGAGGAGTGGTCCAAAATTACTCCAGATCGTTGTGCAGGTCTGATCTGCAACTACAGGAAACGTTTGGTTGAGGTTATTGCTGCCAAAGGAGGGTCTACCAGTTATTAAGTCCAAAGGTTCACATACTTTTTCCACCCTGCACTGTGAGTGTTTACATGTTCTGTTCAATGCATACTTGGGTTCATACATCATTGTTGCCCAGGCGAGTCTTGACGTCCTTGGTATGCACACTCCTCAGTCTCCGAGTTCTTCTCCTTCTCCTTCTCCTCCTCCTCCTCCTCCTTCTCCTTCTCCTTCATTTCTTCGCAACCTGCACGTTTTGTATTTTACATGATACAAAAAAGGACTAATATCTGCAATAAAAAGCACAAATACATTGTGCAGACCGTATAACAATTTTAAACTATATAGGCCCCGCTTGAATGTCACTCACAAGATAATAAAATCATGTAGGCACATAACAAGTTTACCGCTCCTGGATGGATTTCAAATATGATGCTGGTAGGTCACCTCCTTACAGCTGGCTCATCTGGACCTTGGCGGGAACTTCCTTACAGCTTCCAGAAATCCCTAATGTGGATACTTCAATGACGGATTATGCCTGATAGATCTGAGAAAATAAAGAATAATTGTCGTGCTGCAGTCCCAGGTCCCTAGGTTTAAATACCAGAGGTTAGGTGAGTTTCACATCACACTGTAAATTCAGCAAACCAATATCATTTTCTGTATTTTAAACTGGACCTGCGTGTCCACTGACTGCTTTACATGTATGCCATTTGCAATGAGTTACACAGCACCTGCGTGTTTCGTGCTACCTGCTGGATCTACGTGTCCATCTTTCTCTTTTTTTCTACTTGTTTCACTTTTGAGCCTCTTTTCGTTTCTGGAAATTTGAAATTCTAATAAAAAAGTTATTACAGTAAACAATGACATGTCAGACCTTTCCCAGAATCCATAGTCCCCACATCTCCCAGCAGTTACTCCAAGTCCAGGTACCCCCAGTTCAGAGTGACTCTCATCACAATGTGATGTTTGGTTTATTTTAGTTTTTTACATTAATGATATTTTATTGTGTGGATATTTTGGGGAGTTTCCGGATATGAGATGGGTGTAAAAGGTTCCCCATTTACTTCATTTGTCTTAATTTAATTTATTATTTATCTTTTTATTTTACTGTTGTAATGGATTAATTTTGTTATTATGTGTATGAGGAAAGTGTATTATAAGAGCCTGTTGTAGAAGTTAAAACCATATTGGGTAAACTATTTGCAAAAATAATCCTTAGCATATCTAATATATAAACGTGAGCGTATGTTTGTGTCAAGCCCCGCCCAACTGTTTTGTTACTATGGTAGCAGAAAAGAACAAACACATGTCTAAGCCCTGTATCTGTATTAAAATTTAAACCCATCCTTTAAACTTTATCATTTAGCACTCTTATCAAAGACTGCAAAAAAATGTTTGGGAGGCATATGTGAGATGAATTAAAGTGAGATCTACAAGAAAAAAATTGAATTTAAAAGTGAACATTTGTATGTTTGGTTTAGGGAATTGTCAGGTGATGGATTAAATGACAGGTAAATCCACAAAATCAACAGTTGAATATAAATGTTTGGCAGACATATGTGAAAAGAATTGAAGTGAGATGCAGAACATTGTTTGCTCTCCATTATTTTGTGAAATATAGAGCTAAATTAAATCATTCAAGTTGCCTACCGGGACTAAAGTTTAAAAAAAATGCAACTAGAAAAACCATTGAAGAAGATTAACACAAAGCGAAAAAAATCAAAAGACAGTATAGCAATGTCGCCATACATCAACATGACATCTGAAGTGAAAATAAGAGGGAAAGACTCAGAACAGTATGAGCAAAAGAGAACACGGAGCAGCATGAGAGCCCATTACAAGAAGTGAGGGAAAGAGCAAATAAAAACCACGGGCAGTAGAGACCAAAGAACAGAAAGAAAACCAACTAAAGAAAGAACAAAAAAATTAAGGGCAGCAGAGACTACAGGGCAACATGAGACCCGACTTCAAAAACAAAGGGAAAGATCCAGTATTTCAAGGGGGCAAAACCTTACAATTTGTTGATAACAATTAACATGGCACAGAGCCAGTCAAGCAAAGTGCACTGGTATGAACTTGGAATCTCCATGTTTATCCCACGGCCAATTATATGTTGCCTTTTCTAGAGTGAGTTCTCCAAAACAATTGCTTACATTTACTCCAACTGAAAAACCACAAAATTTACAGGGTTATTCAAAAAGAGCCGAACTGGCCCCGAAATTGCACTGAATGGTGAATTTCCCCGTACGGTGCAATTTCGGAGCCAGTCGGCTATTTAAACCTGGCAATTTGCCAAATATTTGCCAAAAATTCACTCTCTGAACCCCTTTAGTTTATAAACAAGCAATACAATGACCAAGTACTTTACTTTTATTAAACTTTTCCTCCATAGATGTTCTTCTGATGAACAGTTATACAAGTTTTACGAAAAAGAATACAGTTGTAGAGGTGCTGATTATTAAACGCAATTATGTGTGGCTGCTGCCAACAGGGATACGCATAAAAAAACTCAACAAAATTGTGCACAAATAAATACAAAGGAAAAAAGGAGGGATGATCCTAATGGTGCATGAATGGATAATATTTAGTACTAGCTTTTGCCCGCGGCTTCGTGTGCATTTTAGAATTTGTTAAAATTGTTTTTTAAAAGAAACTTGAGTTTTTTTTGGTAGAACCCCCCTCCTCCCCACTTGCATTTTTGGAAAATTGTAAACAAGTGTTTTTTTATTTTTCAAGAGGAATGTAAGTGCCAAATTTCACACCTGTAACATCTTGGTTTTTGTAATATAGATATACTGATAAAAGTATTCAGACCCCTTTCCCTCGACCCCCCCTTATTTGGATTTGTGGAAAATGGCAAAACACATGTTTGGTTTTTAGTACGAAGATTGTAAATACCAAATTTCACACCTGTAACATCTTTGTTTTTTTGAAATATAGGTTTACTGATAAAAGTATTCAACCCCCATTTTTGCCCCCCTCCCACTGAATTTTTGGAAAATGGTAAAATAGGTTATTTTTGTTTCTCAAGATGAATCTAAATACCAATTTTCATGTCTGTAACATCTTCTGTTTTTGAGATGTAGGTATCCTGTTTAAAAGTATTCACCCCACTTCCCCCCCCACTTGGATTTTTGGAAAATGGTAGAACACGTGTTTCTTTATTTACAAAAGATTGTAATTACCAAACTTCACACCTGTAACATCTTGGTTTTTGTAATATAGATATACTGATAAAAGTATTCAGACCCCTTTCCCTCGACCCCCCCCCTTATTTGGATTTGTGTAAAATGGCAAAACACATGTTTGGTTTTTTGTACGAAGATTGTAAATACCAAGTTTAACACCTGTAACATCTTTGTTTTTTTGAAATATAGGTTTACTGATAAAAGTATTCAACCCCCATTTTTGCCCCCCTCCCACTGAATCTTTGGAAAATGGTAAAATAGGTTATTTTTGTTTCTCAAGATGAATCTAAATACCAATTTTCATGTCTGTAACATCTTCTGTTTTTGAGATGTAGGTATCCTGTTTAAAAGTATTCACCCCACTTCCCCCCCCACTTGGATTTTTGGAAAATGGTAGAACACGTGTTTCTTTATTTACAAAAGATTGTAATTACCAAACTTCACACCTGTAACATCTTGGTTTTTGTAATATAGATATACTGATAAAAGTATTCAGACCCCTTTCCCTCGACCCCCCCCTTATTTGGATTTGTGTAAAATGGCAAAACACATGTTTGGTTTTTTGTACGAAGATTGTAAATACCAAGTTTAACACCTGTAACATCTTTGTTTTTTTGAAATATAGGTTTACTGATAAAAGTATTCAACCCCCATTTTTGCCCCCCTCCCACTGAATCTTTGGAAAATGGTAAAATAGGTTATTTTTGTTTCTCAAGATGAATCTAAATACCAATTTTCACGTATGTAACATCTTCTGTTTTTGAGATATAGGTATGCTGTTTAAAAGTATTCAGCCCCCCCTTTTTTCACCCCCACTTGGGATTTTTGGAAAATGGTAAAACACCTGTTTTTATTTTCCAAGAAGACTGTAAATAAGAAATTTCACGTCTGTAACATCTTTGGTATTTGAAATATAGGTATAATGATAAAAATATTCAGACCCCTTTCCCCCGACCCCCCAATTGGATTTGTGGAAAATGACAAAAAACATGTTTGTTTTTTTTCACAAAGATTGTAAATACCAAATTTCACACCCGTAGCATCTTCGATTTTTGAAATATAGGTATACTGATAAAAGTATTCAACCCCTCTTTTTGCCCCCCCAAGGAATTTTCAGAACATGGTAAAATATGTGTTGTTTTATTTTTCAAGACAAATCTAAATACCAATTATAAGGACTGTAACATCGTCTGTTTTGGAGATACAGGTATCCTGTTTAAAATATTTAAAATATTCAACCCCCTTTTATCGCCCCCCCACTTGGATTTTTGAAAAATGGTAAAATACGTGTTTTTTTATTTTTCAAGACGAATCTAAATACTGATTTTCACATCTGTAGCATCTTCTGTTTTTGAGCTATAGGTATCCTGTTTAAAATATTCAACCCCCTTTTCACCCCCTTAGTTGTGGATTTTCCAAAAATCATTCCTTAGTGGGCGCCTACATCATAAAAACAGTGCACCTTCAAAACTTCACGTTCCTAGGTTAAATGGTTTCAGCTGGGCGTTGATGAGTCAGTCAGTCAGTCAGGACTTTCGCGTTTATATATATAGATGTATTTAACCCCCCATTTTGGCCCCCCCATGGAATTTTCAGAAAATGGTAAAATACGTGGTTTTATTTTTCAAGACGAATCTAAATACCAATTTTCATGTCTGTAACATCTTCTAATTTTGAGCTATAGGTATCCTGTTTAAAATATTCAAACCCTTTTTCACCCCCTTAGAGGCGGAGTTTCCAAAAATCCTTGCTTAGTGGGTGCCTACATCATAAAAACAGTGCAACTTCAAGCTTTCACATTCCTAGGTTAAACGGTTTCAGCTGAGCATTGATGAGTCAATCAGTCAGTCAGTCAGTCAGGACTTTCGCGTTTCTGATAAAAGTATTCAACCCCCTTTTTGCCCCCCAAGGAATTTTCTGAAAATAGTAAAATACGTGTTTTTTTATTTGTCAAGTTCAATCTAAATACCGATTATCATGTCTGTACCATCTTCTGTTTTTAAGATATAGGTATCCTGTTTAAAATATTTTAAATATTCAACCCCCTTTTTTTGCCCCCCAGTCGAATTTTTGAAAAACGGTAAAATACATGTTTTTTTATTTTTCTAGACAAATCTAAATACCGATTTTCACATCTGTAGCATCTTCTGTTTTTGAGCTATAGGTATCCTGTTTAAAATATTCAACCCCCTTTTTCAACCCCTTAGGGGCAGAGTTTCCAGAAATCCTTCCTTAGTGGGTGCCTACATCATAAAAACAGTTCACCTTCAAAATTTCACGTTCCTAGGTTAAATGGTTTCAGCTGGGTGTTGATGAGTCAGTCAGTCAGTCAGGACTTTCGCGTTTATATATATAGACTAGCTTTTGGCCGCGGCTTCGCTCGCGTGGATTTTAGGATTTCTTAAAATTGTTTTTTAAAACAAACTTGAGGTTTTTATGGTAGAACCCCCTTCCCCCCCCACTTTGGATTTTTGGAAAATTGTAAAACACGTGTTTTTTTATTTTTCAAGAAGAATGTATGTGCCAAATTTCACACATGTAACATCTTTGGTTTTTGAAATATAGGTATACTGATAAAAGTATTCACATCCCTTTCCCCCACCCCCCCTTAACTGGATTTTCAGAAAATGGTAAAACATGGGGGTTTTTTTGCATGAAGATTGTAAATATCGAATTTCACATCTGTAACATCATTGTTTTTTGAAATATAGGTATAGTGATAAAGGTATTCATCCCCCTTTTGCCCCCCCACTGGATTTTTTGAAAATGGTAAAATAGGTGTTTTTTTGTTTCTCAAGACAAATGTAAATACCAATTTTCACGTCTGTTACATCTTCTGTTTTTGAGATGTAGGTATCCTGTTTACAAGTATTGACCCCACTTTTTTTACCCCCACTTGGATTTTTGGAAAATGGTAAAACACGTGTTTCTTTATTTTCAAAAGATTGTAATTACCAAACTTCACACCTGTAACATCTTGGTTTTTGAAATATAGATATACTGATAAAAGACCCCTTTCCCTCGACATATTAGGATTTGTAGAAAATGGTAAAACACATGTTTGTTTTTCTTCACGAAGATTGTAAATACAAAATTTCACATCTGAAACATCTTTGGTTTTTGAAATATAGGTATACTGATAAAAGTATTCAGCCCCCCTTTTTTGCCCCCCTGCCACTGAATTTTTGGACAATGTTAAAATAGGTGTTTTATTTGTTTCTCAAGACGAATCTAAATTCCAATTTTCACATATGTAACATTTTCTGTTTTTGAGATAAAGGTTTCCTGTTTAAAAGTATTCAGCCCCCCCTTTTTTCACCCCCACTTGGGATTTTTGGAAAATGGTAAAACACCTGTTTTTATTTTCCAAGAAGACTGTAAATAACAAATTTCACGTCTGTAACGTATTTGGTATTTGAAATATAGGTATAATGATAAAAATATTCAGACCCCTTTCCCACGACCCCCCAATTGGATTTGTGGAAAATGACAAAAAACATGTTTGTTTTTTTTCACGAAGATTGTAAATACCAAATTTCACACCCGTAGCATCTTCGATTTTTGAAATATAGGTATACTGATAAAAGTATTCAACCCCCCTTTTTGCCCCCCCCCCAAGGAATTTTCAGAACATGGTAAAATATGTGTTGTTTTATTTTTCAAGACAAATATAAATACCAATTTTCAGGACTGTAACATCGTCTGTTTTGGAGATACAGGTATCCTGTTTAAAATATTTAAAATATTCAACCCCCTTTTATCGCCCCCCCACTTGGATTTTTGAAAAACGGTATAATATGTGTTTTTTTATTTTTCAAGACGGATCTAAATACTGATTTTCACATCTGTAGCATCTTCTGTTTTTGAGCTATAGGTATCCTGTTTAAAATAATCAACCCCCTTTTCACCCCCTTAGGGGTGGATTTTCCAAAAATCATTCCTTAGTGGGCGCCTACATCATAAAAACAGTGCACCTTCAAAACTTCACGTTCCTAGGTTAAATGGTTTCAGCTGAGCGTTGATGAGTCAGTCAGTCAGTCAGGACTTTCGCGTTTATATATATAGATGTATTTAACCCCCCATTTTGGCCCCCCATGGAGTTTTCAGAAAATGGTAAAATACTTATTTTTTTATTTGTCAAGATGAATCTAAATACCGATTTTCACGTCTGTACCATCTTCTGATTTTAAGATATAGGTATCCTTTTTAAAATATTTAAAATATTCAACCCCCATTTTTTGCCCCCCCTGTTGAATTTTTGAAAACCGGTAAATTATGTGTTTTTTATTTTTCAAGAAGAATCTAAATACTGATTTTCACGTCTGTAACATCTTCTGTTTTTAAGATATAGGTATCGTGTTTAAAATATTCAATCCCCTCTTTCACCCCCTTAGAGGTGGAGTTTCCAAAAATCCTTCCTTAGTGGGTGCCTACATCATAAAAACAGTGCACCTTCAAAATTTCACGCTCCTAGGTTAAACGGTTTCAGCTGGGCGTTGATGAGTCAGTCAGTCAGTCAGGACTTTCGCATTTATATATATAGACTAGCTTTTGCCCGTGGCTTCGCTCGCGTGGATTTTAGGATTTGTTAAAAAAAATTTAAGAGAAACTTGAGGTTTTTTTGGTGGAACCCCCTCCCCCCCACATTGGATTTTTGGAAAATTGTAAAACACGTGTGTTTTTATTTTTCAAGAAGAATGTAAGTGCCAAATTTCACACCTGTAACATCTTTGGTTTTTGAAATATAGGTATGATAAAAGTATTCACATCCACTTCCCCCACCCCCTTAACTGGATTTTCGGAAAATGGTAAAACATGTTTTTTTGTACAAAGATTGTAAATATCGAATTTCACACCTGTAACATCATTGTTTTTTGAAATATAGGTATAGTGATAAAGGTATTCATCCCCCTTTTTGCCCCCCACTGGATTTTTGGAAAATGGTAAAATATGTGTTGTTTTATTTTCAAGATGAATCTAAATACCAATTTTCACGTCTGTAACATCTTCTGTTTTTGAGATATAGGTATCCTGTTGAAAAGTATTCACATCCCCTTCCCCCACCCCCTTAACTGGATTTTCAGAAAATGGTAAAACATGTTTTTTTTGTACAAAGATTGTAAATATCGAATTTCACACCTGTAACATCATTGTTTTTTGAAATATAGGTATAGTGATAAAGGTATTCATCCCCCTTTTTGCCCCCCACTGGATTTTTGGAAAATGGTAAAATATGTGTTGTTTTATTTTCAAGATGAATCTAAATACCAATTTTCACGTCTGTAACATCTTCTGTTTTTGAGATATAGGTATCCTGTTGAAAAGTATTCACCCCCTTTTTCACCCACCACGTGGGATTCTTGGAAAATGGTAAAACATGTGTTTTTTTATTTTTCAAGAAGATTGTTAGAGCCAGATTTCACACCTGTAACATCTTTGGTTTTTGGAAATATAGGAATACTGATAAAAGTATTCAACCCCCCTTTTTTCCCCCTCCCAATGGATTTTTGGAAAATGGAAAAATAGGTGTTTTTTTACTTCTCAAGACAAATCTAAATACCAATTTTCAAGTCTGTAACATCTTCTGTTTTTGAGATGTAGGTATCCTGTTTAAAAGTATTCACACCCTTTTTTTTACCCCTCCCCCACTTGGATTTTTGGAAAATGGTAAACACGTGTTTCTTTATTTTCAAAAGATTGTAATTACCAAACATCACACCTGTAACATCTTGGTTTTTGAACTATAGATATTAGATATACTGATAAAAGTATTCAAACCCCTTTCCCTCAACCCCCCCCCCTTATTTGGATTTGCGTAAAATGGCAAAACACATGTTTGGTTTTTTTTCACGAAGATTGTAAATACCAAATTTCACACCTGTAACATCTTTGGTTTTTGAAATACAGGTACAGTATACTGATAAAAGTATTCAACCCCCTTTTTGCCCCCTCCCACTGAATTTTTGGAAAATTCTTTTTCAGGACTTTCGCGTTTATGATAAAAGTATTCAACCCCCTTCTTGACCCCCCAAAGAATTTTCAGAAAATGGTAAAATACGTGTTTTTTTATTCGTCAAGATGAATCTAAATACCGATTTTCACGTCTCTACCATCTTCTGTTTTTTTAGATATAGGTATCGTGTTTAAAATATTTAAAATATGCAACCCCCTTTTTTCGCCCCAGTCGAATTTTTGAAAAACGGTAAAATACATGTTTTTTTATTTTTCAAACAAATCTAAATACAGATTTTCACATCTGTAACAGCTTCTGTTTTCTAGCTGTTTAAAATATTCAACCCCCTTTTTCACCCCCTTAGGGGCGAAGTTTCCAAAAATCCTTCCTTAGTGGGTGCCTACATCATAAAAACAGTGCACCTTCAAAATTTCACATTCCTAGGTTAAACGGTTTCAGCTGGGCGTTGATGAGTCAATCAGTCAGTCAGGACTTTCGCGTTTATGATAAAAGTATTCAACCCCCAAGGAATTTTCAGAAAATGGTAAAATACGTGTTTTTTTATTTGTCAAGATGAATCTAAATACTGATTTTCACATCTGTAACATCTTCTGTTTTTAAGATATAGGTATCCTGTTTAAAATATTTAAAATATTCAACCCCCTTTTTTCGCCCCCCCAGTTGAATTTTTGAAAAACGGTAAATTATGTGTTTTTTTATTTTTCAAGACGAATCTAAATACCGATTTTCACATCTGTAACATCTCCTGTTTTTGAGATATAGGTATCGTGTTTAAAATGTTCAACCCCCATTTTTACCCCCTTAAGGGCGGAGTTTCCTAAAATCTTTCCTTAGTGGGTGCCCACATCATAAAAACAGTGCACCTTCAAAATTTCACGTTCTTAGGTTAAACGGTTTCAGCTGGGCGTTGATGAGTCAATCAGTCAGTCAGTCAGGACTTTCGTGTTTATGATAAAAGTATTCAACCCCCCCTTTTTGCCCCCCAGTCTAATTTTTGAAAAACGGTAAAATACGTGTTTTTTATTTGTCAAGATGAATCTAAACACCGATTTTCACGTCTGTACCATCTTTTGTTTTTAAGATATAGGTATCCTGTTTAAAATATTTATAATATTGAACCTCCTTTTTTTGCCCCCCGTTGAATTTTTGAAAAACGGTAAAATACGTGTTTTTTTATTTTTCAAGAAGAATCTAAATACCGATTTTCATATCTGTAACATCTTCTGTTTTTAAGATATAGGTATCCTGTTTAAAATATTCAACCCTCTTTTTCACCCCTTAGGGGTGGAGTTTCCAAAAATCCTTCCTTAGTGGGTGCCTACATCATAAAAACAGTACACCTTCAAAATTTCACGTTCCTAGGTTAAACGGTTTCAGCTGGGCATTGATGAGTCAGTCAGTCAGTCAGTCAGGACTTTCGCGTTTATATATATAGGTAAATACAGGAGATGTTCAGTCAATAGTCTCATATAAAATATGGGAAAGTAGAGTACTTGGTTTAGTACATACATCTGCTTGCAGATCGAGATCACCTCACAGAGTGATGGATAATATGTCAATTGCCTAATGACTAAATGTCTTACAAATAAATGCAAACCACAAAGTCAAGTTGGTAAATAGACAATATTCAGTACAGTGCATGTAATTTAGTACAATGGAGTTTATGTCACGTTTCCATATTGCAGCCAGGCCCCCTGGTGGTGAGAGCAACGCTCAGCAGCTCTTTTGGGGTTTTGGGCTAACCTCTGTAGACCATCTCCCCTGTGACTGATAGTCTGTGGTCACATGACCGGCCCTGCCCTATATATACAGCCAGCAGTGGATCAGATCCTTGCTTCGGGATAGGTCTGCCTTACTGAGTGCTACATCTGTCATATCGGTTCTGTTATTTCTGGTATTTGACTATTGGCGTGTTTTCTGGGTATTCTCTGTCTGTTCCTTGTACTGCATATTCTGATATCCTGTTGCTGACTTTGACTTGTATGACTATCTCTATGGCTCCTGAGCCTCAGTTTCTGGCTGACATCCTCTCTGTTGATTAACTCCTGTCTAATCCCTGACGATTCTTGTTCTTGTCCTGTACGTCATATTCAGGTCTTTATGTTTTGTTGTCCAGCAGCATATTGTAGTATATTAGAGGCCATCCAAAGGACCTCATACATAGTGTAGGGTTCTCTCTCAATACTGCTGGGCGTATTGGTTGTGTCTTCTAGCAAACTTCTATTGTGTATTCTAGTGTTTACCCAAACCCTGTAATCTGTATAGAGTTAGACGGCTCTGCAAAGACCTTACCCAGTGCAGGGCCTCCTCGTGTTTCTGCATCCTGTCCTGTCATCTCTGGTTCTTTTGTTATATTGTGTACAGGGTTCTGCATCATGCAACAAAGCACATACCCACCTAAAGGGCTTAACCGCACCCAGTACCAAGGATGCTCAATGGCATCTGCCCCGGGCGTCCGTGACAGTTTATACATTAAGTGAGGCTATATAGCCAGTTCCTAATACAGTGCAAGTACTAAGGAAGTCCAAACTCATACAGATGATCAAACAGTGGGTATTGGTGCCTTGTTCACTGTTGTCAGGAAACAAAATTCATTAACGCACGCTAGGGAAACACTATTATTATTATTCTTTATTTATAAAGCGCCAGCATATTCCACAGCGCTGTACAATGGTGGAGCACAAACATGAGACATACATGTAAATAAGGAAAAGAGAACCCTGCCCAAAGGATAGCTTGTCTAGGAAGTACAGCACTTTAACCAAGTGCTCGGCCAGACATCCCGTTAGCTTACAATGTAAGGGACAGGGGACTCAGGCTGAGACCCAGTGCTAGTGCGTTTGTGTACAGGAGATAGAACAGTTTTTTTCCAGTGCAGAGTGCCTGGCCATACTATCCTCTGCCCTCACAAGCTTGTATAAGTTTGAATACATCCAGCGAAGAACCCTCACACCCCTGCATTTTTAAAAATCCTCCAAGGTGGCTATATCATCCATTTTTATATATGCACATGTAACGAACTGTATAGCACTCGCACTAAAGTAGTTTCTACAATCCAAACGTATGCTGTTCATAAGACTCGAACTGTCTAGGCAAAGCTTCAGCTTTAGTGTTTTTCGATCCAGGACGATAGGTCAACAAGAAGTTGAAGCTGGACAAGAATAAAGACCACCTGGCTTGTCTAGCATTCAGACGTTTAGCATCTCCCATGTATACCAGATTCTTATGGTCGGTTATAATTATCACAGGATCCTTAGTACCTTCCAGCAAATAGCGCCATTCCTTGAGGGCTGCTAGGACTGCTAGTAATTCTCTGTTACCAATATCATAGTTTTTCTCGGCGGATGTCATTTTCCTGGAGAAAAAAAACACAAGCTTGTAACGGTCCCTCAGGACTCTCTCTCTGAGACAGAACGGCACCAATCCCTATTTCAGAGGCATCGACTTCCAGCTGAAAGGGAAAGCCAGGCTCTGGGTGTCGTAGGATGGGTGCTGTGACGAATGCCTCTTTGAGTGACTCAAAAGCCTTCATGGCTTGTTCACTCCAGACTTGATTCTGAGCCCCTTTCTTTGTCATGGCCGTGATGGGAGACCCAACATTAGAGAAACCCTTTATGAACCTTCTATAGTAGTTTGTGAAACCAAGGAATCTCTGTATTGCTTTCAAGCCCTGGGGCAGTGGCCATTCTGTGATGGCAGACAATTTCTGTGGGTCTATCTCAAAGCCGTCTGGCGTGATGATATAAACCAAGAAGTGGACTGAAGTTATGTCGAACAGACATTTCTCTAACTTGCAGTACAATTTATTCTCCAGTAACCTTCGTAATACTGTATGAACATGAGCGTGGTGTGTCTCCACATCAGGAGAGTAAATCAAAATATCATCAAGATATACAATTACAAAGACTTGCAAAAAGTCCCTCAGGACGTCATTGATAAGGTCTTGGAAGACTGCTGGTGCATTGCATAAACCAAACGGCATAACCAGATATTCATAATGACCACTCCTGGTATTGAATGCAGTCTTCCATTCATGGTCTTGCTTGACCCTTACCAAGTTGTAGGCACCTCAAAGATCCAACTTTGTGTATAACTTGGCACCTCTCAATCGGTCAAATAACTCTGATATTAAAGGGATGGGATAAGCATTACGTATAGTGATCCTGTTTAACCCTTTATAGTAAATGCATGGTCTTAAATCCCCTTCCTTCTTACAGACAAAAAAGAATCCTGCTCCTGCAGGAGAGGAGGAACGACGAATGAACCCTCTAGCTAGGTTTTCTTGTATATACTCCTCCATAATGTCATTTTCTTTTTATGATAGGGGGAAGACATGTCCCCTTGGAGGCATGGTACCTGGCAACAGGTCTATGGCACAATCATAAGGTCTGTGAGGTGGTAAGATCTCCGATTTACCCTTATTAAATACCTCTTTCAAGTCATCATACCACTTGGGTGAGAGCGGAGGAGCAGTGGCTACATTCAAGCTACCTACTGTAGCATTCATGCCAAGACACCTGGACCAACATTTTGATCCCAAAGATTCCAACTCCCCTTTTCCACAGTCCACAACAGGGTTTTGCTTAGCCAACCATGGATAACCCAATATGATAGGAACAGTGGGTGATTCTATGATATGTAACTGAATCTTTTCTATATGCAGAACACCAGTGCTGAAAGATACAGGAACAGTTTGATGCGTGACATGGGGTCTTGTCAACTTCCTACCATCAATGCTCTCAATGAGAAGTAGCACTTCTCTCTCAACCAGAGGTACTTGGTGGATGGCAGCAAACCCAGAGTCCAGAAAATTGCCTGCAGACCCTGAATCTAGTAATGCCTCTGAATAGACCTTGACTTTTCCCCAACCAATAGTCACAGGCACTATCACACAAGACTTTTTTTTTCTTTTCTTCCTTGACAAGAGAGACATTGACGAAGAACCTAGAGCCAGTCCCTCAGAGGGTTCTAGGCTTGCTCGTTTCCCGACACATTGGTTCTTTGAGGTCTTTTAGGGCACTGTAAACGAAAATGCCCTCTGTCTGCACAATAGAAACAGAGACCTTCTCTGAGACAAAATTGTCTCTCCTCTCCTGAGATACTAGCACGACCCAATTGCCTAGGCTCTGGTTCTGCTGGTGTGGGTCGAGGAGGAGAGACAGCATGACCCACCATAGGAGTAGAGGAGGTACCATGAGAAGGTTTATGTACCATACTACGACCAGACCTCCTGTCACGTATCTGATCATCGAGGGCTATGCAGAAGTCTATAAGATCATGTAGCCTCTCAGGTAGTGACATAGGAGCCAACTCATGCATAATATTGTCTGAAATTCCTTCAAGGAAGGCGGTAATGAACACTTAATTTGGTCACTGCAGTTCAGCAGCCACAGTTTTAAACTCAATTGTATAATCTGCAACACAGCAGTTGTCCTGGGATATGTGCCACAAAGCTCTGGCTGCGCCAGTAGCTCGTCTAGCAGGGTCGAATGTACGCCTCAAGTCATTCATAAATTCGGCATAATTAGACACCCAGGTTTCTTAAGTTCCCATAAAGGGGTTGCCCACAGCAGAGCTTTCTCAGTCAGATGGTTAATCACATAACCCACCTTGGTTCTCTCTGTTGGACACATTCCTGGATTTAACTCGAACATAAAATCTATCTGGGCTATAAACCATCTGCATAAACCAGAATTACCATTGAAACTTGTGGGTGTCCTTAGACTCACGTGAGACATTCCAGATGACACCATAGAAGAAACAGACACTGCTTGTGAGTGTACACCAACAGCAGGAGAGGGAGGTGGAGATACCAAACTCAGCTGTTTAACCTGGGTGGAAAGTAGACCCAAAGCCTGAGCAAATTGATCCATGAGGTGATCTTGCTCTTCCTGTTTGGAAATCAAAGTACTCAGTTTAGACATAAGGGCAGAAAAATCTGTCTGATCCATAGTTGGCCCTGACGTAATGTAACAAACTGTATAGTGCTCGCACTGAAGTAACATTGTTTGGATTATAGAGAGCAGATTTTTCTGACAACCAGAGACAGTGAAAACAAAGCTATTCTCCTGAGCCAGGGAGTAGACACACAGTCTAGAATGACACTTAAGTTCGATTGGTTTCGTGACCAAAGGACAACTTAGTGTTGCGACATAATCATGACAGATCTTGGAATGAAATACAGTATACAAAATCATAACAGTAGCAGGATTCTTGCATTCATACGTATATAAAGGTTTACAATGGCATATGAGTTGTGCAGACTGCAGGGCAGCAACCTCAGAGATAAACCTTATTTTCGTAAATCTCTCTGATCGTACAGATTTCAAATCGTACTTAGTATATGCAGAGCTCACAGCATGATAGTCAAACCCACAGTAAGGTGCCTTGTGATTAGGTCTTAGGTCGGTACAGGCAGCTATCAGAGGCCAGAAGCGTGAGTATTGTTCAAGGAGATGGGCAGGTCTCCTACATGCATATACAAATCGTAACATCAACTCAAACGAACTAACACAAAGGGGATTAACCAGAGAATTGTCAAGTAGCAAGCTGGGTTGAAATACATAATCAAGGTCCTCAGACAGAAATGGGTCGGTAACAAATCAGATAAGTCTCAAATAGCAAACAGGCAATGCGGGAAATAAACTCCACGTCAGGGCAACAGTGCAACTCCTCACGCCCTGCTTTAAACCCAGCGGTTCCTCATGACCAGACCAGGCCCACCCCCTCAAACGCCGATCGGCCATCATGGAATGCAGGCACTTGACCAGCCAGTGGCACAGAAACATGCCCTGACCCCCCAGGGAGCGCAACAGGGGCTGAGGACATAACAGCACACATGTATTAATTAAGGCTGATGGGCATTGTATGATAAATGCCACCCAACAAATTTGGAACAGACCCCCGGTATGTTCTGAGTTTGCATGTTATATCTTTTATAAGCAATTCAACTTATGCACAGTGTTTTTTTTAGTTTTTTTTTCTTTTCGGACTCTTTCGTCCCTTTTTTTTTCGTTATGGGTGATTTCGGGCCATTTTAAACAGTTTTTCATTTCGGGTCTTTCGATATTTCACCACGATTCGTAATTTCGGACCGATCCGAAATATCGGATCGTCCAACATCATTTTCGGATCACTTCAGTTTTCGGATCCGAGTCATTTATCAGATCCGACTCATTTATGGGATCCGATTCATTTATCGGGTCGGATTTGATTCATTATCATTATTTATTTTTTTGAGAAAGGATTTTACCAGGAAGGATACATTGAGATGTCTCTCATTTTCAAACGCTGTTTGCAAAAAAACTATTGAACGAACACTTTAAAAAGTTAGGAAACCTAAAATTTCATCCAAAAAATTGCGAAAAATCATAAAAAATAAATAAGCAAAATGGCTTATTGCTATAAGTGAAAAAAATAAACAGTTTAAGAAATATTTAATAAAACGCAAATATTTTTTTAAATTGAAACCTATGGGAAAAAAGCCTTGACTCTTTAAAAAAAGTTATGAAACCTAAAATTTCACCCGAAAAATCCTAAAAATTGCCAAAGAAATCATAAAAAATAAATAAATAAAATGGCTTATTGCTGCAAGTGAAAAAAATGGTTTAAGAAATATTTAATAAAAACAGGGATTTTTTAACATTAAAACCAATAGGTGAATTCTATAAGTTGTAATTTCATTCTGGTTTTTAATCGGTTTGGAACATTTTGTTCCGTTTTCGGTCATTTTCGTTATATTTTTCTCGTTTCGGATCATTCTCGTAACATTTAATATCGTTTCGGATGATTTTCAAAATGTTTGATATTGTTTCGGATCATTTTCCAATCGTTTGATATCGTTTTGAATCGATTTCGAAACATCATTTTGGTTGATTCGTAATATCGGACGGCCGATATTACGTTTTTCGGAAACGCCAACATCAAGGTTTATTCTCAAACTTTAACCTTTCTATTTAATAAACTTTCTCCAGGCCTTTTTTTTTGTTCCATCCCTCAATTTTCTATACAGTCCTGCTGAATTATTATACCTGAGACTGCTCACTTGACACGTGTATGTGAATATCTCGCATTGGCAAAGCACCACATTTTCACACTCCTGCTGAATATTCCCAGGCATATTTTCCTTAATTCTTCACTGTTACAGTGACAGTTCCAAGTATTTATAAAGTGCTAACAAGTTTCGTAAGCGCTGTATAATGGGTGAGACAGAATAACAAATACATACAAGTTAAACCACGGAACAGTAGGAGAGAGGACCCTGCTTAAGAGCTTACAATCTAAGAGGAGAGGGGTGACACACTAGGTGAGGGTAAATAGAGACTAGGATATCTACGTATACCATATCTGCAGCAAATTTTAAAAATAAAAACAAATAGAGTGTGCGATTGTGTCTTGCTGACTTTTTTTTTTAGAAATTACAAATTAAATCTGTTCAACTACAATCGTTTTTCAACATGAGTAAAAAAATAAGTAATTATTCTATGCCAATGGCAGTCAGTAAAAGAAAGATGGCAGAAGTACCAGAAATTTTTGAAACGTCTCCCAATCCTTTAAAACATCACAAACAAGCACTGAAGGCATATGTGGTCAAGAGGTTCACAAAAGTGATAATGAAGAACATACATGTGGTCAAGAGGAAGGAAATTCTGAAAATGATTGGCCTCAATGTTGGACACTATTACAGAAAAATGACTTCTGACAGAGAAATCAAGGGCTGTATGTCAAAAAAATATGCTGGGCAGAAATGTGCAGAAGTCTTTCTGTCAAAAAAGAAGATTGGTATGAAAATTTCTGTAGAGTGGGCAAATTGTAAAATTTGTCGTTTTGTAGAATCTCGCAAACAACAATTAATGTCTTTAAGAAAAAAGATTTAGAATCACAATGAAAGTGCAGCTCACAAAGCAGCACAATATACGTAGGATCTGAAACTGCAAACAAAAGCTAGATAAAGAATTTCTAAACACCCTGTCTCGTAATAAAGATATATCAGGAAAAGTGTTTCGAACCGCTTATAAAGTTGGGGGAAAAAATCAATTGTTTAACAACTTTGAAGATGAAATAAACTTACAGGAACCTAATGGCCTAGACATGGGATGTATCCTTCACTCTACAAATGCTTGCATTAACATTGTAAATCATATTGCAGATGAATTGAGAAAAACATTGATAAGCAACAAACTAAATTCTAAGAATAAAATATCCTTAACTTTGAGTTACAAAACAACTTTAATTGTTATTGTTTGTGTTGTTCTACCAGAATTTTAAATCTTTTTCTAGTTTTGGTTGAGTTAGAAGATGTCACAGCAAAAGGAATTTTAAGTTCATTAATCAGACATTTTGCACACTTAGGAATGTCAGAAGATTATTTACGACAGTATTTATTGTCTGTCACGTATAATGGTGCTGCTGTGTTGGTTGGAGTACATAATGGTGTAAGGAGATAATGCAGGACAAATTTCCAGGAGATATTTTCTGACATTGTGCTCACCATCATTTTGAATTGTCTATCAGTGATACAGTCAACAAAGTGGCCAAAGCGAAACGCTTTAAGAATTTTATGGACAAGCTGTTTGTGACCTACCATGCTTCACCCAAGAACCCTATGGAACTGCAGCAATGTGCACCAACTCTAGCAGAGTTATTCAAAGAGAATCGAAAAGTCACTGCACGTTTGGTGACTTTTCGTTCTCTTCAATTCGGTGCAATTCGGCGATCCTATTTCGGCGACCCTGCGGTGTATTCAGCAAGCACCACAGGGCCGTCGTAGTGCAGGGAAAAGCCACCGTAAACCCAACAAACACTCACCGCACATCCCAGCGAACGCACACCGAAACCCGCAAAAACATCTGGATAAACCCCGCCGAACACACCGGAGAAACCCGAGCAGCTGCCGCATAGAGCAGCTGCCAAAAAAAACCCGACAGGCAGAGAAAGGAGGTGAATAAACCCCAAAAAACAGTAGGCTTGTAAGTTGGAAAATTGAAACGCTGTTTGCAAAAAAACTACTGAGTGAAAATGTCTGGAATTTACAAATAAGATCCAATGAATGATAATAAAAAGGGCTGTTACAGAAAAAGAAAAGACGATTTAAAAAAAAACGGTGAAAAAATCTATAACTAAAGAGACTTTTTACTGCAGAATATAATATAAAATGGTTTATTAGATATTGAATTAAAACGGGAATATTTTTAACATTGAAGCCTATGGCAATCGCCTGAATAAATCTTTTGAATGAAACCACTGAACAGCAGGGCATTTCAGCAACTTTTTCCTGCCATTGGTGTTCTCTGAATAGACGAAGCATTGCTTCTCTATCGGAATTTCACTGCCTTAGAACAGGCACCGAACAGGCACCGTATGTGCAGGCAATTCACCAAGATTTGACGAACTGCCTGCTCTCTGAATAGCAGAATGGCCAGGAAAGGTAACCGTACTCTGAATTTCAGTGTTCGGTTACCTTTCGGCCACAATTCGGATCTCTTTGAATAACCCCGTAGAAGTTCAATTTTAGAAAAGTGGAAGGATTTTAAGAACTCCCTGGGTCGCTTCTAGCTTTCGCACAGTTTCTGCAGTGTGGAAAGACTATGAAGCCCTGGTTTGTCATTTTCAGGAGGCTAAAGAAGACAAAAGAAGAAGCAATACAGAACGCTGTCTTTATGACGGTCTTTAAAGGAAAATAACTTCATTTGAATTTCTTCTCAATTTGGGTCTTATGTGTGATGCTCTCCAAGAGCTCAGCGAACTAAGTTTGGATTTACAAGAATGAAATATTGATTTGTACAAAGCAGACACGAAGATAAAGAACAATTCAACTTTTTGAAGCAAGAATTGTACATCCTGGTCCATACGATAGTATTTCTCTTCAACGTTCCAAGGGATTGAGCTCCACAAAAATGAAAAACACAGCCCTGCAATAAGTACGTCTTCTTTCTATGCAAGTTTGAAAGAAACCGTTGGAAAGCATTTGCTTGCAGGAGATTATGCTGATTTGCCTGAAGGGGCCAGGTTTTAGATTCTAAATTTTGGCCACAAAATCCAAAAAAGCAACTGAAATTTGGTGAAACTGAAATACAGATGCTAGTACAGAGGTTTTTGCTTAAATGAAAGAGAGACAGTTCGTGGATTCCTTGAATATCTTCTTGACAGAAATTAAGTCTCAGACAAACTACTTCCTCTAAATAACACTTTAGTCACAATTGCAATATCTTCCAGTCAATGTGAAAGAGGATACTCTCAGATGAACCTTATAGTATCTTCATCAAGATCGTCTCTGCTTATACGGACAACGTCTGCATTAATATTCATCAGGATGGTAGGACCTCCTCTAATTGAGTTTAACCCTAATAAATATATAGTGCCGGCTGGGTGAAGTAGAGGTAACATCAATGCTCTGCATGGAGAGAGCCTGTGGCGTCATGGGTTCGATCCCAGCAAGCAACCTCTCCAGTAAGTGTCCTTGGGCAAGACACCTAACGGTACATACTCGCCACCCAGGACATACTTGAAAACAAGAGAAATCTCAGTGTATCCTTCCTGGTAAAATCTTTTCACAAAAAAAAATAAAAAAATATCTGGACTCGTGGCTGCTACAGGGACGTCACTCTGCAGTTGATACAGAAGGCAGAAAGCAAACTAGACAAGACGAGGATGCATCAGAGGATATGTTAAATGTGTGGAAGTTACAGAAAAAAGAAAATTCATATTGAGGTACTGCCATAGTGAGCGTGTGGCTTGAATCACTGGCAGAAAGGTTTAACAATCATAATATATCTCTGAAAGAACAAAAAGTGTGACTAAATAACCAAATTTATCACCACTCACAATATCCATAACAATAATTCTAAGTTGACACCATCTCGAAAGCCAAATATTAAAAAAGGTGACTTGAAACATCCTGCTCATTTAAATTAAACCCACCAAAACACAGTTTAGTAGACTCAGCAGAGCTTAATAAAGGAGTGTTTATTATGACACAAAAAATAGTGATAATAATCAGTTTTTCCCTGGGTGTGAGAGTACCCCCACCTATATTTCCTAGAAGAAAACATTGAATGTAGGGGACTTTTTTGTAAATTATCAAGAAAAAAAAAAGGAAAGAATAAATATAGTTGTTTTCCAATTCCAAGCCTTGTGTACACTTAAACTCACCAGATACTTTAATGTCTACAGGGTTTCTGAGTGTACCAGATTCTCCAGCTACGATTACTCCAAGTTTGGAATCTAACCCCTGGGATTTAATGGAGAATTACAGCAGAAATGCCACATTCTATCAGAAAAGCAGAACTGAAAACATTCTTCAACTATTTCTTTTTTGAAGTTTCTATATCAGGCCTTCAGGTTCAAAGTAGTGATAAAGATAACTTGTAATTCTTTTTCTATTTCTGAAATTTAAGTGCAGGTCAAATTAAACCAGGAAATAAGGTAATATTGCTAAACAGCAATATAAGGGAAAGCTCAAGGATGTAGCTGCAATACAAAAAGAAAGAAAGAAAAGAAAACAATAAAATTAATAAACATGCAGCAAAGTGTGGAGCTTACAAGAATAAAGATATTATCCTTTTTCTTGCTTTTCACAGTTATACAGTCCCAAATAGGGTCAAATCGTGTAATCTATGAATGAACATCTTGAGCAAGGCTAGAGCAGCAGGATGCAAATAGCTTCATTCATGTTTTTTTTAAGAATTAGGCTATTTGTGGGCTGGACATCCGTAAGCAGGGGAGGGATTAAAAATGGGAGCATTACTAGTTAATGAAGGAAAAAAAAGAATAAGGATGAATAAATTCTATGTCCCATGCAGCATAAATGACTGCAAGATAATCCAGGGATTGCATAGAAAATGTGAGGTTAGTTGCGGTTGTCCCTTTTAAAAGTATGATTTCCTAGTTCAACTTTCACTACAGGTCGATGTAAAATTCTAGTTCTTGTTTGTGGTTAATGGAACACAACTTTAGGTATAAAAGAACTCATAATCTGCACAGAAAACTCATAAGGATAGAAACTGGTGTTAGACAATGGTAGAAATGTTCAATATGGCAATTTCATAGGTACCAGTAAGAGTTTTATTGAAAATCTATGCCTTACAACTTTTGCAATATTCGCCACTCACTTTGGAGATTAACTAATGTAATCGCTGCAATATACTTGTCACAGATAAGGTTTTGGGTAAAGAAAAACAAAAAGAACAACAAAAAACCCCTATAGATTGATAATAAAATAAGGAATATCTGGAACAAAAATTTATTTCCAAACTAAACAAGGGAAATAATTGTCAATGACCACTATGGGGCGCTATAACATTAGACTTTTATGCAACTTTTAATTTGGTAACTACTTATTTACATTATATAGGGATGTTTAACATAAGTGTTGTTCAGAGATTATGAGGCCTAAAGTCATAAAATAATGCAATATTTGGGGGTTTGAATGAGTATTAAGACAACTAGACTATCAATATATGCAGCGTACATCACATCTACACATAATTAAACCTTGCTCGTGTTATAAAACACATAGGAAATGTATATCAACAGTCATTTCCACAAAGTTTCTTCGAAAATGACCCCAATTCAATGGAAAATTAATTCAACAAGAGGAGAAATGTCCTCTTATGGTGATTTGAAAGAATTTTCTCAGTTCTGCTAGCTGGTAGGGGATAATAGATTTATCTCATTCTACCAATTTTATGTATTGAATTCTTAGTAAGAGACTAATGCTGCAATCTCAATTGACTTTCATAGTTTTGGAATGGTCCCTGTACAATTTTTGTAGCAATTCTTGGAGCATTATATAACAAATCATTAAAAAGTAAAACATCTACATGATCAGCAGTGCGGTTCAGATAGCAGATCTCATTGAGAAAGGCTTTGCTTTTATCGAAACCATCTAGTGTTTACCAGTGAAACACATCCCCACCATTATGTCAACAGAATTTTCAGAATAATGCAGCATCATACCCATTTGACAAAGATTTGATGAGAGTGAAATTTGTTTATATATATATTTGTTGTACTCCAGCCTCTGTCTGGGGTTATGTTGATGAAGAAGAGTTAAAGTGTTTTACTTACCTCAAGGCTCTGTCTGTGGACTGATTTGCCAGAGTCTGAGAGTGAACAGAGGACCTCACGTCGCATACTCCTAATATAGAAAAAGACATAGGAGGGACATATTTAACTTTTCCACTATTTGACAAGGTTGGTTTTCTAAAGAAGACGGGAAACACAAATTTGAAACAATTTTCACCTTTGCCTTAAAAAGGGAGAATCCTCTACCCACTCCATAACAGCAACAACGATTCGCCTTGCATCAACAAACCACATATTATCTATTATATCTCTTCTAATATTTAATACTCAACTTTTGTAGAAGAAAAAAAAAGGCAACCAGTCTAGTTTTGATGATATCTACATCTCTCTGTAGACAAAACGAAACAAATGTCACCATACAATACATGCTTCTTTATAAAGTATGAGACCCTTGGATTGCACATAATTTTATCATCCACTATTTTTATTATGTTTTCCTTTCGTGTGTGTTTTGGTCTTGAGAGTGTTATAGATATCGTTCTTGTGTATGATTGTCTTATTTGTAGTTTGAGCTCATTGAATGTATTTTCTGGGACTTTTCATAAATAATAAACCTGCTTATAAAAGATACCTAGAGATGAATTGTGACAACATCTATAGGCAGAGAATGCCTTCCTAAAGCCCATTCTAACCATGAGAGTGTACAAGAAATAATACTTTTATATATATATATTTTTTTTTCGTTTTGAGAAAGTATTTTACCAGGAAGGATACATTGAGATTTCTCTCATTTTCACGTATGACCTGGGTGGTGAGTGTGTACCCTTAGGTGTTCTGCCCAAGGAAACTTACTGGAGAGGTGCTCTTGCTGGGATTTGAACCTGTGTCTCCATGGTCTCCACAGTCATAGAGCAGTGATGTTACCTCTACTCCACCCAGCCGGCATGTGCTTACCTGAATACTTCATATATAGCATTTATTGTCTCTTCACATCCTCTGTTACATTTGGGTATATCGTTTGGATTTACGGATGAGCTCTACCAACATTAATTATATTTAGCTTAACTTCAGTGCTCATATTATTCTTGTATTTTAAACTTCTGCCGCTGTCTCTGATCTCAGGTCGCACTCACAGAAATGTATTATTTTTATTGCATTTGGTTCTTTGATTCTACTACAGGGATTCTGGGAAAGCTACTTTTCTGTTGCTGTGTTCGAGTCTGGGCTAGGAGATGTTGTATAAGGTGTTGTACAACTCCTACGCTAGTCTGGCATCCAACACCAGTATATGTTTGTGATATCTTTGCTCGTCTAAATTATCATAACTGATAACATCAAAGGCCATTTATAACGTGACAAATTCTTGTTTCTGGTACATGCAAATAATCAATCCTTACTCTGAACAATTACCTCCTATCAGGTCTGATTTTTATCAAATCAAGCAGAGGGGTATAAAAAAATCCCCCCCCCCACAATGTTTTGACTTTTCTTTTTTCCGTGACTGCGTTAAATTTTAAGGATCATGCAACATGTTATATGTAGTGCATATGAGCTATTCCTTCACTCCAATTCCTATAAAGGTCTATTGTTTATGTTTTTATTTCTTACCAATATTTTAGCAGTGACAAGAGTTTGCAAATCTCTCTGTGGTTTGAAAGCTATGTACCAGACTTTTTCCTCTGCCCACTCACCCTCCCTTTTCCAGAAGATGTGCCAAGCATTTTAGAGAGAGCACACAATATTTAAGTCAATCAATTCCCTGTGATCATGATCCTCATTTTCTTAAGGGTCTCTGGAGCACGTTTAGCCATTTCCTCACTGTGGTTGTATAAGCTTAAACACAGGCCAGAAAAGACACGGTTCTGCCTACACCCACTCTTACAGTATAGGCTAAATGGATAAAGGATGACAGTGGAAGCAGCAGTGATGCATGTTCTCCAGTCATCATGTCATAAGCTGCATACCCTTGCTAAACATTTTTGTTTTACTAAAGAAAAAACGTTAAAAAGAAAACAAAGAACTAAGGTCAGCATGTTAGTGTTGGTTTAAAAAGGCATCTTATGTTTACAAAGAAAGCTTAAGGCCCGTGTCAGACGAACGCAGTGATCACGTCCGTGTTGCCGCACAGTTTATCGTCTGTCGTAGCATAGAATCATGAGCAATAGAGACCCATACATGAAGTACGTGCGCACCAAACTGCGCACACACAACGCAAGTGGCAAACGGACACAAGTTAGGCAAGAACGTAAAACCGCTAGAGGGAAGCGCAGAGTGCACCAAGTCCGCGTAGCGTTCTGTGTGAGTGATGAGGAGATGTCAGACGCAGCGCATTTGCAACGTCCGGCACCTTGACGCACAAAATGGCTTTTCATATCCTTTTCAAATTTTTATCATTTTTCATATTAATTTTATTTCCCATAGTTCCCTTTTTTTTTCTATGTCCGTCAAAAAAAACGGACCGTTTGGTGTCTACAGTATCTTCCGTCAGTACGTCTGTCCGTTAATTACGCACGCAGAGTGCACTCAGACTGTGTTCGTCTGACATTAGCCTTAATATACACAGCTGTTTAAAGATTAATTTTAGCAGATAAAACTATTTTCTAGCTATTATCCTCATCATTTTTATATAGCACCAACCATTTATGCAATACTTACAATAAACAATAAGATATTAAACTAAAACTACTGCAAATTTTTAAAAACAGAGACTAGAGTTGTAGGGGTATCTGCTCTGTGTAGTTTACAAGCTAGAGGAGTTGAGATGAAGGAGAGCACGTGGAATAACCACTTATTTGTCATTTCTGATATTCTACAAGCCTACAGAGATGTTTGTAACGAGGGACAAAATCAACCGCAAGAGAGCGTCTTGCATTGAGTGTGTAGCTACCAGTTTGAGAGAATTGATTGAAGAGAGTGATTGAAGAGGAGACCCTGTGCTTCTGTGAGGCTGGTTCAGGAAATTTACTAGGTAGATTACTGGTTAACCCGAGACGCTATACCAGGTAACTCTTCACCCAGGTTCTGTACCAGTCCTTGATGTGGCTGGGTTTCACAATGATAGAAGGTGAACCTATAAGGCAGGGACAGCAATACGGAAAGGAAACATCAGTCCTGGTATGACTGGCGATATGCGACAGGAGAGGCACGAAAAGGAAAAATGGGAGAACAGAACCAGGCTAAGCCTGGAAGCCAGATGTCCTGCCAAGCAGTTACAATAGTTGAGAGGAAAATCCGAGTCAAAGGGTTAGAGAGGTACACAGGTCGATAGCCAAATCTGAGTTAAAGGGTTAGAGAGATACAGTCAGGTCCAGAAATATTGGGACATCGATTCGACACAATTCTAACATCTTTGGCTCTATACACCACCACAATGGAGTTGGAATGAAACAAACACAATGTGCTTTAACTGCAGACTGTCAGCTTTAATTTGAGGGTATGTACATCCAACTCAGGTGAACGGTGTAGGACTTACAGCAGTTTGCAGATGCCCCCCTCCCCTTCAGGTGCTTCCCCTGCTCCGGCGGGGGGGGGGGGACGCCTGAAACTGACGTCATCGCACCGGAGGAGGAAACCCTGTCGATCTGACTCCGTGGGACTCAGATCAGCGAGGTGAGGATCTCCCGGGGGGGGGGGCTGAAAACGCAGAGGACGTACAATTACGTCCTGCGGTGCCAAAGCCCGCCTAATGCAGGGCGTAAATGTACATCCTGCGGCGTTAAGGAGTTAACCCTTTCCCATGCAGGGCGTGCCGTGCCATCCCTGCAGCTTTGAATCTAATTCTATAAATCGCATGCTCTGAACCCCAAAGTGCATCCCACGGGTGTTACGCAGGAACTAATGGCCACTAGTAATGACGTTAGATGCGTTCCCGGCGTCAGGCCCCTCTCCGTCATGACAAACCCAAGCGCATGCACACACCCAGCAGGGGCACATGCGCATTCAGTAAGCAGTGCTTGCGATTTGTGGAATTAGATTCCCTTACACTATCTATATGCAGCCCTTTAGGTGAGTCTCTATGTACCCATGACAAAGTCTATTAGCCGAAATGTTGGGACGTCTGGTCTCTGCCAGTTTTGTTACTAGGGAGGTCCTCCTCTTTTGTGTTATTTTTGTACTCAGTTTTGCTTTCTATTGGTTTGTGCAGTTGTTATATAATATGTGCTTTTGACTGTGCATATTCTGAGTATTCATTTTATGCTCATTCGGGCCAGGTTTATATATTTTGATAACTATTTGGTTTTGTTTCCTGACTATATGGACCATTATAGTTTTTGATAAGGTGTATATTGTCCATCTATTGCCCATGGTGCATATTATACACTATATTGCCAAAAGTATTCGCTCACCCATGCAAATAATCAGAATCAGTTGTTCCAATCACTTCCATGGCCACAGGTATATAAAATCAAGCACTTAGCAATGCAGACTGTTTTTACAAACATTTGTGAAAGAATGGGTCACTCTCAGGAGCTCAGTGAATACCAGCATGGAACTGTGTAAGGACAGAGGCTTTGACCCCTGTATGGTGTTGGGTGTATGGAACCCAATGGCAAGCCGAAGGAGGAGACCAGAGGGAATATGATTGATCAGACTTTACTGAAGATAACAAAATATAAGTCCAGAATATAATAATGTAATGTTTCTTTGACGGAAATAAAAGTCCAGAACAGAGAGTTGTAAGGATAGATAAATACGGTTGCAATCTTGGAAATAGTCCAGGGGGTAGAAGTATGCCGAGAGGTGGAATTGGCACTCGATGGCAAGCTTGAATGGAGCTGTACCGTGGTGGCAGGAACGGAGCGGAGTGGTACCGTGGCAACGGGAACCAAGCGGAGTTGTACCGTGGCAACAGGAACAGGAGCGGAGTTGTATCGTGGCAACAGGAACCAGAGCGAAGCTGTACCGTGGCAACAGGAACCAGAGCGGAGATGTATCGTGGCAACAGGAACCAGAGCGGAGCTGTACCGTGGCACCAGGAACCAGAGCGGAGCTGGACCGTGGCAACAGGAACCAGAGCGGAGATGTATCATGGCAACAGGAACCAGAGCGGAGCTGTACCGTGGCAACCGGAGCCAGAGCGGAGCTGGACCGTGGCAACAGGAACCAGAGCGGAGCTGGACCGTGGCAACAGGAACCAGAGCGGAGCTGGACCGTGGCAACAGGAACCAGAGTGGAGCTGGACCGTGGCAACAGGAACCAGAGCGGAGCTGGACCGTGGCAACAGGAACCAGAGCGGAGCTGTACCGTGGCAACAGGAACCAGAGCGGAGCTGGACCGTGGCAACAGGAACCAGAGCGGAGCTGTACCGTGGCAACAGGAACCAGAGCGGAGATGTATCGTGGCAACAGGAACCAGAGCGGAGCTGGACCGTGGCAACAGGAACCAGAGCGGAGATGTATCGTGGCAACAGGAACGGAAGTCAGAATCCTTTTAGAGGAACACGGAGGGGAACCACTGGGTAAAGTGGTATAACCACAGTATAACCTGGTTAGTGACTGAAGAAGGCGGCAGGTTTAAATAGGGTTCATGGAATCATACGAACACCGTTCACCTGGGATTCGCAGGTGGAGTAGGGATACCTGAGTGCTTGGTAGATTGATTGGTGGTATGCGAGGATCTCCAGTGCAGGTGGGGTGCAGTACCTTAACTTGACCAGCAGAGGGCGCCAGAGTACCTAGGTCTTCATGCTCTGGGATGGATGATCGCGCATGCGCGCTCCCTCCTGTTCAGTTGGATCCCGGAGACGGCGTGGGACACATCCTGGCTCTCCTCCCTCGAGCTGCAGGCCGGAACCAGGGAGCGACGCGCCACGAGGGACCTCAGGTGAGTCTGTTAGGCGTCCCAACATGGCGGCTGTGGTCCGACCGCGGCGCGGGGCATTACAGGACCCCCCACCAAGGCGCGACCCCCGGGTGCGCTTGGTCGATGGCTTGGAAGGATAACGAATATGAAAGGCACGAACCTTTGCAGGAGCATGGATGCTGGCACTGGGTTCCCAAGATCGTTCTTCAGGACCGTATCCCTTCCAGTGTACCAGGTATTCTAACCTGCCGTAACGGAATCTCGAATCCAGAATGCGTGATATCTCGAATTCCTCTTCTCCAGATATGGGTACAGGCGCAGGTGGTTTAGTATGCCGATCGGGGAACGGATTCTCATGCCAGGGTTTCAAGAGAGATACATGGAATACAGGATGGATCCTATAGGAAGGAGGAAGAGTTAAGCGGGCCGTCACGGAGTTGACCATTCTGAGGACCGGGAATGGACCAATGTAGCGAGGGCCCAGCTTCTTCGAAGGGCAATCCAAACGGAGATGAGCCGTGGATAGTAACACCTTGTCTCCGGGTGCATACACAGGAGCTTCCTTGCGCCCACGATCAGCATATTTCTTTTGGTCCTGTTGGGCCAGTCGCAACTGGTGGCGTAACGTTCGAAGGTGACCACGTAGAATTCTCAAGCGAGTTGACACTTCTGGAACTGGAGTGTTGAGCGGCATCTCCGGAAGAGTGCTAGGATGATAACCGTAATTGGCAAAGAAAGGTGAAAAGCGGGTTGATGAGTGTACCTGATTATTGTACGCAAATTCGGCAGTCGGGATGATGTCCAGCCAGTCGTCTTGGAGATGCGTGGTGAAGCAACGAAGGTATTGTTCCAGCATCTGATTTGTCCGCTCAGTCTGGCCGTTACTCTGTGGATGAAAGGCTGAAGAAAGACACCGGGCAATTTTTAAGCTACGACACATTTGAGACCAGAAACGGGAAGTAAACTGAGATCCTCTGTCTGTGACAATAGAACGAGGAGTACCATGGAGACGGAATATCTCCTTGATGAACAAGGTGGCTGTTTCAGCCGCTGTTGGTAGGCCTATTGCTGGTATGAAATGGGCCATCTTGGTACAGCGATCTACCACTACCAGGATGGTGGTGTAGCGGTGCGAAGGGGGAAGATCTACTATAAAGTCCATCGAAATATCTTTCCATGGATGCATCGGTGGAGCCAGAGGCTGGAGAAGACCAGCAGGACGGGTACGGGGTTGTTTGTTGCGTGCACAAACAGAACAAGAGGTCACAAAGGCGATGATGTCCTTCTTCACCAGAAGTGTCGATGTACGGCATCTATGGTTTTCTTGATGCCACCATGTCCAGCAGCCGGGATGTCGTGGGAGTGTTGTAATACCTGTAGACGAACCTCCGGAGGAACATATATTTGTTCGTCATGATAGAAAAGTCCATCGTTGGGTATGAGCCCCTGAACGTCAGTCGGTGGTTGAAGACTATATTTCTTTATATTCTCTATTAAGAATCCTTGTGAGGCACAGAAGAATTCGTCAGGCAGGATAGAGTCGGGTTGAGTGGTGGAAGGAAAGGTGTCTGAGTCGTACCGGCGGGAAAGCGCATCTGCCTTACCATTTCTTACTCCAGGTCTATAGGTAATTTGCAACAGGAAGCGGGCGAAGAATAACGCCCATCTGGCTTGTCGAGGTCGCAATCTTTTGGCGGAGCGGAGATATTCCAAATTGCGGTGATCCGTGTAAACGACCACGGGATGTTTTGCCCCTTCGAGAAGGTGTCTCCATTCCTCGAGGGCACTCTTGATCGCCAGAAGCTCTTTCTCACCTATACTGTAATTCTTTTCAGCTGGGGAAAGACGTCTGGAATAAAAGGCCACGGGATGCATGAGGTTCTTTACTCCCGATTTCTGGGAGAGAATTGCTCCTAGAGCGATATCGGAGGCGTCTGTCTCCAGAGAATATGGTAAATCGATGTCGGGTTGTTTCAGAATGGGGGCTTGAGTGAAGCTTTCTTTCAGCTTGTCGAAGGCCTGCTGAGCTTCCTCAGTCCAGCAGAATTTCACATCTTTTTTGGTCAGAGAAGTAATGGGTGCGGTGAGATGAGAGAAGGACCGAATGAAGCGACGATAAAAGTTGGCGAATCCCATGAATTGCTGGACCATCTTTTTATCTCTGGGTGTCGGCCAGTCAAGGATCGCTTTAATCTTGGCTTTGTCCATTTCAACATGTCCTGGTGATAGGACATATCCCAGGAATTCTATAGAGGATTGTTCAAAGGTACTTTTTTCGATTTTGCCATATAGCTTATGTTGACGAAGACGAGATAACACAAGACGGACGTGCTGTTCATGTTCTTGGATGGTTCGAGAGTATACCAAGAGATCGTCGAGGTAGACCACAAGGAAGGTATCCAGAACGTCACGGAAGATATCGTTGAGAAAGTGCTGGAAGGCAGCTGGAGCATTACATAATCCAAATGGCATGACGAGATATTCGAAGTGACCGTATCGGGATCGGAAGGCGGTCTTCCACTCGTCTCCTTCTCTCATGCGGACCAAGTTATACGCTCCGCGAAGATCAATATTAGTAAATATACACGCATCCTTCACCCTATCGAGTAGCTCAGGAATCAATGGGAGCGGGTAGCGATTTCGTACTGTGATCGCGTTTAATGCTCTATAGTCCACGCAAGGGCGGAGACCTCCGTCTCTTTTCCCAACGAAAAAGATACCCGCTCCGGCAGGAGATGTAGAGTGACGGATGAATCCTTTTGTAAGACTGTCTTCGATGTAGTCCTTCAGAGACTGTGATTCGGGAACAGACAGGTTAAAGATACGTCCATGGGGTATAGGTGCTCCGGGAAGGAGGTCAATAGGACAGTCGTACACTCTGTGTGGGGGAAGTGTATCGACCCCTTTTTTCTCAAAGACGTCTTGAAATTCTGAGTACTTGGGTGGTAACGTGGAAGATGGATAGGTGGAAAAAGCGACCTTCTCGGACTTGGAGCCGCTCATGCAGTGGACTCGACAGTGACAGGAGGGAAAGGACACGGTATTGGAAGACCAATCAATATACGGGTTATGGGTGCGGAGCCAAGGAAGTCCCAGGACTATGGGAAATAAGGGGGAAGGAACAATGTCCCACTGAAGATTTCTTGGTGCTTGGTTCCAATGAGGAGTTTCAAGAGGGTGGTTTCGTGGGTAACTGGACCGGTGCGTAGGGTGCTTCCATCCACCATATGTAGAGGTACGGGCTTCTTCTTTAGCTGAGTAGGAACAGCCAAGGAGGTAGCAAGGGATAGATCAAAGAAGCTGTTACTGGCTCCGGAGTCGATGATGGCGTTCAAATCGACACTTCTATCTCCCCACTGTAAGGTGACAGGAATGGATAGGTGAGTAGAAGCAGTGCCGACCACACTTTGAAGAGAGGCAATAGTTGGATGGTTCTTACCTCTCTCAGAAGGGCGTGGTGGTCGTGTGGGGCAGCCACGCAAAAGATGACCTGATTGACCGCAGTATAGGCAGAGATTCTGGTTGCGACGTCTTTCACGCTCAGAGGGCGACAACGGGCCTTTGGTAGTACCAACCTCCATGGGTTCGGGATTGGAAGAGGAGGAGGTCGGTCGTGGAGAAGACACAGGAGAAGATTCGTGTCTTCGAGGAGAGGCGAAGGGAGCATTGGAGAGTCTCTCTTGACGTCGTTCTCTGAAGCGTTGGTCCAAGACCAGAGACTGGGTAATCAAGGCCTCCAAGGAAGTAGGTACTCCTATACGAGCCAATTCATCTTTCAATTGTTCGGAAAGGCCATGACGAAAGTGATCTTTAAGGCCCACGTCATTCAGACCTGTATCGGCTGCCACTGCCCGGAACTCAGAGATGTAATCCTCCACCGGCCGTCTTCCTTGTTTTAGATGTCGGATGGTGGTTAGTGCAGCGGAAGACCTTAGAGGGTCATCATAGATAGGATTCATGGCTCGGACGAAGGAACCCCAGGAAGTCAATAGGGGGCTTCCTTCACGTAGTAATTGGAAGGCCCAGTCCTGTGGAGGTCCAGACAATAAGGAGATGGCTGACCTCACTTTCACAGAGTCTGATCCATAGGTACGTGGACAAAGTGAAAACATGAGCTCACATGCGGTGATAAATGTTCGATACCTTGTACGATCACCGGTAAACCGTTCAGGCATGTTGACTCTGGGCTCGGGAGCGGGCAGATCCACCTGCTGTACCACAGAGCCAGATGGTGATGGAGGTAATGCAGTATTTTCAGCCCGGCTTCTTTCTTTATGTAATAAGGTTTCTTGGCCGATTTGTAGGTTCTGTACCACCTTGGTTAGTGCTGACACTTGCTCTGCAAGTACAGCAAGGATTTGGTTCGAGCTTGCGGGTTCCATGTTTTTTGAACCAGGTTATTCTGTAAGGACAGAGGCTTTGACCCCTGTATGGTGTTGGGTGTATGGAACCCAATGGCAAGCCGAAGGAGGAGACCAGAGGGAATATGATTGATCAGACTTTACTGAAGATAACAAAATATAAGTCCAGAATATAATAATGTAATGTTTCTTTGACGGAAATAAAAGTCCAGAACAGAGAGTTGTAAGGATAGATAAATACGGTTGCAATCTTGGAAATAGTCCAGGGGGTAGAAGTATGCCGAGAGGTGGAATTGGCACTCGATGGCAAGCTTGAATGGAGCTGTACCGTGGTGGCAGGAACGGAGCGGAGTGGTACCGTGGCAACGGGAACCAAGCGGAGTTGTACCGTGGCAACAGGAACAGGAGCGGAGCTGTACGTGGCAACAGGAACCAGAGCGAAGCTGTAACCGTGGCAACAGGAACCAGAGCGGAGATGTATCGTGGCAACAGGAACCAGAGCGGAGCTGTACCGTGGCAACAGGAACCAGAGCGGAGCTGGACCATGACAACAGGAACCAGAGCGGAGATGTATCATGGCAACAGGAACCAGAGCGGAGCTGTACCGTGGCAACCGGAGCCAGAGCGGAGCTGGACCGTGGCAACAGGAACCAGAGCGGAGCTGGACCGTGGCAACAGGAACCAGAGTGGAGCTGGACCGTGGCAACAGGAACCAGAGCGGAGCTGGACCGTGGCAACAGGAACCAGAGCGGAGCTGTACCGTGGCAACAGGAACCAGAGCGGAGATGTATCGTGGCAACAGGAACCAGAGCGGAGCTGGACCGTGGCAACAGGAACCAGAGCGGAGATGTATCGTGGCAACAGGAACGGAAGTCAGAATCCTTTTAGAGGAACACGGAGGGGAACCACTGGGTAAAGTGGTATAACCACAGTATAACCTGGTTAGTGACCTGAAGAAGGCGGCAGGTTTAAATAGGGTTCATGGAATCATACGAACACCGTTCACCTGGGATTCGCAGGTGGAGTAGGGATACCTGAGTGCTTGGTAGATTGATTGGTGGTATGCGAGGATCTCCAGTGCAGGTGGGGTGCAGTACCTTAACTTGACCAGCAGAGGGCGCCAGAGTACCTAGGTCTTCATGCTCTGGGATGGATGATCGCGCATGCGCGCTCGCCTCCTGTTCAGTTGGATCCCGGAGACGGCGTGGGACACATCCTGGCTCTCCTCCCTCGAGCTGCAGGCCGGAACCAGGGAGCGACGCGCCACGAGGGACCTCAGGTGAGTCTGTTAGGCGTCCCAACATGGCGGCTGTGGTCCGACCGCGGCGCGGGGCATTACAAACTGTGATAGGATGCCACCTGTGTAACAAATCCAGTCGTGAAATTTCCTTGCTCTTAAATATTCCACAGTCAACTGTCAGCTGTATTATAAGAACGTGGAAGTGTTTGGGAACGACAGCAACTCAGCCACGAAGTGGTAGGCCACGTAACTGACGGAGCGGGGTCAGCGGATGCTGAGGCACATAGTGCGAAGAGGTTGCCAACTTTCTGCAGAGTCAATCGCTACAGACCTCCAAACTTCATATGGCCTTCAGATTAGCTCAATAACAGTGCGCAGAGAGCTTCACGGAATAGGTTTCCATGGCCGAGCAGCTGCATCCAAGCCATACATTACCAAGTGCAATGCAAAGCGTCGGATGCAGTGGTGTAAAGCACGCCGCCACTAGACTCTAGAGCAGTGGAGATGCGTTCTCTGGAGTGACAAATTGCGCTTCTCCATCTGGCAATCTGATGGACGAGTCTGGGTTTGGCGGTTGCCAGGAGAACGGTACTTGTCTGACTGCATTGTGCCAACTGTAACGTTTGGTGGAGGGGGTATTCAGGGCCGTCTTTAGCATGGGGCAAAAGGGGCTGCTGCCCCGGGCCCAGCCATTGCTATGGGGCCCAAGGCAGCTGCTCCCAGCCTGCAAAAATCATGGCATCGCGTGCTGTGTAAGGACATGTCATGTGACCGCAGAGAGGAGGGGAGGCCTCGTGAGAGTTGCGGTTGGCTCCTCCCCTCCTCTTCAATATGCAGTTCCCCTTCTCTCGCCAGGTCCCAGATGGGTATGTGATGCACTGCTGGGCATGTGAAACTCCGCTGGGCATGATGTGATGGGCATGTGAAACTCTGCTGGGCATGATGTGATGGGAAGTGAAACTCTGCTGGGCATGATGTGATGTGATGGGCATGTGAAACTGCTGGGCATGATGTGATGGGAAGTGAAACTCTGCTGGGCATGATGTGATGTGATGGGCATGTGAAACTCTGCTGGGCATGATGGGATGGGCATGTGAAACTCTGCTGGGCATGATGTGATGTGATGGGCATGTGAAACTACTGGGCATGATGTGATGGGCATGTGAAACTCTGCTGGGCAAGATGTGATGTGATGGGCAAGTGAACCTCTGCTGGGCATGATGTGATGGGAAGTGAAACTCTGCTGGGCATGAGGTGATGGGCAAGTGAAACTCTGCTGGGCATGAGGTGATGGGAAGTGAAACTCTGCTGGGCATGATGTGATGGGCATGTGAAACTCTGCTGGGCATGATGTGATGGGCATGTGAAACTCTGCTGGGCATGATTTGATGTGATGGTCATGTGAAACTCTGCTGGGCATGATGTGATGGGCATGTGAAACTCTGCAGGGCATGATGTGATGGGCATGTGAAACTCTGCTGGGCATGAAGTGATGTGATGGGCATGTGAAACTGCTGGGCATGAAGTGATGGGAAGTAAAGCTCTGCTGGGCATGATGTGAGGTGATGGGAAGTGAAACTCTGCTGGGCATGATGTGATGTGATGGGAAGTGAAACTCTGCTGGGCGTGATGTGATGGGCATGTGAAACTCTGCTGGGCATGATGGGATGTGCTGGGCATGTGAAACTCGGCTGGGCATGTGAAACCCTGCTGGGTATGTGAAACCTTGCTGGATATGTGAAACCTTGCTGGGTATGTCAGATTCTGGCCTCTGTTGGGTATGTCAGATTCTGGCCTCTGCTGGGTATGTCAGATTCTGGCCTCTGCTGGGTATATCAGATTCTGGCCTCTGCTGGGTATGTCAGATTCTGGCCTCTGCTGGGTATGTCAGATTCTGGCCTCTGCTGGGTATGTCATATTCTGGCCTCTGCTGGGTATGTCAGATTGTGGGCTCTGCTGCGTATGTCAGATTCTGGCCTCTGCTGGGTATGTCAGGTTCTGGCCTCTGCTGGGTATGTCAGATTCTGGGCTCTGTTGGATATGTCAGATTCTGGGGTCTGCTGGGTATATCAGATTCTGGGGTCTGTCTGGGTACATAAAATTCTGTGAGTTTAACTTCCTATTAGCAGTACAACTATGAGTATAAAAATTTAAATCTAACACTATGCAGCGCTGTTGTTCACTGGCGCCCGGATGTCTGATTTACTAGCACAGTTATACACTTATACACACCTCACATTACTGTATCACAGAGCTCACAGCAATAAAATTCTAATGTACAGTGTGTATGAGTGTTTGAGTTTTATTGCTGTGGCGCACTGTGATACGCTCATACACGCTGCGTGTTTTTTTTGGGGGGGCAGCATTTCATCCTTAATAAATAAATAAATACACACAGATTTATTGTGTTTTTACAGTATGCATAGGATGTGTAATTGTAAAAAAAAATTGTAAAATATAATGATTTAGTTGATTTTAGTTTTAGGAGACAAGTCTATGTGTGTGGGTTTTTTTTTGGATGTTGGAGTGGAGAGCAAAATTTCAATTGGGGGTCCCAAGAAAATATTCGCCCAGGGCCCAGTCAATATTAAAGACGGCCCTGGGGGGATTATGGTGTGGGGTTGTTTTTCAGGAGCTGGGCTTGGCCCCTTAGTTCCAGTGAAAAGAACTCTGAAAGCTTCAGCATACCAAGACATTTTGGATAATTCCATGCTCCCAACTTTGTGGGAACAGTTTGGAGCTGGCCCCTTCCTCTTCCAACATGACTGTGCACCAGTGCACAAAGCAAGGTCCATAAAGACAAGACAGAGCAAAGAGAGGAGGGGAATTGTTATTTATGTTGAGGAGTCCATAAAGTTCACCCCCTTACAGACTTCTACCTCTCCTGTCACCTTTGATTTCCTCTCTGGTATAATTGAGATCCCATTCAGTAAATCAATCATTGTTGCTGGGTTCTATCGTCCACCGAGCTCTCCAGTGCACTCCCTCTCTGACATATCTCAAATCCTTAATAACCTACTTGCCCAAAACCAAAAAAGTGAACTGCTGGTACTCGGCGATTCTAATACAGATTGGCTAAATCCTAAAAACAATAAACACTGCTCGCTGTTTAAAACTTTGCAGCTAACTCAATTAATCTCCTCCCCCACTCGCATTAATATGAAAAGCCCTAACCATACCTTGTTGGACTGGATTCTCTCCTCATCTCCTGATAGAATACAGGAGGCAGGTGTTCTTGCTAATAGCTTTAGTGACCATTGTCTAGTGTACTGCGTGCGCAAAATTAAGGCCTTGAAATCTCCCCCAAAGGTAATAACCACCAGGTCTTTCAAGAAATTTATTCTTGAATCCTTCCTAAGTGATCTCAAACAGCTCCCCTGGTACAGGCTAAACCTAATCCCAGACCTAGACTGTGCAGTTGAATACTTTCAGTCTGAGCTCCTGCAAGTCTGGAATTCCCATGCCCCGCTGCGTAAAGTGCGAGTAAAAGGGACTCATCTCCCCTGGGTTACAGCTGATCTTACACTAATGTACCAGCTTAGAGATTCACGGTGGTCAAATTTCAAGAGTACTGGTTCCATGAACGATCACTACGAATACCGAAAATGCCGGAATGAATGCACAAAACAAACAAAAATGGCCAAAGCCCATTACTTCAATGAAAATCTAAACAATAACATATCAAACCCTAGAAACTTTTGGAGAACCATAAGTAACATACAAGCACCCCCAATCCACTCCCAGCCAGCTGCTGTCAAAGTAAACAACCAAACCCTGCAACACCCCCTAGATGTAGCAAATGCCTTTAATGATTATTTTGTTGGATGTGCCACCACTTTGATTGCCAAGCTAGGAAATGACATGCAATCAGAGAGGCCTCATGCAGGTCAGGCCCCCCCAACTGTGCAAAGTCCCTGTATCAGACAGGAATTCAGTTTTAGACCAGTGCCTGTCAGTGTCATTACTAAACTTCTCCGTAAGCAAAAAATGAAATACCAGTCTGGACCTGATCAAATACCAGCAATGCTGCTGAAAATCAGTGCACCTGCAATTGCAAATCCTGTTGCAACCCTAATAAATGAGTCACTGGCGACTGGATACATACCCAAGCTCTGGAAGACTGCGAGAGTGGTACCTATCCATAAAAGTGGTGACATTACTTTGGTATCCAACTACCGTCCGATATCGTTGCTCCCTGTAATGTCAAAAGTCTTGGAAAAATGTGTCTACACACAATTACGTGATTATTATCAATATTGGAACTACTTAACCCCGGATCAATCAGGCTTTCGTCCAAATCACTCAACTACAACCGCCCTTCTAAAAGTCTGCAATGATATCCAGGCTGGGATGGAACAAGGAAACCTAACTGGAGCCATCTTCCTTGATTTTGCCAAGGCCTTTGACACGGTAGACCATGGCATCTTGTTAGAAAAACTTAAAAACTCTGGCATTGGTGATCGCACGCTAACCTGGTTTCAATCATATGTATCCGACCGATCACAATATGTGTCAGTTTCTGGCAGCTCCTCCCTCCCACTCCCAGTCACTTGCGGTGTACCCCAAGGCTCAATACTAGGCCCCTGCTGTTCACAATATTCATAAATGATCTGCCCAACGTCTGCAAAGCCTCAACTGTACATATGTACGCAGACGACACTGTGATCTATACCAGCAAACCAAATCTCCCGCAGCTGGAGGCCGTGCTGCAAGAACAATTCACAGAGGTAGAAAAGTGGATCAAAAACAACAAACTTTTTTTAAATACTGACAAAACTGTAACGATGCTCTTTGGAACAGCACCTAAACTACACAAATTGCAAAATCCCCATCTATGTGTTGGGACAAAATCAAATGGCACGCTGACCACAGTCACATCTCTCAAATATCTAGGTATGTGGTTGGACCCTAATCTATCCTTTGGCCCCCACATCGAAAAACTCTCAACTAAACTTTACCCCAAACTAGGTGCCCTGTACAGAAACAAATCCTGCCTGAGTCCCGCGGTAAGAAAGCAGATTGTACAGCAAATGCTTATGCCGGCTATTGATTACGGAGATGTAGTGTATGCAGCCGCCCCGCAAACACACCTTCATAAACTTACTACATTGTATAACTCATTCTGCCGCTTTGCGCTACAATGTAACTACATGACCCACCATTGTGACATGTTAAAAGAGCTAAACTGGCCGTCGCTGGAATCCAGACGCACCCTTCACCTTTCCAGCCTGGTGTTTAAGAGCATCTCTGGGAAGCTGCCACCCTACCTGAATAGACTGCTTCCCCCAGCAGCTCCCTCATCCTATAACCTCCGATCCAGGACCAGCACCTTACTTGCTATACCACAATACAAAAAGACAGTGGCTCGGTCCTCATTTTCCTACAGAGCACCACAATTATGGTATAACCTCCCAGACATCATCAAATCTTCCCCCAGTCTTAAGTCACTCAAAAGCTCCTTACTAACATACCTCAATACAGAATGCACCTGTAAACATGTAACCTAGTGACTATATTTCCTACATATTTTTTCTGTTAATCTGTATATTTGTGTTTTTTTTAATATCTTGCATTGTATTACTTTGTATTTCTGTAACTGTAACACTTCAATGTTCTTGAACCCAGGACATGCTTGAAAACGAGAGAAATCTCAATGTATCCTTCCTGGTAAAATCCTTTATAAATAAATAAATAAAGACATGGATGACAGAGTCTGATGTGGAGGAACTTGACTGGCCTGCACAGAGTCCTTACCTCAACCCGATAGAACATCTTTGGGATGAATTAGAGTGGAGACTGAGAGCCAGGCCTTCTCGTCTAACATCAGTGTGTGACCTCACAAATGCGCTTCTGGAAGAATGGTCAAAAATTCCCATAAACACACTCCTAAACCTTGTGGACAGCCTTCCCAGAACAGTTGAAGCTGTTATAGCTGCAAAGGGTGGACCGATGTCATATTGAACCCTATGGACTTGGAATGGGATGTCACTTAAGTTCATATGCGAGTCAAGGCAGGTGAGCGAATACTTTTGGCAGTATAGTGTATATACTGTACATGCATGTGCTGGTGTCTTTGAATCAAGTATATTTTTCCTACCTTTTTTAGTTTTGATTATAATAAAATTGCTTTTTTACTAAATGCGTGCTTTCTTGTGTTACCTATATATTGTAGGACTTTTGAGGATAAGTCCACTCTTTGGTTAGCACCCACTATTGTTTTTGTATAGTGCATTACAACGATTCTTGAATTTGTTCCTACTCATGCGCCACTATGTTAGACGCAGCCGTCTCTGATACCAGCAGGAATCAGAAAGGGTGCAACTGTTTCCACGGGAAACTTGTGTCCCTAGAACACTGTTAACTTTGGATGGCTTGACCAAATCAGGGTGCCACCTGCGTTAAAGGCTTAGCCGTGACCAGATCTGCAGCTCTATCAAGAGCTCTAGAATCATCTCGACTCTAGGTCTCATATCTGTGCCAGGGATGATCAAGATACTCTGCTGCCTGCGTTTCCAGACCACTGGAACCTTCCAGCATCCCCTGTCAGAGCACATTTTCCACCACTACCTCATAGCTATGTGGAGCAAGTGCCAACAATATATTGGATACCCTACCGCCCCTGAAGAAGGGCGCAATGTTAAACAGGGGTTTTATGTCAATGGAGGGTCTCCCAATTTTCTGGGGCAACTGATTGCACCCACATAGAGATCCGTACAAACTGGAAGGATCCAGCGGTTTATACTAATCGCAAGCACTTCCATTAATTAAACGTGCAAACACATCATAAATGGAAATCATGGTCAGATTTTCAAAAAAATATGCGTGTAATGTACCATTTATTAGGGGATTCGAGATACCCACTGAGGCCATGGCTCATGACGCCTTTTGGCAGAATTAAGGGACCTGAACAGGAGGCCTACAACAATACCAACCAAAAGGCCAGGAGCATCATCGAAAGGACATTTGGCATAATTAAAAAATGCCCTTTAGATGCCTGGACATGTCTGGAAGATTACTGCAATACCAGCCTGAGAAAATGGTCCTCATGATCATAACTTGCTCTAAATGAGGACAATCTGTTGGAGGATGTAGAAGATGCAGCTGTGGGCTGTGACGATGTCCCAGTACTGTACCACAAGGAACGTGAGGATATTGGAACAGAGGTTCGGAACAGGATCATACAGCAGTATTTTGAAAGTAAGATGCACATGAATATATTCCCCTTGCTATTGTGTGTTTTGTGCATACTACAAATAAGGGGTTATTCAGAGACAGCCGATCTGACCCCAAAATGGCACCGAACAGGGAATTTTCCCATACGGTGCCATTTCGGGGCCATTCGACTTTAGAGAGAGCAGGCAGTTCGCCAAATTTAGATTCCCTGAAGTGCAGGGAACGGTAGAGCACCGAAATGTCAGCAACATTTTGGTGCTCTCTGAATAACCCCCATAGGTTTTCCAGATCCGCCATGCTTTCCTGGAAACATAATTTATTCATTCTGAAGGGTACTGCATGAAAAATGCCACCCTGCAGCATGCAGAATCCATACCCTACAATAAGAAATAAGAAAACTATCCCAGGTGACCTGCCTTGACTTCCTTACTGCAGCACATGGATTATACATGTTGCAGGACAGCATTTTAACATGTGCTCCTCTTTGCATGAAATAAGTATATGTGTCTAGGACAACATAAAAACTATGCTTTTTCCTGGCTCGCTAATCAACATTTCTCTATGTAGTTATGTTTGCCAGTTGGGCCAACATAACTACATAGAGAAATGTTGATTAGTGAGCCAGGAAAAAGCATAGTTCACACCGATTTGTAGGCTAAAGCTACGTTTATACGGCGCATGAAAACAACCTTCATAAATGATGCTTGCACAGCACAAACATGCTCCAAAATTGCATTTGGGTTTTGAGCGGGATTGCATGGCCACATTGCTGTACATTACATAGTTACATAGTACATAGTTACATAGTTACATAGTTATATAGGCTGAAAAAAGACATGCGTCCATCGGGTTCAGCCTCTCCCACATAACCTACTGCTGTTGATCCAAAAGAAGGCAAAAAACCCAGTCTGAATTCTTGCCAATATGCAACATACTGGGAAAAAATTCCTTCTTGACCCCAGAATGGCAGTCAGATTTCTCCTTGGATCAAGAAGCTTTTGCCCACATATTAAATATTATAACCCTTAATATTCTGTGTCTGCAGGAAGTCATCCAGTCGTTTTTTAAAAGTCTGTACAGACTCTGACCCAACCACCTCAACAGGCAGAGAATTCCACAGCTTTATTGTTCTCACCGTAAAATAACCCTTCCTATGCTTTAAGCTAAATTTTCTTTCTTCCAGTCTAAATGGATGACCCCTTGTCCTATGTATAGTCCTGTTAATGAATAGGTTATCAGACAATGGTTGATAATGGCCCCGTATATATTTATATAAGGTTATCAGATCCCCTCTAAGGCGCCTTTTCTCTAAACTAAACAGGTTTAAGCTTGTTAGTCTTTCCTCATAACTTAACCCTTCCATCCCCCTTATTAATTTAGTTGCCCGTCTCTGCACTTTTTCTAACGATATAATATCTTTTTTTAAGACAGGTGCCCAAAATTGCACGGCATATTCAAGGTGCGGCCTGACCATTGATTTATACAGAGGCAAAATTATGTTTTCATCCCGTGAGTGAACTCCCCTTTTAATGCATGCCAGTACTTTGCTGGCCTTGGCGGCTGCTGTTTGACATTGCACATTGTTACTTAGTTTGAAGTCTATGATTATTCCCAAATCCTTCTCCTGCTTGGATTTCCCTAACTCCGTACCATTTAGGGTATAAATTGCTTGTGTGTTCTTCACTCCAAAGTGCATAACTTTGCATTTATCTACATTAAATTTCATCTGCCATTTAAGTGCCCAGTCCCCCAATCTATCTAAATCCCTCTGCAGCGAAGTAACATCCTGCTCACATTGTATTACTTTTCCTAGCTTTGTGTCATCTGCAAACACTGATACATGACTTTCAATGCCTATCTCAAGGTCATTTATAATAAATTGAATAGTATTGGTCCTATAACAGACCCCTGAGGGACACCACTTACCACTGGTGTCCATCTTGAAAATGTACCATTTATGACCACTCTCTGTACCCTATCTTTTAGCCAGTTTTCTATCCAAGAACAAGTATTTTCATCTAGACCATTTTTTCTTAATTTAAGTAGTAACCTTTTGTGTGGAACTGTGTCGAAAGCTTTGGCAAAATCTAAGTAAATCACATCCACTGCGACCCCTGATCTATACTTCTACTTACTTCCTCATAGAACGTAATTAGGTTAGTCTGACATGATCTGTGTTTCATGAAACCATGCTGATTTTTTGCCAATTACATTATACCTCCCAATAAATTCCTGAATATTATCCCTTAGTAACCCCTCAAATACTTTCCCAGCACAGATGTTAAGCTCACAGGTCTATAATTCCCAGGCACAAATTTTAAACCTTTCTTAAATATAGGGACCACGTCAGCTTTTCTCCAATCCTCTGGTACTATTCCTGAAAGAAAAGAATCTTGAAAGATTAAGAACAGAGGTTTACATATTTCAACACATAGCTCTCTTAGTACTCGCGGGTGAATTCCATCTGGCCCTGGGGCTTTATTAACATTCACATTGTTTAATTTGTGTAAAACCTTGTCCTGAGTCAACCAGTCACTTTGTATTAGTAAGTTTTTATTAATGAATTTCATGTCTCCTGTTATAGGTTTCTCTTTGATAAATACTGAAGAAAAATAATCATTTAAAATTTCTGCTTTATCCTGATCTTCAGTTAACAATAACCCTGACTCAGATTTTAGTGAACCTACATTTTCACTCTTGGGTTTTTTAGAATTTATGTACCTAAAGAATCTTTTAGGGTTGGTCTTGCTCTCTTTGGCTATTTCTTTTTCATTTTCTAGTTTAGCCCATCTAATCGCATTTTTACATGCTTTATTGGCTGCCCTATATGCTTTATAGGATGCCTCAGATTTATCAAATTTAAAAGCTTTAAATGCCTTCTTTTTATTTTTCATTTCCTTAGTTACCTTCCTACTAAGCCACATTGGTTTCAGTCTGTTTCTTTTATATTTATTAACCAGTGGAATATATTGTGACGTGTACTTTTCTAGTGTTAGTTTAAAGATATTCCACTTATCCACAGTGTTTTTCCCGTGAAAGAGTTTCTGCCAGTCAATGACATTGAGAGCTTCCTTTATTTTAATAAAGTTGGCCTTTTTAAAATTATATATTTTAGCATGCCCCTTATCAATGTGTTTTTTTGAGTTTATTTCAAAAGTCACCATGTTATGGTCGCTATTTCCCAACTGTTCTTTTACATTAATATTTGAGAAAAGATCCACATTATTTGTTATAACCAGATCCAGACAGTTATCCTCTCTAGTTGGTGTTTCTACCAGTTGTGACATGAAGGTATCATTTAAAATGTTCAGGAACCGGATTCCTTTGCTGAATTACTAGTCCCACTATCCCAATTTATGTCCGGGTAATTAAAATCTCCAATAATTAAAGTGCTAACCATGATGTGCAGCCTTCCTAATTTGCTCTAACAGTTGTTCTTCCTCATCATTATCTATATTAGGTGGTTTATAGCATATGCCAACCAATAATTGACTTCCCTGTTTATTCCCCAACGAAATATTTACCCATAAGGATTCCACATTTCCCTCATTGCACTTGGCAGAATGGGGAAATCCAAGTCATCACACCACCATGGAATTGGGACTACATATGTTATTCAAATGTGTGTGTTAGCTATTTGCAGATTATCCCCTGCTGATATACTAATGACATTGATACAATAATGCTTTGAACATGTGTCACATCAACTGGCATTAGACACCCGTCAGAACAGAAATATATCAAGCCTTTATTGTCATTAATTTTGAAGTGCACACCATTTTGCTTTGAAAACTGTGTCAAAATAGTTCACTTCTGGGTGCTATCTCCACAATAAGGTCTACATACCTTTAACATACCTTTCACGCACAATCATGGATGGGTTACTAATCATGTGTGTATTTTACCACTATAGATCTTGACACTGAGTGACACTATTTAGAGGGACAGTACTACAAATCTACAAACCACTCTAAGTAAAAACATGTATTATTTAAACTATAAATACTTACCAAATGATCACCATCAAGATGTCTGGCACTGGCAAACTGTATCTGTGATTTATATGCAATTAGGTATGATACCAAGAAATGGAAATATGTAGCAGATTCATAGAACCAGTAAATTGAGGCCATGATACTTGTGACAGGTTGTATGGATAATAGACATGACATCCATATCATTGAATGCCCTTTTAGTTTGCAGATGGGGACATAGAATATGAGCTCTCCCTCACTTCAAGAACCTGTCTATGTAATTGCTGGAATACAGTCAGGTATAATAATACGCATTTCAATGCATAGGGACCCAAATGATCTGTATTAGGATCCATTGAGAGGTAACATTAGAAAAAGATGTCAGGGATGATGTGCATGTACACACACGTGCATGTCCCAAACAACAATGAAAAACAGCTAGCAGAGCTCAGTTTCAGTTTACAAATAGATTGAGTTTACAGTGTAGTCAGTGGCGTAGCGTGGGTTGTCAGCGCCCGGGGCAAGGCAAGAATTGTGCGCCCCCCAACCTGTGGACACGGTAACACACCATGATTTCCTTCCACCAGTATAGTATTGACCCCCTTACCCCACAAGCACATGTATTGTATATTAACAAAATACTTACAGTTGTGTTCAAAATTATTCAACCCCACTAAAATTGAGTGTTTTGGCCAGTTTGACATTGATTTTGATCATTCAGTCATCTTGCTTACAATTAAATCAAAGAGGCACGTGTAGGTCAGACAAATATAAGATAACATTTATAATGAAATAACCACAAATGTCTTTTCTGTGCTCACATCATTATCAGTTTTATTCAACCCCCAAGTGACATTCAATCTTAGTACTTAGTACAACATCCTTTTACAGTTATAACAGCTTTTAAACGTGAAGCATAGCTTGACACAAGTGTCTTGCAGCGATCTACGGGTATCTTCGCCCATTTGTCATGGGCAAAAGCCTCCAGTTCAGTCACATTCTTAGGCTTGCGCACTGCTGTCACGTTCCCACGTTCCAACCCTGTCTCCCTGCCCTCTGTATTCCTTATGTCTGTGTTTCCCTGTGCTGCTTTCCCTGACATGCAGCTCAGGGGTTAAGTTCTTTGCTCGTTGAGCTTCTGCTGGTGATATGGGCTTATTACTCCCCTATGTATCACCAGGCTCTTGCATCCTGGTTCACTTCAGCTACAGATTTGTTCCTGAGAGCTCCCTGTTATTCTATCCTAGTGCTTTCTCGGTGTTTCCCCCTTGTCTGAGTTCTAGGTTTCTGATTGACTTCCTGGTATTCACCCTCTGGCCTGGCTGACGGATTTTCTCTGGTGCTATATCCCCGCTTTGGCTCAAGGTATACGTTTTGGTTTTGACCCCTGGCTTATTCATTGACCACTCTTCTGGACATCCCTAGCGGTTCTGTGCTTATCGTGTTATATGTTGTGTATCCCTGTAGACCACGGCTTTAGTTTATTGAAGTCCTTCCCTTGTTATTGAGTATATCTCCTTTAGGTGTCTGTGTTTTTCCCAGGACTCTGCACGGCTACAAGGTATCCTTTTTCCATTAGTGCAGATTCGGCCACTCTAAGGACCGATCTATCAGTATAAGGCTCCTTCGGTATTGGCCGTGCAGAGGTCCCCAGTGTCTTCTGTGGTTTATTTCCTTATCCTGATTGTTGTGTCACGCATCTCTGCGTATAGTGGCTTTTCCTCTTACCTGGGCCCTACTTGGCGCATGCCAGGTACCGCCATTGTGGCTGAACGTGACAACTGCAACTGCTTTCTTTAAGTCCCACCAAAGGTTCTCAATCGGATTTAAGTCAGGTGACTGCGATGGCCACTCCAAAATGTTCCAGCCTTTAATCTGCAACCATGCTCTAGTGGACTTGGAGGTATGCTTGGGATCATTGTCCTGTTGAAAGGTCCAACGTCTCCAAACCTCAGGTTTGTGACGGACTGCATCACATTGTCATCCAATATCTCCTGGTACTGAAGAGAATTCATGGTACCTTGCACATGCTGAAGCTTCCCTGTACCTGCAGAAGCAAAACAGCCCCAAAGCATGATTGACCCCCCGCCATGCTTCACAGTAGGCAAGGTGTTCTTTTTCTTCATAGGCCTTGTTCTTCCTCCTCCAAACATAGCGTTGATCCATGGGCCCAAACAGTTCTATTTTGTTTCATCAGTCCACAGAACACTATCCCAAAACTTCTGTGGTTTGTCCACATGACTTTTGGCATACTGCAGTCGACTTCTTCTTATTCTTTGGAGACAGCAAGGGGGTGCGCCTGGGAGTTCTGGCATGGAGGCCTTCATTACGCAGTGTGCGCCGTATTGTCTGAGCTGAAACTTCAGTACCCACATCTGACAAATCTTTTCTCAGTTCCTCAGAAGTCACACGGGGACTTTTCTCCACTCTATGCTTCAGGTAGCGCACAGCAGTCGAAGTCAGCATCTTCTTTCTGCCACGACCAGGTAGCGTTTCAACAGTGCCCTTTGCCTTGAATTTGAGAATGATGCTTCCTATGGTCTCTCTTGGTATGTTTAACATCTTTGCAATCTTCTTATAGCCATTGCCCTTCCTGTGAAGAGTATTCACCTCTTCTCTTGTCTTCCTGGACCATTCTCTTGACTTCACCATGTTTGTAACCACACAAGTAAATGTCTAGAAGGAGCTGAGTATCACAGTCATTTTAAAGCTGCCTAATTTGTGCTTATTATGCTTTATTGCTGCTCCGTGACATCCACAGGTGTTTTCAATACCTGATTGAAAACACTTGAATGAACCTCTGTTCTTCAGAGTGGTAGTCTTTAAGGGGTTGAATAATTGTGTCAATTAAGAATTCACAAAAAACATTTACACTACTGTATTACAAAACCAATTGATGTCATTTTAGTTGCATATGGTTCTTTAAAAAGTCCTTGTAGGATTTCATTCTGAATACAATTACAAATGTACACTAAATTCCCTAAAAACCCTTTACAGCATTGGGGGTTGAATAATTTTGAACACAACCGTATATAATAATAAAAAAATTAAACACACATGCCCCTATGCTATGCCACTGCTACCAGTCACCCTGTCCCAGTATACCCTAGCATAGTTCCACATTCACACTATACCCAGTCACTCTCTCTCAGTACCCCCAGTCACCCTCTCCCTTCAAGTACCCCAGTCACTGTCAGTACCAACTTTCTCCCAATACCCCCAGTCACTCTCTCGCTAAGTACCCAAGTCACTCTCTCTCCCAATACCACCTCCAGTCACTCACTTTCTCCCAGTACCCCAGTAACTCACTCTCTCCCAGTACCCCAATCACTCCCTCCCAGTACCCCCAGTCACTCACTCTCTCCCAGTACCCCAATCACTCTCTCTTTCAGTACCCCCAGTCACTCTCTCTCTCACTCTTTCTCTCTCCAAGTACCCCCACTTTCTCCCAGTACCCCCAGTCACTCTCTCTCTCTCCCAGTTTCCCCAGTCCTTCTTTCCCTGAACCTCCATTCACCCTCTCCCTGTACCCCCAGTACCCCCACACTGTGTGTTGGTCACGCTGCTCTGGTGTCACACAGTGTCGCCTACCTGTGTGGAATTGCTGGTGGCCCGGGGGGGAGCTGTCGAGGAGGCTTAGTGGAGACCAGATTTTAAATGTGCTGCAAGGCAGGCCCCTCCCTCCTTCCTGTTCAACGGCTGCATGGCTGCCAGCGGCAGGGCAACTGGAACAGGGCTTCAAGGGGGGATGACAAGCATGGTACAGGGTGTTCTGTTGAATAATGCTGCGCTGCTTCACATGACTCATGTTAGTGTTAAGGAGGAGTCATGACCGGACCAGAATTTTCTGTCCCTGTCCTCCCTTCTGGATGCTGAGTGCTAAGTCACCGCCGGCGTGGAAAAACTGTTGTACACCTTGATAATCCCTGCTGGAAAATATTAGTGGTTCAAATTTCTTTTTAAATTTTGCACCCCCTAAGAAAATTGCGCCCGAGGCGACCGCCCCGAGGCCCCCTCCCACGCTACGCCACTGAGTGTAGTGCAACCTTGGGCATTCGGATGTTTTTGGGCTATATCTCCCATGATGCTCTATGGCGCAAATGAGTGGCTAAGCATCATGGAAGACGTAGTCTGAAGGCCTAAGTTTGCACTACACTGATTCAAATAGAGCAATGCAGCACATTTAAAATAAACATTAAAAGCATTGCTCCCGCTGGGGTGTCGCAGGCCTTGAACACGAGACCACTCCATCTTCAATCCCCCCACAATGCTACGTCTGAGATGAGCCTCTCGGGCTGCTCCTCTCATCTGGTGTAGGTGTATACCCTCGGGGGCCCAATGCCATTCCTCCTTGCCTCATGCCACTCCCTCATCTTCACGCCTTCAGCTCCCTATTGCAGTCGTGGTAGCTGTGCTTGATGGACTGCAGGCTTCGGTTCCTGCCAAGCACACAGACAGCGTGCTGTATCTTGCTACAGAGGCGAAGGTGCAGGTGCCCAGACAGAGAGCGATCATTCAACCGGTGTGCCTGCTGCATCTCAATCAGCACCTCTGTCTTCTCTGGGGTGTACCTCACCTCCTTGATCCTTCCTCTAGAAGTGCACTGGGACTCCTGTGTCCCAGAATATGATGGCGCCCTCTCTCCCTGCTATGTTCCTTGTCCAGCAGCTGTCCCTTCTCTGGGTGTGCCTGGCCCTACCCTCCCTCCCACCTCTCTGGCCACGCATGTCCTCACTCCTACACCTCCTTGCTCTGTCGCCACTGCTCTCATCCTCAGGTCCCTACACCTCTCTAGGACTCTCCTAATCTCCTCTTCCTCTTTCCCACCAGCACTCCTCCTCCTCTTCTCCTGACACCCTCCATGACGTAGACAGAAAAAAAGACCGGGTAGAATACAGTGGTTTCAAGGATGTCTTCTAGAAACTCCTCCACATTCCATGGCCCTAACATAATGTCTGGTTCAGGATATCTCTGGGGCGTGTTACGGGCTAGCCCGAGACTTAAGACCAAGAACCCTGCAGCCAGGTACTGTACCAGTTCCTTGAGGTGGCTGAGTTTAGCAATGGTAATAGGTGAACCTATAAGGCAGGGACAGCAAAAAGGAAGGGAAACACCAGTCCTTATATGGCCAGCAGTTTATGACTGGAAATGTACCGAAAAAAGGGAATGAAGAGAACAGGACTGGGCAAAGTGCGTCAATATGTCCGCGATAGCTCTTCCCGGCATCATGTGATCCAGCTGACCAATCACTACCCGGGGCGCTATATTTAAGCCTCCTTTACACAGTTCTCATTGCCCTTTCATGCAGGGGCATACCTACCAGCTTGCAGAGCAGAGGGTGCCACTGCACCCGGGCCCTTGAGTTCAGGGGGGCCACACTCACCTACCTTGGCCTGGGGGCTTGCCTATAATATATATATAATTATTTTTTTAATTTATTTTAAACTTTTTTGTGAGTTATACTTTGCAGCTCTGTGATACACTCATACACACCACATATTACTGTGAGTTTTGCTGCTGTAAACCTCTGTGATTTACACTGATTCACACTGCACAATACTGTGAGTTTTATTGCTGTGACGCTCTGTGATACGTTCATACACACTGCACATTACTGTGAGGTGTATTGCTGTGGAGCTCTGTGAGACACACATAGTGCACATTACATTAAAAATGGGATGGACTGAAGAGGTCATAGTAAACCTGGAAAAAATGCGATACTGTCTGGAGTCAACATTGAGGACCAGGAGGGGACCAATGCATGTTAACGGGAGGGGGGAAAAATATGCTTTTGCCTAGGGTGGGGGGGCCATCATGGTTCCTTCCCCTGAGCCCTGAGGTTTCTAGTTACGCCACTGCATTCATGGTTTCAGTTTTGCTGACCCTTAAGTGCCTCCTGTTGCTGATTGATTTGCTCTGTCTGACTGATTCTGTGTTTGACCCGGATTTGGCTTATACCTGTGTACCTCTATAACTCTTTGACACAGATTAATTATTGACTATTTTATCTACTTTGTACTGGTTCCCTGTGTATATATATATATATATATATATATATATATATATATATACAGTTGTGTTCAAAATTATTCAACCCCCAATGCTGTAAAGGGTTTTAGGGAATTTAGTGTACATTTGTAATTGTATTCAGAATGAAATCCTACAAGACTTTTTAAAGAACCATATGCAACTAAATGACATCAATTGGTTTTGTAATACAGTAGTAAATGTTTCTTTTGTGAATTTCTCATTGACACAATTATTCAACCCCTTAAAGACTACCACTCTGAAGAACAGAGGTTCATTCAAGTGTTTTCAATCAGGTATTGAAAACACCTGTGGATGTCACGGAGCAGCAATAAAGCATAATAAGCACAAATTAGGCAGCTTTAAAATGACTGTGATACTCAGCTCCTTCTAGACATTTACTGGTGTGGTTACAAACATGGTGAAGTCAAGAGAATGGTCCAGGAAGACAAGAGAAGAGGTGAATACTCTTCACAGGAAGGGCAATGGCTATAAGAAGATTGCAAAGATGTTAAACATACCAAGAGAGACCATAGGAAGCATCATTCGCAAATTCAAGGCAAAGGCACTGTTGAAACGCTACCTGGTCGTGGCAGAAAGAAGATGCTGACTTCGACTGCTGTGCGCTACCTGAAGCGTAGAGTGGAGAAAAGTCCCCGTGTGACTGCTGAGGAACTGAGAAAAGATTTGTCAGATGTGGGTACTGAAGTTTCAGCTCAGACAATATGGCGCACACTGCGTAATGAAGGCCTCCATGCCAGAACTCCCAGGCGCACCCCCTTGTTGTCTCCAAAGAATAAGAAGAGTCGACTGCAGTATGCCAAAAGTCATGTGGACAAACCACAGAAGTTTTGTGATAGTGTTCTGTGGACTGATGAAACAAAATTAGAACTGTTTGGGCCCATGGATCAACGCTATGTTTGGAGGAGGAAGAACAAGGCCTATGAAGAAAGAACACCTTGCCTACTGTGAAGCATGGCGGGGGTCAATCATGCTTTGGGGCTGTTTTGCTTCTGCAGGTACAGGGAAGCTTCAGCGTGTGCAAGGTACCATGAATTCTCTTCAGTACCAGGAGATATTGGATGACAATGTGATGCAGTCCGTCACAAACCTGAGGCTTGGGAGACGTTGGACCTTTCAACAGGACAATGATCCCAAGCATACCTCCAAGTCCACTAGAGCATGGTTGCAGATTAAAGGCTGGAACATTTTGGAGTGGCCATCGCAGTCACCTGACTTAAATCCGATTGAGAACTCTGGTGGGACTTAACGAAAGCAGTTGCCGTGCGCAAGCCTAAGAATGTGACTGAACTGGAGGCTTTTGCCCATGACGAATGGGCGAAGATACCCGTAGATCGCTGCAAGACAATTGTGTCAAGCTATGCTTCACGTTTAAAAGCTGTTATAACTGTAAAAGATGTTGTACTAAGTACTAAGATTGAATGTCACTTGGGGTTGAATAAAACTGATAATGATGTGAGCACAGAAAAGACATTTGTGGTTATTTCATTATAAATGTTATCTTATATTTGTCTGACCTACACGTGCCTCTTTGATTTAATTGTAAGCAAGATGACTGAATGATCAAAATCAATGTCAAACTGGCCAAAACACTCAATTTCAGTGGGGGTTGAATAATTTTGAACACAACTGTATATATATATATATATAGTGGATAGAAAAATTCTACACACCCTTGTTAAAATATCAGGTTTCTGTGATATAAGAAAAATTAGACAAAGATAACTCATTTCAGAACTTCTTCCACCTTTAATGTGACAAACTGTACAACTGAATAGAAAAGCAAACTGAAATCTTTTAAGTGGAGGGAACTAATGATAAAAAGCTAAAATATTATGTTTGCATAAGTGTGCACACTGTCTTAGAACTGGAGATGTAGTTGTGTTCAGAATTAAGCAATCACATTCAAAATCATGTTAAATAGCAGTCAGTACATACCTGCCACCATTTAAATTAGGCTTGTGCACCGATTTTTTTTTTCGGTTCAATTCGGTTCGATTTGTTCGGATGTTTAAACTTTTCGATTCGGCTCGTTTAGACCGATTTCTGTTTCGATTCGGTTCGGATCGTTTTTTTCGTGTACATATTTTTTTCGGAATATCGACAATTTTTCGTATTTTCGTGTCACTTTGCTCATTTTTGTATCGACTTTTTCGGAAATTTCGGAAATTTTCGTTTTTTAAGGAACGTCTGTTCTCCTCGTTTCAAAGTGTTTCTACGATAATTCTGGCGATTCTATCGTGTTTTTTATTAAATAAAGATCCTTTTTTCTTATGAATAATTGAATATACATTTCACAACTTTATTTAATCATATTAAAATGGTATGAAGGCCAAGAACAAAAAAAAATGAACAAAACGATTTAAAAAAACGCTAAACTGACCCGAATGCCACAAGAAACAAGTGATACGCATTTACAAATACAAAATTTACAGAATCAGTGATATAACCGATAATAGTTAAATATACGATGTCCAGAATTACCGAAATGGAACCGAAATCACGAATGGAACCGAAATCATTAATAGAGCGAAAATAAATTTCGATTTGACACATTTCAAGTCCATTCGAAAATTCCGAAAATTTTTCGTTTCGGCTCGGAAAACTTTTCGGATCTGCCATTTTCGGATCTAAAATTTTTCGGAAAATCGGCCGCATACGAAAACACGAATCGGGAAATTTCGTGAAAATTCCGAAACCCGAAACGCACATCCCTAATTTAAATTGCCACTGATTTACCCCACAAAAAGCTCAACTGTTCTAGTAGGTCTTTCCTGACATTTTCTTAGTCGCATCCTACAGCAAACGCCATGGTCCGCAGAAAACTTCCAAAGCATCAGAGGGATCTCTTTGTTAAAGGTATCAGGCAGGAGAAGGAAACAAAAGAATTTCCAAGGAATTAGATATACCTTGGAACAACAATGACATTACCAAGAACTGAGCGTTCCTCCAAATGTGACAAAGATGAGAAGAAAACTGGTCAGGGAGGCTGCCAAGAGGCATACAGCAACATTAAAGGAGCGCAGGAATGTCTGGCAAGTACTGGCTGTGTGGTACATTTGACAACAATACATGATCCTGTATCCTTAATATGTCTGGGCTATGGGGTAGAATGACAAGACGGAAGCCTTTTCTTATGAAGAAAATCATCCAAGTCTGGCTAAATTGCAAAAACACATCTGATGTCTCCCAAAAGCATGTAGGAAAATGTGTCATTGTCTGATGAAACCAAGGTTGAACTTTTTGGCCATAATTCCAAAAGATATGTTTGACGCAAAAACAACACTACACATCACCGAAAGAACACTATACCCACAGTGACCCATGTTGGTGGCAGCATCATGCTTTGGGGCTGTTTTCTTCAGCTGAAACCAGGCCTTACTCAAGGTAGAGGGAATTATGAACAGTTTCAAATACCAGTCAATACTGGCACAAATTGAAATATATGGTCTATACTAAGGTAAATAAGTGAAAGCACAAAAGAAAACCCCTGCAGGAATAGTGACAGTCAATATCCAGCAACAGAAATGGGGGTAACCCTGGAACATGGATAGAACAAAGGATATTAATTGACTGAGATAGGAGCTTATAAGTAAAATTTAACTTTTATTGGAAACAAACACCAGAACAACATTATGACAAACCAAGGAAAGGATAAAAAGTCTCTGTGGCTCCAGTCAGTGTAATAAATGCCACATAGGGTACTAGGTGCACTAAGTCTCTCATAGGGGATACAAACAGATAAACAACCTAAATTTTGTCACCTCCTATCAAAGTGAAGAAACAGGCCTTTGTGGGTCCACATAATAGAAGGAGAGAAGCCTGCTATAGAGAGAGTTCCCAATGGGATGAGTGGCAAGTGAAATTGCAATAGGTAAAGGAAAGGTTGAGGCCCAAAATCAATGCTGGGAGCGCTACCAGATTAGAGCCAACCCACCCCAAGATTAACACCAAGCCACAGAGAATAAAAAATATTAAAATAAAAAATACAATCTGCATGGGAGTAAGCACTCCATCACTCGACACATTTCGCCATAAACACTGGCATCCTCAGGAGCATACAGGAAGTAATGCTCAGTCTGGTGGCATAACAACAAAGAGTTCTTGTTTTTCTGGGGACATCAGCTGAAGAAGCCATCTGGCAAAATGCATTCTGGTACCAAACCAATCTATTCTTTATGCTTTGTTTAATAAATGTTGATTTTATCCACTGCTGGTTTCAACATGTATCCAGTCCAAGAAGGTTTGAGGTTCCTTTAAAACTCCATAAGCGTTCTACTTGAGCTATTTGGGGCTCAAAAAAGTGTGTGTTCCAAATTGACATACGTTTTTATCCCTGAAATGTTTTTAACAATATTATGCTAGAGGTGCACCTGATATATTTTGCCCCTACTATAGAGTGGTGCCACATAAAGGATCCGCTGTATCAGAGGAGGTTGATGGGTGCCTGAAGTTCATTAAGACCAATAAGGCAGTTCTACCCAGAGCCGGATGTTGGCTCAGAATAATGTGAGTTTGGATACTTACTACTAGCGGCACTTTTTGTGTCAGACATACTACGCTATTGCTGTCTCCCTTACTTTTACAACCGCCTGGGATTTATTATACAAGGGAATCAGAGGAAGAAATGACTCTATCTTTACTATGGACATACCTCAATTGTGATTCCCATACATGCATGTGGCGATACATGTAAGCTGAGGCTAACTGGCGCTGTGCTGTGTTTTTTTTCCATTTCTGTATGTATGGTATGTTAGAGAAACCATCACTTACAGTGTTTTTAGCGAGGGGGTTTAGGATTGTTTACCGGGGCGCTTCATCTGTTTTTGACGTAAAATTGAAACGCTGTTTGCAAAAAATCTACTGAACGAAAATGTCTGGAATTAACATATAAGGTCCTATGAATGATAATAAAAATATCTGTTACAGAAAAAAGAAAAAACGCTATTAAAAAAAAAAAGGAAATTAAATTTTGCCAAAAAAATACCCAAAAATGCCTAAAAGATCCTAAAAAATAAATATAGAGATATTTTACTGCAGATTAAAAAAGAATAAGCGGTTTATTAGATATTGCATAAAAACGGGAATATTTTTAACATTGAAAACTATGGGGTTCGCATGAATAAACTTCCCGAATGAAACCTCCGAACATCAGGGCATTTCAACAACTTTTCACTGCTGTTCGGGGTTCTGTGAATAGATTAATCATTTGCTTTTCTATGGGGAGTTCACTGCAGTCGAGCAGACACTGTATTTTGCTTGCAATTCGCTAATATTTGGCGAACTGCCTGCTTTGTGATTAGCCGAATTGTAACGAAAATGCACCATATGGGGAAATTCACTTTTCGTTGCATTTTCGGGGCAAGTTCAGATCTCTGTGAATAACCCTGTATATAATATATGTGTTTCACTATATGATGTATGCATTTCACTATATGATATAAGAAAACGTTCAGTATATGATATATGCATTTCACTGTATGATATATATGTTTCACTATATGATATATACATAAAAAATATATAATGTCCCTAACAGCCCGTCATAATATCTAAAGAGGTTATTCAAAGACTGCCAGATTGACCAACAAATTGCACCAAAGGGCCCCGAAAAGTTGGAGAAATGCCCAGATTTTCGGTGCTTTTGTTCGACAGGTTTAAACAGGTGAATCCCATAGGTTTCAAAGTTAAAAAACTCCCAGTTTTTAATAATTTTTTATTCAACCATTTATTCTTTTCATTCACAGCAAAAAGTCTTTCATTATTTTATTTTTTAGAATTTTTTAGGCATTTTTCTGGATTTTTATAGGCAAAATGTTTTATTCCATTTTTTTAATTACTTTTTTTTATTCAGTAACAGACCTTTTTATTGTTATTCATATGACCTTATATATTATTTCCATGCATTAGTTTTGTTTTAAACGCTTTTAAAAAAAATTTGTTTACCCCTGTTTGGCGACTGGTCAGCTTTTCTCGGCAGTGTTCTGCAGCTGGTTGGCTTTTTTTGGCAGTGCTCGGCGGATCACCAGCTGTCTTTGGCGGTTTGTGGCTGCATTTATTTATCAGATGCGTTCGTTGTTTTTTCGATGGTTTATCAGCTGCGTTCTCTAGTTTTTCGGTTGCTTTCAGAGGTCTTTCAGCAGTTTATTGTACATGTTCGGTGGTTTATCGGCTGCGTTCACTGTTTTTTTGATGGTTTTTCAGATGCTTTCAGTGGCATTTCAGCGGTTTATTGTATGCGTTAGGTGGTTTTTCATCCGCGTTCGGCGGATCCATTCAGTGCACTTTGGAGACCCTGTGGTGAAGGCTAAATTCACCGCAGGGTCGGCGAATTGAGCTCGCCGAAATGCGCCAAACGAAAGAGCACCGAAACTTCAGTGAAATTTCAGTGCTCTTCGAATAACTCTTATAGTTTTTCTTTTGATATTATTTCATCCTATGTACTATTACATGGAATTTTTTCCAGGCTACCAGTGAAGTCCCAAATAACAATTTGGTCTATAAATCAATGTAAAAGCTTCCTGTTATATGGGAATGATGTAATTTTACTGTATATTCATCCTATTTGTAAAGTATTTAAACGTTTAACTCAAGAAGAAAGGTCTCCAATAGCCTATCAATAAATCTGTTTTCCTTGGTTAACTGAGTCGTGGATTACATTGTGTTTCTATTCCATTTATTCTTTTTGTTCTTTTTCTGTAAAAGAATTTCACTAAAGGCATAAAAAACTTGAAGGGACTTTGGATTAAGGAAACCTTCTGCAAACCAAAACACCTGTTGGTTAAGATATTGAATACACTTTGACATTATTTAAATGGTTCATTGGTTCAGTTTATCCGTTACAGCGTGACTGTAAATCTTTTAGTAGGTATTTCACGACGTAATAATCATAGCTTCCTCTGTTGCTGGACAAGTATGTGATCAAATAGAAGTGTGCCGTCTGTTTACATGTACACAGAAGGCCTCAGCCTACTTGTGGCATCAGAAAAGACACTATACACAAAGCACACAAGACCTTATTTGTTTTCAGGAGTTCAAGTGAAAACATTCATCCCTTGAGGAAAGTAATTCTCTAGTTGCTTTAGTAAACATTGTTAAATAAAGGTTTAGTAGAAGAAAAGGCATAGTTTACAGACAAAAACAATCAATATCAAGGGACTCCGCATAGATTAATTCATGATATTGTTAGCTTGTCTTCTAAAAAAAAAAACCTTTCAAGAGGGCTGTTTAATCTTTCATTATCTATGATTAGATCTGATTGATGGTGGGTGGGTGTTTTAAGTGTTCGCTGCAGGTATTAAACCTTCTTGTATGTTATCGGGTGACGCTCAACATTATAAGCAGTAACATTTATTGCATACGTTATGATACAGTTCCTTCCCCATACCTTTGTCTTCACACAGTTGCTTACAATTGCATAGATTTTGAAGAAAAGAAGTCCACCTGCCCAGGCTTAAAAGTACAAAATAAGAATTTACGCTTTCTCCTTTGCCTAAAGAAACAGGAACAATTTGTGTCCCTCTTGCATAACAAGTGGACACCAAAGAGTTTCCCCTTGCGCTGTCATCCAGAATGACAATAACACAAACACACAGCCATGGGTCTGGCAGATGCTGAGAATAAACCAATTCATGTAACTGAATCCAGAGTGTGAGAAAGTGGATAGCAGTGCTGGTATTAATACTATCAGCTGATCTTGCAGTTCCATCCTTTTTGTCTGTGATGATTAGGACTACTTTTGAAGGTCACAACTAAAAGGTCTATTCACAAAGCACCAAAATTTCAGTGCTTTTCACTTCGGCTATTCCATTTCCATTTTTTTTACCATTGTCTGTCTGAAAATACACACTGCTGTTTTTACATTTCTGCGTTGTTTGTGTTTAGATCTAATTTTCCTCTTACAAGTTTAGGGAACCCACACATATTATAAACAGTTTTTCTCGCCGAAAAATAGACTTTTTAAAGACAACATTATATTCATCATATCTTATAATTTACTATAAAAAAAATTATGAAATATGATGGAAAAAACACACTTTTTCGTACTTTGACCCCCAAAATATACTAAAAAGACCACAGCTAAACAGTTTCTAAATTTTGTCCTGAGTTTAGAAATAACCAATTTGTACATGTTTTTGGTTTTTAACCCATTCAATGCTGAGCCATTTCACGTCTGTGTGCTGAGGTCATTTTGATCGTTTTATGCTCATCATGTTTAAACGTGATTTGAAGCCTTATTTTATTATATCACCCAGAACAAAATTTATTTTAAAGAAATCCTCTTTTTTAAATTTTTTGTTTTTTTTATTTATTTTTACACAAAACATGGTCATGTTTAGTATCATGTGAAAAGTCATGATCCTCTAGCGGATCGGGAGATACAGAGGTCGAAAGGACCCCCTATCGCCACTTGGCAACTGGCTAACTGACATCATCGCGCATATGGCTAAGATGTCAGTGAGTGGGGGGTGGCCCCGGAGGATTGGCTGACATCCAAAGTATTAGCCACCTCCGGGAGCGGACAGCGATCTGGCGTCAATCGATGCCGAATTGTGATCTGGCACGTAAGGGTTAAAGAGAGGTAGACTCTGCGGTTTTCAGCGGTGTCTCTCTTCCTTTTTTTTCTATCTTAAGGCTGGGGTCAAACGAGTGTTTTGCAGGGACGTTCCTTCCGCTCTGATGCCCGTCTGGCCACCTCGCTGAGCGCAGTTAGTACGCTCAGCGCTGCAAGGCTCAGGGCAGCCCTGTTGGACGCACGTCGTAGTGCTTTGACGGGAGGCTTTCAGAACATCTGCAGCACGCCCGCTGTAGCGCTCTACAGCATGTGGCCAGCCCCAGCGAAGCGTCACAATGCTGCGACGGATGCCGGGAGGCACGTCAGTACGGGAGCACATAGTGCGCTCGTCTGACCCCAGCATAAGCTGTTTGGGAGGGAGAGGCAGAGGCGTAGCAAGTTGAACAGGCACCCGCAGCAAGTCCATCTGTAGCACATCCTCCTCATGTTTTAAATGAAATAATGCGTAGTAATGCATTATGCAATCACTTTCAAACTTGCTCACAGTGTGGGAATGAAAAGGTGAATTAGAGCAGCGGCACTGTTTGCGTTATCAGTGAATTATGCTACTGCCTTAAAACAGGGGTAGGAGACATTTTGCAATTGTTTTTTTTATACATTTTATTATTTTCCACAGTATATGGTCATGTTTGGTATCATCGGAAAGGCCAGACTCTATCCTTTCCAGCAACAATTCATTTGACCTTGGGAGGAGTACATTATGGTGATGCAGCGGTCCAAAGGACCCCCTTCGATCTTCCTAGAACAGAGCCTTGAGGTATCTCAACTGAAAGAGTCACCAGGGGTGAAGAGGCACCAGTGAAAGAGACACTGAAGGACTGAAGAAACAGATAGGAAGAGAACCAGGAGCGAGCAGTGTCACTGAGGCCAAGTTGACGCAGCATGAGGAGCAGGAGAGGGTGGTCCACAGTGTCAAATGCAGCAGAAAGGTCAAGAAGAATAAGGAGGGAGAAGTGACCTTTGCTTTTAGCAGCAACTAAATCATTGGACACCTCAGTCAGAGCAACCTCAGTAGAGTGCTGGGAGTGAAAGCTGAACTGGTACGGGTCAAGTAGGGAGTTAGCAGTGAGAAAACCTGGTGAGCTGGTTATAGACCAAGCCTTCTAAGATTCTCGAAGCAAATGGGAGCAACGAGATAGGACTTCTTCCTTTTGAAAGGTAGGTGGGATCAAGAGTTGACTTCTTCAGAATGGGGGAGATCAGAGTGCGTTTAAATGCAGAGGGGAAGACTCAAGAGGAGAGGTCAGAAAGAATTAGGTGAAAATGCGAGTCAAAGGAGGGGCAATAACCGGTAGAACAGAATAAGGTGCGAGGGGATAGTATCGAGCGGACAGGTGGTGGGGCAGTAAAACATGAGAGTAGAGACGTCCTCCTCTGAGACCGGAGAAAAGGCGGACATAATAGAAGAAGAGGCTGGGAGTGAAGGAGTGAGTGAGGCTGAATGGTTAATGGAGGAGGACAATGAGGAGATTCCCAGTCTAAGTTTGCTAATCTTGTTGGTGAAGTAGTCAGCAAAGTTGACAGCAGTGAGGTTTGTGGAAGGTTGAGTGGAAGTGGAGTGCATTAACATATTGAACGTATGAAACAGATGTCTGGAATCAAGAGAAAAGGTGGAGAGAGGGGACGGGAAGTACATTTGTTTAGCAATAGATAAAGCGAGACTGTAGGAGCGGAGCATGAATTTGTAGTGCAGGAAGTCAGCCGAGGTGTGGAACTTTCTCCAGCTACGTTCAGCTGCCCTGGAACATCGCCGGAGATATCATGTTTATTTAGTGTGCCATGATTGTCAGTTAGTCCTACGTGGTGGACGGAGAGAGATAGGAACAAGTTCGTGACGTAGAGAAGGCAGAATTGTAGAGATCAGTGACTATGTCCATGCAGTTGGATGTTGAGATCGGAAGGAGAAGAGGATGGATCATGGGGGAGAGTAGCTGTGGATTCAGGGCACCAAGATGCCTTCGAGACAGAGGAGTGGGAGTAGAAGCAGGAGTCTTAATGAATAGAAGAATTGGCCCGATGCAAATCAGGACCAATTCGGACATTAGTGTATAACCTCTCAAATGCTGTATTAACCATTGTTGAATAGAGGAACAACAGATAAGAAATTACTGAAAAGCCAGAGTAGAATGTTCATATAGCCTTTTTTTGGTAAGAGGTCTGAGCTTCTGGACTTATATGTGCCTGGAGAAACGTTAGCATCTTTGAATATATTTAAACATAATAATAGCCAAACCATGTTAAATTCAGAACTTAATCTAAAAATGAAAATTTTATATTTCTTTGCTTTCACAAAAACTTCTAATAATCTCTGGCTGGCTGGTTTCAACTCCTGGAGTCCATGTAGTGAAGCATGACTCTGTAAGGACTTCCACAAGCAGAGTTACATTGGGGCTGCTGAAAAACACTGGGAATTATTTGTGTTCTTTTCAGAATACTGGCTAGAGCAAAGTACAAGCTACATTGAAATAGAAAAATCTGAGCCGCAAACAACGTGTACAACTTCGTAGGAATTGTGGCTCACACAGTTATATATAATGACTTCAGTCGTTAGCATAATTGCTCAAGCCACTAGCTTCACGGCTTGGTTGGAGTCTATCCTCAGTGTATGGGGAACCAACTTTCTATTTTTTAATATTTAACTGTGGTGGGTGTTTCTAAGACCTCAAACTTGAGTGAAAAATCTACATTGTGTGCACAATTATTAGGCAAGTTGTATTCTTGAGATTTAATTTTATTATTGAAGAACTACAGTGTTCTCGGACAATCCAAAATGTTAATAAACTTCAAACCTGAATATTTAAAAAAGTAAAAGTGAGGTTTTTGCTGTCTTGGAAGAATATCTATGTGTGCATCATTATTGGGCAACTATTAGTGTGTAGAATTATTATGCAACTAAATGACAAACTAACATTTTCCCATCTCACTTGTTTATTTTCTTCTGTTAAAATTGGAATTATGAACAAACAACTCACAATTTACAAATAAACATCTGACTTTTTCAAAACAAATCAGTGATCAATATAGCCACCCTTCTTTTCAATAAAAGTCTTATGTCTTCTATCCATGGAGTCTGTCAGTTACCTGATCTGTTGACGATCAACTTTTTGTGCAGCAGCAACCACAGCCTCTCAGAAATTGATCAGAGAGGGGTAGTTTTCCTTCACTGTAAATCTCCCATTTAAGAAGGGCCCACGAGCTCTGCTACTGTTACTGATCCAGCCACGGGCCTATCCATTTGGTCCGCCAAGAGTCACTCTTATCAGTCCACAAAAAAACTTTGAAAAAACTGCCTTCAGATATTTCTTGACCCAGTCTTGACTTTTCAACGTATGTGTCTTTTTCAGTGGTGGTCGGGTTTCAGCCTCCCTTATCTTTGCCATGTCTCTGAGCACTGAATACCTTGTACTTCTGGGCACTCCAGGTAGGTTGCAGTTCTGGAATATGACAGCAATGGGTTCCTGGTTAGTGAGGAACCAAACACCCCCGTGTTCAGTTCGCATTCAAACTCGAACACCCGAAAAAGTTCGACCGCAAACTCGAACACAATGTGAACACCATGCAAGTCAATGGGGCTTGAAAGTTCAAAAATTAAGGTCCCCTCCAAGAGGGCATATATGCAAGATATTGGCCATAAAAGGTGTATGGGGGTCTGGGTACTGCCCTGGGGGACAGGAAACAATGAAATTTAAAAAAAAAATGTTTTTAATCCTTTCACTGCTGAGTGCTGAACCATTTCACCGCTGTGCGCTGAGCTAATTTTTACCGCTTTTGCTCATGTTTAAATGCGATTTGAAGCCATGGGAAGTGTTTTATCACCAACGAGTGGGAAATGTTTGACCAACAATGAGTGGGAAATGTTTGACCAATAATGAGTTGGAATTGTTTGACCAACAATGAGTGGGAAATGTTTGACCAATAATGAGTGGGAAATGTTTGCCCAGCACACAGGACAGGGTATACCTGAAATAGGCCAGACGGTATGCAAGGACGCATTCTAACACAAGCCCAAATCGATCAGTGTTAGAGTGGTCAGGAATTGCCAAAATGGTACACAAGGGGTATCTATCATATAAGCCAAAAATCAATCAGAGTTAGAGTGGTCAAGGAATAGCCAAGGACTGGTATACGGGGGTGGTTCTCATACAAGCCAGGTAACAACGGAGACTGAAAAATCAACCAAGTAATGAATCGCCTGGAGACACTCAGCACTGAGGGAAGCAAACTCCACGACAGAGCGATGAGCTGGCAGGCGCGCGTCATCATGCAGCGCCCCACCACCTGACTAGCCTGCGAGCTCCAGAAGCCGGCACAACTCCTGGCACCCGGCTTGTCGATGGCGACGCCGGGTGCCGGGGCCCCCTCTGAGCCCAAGACATGACAGATACGCTCATACACACCACACATTACTGTGACTGTTATTGCTGTGGAACTGTGTTATGTCCTTTTTTTGTTTTGGAAGGAGGTGAAAAGCTGTTACGGGTTGAGGAAGTTTACCGGGGGGACCCATCGTGAGTTTCAGTAAGGGGCCCCATCATTTCTGATGGCTGCCCTGTATGCATCCGGTACATGGGTCAGTGCACCCAAATATTGGGCCTTTGGTGCCAGCTAGTGCCTTCACACCGTAACCCCTCTGAAGTATTGTGGTAGAGTGCAGGGTTGGACCCTGCAGTCAAATATTGAAATGATATGCACCTGTCACATTCAAGTGCAGAAAAATTGTGTCTTAGTCGGTGACTCGACACCGAGAATCTAACAGGGTTATTCAAAGATATCCGAATTGTGGCCGAAAGGTAACCAAACACTGAAATTCAGCGTACGGTTACCTTTCCTGTCCATTCGGCTATTCAGAGAGCAGGCAGTTCGCCAAATGTTGGCGAATTGCCTGCACATACGGTGCCTGGTCGGTGCCTGGTCGATGGCAGTAAAATCCCCATAGAGAAACAATGCTTCGTCTATTCAGACAACAAAAACCAGCAGTGAAAAGTTGCCGAAATGCCCTGCTGTTCGGTGGTTTCATTCGGCAGGTTTATTCAGGAGAATCCCATAGGCTACAATGTTAAAAATATTCCCGTTTTAATTCAATATCTAATAAACCGTTTATTATTATATTCTGCAGTAAAGAGTCTCTTTATCTTTAGATTTTTTAGGATCTTTTAAGCATTTTTTGGAATATTTTTAATTTTTTTTTCTCTCGAACTTTCTGCAAAAGTCTCGAAAAGTTCGAAGTTCACAAGCTTTCGAGCAGCCGATGTTCGAATCGAACTTCGAACCGATTCGAACAGGCAGCCCATCCATATTCATGGTAGCTTCACATTTGATTCTTCTCAAATCTTTGGCATTTAATTTGCAACTTTTTTTCTCAACAGGTTACTTGGGTACCTGTTGACTATTTGCAACAAAACGTTTGATGGTTCTGTGATTACGACTATCTTAGCAATTTCAACAGTGCTGCATCCTTCTGAAAGACTTTTTACAATGCTTGACTTTTCAGAGTCAGTTAAATCTCTTTTTTGTCCCATTTTGCCGGGGGGGGGGGTTTAGCCCTCCTGGCCCATTCCGCCCCTTCCATTATCCCTCCTCCACCAAACTTTTCAGATGGCACAATGCAGTCAGCCAGGTAACATTTTACATTGGGGATAAATCCAAAATAAAGATTTGTGGGAACTCACCAGAATTTCCATCGATTCCCCCTCCACCGAATAATAATTTTCTTCTTGCATTTAGTCCACACTGAACTTTGAGACTGATAACTCGAAAGGTTAAAGTGTGAGGACAAACTTTGCTGTTGGCGTAACAAATCATTCTTTGAAACTTTAAAATAGTGAATGAGTGAAGCGATTGTGTGAGTTTGTGTTTGAGTGAGTGCGAGTATGTGAGAATAAGCGAGTGCATAATTAATTGTGGGTGAGTACGAGTAAGTGTGAGTATGAGTAAATATGAGTATGAGCAACTTTAACTGCAAGTGAATGATTGTGACTCTGGGTGTGTGAGTATGAGAGCATGTGTTTGAGCGAATTAATGTTTTAGTGAGTATGCATGAGCAAGCGTGTCATCTTGCTCTTTTCTTTGGGAAAATGACAAATTCATCATCTCCAAACTCTTGTTTTCAATACTTCTCAGCGGTCGCAGGGTTTAACAGGCACTGCTTGTGCTGGGTCATTTAAATAAATATTTATAAAAATGCTCTTTTCATTGTGTCAGTTAAAATAAAGATTTAAAAAAACTGAACTCAGTTAAAAACTTCAGCTCAAAGTGTCAGTTGAAATTTGAAGTGGGATCTCACGTTTCCTCATCTCAATGAAGGTCTATGGGGAAAATTTGGAAATTTGAAAGCCCCCTATGGAAAATCAGTAAGTCTGATCACTTAGAAAAAATATAGCATGTGAAGTCAGAATGTGCTTAGGGTCCACACCAAAAGGTGTGGTCATGCCAATAGCTTGATGTAATGTTAGGCGAAGGTTGGTTCTCAAAATAATAATAACTAATTAGGTTAACCCCTTAATGACCGCTGACGTACTATGTACGTCCTGCCCACGGGTCTCCCTTAGACCCGCTGACGTACTGAAGGAGAACCAGGCTGAAAGATGGTTGCCACCATAAGCCAGGCAGCCATCTTGTTCAGAATATTGGTTCACCAAGTAAATAGAATAGATTTCATTTAGAAGAGAAGAGCTGAGCTCACGTAGAATTTAAGGAATGCGTGGTAGATTAGAAAAGCTAACAAGAAATCCAGGCAGGATCCGGCCAGCTCTTGGCATAAGGGACACAGAGAGATTTATGAATGAAGCAAGGTCAGAGCGATGCGCTAGAGAACAAAGGGAGCACAGAAACCAGACCAGGTCCCTGGCTATCTGAATAAACAAAGCCAACAGGGAGGGAGGTGCTGGCCGGAGAAAGACAGCACAAACAAATCACATACTGTCAAACTAACATGAAGTGTATCAATTTATAGTTAAATGTGGAATGTTCTTTGTGTTTATGCTAATGATGGGAGGTATTAACCCACGTGGGATGGAATAAAGTGTCAGCGGGAGGTGGGCTAATTGGGATGTACCTAATTACGTATTTTTGAGTATAAGGCACGGGGTGAAAGAGGGGCTCACTCTTAGAGATTCAATCCTGTGTGAGCACTTGTGTGACGACACAATTCTTGCCTTTCCTGAAGAGACTCGTGTTTGGACAATCCTTGCTTGTGTTCCGGCGCCGTTAATGAAGTGAACCTGATTGACTCCGGTTACATTTCTTGGGGGCTCTTAGCCTTGCAAGACACAGGCAACGGCTGCTCGATATTGACTGCAGGTGCACGAGAATCCCGCTGGGCGTCCGTTGAAGGTGAGCTGACATCTGCAGGCGCCAAGCAGGATTTCCTGTTCAGTGGACGTCTCGTCCCAAACGGACCCCCGGCCGGGAACTGGGGACACCACGAGTCTGGGAAACAGCGAGCAGCGCCGGCGATAGGTAACGTGTCTTCTATGTTTTGTATGTCTGAAGGAGATACCGGTATCTAAGGGAAACGTCCGACTGAGATAGACGGATAAGAGGATGCGATGGCCACCATCCTATTGGCATATCTAGCCCGCCGCTGATAGCACTGACATAGCTGAGGAGCCAGAGTGGCTAGCGGGTGTCTGGATTCGGGGGAATTGAATGCCAATCAAAGTATAGTTCTGTTAGAGAGGGAGAAGGTAGCCACGTGGAGTTGCAGACGTCAGTTAGTGTTTGTAAACAGAGCTTCACCACGTGGGTAAACGGGAAAGGAGGAGGATTTTTCTGTGACTGGGCTGAGAGCCTGAAGTCAGTGCCTAGTGTGTACGTCGTATAGTGACAAGGGCTTATAGTGAAGCCAACGATAGCTGCAGAGATAGTGGTGCTGAGTGGGTAGATTATCCATAAGGCAAAGTGGAATTGCAGGTGGAAGTGTAGACAAGGAACGGGGTGCACATAGTCACACGCAGTCAAGAGTTAGAGTTCAAATTACGGGGTATAAGGAGCCACAAAGGAGGGAATAAACCCTCGGCTAATAGAAAGAGTTGAAGTGATATATGTTCTGTATTGTGCTGAAAGTATCTGATACGGTATGTGCTGTGAATGAACTGACTCGAGTGTTGTGAGTGAACGTGCGCCTACTCGCTCCACGAGGAAGCAAATTGAAAGTGGACCCCGGACGTACGTTTTCGACTCAGGCGACTGCAGTCGGCTACTGAAGGGGGAAGCGCCTCAGACACAAAAGGACTGTTGATTGAAGTATCAGACTGTAAATTCTAAAACTGTTATTGAAATAATATATCTGTATTGCAAAAAGTACTGAGTCCGGGAGTGACAATGGGTAACGGGTCATCAAAGCCCAAGAAAGTAAAGAAGGGGGAGACGCCCCTAGAGTATATGGTGCGAAATTTTGATGCATTATATAAAACCCATGACTATGGTGTAGAATTGACAAAAGAGAAATTAAAAGTAATGTGTACAGTTGTGTGGCCGATGTTAGTCCCAGGATGGCCAGAACAAGGGTCAATGGACCCGGAGTTGGTACAGAAGGTACACTCCCAAATTACGGAGCAGTATGGACATCCTGAACAGTATCCGTATATAGATATATGGAGATATTGCATTAAGAACAAGAGTCATTTTATAATGATAGCGGGGAGAAATAAGAAGCAGGACCCCCAGAATAATGGAGAGAGAGGGAGGCCGGTGTTAGATCAACCGGAAGAGAGTGATAATCTGCCCCCGTCCTACCCATCATGTTATGGGGCAGCTAGGGAGGCTCTGAATGCCGCGATTGCGCGGGCGGAGAGGGGGGAGCAGGCAGCTGCGGTTGCTCGGCCAGCTCCCTTTGCTCCGTCCCGTGCGCCTGCGGAGGAAGAGCAGGGTGCAGTGGGTGGAGGGGATGGAGAGGCTCCACCAGAGAAGATTGAGATGCCCGATGGGAGCATATATAAATTAGTGCCCCACGAGAGTGGTGATGATAGAGAAGAGGAAGAAAAACAGGGTGTCACCACACGCGCAGCGAATAACATACATAAACCCGGGATCTGTACCAAAACATATCCCCATAAAAGTGCTTTGCAATTGCCGCTGAGAGAGGTGCCAGGCCCCCCATTAGCGGATGGGAACCCAGGGCCAATGCAATACACATACGTCCCATTCACGACAACAGATCTTTTTAACTGGAAAACACACACACCACTGTATTCCACAAATCCCGCAGCAGTGGCCAGTATGATAGAGTCAGTTATGCTCACACATAACCCCACATGGGCAGATTGTCAGCAATTAATGTTGACAATGTTTACCACAGAGGAAAGAGCCCGAATAAATAGTAGCGCGCAAAAGATTTTACTCGCCCAAGCCGTAGCAGATGCTAAGCCTCATCCAGAAGCATGGGCAGAGGAACACTACCCCAGAACAGATCCTAAATGGCCGTACAATACAGCTGAAGGAGTTGCCCATCTGCAGACATACAGAACCGCTGTAATTATGGGTGTTAAAGCGGGAGGGAAGAAGCCCACAAACATGGGAAAAATAGCAGATGTGGTGCAAGAGGTTAAGGAATCCCCAAGTGCGTTTCTAGAGAGATTGCTGGATGCGTACAGAATGTATAGTCCTATTGATCCTGAAGCGACGGAGAATCAGAGGTTAATTAACTCTTCGTTTGTGGGTCAGTCACAGAGGGATATACGGAACAAAATACAGAGAATAGATGGGTTTTTGGGAAAAGGTATTAGCGAGTTAGTTGAGATCGCTAATAAGGTGTATCATAACCGGGATCTAGAGGAGATAAAGAAACAGAAGGGACATACCGGGGTGGTTGGATACATGGGGAATGGCGGAGGGCGAGGTGGCCCAGACAGAGGGAGGGCAAGGGGTAGGGGGGCCCGAGGAAGAGATAGGGGAGCCCCCAGGGAACCCCTAGGACCCAATCAGTGCGCGTGGTGCCGGGGTGAAGGTCATTGGAAAAACGACTGTCCTGCATTTTTGGCTAAATTTGGGGGACAAGGTGAAGTTGGGGAGGCGGGAGGTCAAGCCTCTAACGGCCAGGTAACAGACGGAAGGTATGAGAGAAATGAAGGGAATGGAGCGGGGTTTGTGGGACTGGCGGGGACATCATTTGAAGGGCAGGATGCATATTGACGGGGACCTGGGCCCATCCCGCTCGGTAGCCACGAGCCCACGGTCACAATGAGAGTGGGAAATAAAGATGAGGTTTTTATGGTTGATACCGGTGCCGAATATTCTGTTGTAACAAAGCAAATTGCACCTCCAATGGGAAATGAGGTTGATATTATGGGAGCAATGGGAGTGTCTGCTAAATATCCTTTTCTTGCTTCTAGAAAATGTAGTGTGGGTGGGCATAATGTTGAACATGAATTTTTGTATATGCCCGAATGTCCCATCCAGCTCCTGGGGCGGGATATCCTTTGCAAATTGCAAGCCCAAATTACGTTTCTTCCGGGGGTCACGCTCAATTAGACCTGCCGAGAGTGGCAGCTCTATTCGGCAGCATACTCCAGCCAGTCCGCACAATCCACAATCTGTGAAAATTGCAGTAGTTATGCCAAGGGAGGAAGAATGGCGCACGGCACCTACTCTGCCTGCCGCGCCGGACCCGCATGCACTACTCCTTGAAATTCCTGGGGTGTGGGCGGAGGAAAATCCGCCAGGACTTGCCATAAACATACCCCCGGTATATGTGGAATTAAAGCCCGGCGCAACGCCTGTGGCCCTAAGACAATATCATATCCCACAAAAAGCCAAGCAGAATATACAAATACATTTACAGAGACTTAAAGATAACGGCATATTAAAATTCTGCGTGTCACCATGGAACACACCCCTATTGCCAGTACTAAAAGAAGGCACACAAGAGTACCGCCCTGTCCAAGATTTACGAGCTGTCAACGAGGCCACAGTAACACTACACCCTGTGGTTCCAAATCCATACAATTTGTTGGCGTTAATTCCCGGAGATACACAATATTACACAGTGCTTGATTTAAAAGACGCTTTCTTTTGCATCCGCCTGGCTCCAGCAAGCCAGCCCCTTTTTGCATTCCAGTGGGAAGAGTCTACCACGGGGGCGCGTCATCAAATGACGTGGACGCGCCTCCCTCAAGGTTTCAAAAATTCGCCCACGATTTTCGGGTGCGCGCTCAGCCAAGATCTCCTCGCCTTCAACGCTCAGCCAGACAAAGTAGTGTTACTCCAATATGTTGATGATTTATTGCTGGCTTCTCCCACAGAAAAAGACTGTTTATCCGCCACAAAAGCTTTGCTACACCTACTAAGCCAAGCAGGTTACAGAGTTTCTAAAAAGAAAGCACAAATATGTAAACAGAGTGTAAAATACCTGGGTTTCCAATTAACAGGTACCAAACGTGCACTGGGGGCAGAAAGAAAAGAAGCGGTGTGCCGCATCCCCCAACCAAAGACCAGGAGACAAGTCCGTGAGTTCCTGGGAGCTGCAGGCTTCTGCCGCCTGTGGATCCCCAACTTCGCAGACATTGCCAAGCCGCTTCATCAAGCCACCAAGGGGGGAGAACTAGACCCCTTTCATTGGGAAGAGGAGCAAACAGCAGCGTTCCTGAAATTAAAGACTCTGCTAATGGAAGCTCCTGCACTGGGCCTGCCAGATCACAGCAAGCCTTTCCAGCTGTTCGTACATGAACATAACCAAACAGCAACAGGAGTATTGGTCCAGACCTTTGGCTCATGGCTGAGGCCTGTGGCCTACCTCTCCAAGCAACTCGACCCTGTGGCCTGCGGCCTACCCCCATGCCTGAAAGCAGTGGCTGCCACCGCAATGCTGATAGCAGAAGCAGACAAGCTGACCCTTGGACAAGTTCTTCATGTCAAGGTGCCCCACGCTGTCAAGGCTCTGCTGGATGTCAAAGGAGGTTACTGGTTCAGCAACAGCCGGATGACGAAGTACCAAGCCATGATGTGTGAAAATCCACGGGTCATTTGGACCTCATCGCTACCTTGAACCCTGCTACTTTACTGCCTGACTGTGAAGAGGATCCAGATCATGAATGCCTCCAAGTCATGGAAGAAGTGTTCAGTAGCAGGCCAGATTTGAAAGACGTACCCCTAGACAAATACGATCTACAGCTATTCACTGATGGTAGCAGTTACATGGATGATGGGAAGAAAGTCTCCGGCTATGCAGTAGTCTCAGCAGAAGAAGTTATCGAAGCAAAGCCACTGCCAGGCCATACATCTGCACAATTGGCCGAAATAACAGCTCTAACCAGAGCCCTTGAAATTTCTGAAGGCAAAAGGGTGAATATCTACACAGATTCCAAGTACGCCTTCATGACAGTCCATGCACATGGTGCACTCTACAAAGAAAGAGGCCTACTCACGTCTTCAGGACAACAAATTAAATATGCTGCAGAAATCACGGCCCTCCTGGAAGCAGTGTGGAAACCAAGTGCTGTCAGCATCATGCACTGTCGAGGCCACCAAAAAGGCCGTGATGAAATTCCAAAAGGTAACAGACGCGCGGACCAGGCCGCAAAAGCAGCTGCAAAACCGCCACCGCCAACAGAAGATCAAGCTAAAGTACTGATCTGCAAACAAGAGCCTCAACCTTCAATGCCAAATTACGAGTTCTACATGAATTTGAAAAAGTTTGAACCCCACGGCGAGTTCATTGAAATAATACTGCACAAATGGCAAGATGACTTTGAACTATTAGAACTCAATCATGATTATATCCAATGGCTTTTTCCAACTCGGACACAAGGCCGAAATTTCTACTCTACTCCCTAAATCCGCAAGAGACACGCCTAATGATCAACACCTCAGAAGTTCAGCAAAGACTGCGCAGAGCTACAAAATGATGCTGAAATTCTTCGGCGTAAAAATAGTGGGGGAGGAGGAAGACAAAGAAACAACTGAAGTTGAACGAGCAGAAAATTTCGCGTCACGATTTGAAAATCTGACAAACCATCCTCACAATAATCTACGAATCACACGAATACTGCACAGTCTGGGAGAATTGGGAGCAGAAGAATATCAAGTCCCACTGGTGAGGTTCTTCCTCAAGGAGATCCTTATCAAGAACAGACTGCCAAGAATGAAGAAAAGTGCAATGGACTTTTTCATACCAGCAGTAAGAGATTCACAAGACAGACAAGATTTATTGTTTTTCGCATGGCGATACTATTTTCCAAAAAGAAATTTATCTGGGGGAATCATGGAGAATTGGCACGATACAAACCAAAACCAGTGGTAGCTGCACTTCTACCAGCACCACTGAGCGAATGGACACCTGTGTACTCAGAAAAAGAAAAGAAGTGGCTGACAGAAGAAACCGGAGGTTATGGAGAAGATGGATGGTTCCAGATGGAGAATGGACGAATGGTCCTACCAGCAACACTGGCTCCTGAAATCGTGAGAGCACTTCACGCAAGTACCCATGGAGGGAGAGAAATGATGGAGCAACAGTTGGAGCCACATTTCTACGTACCAGGATTGTCAGCAATCTGCAAAACAACAGCTCAGCAGTGTGTAACATGTGCCAAAAACAACCCAAGAACAGGCCCGTCTCAACCCCCAGGGAAACAGCCAATCGGGCTATCCCCAATGGCATCATTACAAATAGACTTTACAGTACTGCCACCCTGCAAAGGATACAAATATCTCTACTAGTGATGGTATGTACTTTAACGGGATGGGTGGAAGCCTTCCCAACAAGAACTGAAAAGACTACAGAAGTGGTAAAGAGCCTGATGAAAGAAATAATACCACGTTACGGACTTCCACTCGAGATAGGGTCGGACAATGGCCCTGCATTTATCCAGAACTGTTTGCAACAACTTGCCCGGCTACTGGGCATCACCTGGAAGCTACATACCGCCTACAGGCCCCAAAGTTCGGGAAAAGTTGAAAGAATGAACCGTACCCTAAAGACTCTGATGTCCAAACTGTGCCAAGAGACGTCATTAGGCTGGTTGGACTTGCTGCCGATAGTCCTTTTGCACATTAGGTGCAGACCAACCCCCCAATTGAAGTTAAGTCCGTACGAACTTATGTTTGGACGGCCAACCCTCTGATTAATGGACTAAGGGGGACCTTCGGGCATTGGGAGAAACTAAACTAAATGATCAGGTAGTAATGTTGGGTAAATCAATGCAGAAGTTAAATACTTGGGTGGGGGATAATATACCGCATTTTCTGTATCCTTCACTGCATAAGTATTGTCCGGGTGACTCAGTATGGGTAAAAGAGTGGAAAAATGATCCACTGGGTCCAAAATGGAGAGGTCCTTATCTTGTCCTGTTATCAACCCCTACAGCAGTAAAGGTTGCCGAGGTGGTCCCGTGGATACATCACTCCAGAATAAAAGCAGCTGCCAGTCCTGAGCAAACATGGAAGGTCATCGCCAACGAGACCAATCCGCTGAGGCTGAAGCTGACAAAGACCACAGTCTCGAGCACCTAAATGATCCTAACCCTGATGATTCAGAGGATCAACAAGTGGGTGTTTTGATGGGCACAGGCCCTGACCACCCGCCAGCGGAGATGGGTGTTTTGATGGGCACAGGCCCTGACCACCTGCCGACGGGGGATAACCACAGGGTGTTTTTTAGGGGCCCGGCCCCCACCCTTGATCGTCCTGATATGTTCTTCACTTTTGAAATTCCGGCGGAGGGATTGGGTTTATGTGGCTGTGAAAAGAATTGCCCAAGGAATTCTGACAATCGGGGCAGTTGTGGCGCTGATTCTATACCTTGCTAACTTGATTTATGGACTCTCACGTGGAGCATGCCCTAATTGTACAAATGCCGCGGGGAAAGTGGATATTTCTCACATCTGGAATGGTACGCACCCGGTGATGGAGAACCGTACCATGTGGAGACAAAAGCGAGAAGTATCCTCTGAGATATTGCCAAGAGGACATTTGCTTGTGCAATTTAAATATGACTATGCTAAGAAATCTGGGCAGGAAGCATGTTGGGTGTGCAGCAGAATGCACCCAGAGACAATCCATATCCCATTTGCTTCTGTTCCAATGAATCTGAGTATGTTTGCGTCAGGGAATATTACAATACATTCTTTCCGGCCACCCAGAGAACAACCAGAAATGTATGAAGCTGGGTATCCCATAATAGGGTACATATATCCTCCAGAATGGTGTTTCCAAATAGGGCCAGATAAAGACACACATAAGAAGGAAGGGTGTTACTCAAGCAAATTTAATTGGACATCATACATATACACAATTGACACAGAGGGACACTCAAATTATCTATATATACAGTGCAGGAAACTCACGAGTCAACAAGAGAGAGTAATTGAAGATGAGTCTGGTGGGATGCAGAGTGTGCTGGAGACGACAAGACGAATGAGGCGAATGATGTTGGAATTAGCAAAGGGAACACTACACCTATCACCATTCATGTTAGAAGAGGGATACCAGGTGTGTTGTGGGAGAGTGTGTTACACATGGGTTCCACCAACAATAACAGGAATGTGTTATTTGGCTAAACTGGTCCCAATACAGAGACTAAGGGGAGAAGACACAAACACAGACACAGAACTACACCCTAGGTACCCACTGGTGTTTGAAAGACCGAAGAGAGAGTTGTTTGCAAAGATGGATCGAATATGGACATGGCTGCCAGCATGGACTGGATGGGGAGGAGAGATAATGAGGAGATTGAATAGCTATGTCAATCTGATGGATGAGATCCTGAATAGAACCAGTATGGATATCCAGTTGCTGAATCTGGAAATGCGAGAGATACGAAAGGTGCAGATGATACATGATATGGCGCTTGAGCAGATCAGTGCAGCATTGAATGGATTGTGTGAAATGACGATGCACTATGAATGTTGCATGTGCGGAGGAGGCGCCTGAAAGGGAGGGGGGGGAGGTCCTTCGGACCTCTCTCCCTCCCGATCGGCGGCGCACAGGGGCTTAACCCAGGCATCATTTGGAAGGGCACAGCTGCCCTTCCAAATGATGCCTGGCATTAACCCCTGGGGAGCTGGATCGCAAATCGGCGCTGAAAAGCGCCGATTCGCGATCCTTCCCGGAGCTGGCCGACATCTTGGATGTCGGCCAAGCCTCCGGGAACTCCCCCAGAGGACTGGCGTCATCGTGCGTAGCACGATGACGCCAGTCCTACAGTTAACCCCTAACTGCCACCAACTGTGGAGATAGGGAGTTCCAATGAACTCCCTATCTCCCGATCCGTGGCAGCTAGGGGTTAAATTTTGATATCGTTGGATCGGCCAGAGCATGGCCGTTCCAACGATACCAAACATGAAAGTTAAAAATGTTGTAAAAAAATAAATAAATAAATAAATAAATAAAAAAAAATTAAAACAAAATTTAAAAAAAAAAAAATAACACTTTTTTTTTTTTTTTGGGTTTGTTAATGCAGCAATATTGTTCCCATTTCAATTATAATGTGAACAATGATGCTGCACTAACGATTTTTGTATGCGGTGCGTTTGTTAAAAATAGTGTCATTTTCCCAAAAAAAAATGTAACGAGACCCCATTTCTAATTTTTTTAACAAGCGCACCCCATACAAAATATAACCGCAATTGCTCGCATGTTAAAATGTGAAAAAAAACACTTTACACGTTGTAAATTATTGAAAATACATATTTTATTGCATTTTTTGTTATAATATACAGACATGACATAACGTATACATATAATAATGACATATTATGAATCTACCGAGTCTGACGGAAAGAACGATATATAATATGTCGGTGTCATATACTAAAATAAGCCTTCAAAACACGTTTAAACATGATGCGCAAAACAGGTAAAAAATGACCTCAGCACAGGGGCGGGAAAAGCCTCAGCAGCGAAAGGGTTAAAAATGTTTTTTTTTTTACTTTTTGTCCTTATTTCCTGTCCCCCCAGGGCACTACCCGGACCCCCATACACCTTTTATGGCAAATATCTAGCATATATGCCTTCTTGGAGGGCACTCTAAAAATCGAACTTTGAGTCCCATTGACTTGTATTGAGTGTTCGAGTTCGAATTCGAACTTTTGAAAAGTTCGAGTTCGAATGCGAACCGAACTCGGGGGTGTTCGGCTCATCCCTAGTCGTGAGATGACAAGAGCATGAACCAGCACTTTTGCGGTGCCTTGTGTCAGAAAGGGACGGACACGGACAATGTTTTTGAGTTGAAAGTAACAGGATTTGGTCACTGTCTGGATGTGGGAAGAGAATGTTAGGTCAGAGTCAAAAGTGACACCAAAGCAGCAAGCTTGGGGTGTTGGGCTAATGGGCGTTCCATTTACTTGTAGAGAGATAGGTGGTATTGGGTTCTTCTTGGAGGGAGGAATGATGAGAATTTCAGTTTTGGCAAGATTGAGTTTAAGGAAGTGGGAAGCCATCCAATTCGAGACAGCAGAGAGACAGTCAGTGACTTGATCCAGGAGAGCTGGAGAGAGATCAGGGGAGGAGAGTGTTATCAGTGTGTATGTGGTACTGGAATCCAAAGGAGCTGATCAGTTTTCCTAGAGAGGCAGTGTAGACTGAGAAAAGTAGAGGGCCCATTACTGAACCTTGGGGCACCCCAACAGAGACAGGCTGCTGGGAGGAGGTACTTCCTGCAAGTGAGACACTAAATGATTGTTGGGACAGGTAGGAAGCGAACCATGAAAGAACAGTACTTTGAAGGCCTATATCACTAAGAGTTTGCAGGAGGATTGAGTGGTCAACTGTATCAAAGGCGGCAGAGAGGTCAAGAAGGATCAGCAGAGAGTAGCAACCATTGGATTTAGCAGTTGCAAGGTCATTGGTCAGTTTTGCAAGTTTCTGTTGAGTGCAGTGAGCGAAAGCTAGATTGCAGAGGGTCAAAGACCCGCTCCATGTTCTCCATAAAGTAAATCAACCCCCTCCATGCCTCCTATTAGCAGCCCACTTCATGCCTCCATTTCATATTAGCAATCCTTCATGTCCTCAATTAATTCTACACTTTTTTGTTTTAAGGGGTTAGTCAAAGACTGTTGAATAGGCCCCCGAATTGCACCAAACGGTGCAATTTCATGACCATTCGGCTATTCAAAAAGCAGCAAAATACAGTGCCTGTTCGACGGCAGTTAAATCTCCTATAGATAAGTAATGGTTAATCTATTCACAGACACCAACCGCAGAGTTAGTGAAATGCCCTGATGTTCAGTGGTTTCATTCGGCAGGTTTCATCAGGTGAATCCCATAGGTTTAATTGTAAAAAAAAATTCCCGGTTTTATTCAATATCTAATAAACCAGGGCTCAAAATTTCCACTCGCCTACTCGCATTTGTCAAGTAGAAATTAAGTGAGGCGAGTGGAAATGCACACGCAGGCAGCACAATAAATTATTTTGTGCGGTGTATTCCACCAGTACCACCGTGCAGCCCCCCTTCCCCAGGCTGCACGGTAGCAGGGAAGAGCTGCCTAAGTTGACCCAGCTCATCTCTGTCACTGGCAGAGGGGTGGAGAGGAGCTTCCCTGTTGCCTCTTTCTGCTCACACTGGGGTCTGATGACTTGGTATACATGTAGCTGGGGTCTGATGTCTGGGTATTAATGTTATTTTTGTAACTATTCTAAATAAAACCTTTAACAGTGTAATTTCATAAGATAATTTAAGGGGGTGTGTTTAGGGGCAAGGTTGAGGGCAGGGTAGAGGTTAGGTGGAGCAACTGGTAGCGAGTAACTCTTATGGCCTGGTTAGTAGCTTGGGACTTGAAAATTTGAGGCCTGTAATTAACTGCTTATTATTTTAATCTGCAGCAAAAAGTGTCTTTTTTAATTTATTTAGAATTTTTTTGCCATTTTTCAGGATTTTTTCAGCAAAATTTTTGGTTCAGATTTGTTTACCTGGCGTTTCTTTTTTTTAATTCCATAACAGACCTTTTTATTATCATTAATATATTATTTCCATGCTTTAGTTTAGTTTAAAATGCCTTTTAAAAGTATCAGTTTTCTTTTTTTTTTTTTACCCCTGTTCGGCTGCTGTTCGGATTCTTCCAGCTACGTTCAGCGGTCTGTTTGGCGGGTCTTTCAGCGGCGTTCAGTCAGTGGCTCCCTTCAGCGACCCTGCGGTGAATGGGGAATTCACCGCAGGGTCAGCAAATTGAGGTTTGCCGAAGGAGAGTGCACCGAAATTCTGTTGAAATTTCAGTGCTCTTTGAATAACCCCTTTTAGAATGATTTAAAAATATGAGAATATTAGTTAATTTACACAGTTACATGCACTGCAGGTTTTTTATTAACATAGCTGCTGACATTTAACCCTTTCATTACCAGAAAGAAACAATGAAAGTTATGGGGGGGGGGGAGAATTTGTTTCTTGGTACTTGTTAGTGCTGGCTTGGTTTCTCATCTCTGCCTAGAGAAAACCAAATATCTTGAAATGTATATTTTTAAAAGAAACATCTAACACTCTCTGTGGATGTGAGGACAAACAAAAGCATTGGGCTGTTAAACACATCCCTGCTGATAAATACACTTTCAGCAGGTATGTGGTTTTGATCAGTCTGTACTTCCCAGCATTCTAAAACCAAAAAAAGGCACCTTTTATAACACTCAGAGGTCAGAGTCTTCAGGCGGAGATGTATCCGGGGAGGGGAGAGTGTCTGGACAGACCTGCTTCAGGGTGTCGTTATCTGCTGCTGGATCTCTGTTCCTCAATGAGGAATGCCGGGGGGGGGGGGGGGAGAAGCTCACTCAGCTGCAGCAGGAGCGGATGCTTCTTTCACCTCTGGTGGATTAATTGACATGAAACACAGGTTCCCTCTCACTGCCTGTGCTTATACTTGTACTGGCCGACATACTGCTGAGAGGGGCTGATTCCCGCTTGGATCTGAGGCTGCGTGGAGACACCTGGCCATATATATACCCCTCTCAGCTTGTTAGTCAGCAGGGGCCAGTGCTACTGGCAGCCGATTGAAAAAAAAAGTTTGAAACTATTTTTAATTCTTAAAGGGCCGCCAAGCGGCCCAAAAATGAAGCAGCCTACTGGGATTCCTCCCGCTATTCCGGTAGGTCAGTCTGGCCCTATCCAACAGGAACCTGGGTTTCACAGTAGTTACAGTTACAAGTGTTACAGTATCACGTGGGGATTAGTACCCAGGATGGGTATCCACATGTATAAAGGCTCCTTTCGCCGTCAGTATCCTGAAGGAGTACTGATTGTGGCCCAAACTCATCCAATCAATACCCGGAGCTCCTTGCAGGGTGACTACAAAACTGGGAATGACTTTATTTACAGATTACAATTGCACAGACAGAGAGAATGTACAGAATACAGTGGTAAAACACACCCCAACGTTTCCATACTGAAGAGCTTCTCAATAGCCTCCCACATACATGCCCTGGTGAATCTAAGCCTGAGGAAGGGTCAGAGAAATATGGTTTAGGAAAGTTCCTGGGGGTGGACTGAAGCAAGGGAAACGCAGTAATTGTTCACATACAGATTATACATAGGGAAGACAGCGCAGGATATACCACACGAGATGCTACCATAAATATATAAGGGAATAATAATATAACACAGATATCAGGGAATAGGGCACATAAAAAAGACCCTGCACCTAGAACTAGTTACAGAGTGACTCCAACACAGGAGAGGGCTGGAAACCAACACAAAGCATCAGGCCCACACCTCCCAAATGCATCTCTAGGTTCATGTACCCCAAGTTCAAAGTGATTACCGTCACACACAGCACTGCCCTTCTATGTATCATCTCCCATACATTGAAATCGCCTTTGCTCCACTCTTGCCCATGGATCAGGGCTTTTCAGATTGTAAAATCTGTGGTTTCAGAGCTATTGGGCGGTACCAAGGGCAGGCCCTCGATATCACCTTGAAAAAGACTATATGTGGGGTGCATGTGGTTCACTGTAAACAGTTGCTTATGCTGGCGCCAGGCTGTCTGGGGTGGGTACTGTTTGAGTTAATGGGATAATGCTCTTATCTGATCATATACTGTATAAAAAGCCCGTGAGTTGTGCATTACAGAGAGTTTCACCCGATGCTAGTCTGGTCATTGGGTGAGTGGGGTTATAATTTTAAACCACGCTATCCCAGGAGCGGGAAGCAAAGTGACAAGACTACCAGCCTGGTTAGCAGATCGGATCATCACAAGGACAAACTTTGATGTTGGTATGACAAATCCTTGTCTGAAAGTTTAAATTTGTGAGTGTGTGAGTCTGAGTGTGCGTAAGTGTGATTGAGTACTGAATATGAGTGCTAGTACGTGAGTGGTTATAAGTGAGTATGAGTGTGAGAATATGAGATTGAGTGAGTGTGGCTGAGTATGAGTGGGAGTGAGTATGAATATGAATGAGTATGAGGGTGATTGTGAGTATAAATGAATATGTGTGAGTGAGTATGAGTTAATGAGTTTGTATGAGTGAATATATGTGTGTGTGAGTGTGTGTGAGTGAGTATATGTTAGTGTAAATTAGCAAGTGTGAGTAATTCCAAGTGAGTAAGCAAGTGTGAATAATTGTGAGCAAGTGAGCATGAGTGAGTGAGCCTCAGTGAGGGTGATTGAGTATGAGTGAGTCAGGCTTGCTCTTGTGTTTACAGATAATGAGTTTGTAATTTCCCCAGTCTCAGCTCTCACTGTGACAGTTACAGATCTTCAGATGAAAGTGTCAATTGAAATTTGAACCTGTCAGTGGTTTCTGCCTCTCGGTGAATGTCTATGGGGAATTTTAGAAGCCCCCTATGGAAAATCCATAAATTGAATTACTTAGAAAAGATATAACATGTGAAATCAGAACAAATTTGATGGTCGTAGCTTGGAAGCTCTAGGACTAGTTTCGCTTGGAATAATAATAGAACGGAAAATAGTGCTTTTCATGCCAACATAATCATTTTAGAACGGACTGTGAGTATGAGTGTGTGAGTGCGAGTATGAGTGAGTGTGTGTTTGTGAGTTTGTATGAATGTGAGTGAATGTCGGTGAATGAGTGTGAGTATGAGGGTGAGTGTGTGTATGAGTGAGCCTCAGTGAGAGTAATTGAGTAGGAGTGGGAGTGAGTCAGGCTTGCAGGGTTATTCAGAGAGCACCAAAATGTCACCGAAATTTCAGTAGTCTCTGATTCGCCTCACTTCGGCGAGTCCGATTCGCCAACCCTGTGGTGAATTCAGCATTCACCACAGTATCCACAAAGTGCAGCGAATCGGCCGCCGATCGCCACCGCCAACCCCCCGGACAGCAGTCGCAAACCTGCTGAATGCCGTTGCCAACCCACCCGACAGCCGCTGCCGACCAGCTGGCCGCCGCATACCGCCGGACAGCCGCTGCAAACCCGCCACAATCCCGCCAGACAGCTATCAAATGCAGCTGACGAGCTGCCAAACACAGCGCCTACCAGACGCAGAAAAAAGCCAACAAGCCGCCGGACAGGTAAAAATAAAACAAATGTCAAGTGTCAAATTTGAAACGTTGTTTGCAAAAAAACTACTGGATGAAAATGTCTGGAATTAACATATAAGGTCCTATGAATAATAATAAAAATGTCTGTTACTGAGAAAAGAAAAAACGCTATTTGAAAAAATTGGGGAAAAAAGTTGCCGAAAAATGCCTAAAAAAATCTTTAACAAAAGATAAAGAGACTTTTTGCTGCAGATTAAAAGAATAAATGATATTGGATAAAAATGGGGAGTATTTTTTTACCATGAAACCTATGGGATTCACCTGATTAAATCTGCTGAATGAAACCACAGAACATCAGGGTATTTCACTGACATTCCACTGCTGTTCGATATTCTCTGAATAGATTAACCATTACTTCTCTATGGGGAGTTCACTGTATTTCGATGGCAATTCACCAAAATTTGTCAAACTGCCTGCTTTCTGAATAGCCAAATGGCCAGGAAATTGCACTGTGCAATGAAATCCCCTGCTCGGTGCAATTTCGGGGCCAGATAGGCTCTCTCTGAATAACCACTTTGATCTTGTGTTTACAGATAATGAGTTTGTCATTTCTTGAGCTTGAGCTCAAAGTGTCAGGTAAAATTTGAACTGGGCAGTCAGAGTTTTCCTCATCTCAATAAAAGTCTATGGGAGAATTTAGAATTTGAGAAGCCCTATATGGAAAATCCATAATTTGGAAAATTATAAAAAATACAGCACTCAAAGTCAGAACATCCCGAGGGTCTGTGCCAAATTTGCTGGTCGTACCTTGAAAGCTCTAGGATGAGATAAGTGGCGATGCTTGGTTCTTGGAATAATAATAATAATAATATTAGTAATAATAGTAATATAATTATCATAAATATGAGCTGATTATTGTGACTTTCAGCAGAGAACTGAAACCTTAAAAAAAATTCCACAAACTGACTTACTTCAAAGGTGTCATGCCATAACAGGACCACACGTGAATTCACTGAGCTCTTCAGAACCATCCATTATTTTTACAAATGTTTGTAAATGCAGACTGTTTGGCTAGGTCAGGGGTCAGCAACCTTGGCTCCCTTATGTTTTGGGAACTATATCGCCCATGATGCTCAGTCACCCATTAGGCTGACTGAGACACATGGGAAATGTAGTTCCCAAAACATCAGGGAGCCAAGGTTGCTGAGTCTGCTGACCCCTTGGCTAGGTGTTTGATTTGACAGACCTGTGGCAATGGGTCTGATTGAAACACCTGAATTAATTTATTAATACTTTTGCCAATATAGTGTATGCCTGCTGATAATTATGGAAATTGTAGCTTAAATAAAAGTACAAACATCTCTCACAATCATCTCTCTCACTGGTGGCCTCTAGTCTAGAACATCATGTTATTGCATCAGTTCCTCCTTTGATTTCCTTTCCTTTGATGATTCATTTTCAGGTTTTTGTCCCTTTTTAGTATGCAAGCATTTGCCTTCATACACAATATACTGTATCATTTTACTGCATGACAAAAGTAACATCCAACATTCATTTTAGATTTGTACATATATGCAAAGAAAAACTTGTTCTGGAATTTTCTATAAATATTCAAAATGCTGGTTCACTTCATGAACTTTTGAAGATGCGTGCATAAAATAACTCTTGTAAGATACACAGGGTTATTCAGAGAGCACCGAAATGTCACTGACATTTGCCGCCCTTCGGTGAGCCCGAGTCGCTAACACCGTGGTGAATTCAGCATTCACTGCAGGGTCCCAGAAGTGCAGTGAATTGGCCGCCGAATGCCACCGCAAACCCACTCGACAGCCTCCGCAAGCCTGCCAGATAGCTACCAAATGCAGCCAATGAGCTGCCGAGCACAGCGCCGACCAGCAGCAGAGAGAAGCCAACAAGACGCCTGACGGGAAAAAAAATCCAAAACGATTGAAAACTGTCTGGAATAAACATATAAGGTCCTATGAATAATAATATGGTCTAACCATCTAGAGCAGTAGGAAAAGGGAAGTGCTCATGCCACTGTACAGAGCACTGGTGAGACCTCACTTGGAGTACTGTGTGCAGTACTGGAGACCGTATCTCCAGAAGGATATAGACATCTTAGAGAGAGTTCAGAGACGGGCTACTAAAATGGTGTACGGCTTGAAGGAGAAAAGTTACCAGGAAAGGCTTAATGATCTTAACATGTATAGCTTGGAAAAAAGACGAGACAGAGGAGATATGATAGAAACATTTAAATACGTAAAGGGAATCCACAAGGTAGAGGAAGGGATTATATTTAAAAGGAAACAAAGTAGCAAAACAAGAGGACATAGTCTTAGATTAGAGGGGCAAAGGTTTAAAAGTAACATCAGGAAGCATTATTTTACTGAGAGGGTGGTGGATACATGGAACAGCCTTCCAGTAGAAGTGGTAGAGGCCAAAACAGTAATTGAATTTAAGCAAGCATGGGATAGGCATAAGGCTATCCTAAACAAAAGATAAATCCAGGTAAAGTATCCATGTAATTGGGCAGACTAGATGGGCCGAAAGGTTCTTATCTGTCGACATGTTCTATGTTTCTAATAAAAAGCTCTGTTGCAGGGGAAAAGAAAGATGCTATTTAACCCCTTCACTACCAAGTGATTTTCCAAAAAAATTTGTCAGAAACCGTTGGGTTTTTTTTAAAATCATTTTTAATAAATTGTACAGTTATACATATCTATTACTGTACTAACCTATTTGGCAAGCAGATGGCATCATCTACTGCCAAACTGAGTTACAGAGGTTTTAACAGCAGATCTATTTTCTTCTATTTCTCTTGCATCGGTTGCTGAAAGCTTCTGAAAGCTCGATATTTCAGAGCTTTGAGCAGATTATTTTACAGTTTTAGCTCTCCGGACATTTTGCCCATAGGGCTAAAACTTTGGGGGCACCTTCTGCAGCCCAAAAGCTAAAGAGATTCGTTTCCAGCAAACGAATCTAATTTGCCTTTGGGCTGCAGTTAGCATATCGAGCATATCTCGATGGTGCCTTTAAAGCCCAAGATATTTCAATACCGATAGTCAAGGGGTTTAAAAAATCCTGAAAAATGCCTAAAAGATCCTAAAAAATAAATAAAAATACTTTTTGCTGCAGATTAAAAGAATATACGGTTTATTAGCTATTGAAAAATAACGGGAACATTTTTAACATTGAAGTCTATGGGATTCGCCTGATTAAACCTGCCGAATGAAAGCACTGAACATCAGGACATTTTGACAACTTTACACACTATTTAACGGTTCATGCTAACTGTTGATTAGTTTTTGATGTGTACAACTTTACACTGCTGTTCAGTGTTCTCTGAATAAATTAACCATTGCTTCTCTATGGGGATGTCACTGTCATCGAACAGACACTGTATTTGCAGGCAAATCATCAAAATTTGGTGAACTGCTTTCTAAATAGCCGAATAGCCATGAAATTGGACCGTACGGAGATATTCCCTGTTCGGTGCAATTTAGGGGCTAGATCGGCTGTCTCTGAATAACCCTTATAGCATTTTTTCCAATTACAGCACAATCTAAAGAATCCTCATTATCTACAATCATCTTATATCTTTGGAAGCCTTTCAGGGTCAGATTATTTTTATTTTTGTACAAGAACGCCAACCAATTGCATAGAGTTATGGTAGGCATATTGTCTTATACCCTTTTCCGATGTTTCAATGAATGTTTGCTACAGTGAATCATAAACTAACTTGCAAAATGAAAGTCAAAACAATATACAGTGTATAAACCTTCAGTTTGATTCAAGTGGATATTTTTATATTTTGGCCACCTTGAACATTTTTAACACTGATAATTTGCATGCACAATCTTACTATGAAATACAATGAATGGGAAAAAAATTGCCTTTTTAACCACTTCAATGCGGAGGACGCGCTCAGCCCAGCATCCGGGACCGCAGCCGCTGAAATTAGGTGTCATCGCGGCAGCGCGATGACACCTAATTCAGGCGTCCCCCCCGCATGTGCGGAGGAGGCGCCTGAAAGGGAGGAGGGGAGGTCCTTCGGACCTCTCTCCCTCCCGATCGGCGGCGTTGCGGGGGTTAACCCAGGCACCATTTGGAAGGGCACAGCCTGCCCTTCCAAATGGTGCCTGGCATTAACCCCTGGGGAGCTGGATCGCGAATCAGCGCTGAAAAGCGCCGGTTCGCGATCCTTTCCCGGAGCTGGCCGACATCTTGGATGTCGGCCAAGCCTCCGGGAACTCCCCCTGAGGACTGGCGTCATCGTGCGTAGCCAGTCCTAGAGTTAACCCCTAACTGCCACCAACGGTGGAGATAGGGAGTTCCAATGAACTCCCTATCTCCCGATCCGTGGCAGCTAGGGGTTAACGTTTGGTATGGTTGGATCGGCCAGAGCATGGCCGTTCCAACAATACCAAACACTACTGTGAAAAATTTTGTAAAAAAAAAAAAAATTTTTAAAAAAACAAAAAATTAAAAAAAATTATAAAAAAAAATAAACAATTTTTTTTTCTTTTTTTTGGTTTGTTAATGCAGCAATATTGTTCCCATTTCAATTATAATGTGAACAATGATGCTGCACTAACGACTTTTGTATGCGGTGCGTTTGTTAAAAATGGCGTAATTTTCCCCAAAAAAAAATGTAACGAGACCCCATCTCTAATTTTTTTAACAAGCGCACCCCATACAAAATATAACCGCAATTGCTCGCATGTTAAAATGTGAAAAAAACACTTTACACGTTGTAAATTATTGAAAATACATATTTTATTGCATTTTTTGTTATAATATACAGACATGACATAACGTATACATATAATAATGACATATTATGAATCTACCGAGTCTGACGGAAAGAACGATATATAATATGTCTGGGTCATATACTAAAATAAGCCTTCAAAACACGTTTAAACATGATGAGCAAAACCGGTAAAAATGACCTCAGCACAGAGGTGTGAAAAGCCTCAGCAGCGAAAGGGTTAATACATGATTATTGTTCTCTTCTATCTTATGTCTTCTGTCACCTTGTATATTGAAGAAGCTAAGAGGAGCAACCCTCACCTTAAATATAAGGTCAATTATCTTTACTGCTGCTTTACAATAGTCAGGGAGAGGGCAGAATACAGCGAGAGCACTTTAGTCAGTCACTACTGTACATGTAATGAAAAAACAATAAGGTGGAAAGAATGGCGCAGATAATGTGTTGATGGTCGGTCTTGGGTAGCAGCAAGGGCACAAACGCACACTCCCAAGTGCGAATAGTCAATGGATAAAATAATGGGTAGAGTCCTCGCGCTTACGCCAAGTGTCCAGTGAGTAATACTTACATATATTGTATGTATATTTTTTTGCACTTTGATAAAGACCAATTAGGTCGAAACGCGTTAGTGCTGCAATAAATTTTACTTAATTTTATCCTGCTGACTTTTCATCTGTGACATATCCCGGGGATCCAATATTTCATCTATGGACCAGGTTATCACCACGGATGGTTGCTGGTAGGACGGGCTGGTGAGATCATATCCACAGATATATGCCTATATAGTCCAGAGCCGACTTTATGGGGCTCAGAAAAAAGTGAGTTGAATACTTTCTCTCTGGAAACCAGGTGTCATAAGGATGTACTGCGCAATGTATGTCTACTATTATGTTTTCTAGATTATCTTGAAGTATTACTCACTGGACACTTGGCGTAAGCGTGAGGACTCTACCCATTATTTTATCCACTACTGTACATGGCTAACATTCAGGTTGTTATAATCACTGAAAATCTCTTTACAGTACAGCTACAAGGTGATACTGTCATTTTGCTTTGAAGGCATTATGTCTACCTGCAGATGTAATTGTTACATTCTATTGATATTTTTTATTTCCAAATACCCATAAGCAGGATATATAACTGTTTTTATTATCTATCTTTATGACAAACACAGGGTTGTTCAGAAAAAGGAGGAACTCTGGAGAACTTTTGGAGAAGTGAAAATTCTAGGTCAAAATAGCCAAACCAGAAAAATTCTCCCATTTATCTCACTTTCCAAATCAGCTATTTTGACCTAGAGTTTTCACTTCTCCAAAAGTTCTCCACAGTTTCACCTTTCTCTGAATAACCCTGTTACTCTGTTTGACACACATTCCATTTCTTCCTGTATGCTAATAATGCATTTGAGTGTTTGGTAGTGAAAGGATTGAGACTTTTCCACTTATTGCGTAGCAAATAATCCCGACATAGTATGAGACTGAAACTATAAATATCTGTTACATTTCAGCATTTAATTTGATATTATAAATCATGTTCCACAGTCTACCATCATATTTCATGTAACATTGTTTAATATTTCCCATGCAGGCAATGCACGCTGATGTTTTATATATGTCCTTTGATTACTTATTTTACAGACTTAACTATTAAAACAGTTTATTTGATTTCAAATCCAAATAAGGAAAATGTTTATTAGTAAAATATCCTGTTTTTAGGAAACCAAAACACACATTTTCCCAAAGCACCAGTGATATGGTGCACTATTTCACTCATGAGTTGAATGACAGGTTTAGAATATGTTGTCATTCAAGGTTTCATTATTGTTCATTATACTACGATGACAATCTTTATTTTCATTTAAACTACACAAGTAAATGTGTGACATTCCTTGGTTTCTGACAGGCTACAAGAAAGTGGTTTAAGCTGGAAAAGTAGGCAGATAAAACCAGAAAATTTTAAAAAAATGTTTAAACGGATCTCAGTTTTTGTGTTGCTAATTCAAAACTCAACACCTCTGTCCTGATTTTCTTTGGTATGTCTGTATATGCTTCTACCTACAATGGCTTAACCATGTAAAGTCTACTGATGTGCCCGATGCGTGAAAAGTTGATGTGACTTATGAAACCTCTAGTTTTTAAGGAGTTAAATTTCTGTAACAATAGTACATTTTGTTAGGTTTAATTCCTTGCATTTTCTAAATATTTTCAGTACTACTATATGGTGGTGTCTGTAGTGCATGTCATCCATATGTCAAAATAATCAAGTATAAGGCTAGGGTCAGACAAACGCATTATTCGCAGCGACAGTCAAAAAGCGCGTCCGAACGCATTGACGTATTTTTTCACGGAATGCGCGAAAACGGTCATATGATGCGCATTTTCGTGCGTGATTTGTTACGGATCCAAACCAGGAAACTTTGGGTGTCTGGACTTTATGTTGGCCGGACATGAGCAGCGTCTGACGTCTCCTAATTCCGCACACATGCCGCTATGCGGGCGCAGCATACTCTGTACGTCAGTACTAGCGGTTCTGCATTCTCGAAAAAATGCGTTCGTTTGCTGCTTTCGTTGCGCAGCCAGACTTCGTATATTGTCTGTCATTGCCCGTCATTTGCTGCTACTGCGGCCATGATTAAGTGCACCTAAACGCACGTTAAAAATGCGCTAGTCTGACCCCAGCCTTACATGGTTACGGCCAGCTGTATACATTTCAGCCGCAGTGTTTCCTTCTGTATAATTAACATTTGTATTGCTCCTTTGATGATTTAGTATAAAGCTCTTGAAAAAAAGCATCTTTTACATTTTACAAACATGCAGTTCTATCAAAAGGTGTTTTTTTTTTCATCCAGCTTTAATATACTAGGAACAGAGTGTGTTTTTTTTGTTTTTGCTGATGAAATCTATAATTGAAACCTTTTAGGTGCTTCGTTTACACAAAGTTGGATGACTATCAGGGTTATTCAGAGAAAGGTGAAATTCAAGAGAATGTTACGAGTGCCCCAGGCAGATGCCAAGGAGCTCCCTTTATACAGACAGGATTATTCAAAGAGATCCGAATTGTGGCCGAAAGGTAACCAATCAGTGAAATTCAGCGTACGACTACCTGTCCTGGCCATTCGGCTATTCAGAGAGCAGGCAGTTCGTCAAATTTTGGCGAATTGCCTGCACATACGGTGCCTGTTCGGTGCCTGTTCGAGGGCAGTGAAATAGCCATAGAGAAGCAAAGCTTCCTCTATTCAGAGAACAAAAACCAGCAGTGAAAAGTTGCTGAATTGCCCTGCTGTTCGGTGGTTTCAATTGACAGGTTTATTCAGGCAAATCCCATAGGCTTCAATGTTAAAAATATTCCCGTTTTAATTCAATATCTAATAAACCATTGATTATAATATTCTTCAGTAAAAAGTCTCTTTATTTATAGATTTTTTAGGATGTTTCAGGCATTTTTTGGGATTTTTTGCAAAAAATTTTTTTCCGTTTTTGTTAAATCGTTTTTTCTTTTTTCTGTAACAGCCCTTTATATTATCATTCATTGGATCTTATATGTAAATTTCAGACATTTTCATTCTGTAGTTTCTTTGCAAACAACGTTTCACTTTTCAAACATTCAAGCGTACTGTTTTTTTATTTTTTTCACTCCATTCGTCTGCGGTGTTGGCTTTTTCCAACAGCTGCTCTGCACTGATCGGCGGCTGCTCGGGTTTCTCCGGCGTGTTCGGAGGGGCTAATCCAGATGTTTTTGCGGGTTTCAGTGTACGTTTGCTGGGTTTTGCGGTTAGTGTTCGACGGGTTTGCGGTGGCTTTTCCCTGCACTACGACGGCCCTGTGGTGCTTGCTGAATACACCGCAGGGTCGCCGAAATAGGATCGCCAAATCACACTGAATTGAAGAGAACGAAAAGTCACCGAACATGCAGTGACTTTTCGATTCTCTTTGAATAACCCTGAGAATGTTATTAAGCCCTTTAGGCAGGTATGTGCTTTGCTGCATGATGCAGAACCCAGCACACAGTATACAGGAACCAGAGATGACAGGACGGGACAGAAACAAGAGGAGGTCCTGCACTGGGTAAGGTCTTTGAGTATCCTTCTAAATATACAGATTACGGGGTGGGGAATAAATATCAGAACAACAACCAATATGCCCAGCAGCAACACAGAACCCTGAACTATGTATGAGGTCCTTAGTCTGGCCTCTAATATATTCAATAATAATATGCTGCTTGACAACAATACATTAAGACCAGAATACAAGACATACAGAACATAAACAAGAATCATCAGGTAAATAGCCAGGTCTAGACACCAGGGAGGATAGTCAGCCAAAACCAGGGATTAGGAGCCAGAAGAGTAGTCATACAATCCAAAGTCATACACAGGAGCGGTTCTCAGACAGACCAGGTCAGCAATAGAATTGAGCTGTTCAGTTCAACCTGTTCGGAGTTTGCATCGAACATCGGCCGTTCGGCTGTTCGACGAACTCCGAACATTTCCGCGTGTTCGGTTCGAGTTCGCACACAATTTATTTATTTTATTTATTTATTTATAAAGGATTTTACCAGGAAGGATACATTGAGATTTCTCTAGTTTTCAAGTATGTCCTGGGTTCAAGAACATTGAAGTGTTACAGTTACAGAAATACAAAGTAATACAATGCAAGATATTAAAAAAAAAATGGACCACAATTCACTTTTCCACTGGCCTGAAGCTTGTAATTGGCTACAGCCTTGCACCTGACACAGGTCAGGTGCAAGACAGGTGCAAGACTATGCCAATCACGGCTCAGAGTCCTGATTGGGCAAATTTTGCCAAATCATGGGCTCACAGAGCTAAGTCCCGCTGCACACTATATAAGGCTTCACACAGTCCCAGCACGTGTTTTTTGAGAGGAGATTGTTCTGTTAGTGTGTCTTCTCAGTGCCAGCAGCTATTGGAAAAAAGAACAGAACAGCTTGGAAAAAAGACGGGGACAGAGGAGATATGATATGATAGAAACATTTAAATACGTAAAGGGAATCCACAAGGTAGAGGAAGGGAGTATGTTTAAAAGGAAACAAAGTAGCAAAAGAAGAGGACATAGTCTTAGATTAGAGGGGCAAAGGTTTAAAAGTAACATCAGGAAACATTATTTTACTCAGAGGGTGGTAGATACATGGAACAGCCTTCCAGTTGAAGTGGTAGAGGCCAAAACAGTAATTGAATTTAAGCAGGCATGGGATAGGCATAAGGCTATCCTAAACAAAAGATAAATCCAGGTAAAGTATCCATGTAATTGGGCAGACTAGATGGGCCGAAAGGTTCTTATCTGCCGACATTTTTCTATGTTTCTATGTTTCTATTGAGGGTCTCACTTCTGCAAGATATCTTGGAATTGCTGTAATCTGTGTGTTGTCACTGCCAGCAGCTATTGGGGGGTCTCACTTCTACAAGATATCTGGGAATTGTTGAAATCGGTGTGTTGTCACTGCCAGCAGCTATTGGGGGGTCTCACTTCTACAAGATATCTGGGAATTGTTGTAATCTGTGTGTTCTCACTGCCAGCAGCTATTAGGGGGGGTTCTCACTTCTACAAGATATCTGGGAATTGTTGTAATCTGTGTGTTGTCACTGCCAGCAGCTATTGGGGAGTCTCACTTCTACAAGATATCTGGGAATTGTTGTAATCTGTGTGTTCTCACTGCCAGCAGCTATTGGGGGTCTCACTTCTAGCAGATATCTGGGAATTGTAATCTGTGTCTTGTCACTACCACCCTTCAGGGGGTCTCAGTGATTTATAGGAGGTTCCTGGGAATTGTAATTTGTGTCTTGTCACTGCCACCCATCAGGGGGTCTCACTGATTTATAGGAGGTTAATGGGAATTGTCATTTGTGTCTTGTCACTGCCACCCATCAGGGGGTCTCACAGATTTATAGGAGGTTCCTGGGAATTGTAATTTGTGTTTTGTCACTGCCACCCATCAGGGGGTCTCACTGATTTATAGGAGGTTTCTGGGAATTTTAATCTGTGTCTTGTCACTGCCACCCATCAGGGGGTCTCACTGATTTATAGGAGGTTTCTGGGAATTGTAATCTGTGTCTTCTCACTGCCAGCTATCAGGGGGTCCCACATACTTCAAGCAGATTTCTGCGAATTGTAATCTGTGTTTTGTCTCTGCCACCCATCAGGGGGTCTCACTGATTTATATGAGGTTCCTGGGAATTGTAATCTGTATCTTGTCACTGCCAGCTATCAGGGGGTCTCACTGATTTATAGGAGGTTCCTGGGAATTGTAATTTGTGACTTCTCACTGCCACCTATCAGGGGGTCTCACTGATTTATAGGAGGTTCCTGGGAATTTTAATTTGTGTCTTGTCACTGCCACCCATCAGGCGGTCTCACTGATTTATAGGAGGTTTCTGGGAATTTTAATCTGTGTCTTGTCACTGCCACCCATCAGGGGGTCTCACTGATTTATAGGAGGTTTCTGGGAATTGTAATCTGTGTCTTGTCACTGCCACCTATCAGGGGGTCTCACTGATTATAGGAGGTTCCTGGGAATTGTAATTTGTGTCTTGTCACTGCCACCCATCATGGGGGTCTCACTGATTTATAGAAGGTTCCTGGGAATTGTAATTTGTGTCTTGTCACTGCCACCCATCAGGGGGTCTCACTGATTTAGAGGAGGTTCCTGGGAATTGTATTTTGTGTCTTCTCACTGCCACCTATCAGGGGGTCTCACTGATTTATAGGAGGTTCCTGGGAATTGTAATTTGTGTCTTGTCACTTCCACACATTGGGGGGTCTCACAGATTTGTAGCAGATATCTGGGAATTATAACCTGTGTCTTGTCACTGCCACCCATCAGGGGGTCTCACTGATTTATAGGTGGTTTCTGGGAATTTTAATCTGTGTCTTGTCACTGGCTGCCAGCTATCAGGGTGTCACACTGAGTTTTACCAGAGTTCTGGAAATCTTTAATCTATATATCACTCACTATGTCAGAAAAACCAAAAAGGACAGGCAGACGCTCCCAGACACAGATAAGAGGGCAAGCAGCCTCTGTGTCGGGAGGCTGTGCCTCTGGTCGTGGTGGACGTGGTGCATCCTCTGCAGGGGCACGCTTGTCCTTTCTAACTGGTGCTGGGCCGTGGCTGTCTTAAGCAGCAGCAACATACAGAGGATTTGCAGGATTGGCTAACCAGGCCATCCTCATCCTCCAAGTCTTCTGCCAGCCAGGCTTGTAGTGGTTTACAGTATACCTCAGCTGCCAAAACATCTAATTCAGCCTCCATGTCCACAGCTACTCCTGCTTCAGCCTCACTATCACACACGGAGGAGTCAGCTGAATTGTTTGACTACAATGACAGTGACATGCTGCTTGAGGTTGCGCAGCAACTACAGTGCTCTGATTCAAACTCGGAGGTTGAGGAAGGGAGTATAATCAACCTAGAGGAAGGGGGTGCCAGTTACACACAAATAACTGGCACTCATGTTGCCCCAGCAGCTGCAGCATACTGCCAAGTTGGCTCCAGTGATGAGGAGATAGGGGGTGAAGATGACATTGATGATGATGAGGTCACTGACTCCACCTGGGTGCCAGATCGAACTGAGGAATCAAGTGAGGAGGAGGAGGAGGAGGCACAGCAAACACGAGGCACAACATCCTCTGTGACCAACCGTAGCACTAGCCAGTCCAAGGCATCACATGTCAGAGCTGCTCTGGTGCATGATGAGGTCACTGACTCCACCTGGGTGCCTGATCGAACAGAGGAGTCAAGGGAGGAGGAGGAGGTACAACAAAGACGAGGCAGAACGTCCTCTATGACCAACCGTAGCCAGTCCAAGGCATCAGAAATCACAGCTGCTCAGGTGCAGAGCGCTGTTGTCTCAAAGCACATGTACAGGTAGTCTGCTGTCTGGGAGTTCTTTAAGAAATGTGCAGCAGACTGCACCGTTGCTATTTGTAAGCTATGTCAGATGAGGATCAAGCGTGGGAAAGACATCCCACGCTTGGGTACCACATGCTTGAGGCAACATATGACCACCTGCCACGCATCCCGTTGGCACAACACTTTGCATAGGTCCTCCTCATCTGTCTCTACCCCCACTTTATGTCCTGCCATGTCATTGCCTACAACCTCCACTGAAAGGGATGATGCTACAGTAATGGGTGTACCAGGTCCTTCCTCAGAATGTGACAGCATCCCATCAGCTGCAGATTTACACAGTCAGATTACGTTGCCCCAGCTGCTGCAGCGTAAGAAAAAATATGGTCCCAACCATCCCCAAGCACAGCGTCTAAATGCCAGTTTAGCAAAATTACTCGCATTACAGCTGCTGCCTTTCCAGCTGGTGGACTCTGCTTCCTTCCGTGAATTTGCTGAATGTGCTGTACCACAGTGGCAGGTTCCAAAACACCATTTCTTTTCACTGAAGGCCATTCCAGCACTATACCAGCATGTGGAACACAATATTATGGAGTCATTGGGAAAGGCAGTCAGCAGCAAGGTGCACATGACTTTAGACATGTGGTCCAGCAAGCATGGACAGGGCCGTTACATTTCCTTCACATCACACTGGGTAACTCTGCTTGCAGCTGGGAGGGATCCAGGACGGGGCTCTGTGCTGGAGCTGTTTCATCCTCCACACCTCCAGAAAGCTGCTTGTATGAGGTCTGTCTGCTCCACCACCTCTTCCTCTTCCTCCTCTCCTTCTCTGTCTCTGGCAAAGTGGCAGTTAAACCGATGCGTGGCAGGGGCTACGCAATGGCTCAAGCAAAAAGATGCCATACTGTGCTTGAGCTGGTTTGTTTAGGTGACAGGAGCCACACCGGACCAGAAATTCTGTCTGCTCTGCAGGGGCAGGTGCAGAGATAGTTAACACCACTCCAGCTTCAGCTGGGAATGGTCGTCAGTGATAATGGCAGCAACCTTCTCTCTGCCCTATGCCAGGGTAAGTTGACGCATACCGTAGCATGTTTAGCACACGTCCTAAATCTGGTGGTACAGCATTTCCTAACCAGGTAGCCAGGACCAGGGCCGTAGGGAGAGCGAGGCGAGGGAGGCACCCGCCGAGGGTGCAGCAGCTGTGAGGGGGCGCAGCCAGTGCTGGCTAGGGCCGGTTTTAGCAGGCACAGTGGGCCACGCTATTTTCCCCTCAGCTCCTGAGCTAATCATCTCCACTGATGTTTGGTTGAGGAGCAAGGAATCCAAATCTCTAGTCCGAGGGATTTGCATTCCTGCTGACTAGGGATGAGCTGTTTGGGTTCGGACGGTTCGGGGTTCGACCCGAACTTAGCCTGTTCGGGCGGATCGCAAACCCCGAACATTTCCGGGTGTTTGCCGCATTTTCAACCACAATGGACCACAATGCATTTTCCCACTGCCTGAAGCTCGTAATTGGCTACAGCCTTGCACCTGACCACAGGTCTGGTGCAAGACTGGTTGAACACTATGCCAATCACCGCTCAGAGTCCTGATTGGGCAAATTTTGCCCAATCATGGGCTCACAGAGCTAAGTCCCGCAGCACACTATAAAAGGTGTCAACGCGCTGATTCTGCACGTATTTCAGAGGAGATTTCAAAGAAGATAGTTGTGTGTGTTGTTACTGCCGGTCTGCCACGCTACTTGGGGGGTCTGGGGGGTCTCATTTTGACCAAATATCAGGGAATTAAGGTGATGTGTGTCTTGTCACTGTGCCAGCAAGTTTTTTTGGGGTTTACAACTTTATTTAAAACATTTGTGAATTGAGGTCATTTTCTAGGTCTTGTCACTGTGCCAGCAAATCTTTTTGGGGCTCACTAATTTCTTTAAAACACTTGGGAATTAAGGTGATCTTCTGTGTCTCGTTGTCACACAGCCAGCAATTTTTTTTGGGGCTCACTAATTTCTTTAAAACACTTGTGAATTAAGGTGATCTGTGTCTCGTCATACAAAAAGTACCACGCTGTATTTTGGGGCTCACTAATTTCTTTAAAACACTTGGGAATTAAGGTGATCTGTGTCTCGTCATACAAAAAGTACCACGCTGTATTTTGGGGCTCACTAATTTCTTTAAAACACTTGTGAATTAAGGTGATCTGTGTCTCGTCATACAAAAAGTACCACGCTGTATTTTGGGGCTCACTAATTTCTTTAAAACACTTGTGAATTAAGGTGATCTTCTGTGTCTCGTCACACAGCCAGCAATTTTTTTTGGGGCTCACTAATTTCTTTAAAACACTTGTGAATTAAGGTGATCTTCTGTGTCTCGTCACACAGCCAGCAATTTTTTTTGGGGCTCACTAATTTCTTTAAAACACTTGGGAATTAAGGTGATCTGTGTCTCGTCATACATACAGTACAATGCTGTATTTTGGGGCTCACTAATTTCTTTAAAACACTTGTGAAATAAGGTGATCTGTCTCTTGTCACTAGCTGCCAGCTATCAGTGTGTCTCACTGAGTTATACCAGAGTTATTTAAATCTTTATACCAGAGTTGAATCAGAGTTCTGTATATACTATACTGTATATACTGTATATATATGTATACACTACCTGTCCTCACTAATCACCAAATACACCCCAGCCCGCTCCCTAAGGTCAAACAGTGACCTGCGCCTAGCTTCTCCCCGCATCACCTCTTCCCATGATAGACTGCAGGATTTCTCACGCGCAGCCCCCACTCTCTGGAACGCTCTCCCTTGTACTGTCAGACTTTCCCCTAACTTCTTTTCCTTCAAACGCTCCCTTAAAACGTTCCTATTTAGGGAAGCCTACCACCCAACTCACTGACGCAACCATCAATCACTCTCACCTTACAGTCCTCTCCTCCTGTTTCCAACCCCAACCCTCCCAGATTGTGAGTTCCTACAGGAATAGGGCCCTCATCTCCTCCTGTACTATTTGTCAAATGTTGTTCAATGTATTGTAACCCTGTCTACACTGTGCCTATTGTACAGCGCTGCGGAATATGCTGGCGCTTTATAAATAAAGAATAATAATAATAATATATATTAATCTATATATCACTCACCATGTCTGAAGGAACAAAAAGGACAGGCAGACGCTCCCAGCCACAGATAAGAGGGCAAGCAGCCTCTGTGTCGGGAGGCTGTGTCCCTGGTCGTGGTGGATGTGGTGCATCCTCTGCAGGGGCACGCTTGTCCTTTCTAACTGGTGCTGGCCGTCTTAAGCAGCAGCAACATACAGAGGACTTTGTGGATTGGCTAACCAGGGGCATCCTCATCCTCCGAGTCCTCTGCCAGCCAGGCTTCTAGTGCTTTACAGTCCATTTCAGCTGCCAAAGCATCTAATGCAGCCTCCATGTCCACAGCTACTCCTGCCGTAGCCTCGCTATCACACACGGAGGAGTCAGCTGAATTGTTTGACTACAATGAGAGTGACATGCTGCTTGAGGATGCGCAGCAAGTACAGTGCTCTGATTCAATCTCTGAGGTTGAGCAAGGGAGTATAATCAACCTAGAGGAAGGGGGTGCCAGTGATGACACACAAATAACTGGCACTCATGTTGCCCCAGCAGCTGCAGCATACTGCCAAGTTGGCTCCAGTGATGAGGAGATAGGGGGTGAAGATGACATTGATGATGATGAGGTCACTGACTCCACCTGGGTGCCAGATCGAACTGAGGAATCAAGGGAGGAGGAGGAGGAGGAGGCACAGCAAAACACGAGGCACAACATCCTCTGTGACCAACCGTAGCACTAGCCAGTCCAAGGCATCACATGTCAGAGCTGCTCCGGTGCAGAGCGCTGTTGTCTCAAAGAACACATGCAGGAAATCTGCTGTCTGGGAGTTCTTTAAGAACTGTGCAGCAGACCCCAGCGTTGCTATTGTAATCTATGTCAGAGGAGGCTGAAGCGTGGGATAAACACCGGACACTGGGTACCACGTGCTTGAGCTGACATATGAACAAGTGCCACACATCCCGTTGGGGCAAAACTTTGCGTAGGTCCTCCTCATCTGTCTCTACCCACACTGTATGTCCTGCCATGCAATTGCCTACAACCTCCACCGACAGGGATGATGCTACAGTAATGGATGTACCAGCAGGTCCTTCCTCACAATGTGACATCATCCCAGTAGCTGAAAATTTACGCAGTCAGATTACGTTGCCGCAGCTGCTGCAGTGAAAGAAAAAATATAGTCCCAACCATCCCCAAGCACAGCGTCTAAATGCCAGCTTAGCAAAATTACTCGCATTGCAGCTGCTGCCTTACCAGCTGGTGGACTCTGCTCCCTTCCGTGAATTTGCTGAATGCGCTGTACCACAGTGGCAGGTTCCAAAATGCCATTACTTTTCACGCAAGGCCATTCCAGCACTATACCAGCACGTGGAAGACAATGTTATCCAGTCATTGGGAAAGGCAGTCAGCAGCAAGGTGCATGTCACTTTAGACACGCGGTCCAGCAAGCATGGACAGGGTCGTTACATTTCCTTCACGGCACACTGGGTAACTCTGATTGCAGCTGGGAGGGATCCAAGACGGGGCTCTGTGCTGGAGCTTGTTCATCCACCATGCCTCCAGAAAGCTACTTGTATGAGGTCTGTCTGCTCCACCACCACCACCTCTTCCTCCTCCTCCTCCTCCTCCTCCTCCTTCTCTGTCTCTGGCGAAGTGGCAGGTAAACCCATGCCTGACAGGGTGTACGCAATGGCTCAAGCAAAAAGATGCCATACTGTGCTTGAGCTGGTTTGTTTAGGGGACAGGAGCCACACCGGGTCAGAAATTTTGTCAGCTCTGCAGGGGCAGGTGCAGAGATGGTTAACACCACGCCAGCTTGAGCTGGGAATGATCGTCTGCGATAATGGCAGCAACCTTCTCTCCGCCCTACGCAAGGGTAAATTGACACATGTACCATGCCTAGCACACGTCCTAAATCTGGTGGTACAGCGTTTCCTAACCAAGTACCCAGGGCTGCCAGAGCTTCTCATCCAGGCCAGGAAAGTCTGCAGCCACTTCAGACGGTCATTCCCAGCAAGCGTTCGCCTGGCAGAAATTCAAAGAGAATTCCACCTTCCCACAAACCGTCTGATCTGTGACATGCCCACCGGGTGGAATTCAACGTTAGCAATGCTGCAGCGTCTGCACAAGCAGCAGAGGGCCATCAACGAGTACCTGTGTGAGTATGGCACAAGGTTTTTTTCCCCCCCGCAGTGGCTGATGATCAAGGATGCATGCACTGTACTGTCACCATTTGAGGAGGCAACGAGGATGGTGAGCAGGGACAGTGCATGCATCAGTGACACAATTCCTTTAGTGTTCCTGCTGGAGCACACTCTGCAGGGAATTATAGATGTGGCTCTAGAGGCAGAGCAGCGGGAGGAAAGGAGGCCTTCCCTAGCTCTCAAGGCCCCAGTCTTTCTGCAGACAGCATTTCAGCGGGTCCTACTCAGATCAGACAGGAGGAGGATGAGGAGGAGGAGGACTATTTAAGTAGTGGGGCATTGAAGTTGGGGATTCCTCAAGGCAGGGTTTTGTGTGCCCAGAAACAGAAGGGCTTGTGCGTGGCTGGGAGGAGGAAGTGCACGATTTGGTCATCCTCATTGACCAGGAAGACTCGGCAGCTAATGCCACCTCCAACCTACGCTGCATGGGCTCCCTAATGATGCAAAGCCTGCTAAAGGACCCCAGGATTCGTGCTATCAAGGAGAGGGATCATTACTGGTTGGCAAGCCTTCTTGATCCACGATACAAGGGGAAAGTTGCAGAGCTCATCCTGCCCGCACAGAGGGAGCACAGGATGAAAAAACAAGAGGACGCTCTAAAGCGACACTTGTGTAACACCTTTCCAGGCACTGGTAGATTACCAAGTGCTGACACACGTGCTTCTGAGGCTGTGGATGATCAGAGGAATAGCAGTGAAGGCCAGGGTCGCTTGACTGATGCATTTTTTAATTTTTTTAGTCCTCGACGCCCAGGGACGTCAAATGTAGGCACCCATTGCCAGCGTCTTCACCATATGGTGCAGGACTACCTAGGGGCAAGGGCAGACCTGGATACGTTTCCAGCAGATGATCCACTGGCTTACTGGGTGTTGAGATTGGATAACTGGCCAGAACTTAGCCAATATGCTATGCAGCTACTAGGTTGCCCTTCATCCAGCGTGCTTTCTGAAAGGACGTTCAGTGCCGCTGGAGGTATTGTCACAGACAAAAGAGTGCGTCTGTCCACCGACTCTGTAGACCGGCTGACATTTATAAAAATGAATCAGTCCTGGATCAGCAGCTATCAATCCCCTGATGCTGAAGTAATGGAATAGATAGGGAATGTCCTCTTCTGCATCCACAAAACCTCCAGCACTGAACTCTTCCTCAATACCACAAAAGGGTTACGGTGTGAAGGCACTTGCTGCCATGAAAGGCACAATATCTAGCTGCACTGACGCCCATTAAAAAAACCAAAAAACTTTCAATGTAGGACCACATGGTCCACCCCTGCACTCTTCCACCATACCACAGAGGGGTTACTGTATGATGATACATGCTGCCCTGGCAGTCTTGCACCAAAGGCAGAATATCTGAGTGCACTGACGCCTTAACCAGATGCATATCTTTTTAATATAGGACCGCATGGTCCACCCCTGCACTCTTCCACAATACCACAGAGGGGTTACTGTATGATGATACTTGCTGCCTGGCACCAAAGGCACAATATCTGGGTGCACTGATGCCTTAACCAGATGCATATCTTTTCAATATAGGACCACATGGTCCACCCCTGCACTCTTCCACAATACCACAGAGGGTTACTGTATGATGATACTTGCTGGCCTGGCATTAAAGGCACAATATCTGGGTGCACTGATGCCTTAACCAGATGCATATCTTTCTAATATAGGACCGCATGGTCCACCCCTGCACTCTTCCACAATACCACAGAGGGGTTACTGTATGATGATACTTGCTGGCCTGGCATTAAAGGCACACTATCTGGGTGCACTGACGCCTTAACCAGATGCATATCTTTTCAATATAGGACCACATGGTCCACCCCTGCACTCTTCCACAATAACACAGAGGGGTTACTGTATGATGATACTTGATGACCTGGCATTAAAGGCACAATATCTGGGTGCACTGACGCCCATTAACAGATAAAAAAAACACTTTTCAATATAGGACCACATGGTCCATCCCTGCACTCTTCCACAATACTACAGAGGGGTTACTGTATGATGATACTTGATGACCTGGCATTAAAGGCACAATATCTGGGTGCACTGACGCCCATTAACAGATAAATAAAAACTCTTTTCAATATAGGACCACATGGTCCACCCCTGCACTCTTCCACAATACTACAGAGGGGTTGCTGTATGATGATACTTGCTGGCCTGGCATTAAAGGCACAATATCTGGGTGCACTGACGCCTTAACCAGATGCATATCTTTTTAATATAGGACCGCATGGTCCACCCCTGCACTCTTCCACAATACTACAGAGGGTTACTGTATGATGATACTTGCTGGCCTGGCACCAAAGGCACAATATCTGGGTGCACTGACGCCTTAACCAGATGCATATCTTTTTTAATATAGGACCGCAAGGTTCACCCCTGCACTCTTCCACAATACCACAGAGGGGTTACTGTATGATGATACTTGATGGCCTGGCATTAAAGGCACAATATCTGGGTGCACTGACGCCCATTCCCAGATTCATATCTTTTCAATATAGGACCGCATGGTCCACCCCTGCACTCTTCCACAATACCACAGAGGGGTTACTGTATGATGATACTTGATGGCCTGGCATTAAAGGCACAATATCTGGGTGCACTGACGCCCATTCCCAGATTCATATCTTTTTAATATAGGACTGCAAGGTTTACCCCTGCACTCTTCCACAATACCACAGAGGGGTTACTGTATGATGATACTTGATGGCCTGGCATTAAAGGCACAATATCTGGGTCCACTGACGCCCTTTCCCAGATTCATATCTTTTTAATATAGGACCGCATGGTCCACCCCTGCACTCTTCCACAATACCACAGAGGGGTTACTGTATGATGATACTTGCTAGCCTGGCACCAAAGGCACAATATCTGGGTGCACTGACGCCTTAACCAGATGCATATCTTTTCAATATAGGACCACATGGTCCACCCCTGCACTCTTCCACAATACCACAGAGGGGTTACTGTATGATGATTCTTGCTGGCCTGGCACCAAAGGCACAATATCTGGGTGCACTGACGCCCATTACCAAATCAAAAACTTTTCAATAAAGGACCACATGGTCCACCCCTGCACTTTCCACAATACCACAGGGGGGTTACTGTATGATGATACTTGATGGTCTGGCATTAAAGGCACAATATCTGGATGCACTGACGCCCATTAACAGATAAAAAAAACACTTTTCAATATAGGACCACATGGTCCAACCCTACACTCTTCCACAATACTACAGAGGGGTTACTGTATGATGATACTTGCTGGCCTGGCACCAAAGGCACAATATCTGGGTGCACTGACGCCTTAACCAGATGCATATCTTTTCAATATAGGACCACATGGTCCACCCCTGCACTCTTCCACAATACCACAGAGGGGTTACTGTATGATGATACTTGCTGGCCTGGCATTAAAGGCACAATATCTGGGTGCACTGACATTGACGCCTGTATCAGATTCATATCCTCAGAGGGGTTACGGTGTGACGGCACTGTTGCCGACGCTAAAAGCCCAATTTTAAAGCACCTATTGTTACTTTCATCCAAAGCCTGCATACGTTTCACAATAATTTAGCCCAAAAAAACACTAAACTTTTTCTGCGCGTCCTAAAATGTCTTTTCATACAGGCTGCCGCCCCAAGCAGTTGTTTATGGATAGATTAAAGGAAAAGCATTTACCGTCATATGAAACGTCATTATTTGTTTTTAAGTGTTTCTATACATCCTAGAAATCCGCCACTTCACGGGCAGGTTATGGGGACCTCCTAGGCATGATATTAGAAGGAATTTTTGGTTTTTATTTTTAACCCTTATTTCATGGAAAACTCACTGTCCCTTTAAAAACTTTTTTAAAACTTTTTGTCGTTGTTTCCTGTCCCCCAGGGCACTACCCGGACCCCCATACACCTTTATGGCAAATATGTAGCATATATGCCCTCTTGGAGGGCACTCTAAAAAACCGAATTTTCAGCCCCATTGACTTGCATGGGGGTTCGGGTTCGATCCCGAACAAATGAGAAGTTCGGGGGGTGTTCGGCTCATCCCTACTGCTGACTGCCCTGCCGCTCTGAGCATGCTGGCTCTGTGTCTGCCCGCTGTGCCCCCTCTTCCATTTCACAATGTGTAGTCTGAGTCAGTGAGACTGTAGAAAGAATACAGGACTTCCGGGTGTCATGGTCCGAACCCCCAGACCCTCTGACGCCCCCTTTTGTTTACTTTTTTGCAAGTTCTGCATGACCTATGCAGATTCCAGGACTTTGTTTTTTCCCCATGCTCAGTTCTGGACTTAGGGTCTGAATGCTATTCAAATCAGTCTAATCACCTGCACCTTTTCCAGCCTGTTCTACCCTGTATATAAGGAGGTCACTCCCCTTGATCTGGACTTCCTCATTGAAGTTAGAACCTTGAACCATACAGACCTGTATCCAACGTGCTCTTTGCTCCTGTACCCCTTGGATCCCTATCAACTGGACTTACGTTCTGATTACCCTCTGGACTTCTTACTGATAAAACCCTCTGGAGTACCCATCTGATTACCTTCAAAGACCCCATATGGATACCCTCCTGTGTACCATTCCCACCTCTGCTATACCGGTAACCCCCATTCATTTACTACCAGTTCCTCCTTATCTGGACTATATGTGTATGACCCCTGGCTATGGACATTTGAACATTCTGATATCTGTGTACCTCGGCCTGAAACCTGAACACGATTATTGCCTAGCCCCTTATCTGTATCGTGACACAGACTCTAGTTTAGTTTTCTTAGTTTTTCTGTTTTCATTTTCTGCTTAGATTTCAGTAGTTATTCCTTATTCAGTTTCCTCCTGTGTCTATTTCATCCTGCTTTGTCCTTTCTCCTTTTCGTTCTGATTTATTGCCTCCCTCTTCATTCTCAAACAACCTATTTCATTTGCTTCTGCTTTTTGTGTTTTATTTTAAATAAATCTGTTATTCCCCGCAACCTGCACATTTTCAGTATGGCTCACTGCACATTGGGCTCACACCTGCAATCCATGCAGGGTTCTTATGACACCGGGTTTGACTAGAGAGGGAGGGGTTGAAAGGGTTAATCAGGGGTGCTGCACTGGATGCTGCTGGGGAGAGGGAGGGGTTGAAAGGGTTAATCAGCGGTGCTGCTCTGGATGCTGCTGGGGGGATGCTGTTCTGGATGGTGTGGGACTTCCTTTCTCCTGTCTCTTCCCTAACATCCCTCACATTCTTTACTTTAACCCTCACTATCCCTCCTTCCTGTCAGCTCACTGGTTTTCCCTCTCTTGATTGCTTCCTCCTGTCTGCATATCTCAGTGACTGTCACATTAACCTGCAGCTCTTTCTTCCTACCCCCCCCCCCCCGCACTGATGTCTCGCACAATATTTTCTGGTGATCAAGGGTCACCACAAGCCTAACCTGCTGCCCTCCACCTCTCCCCTTCCCTATCACCTTACTTCTGTCAATAATGATTATTATAATAGTTTTTAAACAATATTATTTAACCTCCCCCTGGGGGCCTCATGATTTTTTTGAAGCGGTATTTTGTGGATAAAATGGATTTTTTTTTCGAATCCCCACCCGGTCTCGCCCCCTGTGTTGCGGAGCTCGCAGGGAAGGGAACCCAGAAGCAGGCCGGACATGACCAGCCGGATGAGACTGCAGGAGGAGATCAAGGGAACGCAGGGACAAGATATGTACCAGTCTGAATGTGGCTTGGGGTTACTGTTTTTGGCTCTGAAATTTAACCCCGAGCCACACTCGGGAATACCGCCAGGGGGGTTAATAAATATATTAACCACTTCGCTGCTGAGGACGCGCTGAGCGCGTCCTCAGCAGTCCCGCTGGTGTGCTGAGGACGCGCTGAGCGCGTCCTCCCATTGGGGTCAGCGTTCGGCCGGGTTCCGGCCGATCGCTGGCCCCTCCGGTGCGGGCTGACATCCTGGATGTCAGCCCGGCATCCGGACCAGCAGCCGCCAGAATTAGGTGTCATCGGGGGGGCGCGATGACACCTAATTCAGGCGCCCCCCCCCGCATGTGCGGAGGAGGTGCCTGAAAGGGAGGGGGGGAGGTCCTTCGGACCTCTCTCCCTCCCGATCGGCGGCTCTGCGGGGGTTAACCCAGGCATCATTTGGAAGGGCACAGCCTGCCCTTCCAAATGATGCCTGGCATTAACCCCTGGGGAGCTGGATCGCGAATCGGCGCTGAAAAGCGCCGGTTCGCGATCCTTTCCCGGAGCTGGCCGACATCTTGGATGTCGGCCAAGCCTCCGGGAACTCCCCCAGAGGACTGGCATCATCGTGCGTAGCACGACGACGCCAGTCCTAGAGTTAACCCCTAACTGCCACCAACTGTGGAGATAGGGAGTTCATTGGAACTCCCTATCTCCCGATCCGTGGCAGCTAGGGGTTAAATTTTGGTATGGTTGGATCGGCCAGAGCATGGCCGTTCCAACGATACCAAACATGAAAGTGAAAAATTTTGTAAAAAAAAAAAAAAATATGAAAAATAAAAAAATTTAAAAAAAAATCACTTTTTTTTTTTTTTGGTTTGTTAATGCAGCAATATTGTTCCCATTTCAATTATAATGTGAACAATGATGCTGCACTAACGATTTTTGTATGCGGTGCGTTTGTTAAAAATAGTGTCATTTTCCCCAAAAAAAAATGTAACGAGACCCATCTCTAATTATTTTAACAAGCGCACCCCATACAAAATATAACCGCAATTGCTCGCATGTTAAAATGTGGAAAAAAACACTTTACACATTGTAAATTATTGAAAATACATATTTTATTGCATTTTTTGTTATAATATACAGACATGACATAACGTATACATATAATAATGACATATTATGAATCTACCGAGTCTGACGGAAAGAACGATATATAATATGTCTGGGTCATATACTAAAATAAGCCTTCAAAACACGTTTAAACATGATGCGCAAAACAGGTAAAAATGACCTCAGCATAGGGGCGGGAAAAGCCTCAGCAGCGAAAGGGTTAATAGTTTTATGCATTTTAATATATACATACACTGCACATTACTGAGTTTTATTGCTGTGGAACTCAGTAATTTGCAGTGTGTATAAGGGTATCACAGAGCTCCACAGCAATAAAACTCAGTAATGTGCAGTGTGTATAAGCATTTCAGAGTTTTATTGCTGTGGAGCTTTGTGATACTCTTATACAGTGGCAAGAAAAAGTATGTGAACCCTTTGGGATTACGTGGAGTTTTGCAAGAATTGGTCATAAAATGTGCTCTGATCTTTATCTAAGACACGCCAATTTGAAAAACAGTCTGGTTAAAATAATACAACACAAACATATGTTTTTATTGAACAGAACATGTAAAAATTCACAGTGCAGGGTGGGAAAAGTATGTGAACCCCTAGCCTAATGACTTCTCCAAGAGCTTATTGGAGCCAGGAGTGAGCCAACCTTGAGTCCAATCAGTGTGATATTATTGGATGTGTTGCTGAAAGCTGTCCTGCCCTTTAGAAACACACACACCAGTTTTGGGTTTACTAGTTTCAAGAAGCACTGCCTGATGTGAACCATACCTCGCAGAAAAGAGCTCTCAGACCTACGATCAAGAATTGTTGACTTGCATGAAGCTGGAAAGGGTTACAAAAGTATCTCCAAAAGCCTTGATGTTCATGTGTCCACGGTAAGACAGACTGTCTACAAATGAAGAAAGTTCAGCACTGTTGCTACTCTCCCTAGGCGTGGTCGTCCTGTAAAGATAACTGCAAGAGCACGGCGCAGAATGCTTAATGAGGTAAAGAAGAATCCTAGAGTGTCAGCTAAAGACTTACAGAAATCTCTGGCACATGCTAACATTTTAGTTGACACATCTACAATAAGGAAAACATTAAACAAGAATGGAGTACATGGGAGGACACCACGGATGAAGCCATTGCTGTCCAAAAAGAATATTGCAGCACGTTTTGAAGTTTGTAAAAGAGCACCTGGATGTTCCACAGCACTACTGGCAAAATATTCTGTGAACAGATGAAACCAAAATTGAGTTGTTTGGAAAAAACACACAACACTAAGTGTGGAGAAAAAAAGGCAAAGCACACCAACAAAAACCTCATCCCCACTGTAAAACATGGCGGGAGCATCATGGTTTGGGTCTGCTTTGCTGCCTCAGGGCCTGGACGGATTGTTGTCATTGATGGGAAAAATGAATTCCAGAGTTTATCAAGACATTTTGCAGGAAAATGTAAGACCATCTGTCCACCAACTGAAGCTCCGCAGAGGACGGGTGATGCAACAGGACAATGACCCAAAGCATACAAGTAATTCAACAAAACAAAAATACGCCTTCTGGACTGGCCCAGTCAGAGTCCTGACCTCAACCCGATTGAAATGCTGTGGCATGACCTTAAGAGAGCAATTCACACCAGACATCCCAAGAATATTGCTACACTGAAACAGTTTTGTGAAGAGGAGTGGTCCAAAATTACTCCAGATCGTTGTGCGGGTCTGATCTGCAACTACAGGAAACGTTTGGTTGAGGTTATTGCTGCCAAAGGAGGGTCAACCAGTTATTAAGTCCAAAGGTTCACATACTTTTTCCACCCTGCACTGTGAAGGTTTACATGTTCTGTTCAATAAAAACATGAAAACATATAATGTTTGTGTTGTATTTTAAGCAGACTGTGTTTTTCAAATTGTTGTGACTTAGATGAAGATCAGAGCACAATTTATGACCAATTCATGCAAAACTCCACGTAATCCTAAAGGGTTCACATACTTTTTCTTGCCACTGTACACTGCACATTACTGAGTTTTATTGCTGTGGATTCTGTGATATGCTCATACACGCTGCACATTACTGTGAGTTGTATTGCTGTGGAGCTCTGTAATGTGCAGTTTGTACAACTGTATCAGTAATGTACAGTATCTTTATAAACCTGAAAAGTGATCGGCAGTTTGGATAATTATTTGGCACTTTGTTTTAAATTTTACAGATCTTCAGTTCTAGTTCGTTCTTCTGAGTGTGCAATTGCTTTGCTGCCCTGCTGACGGTGAGTTTGAACTGGAACTGAAGATCTGTAAAATTCAAAACAAAGTGGCAAGTTACTATACAATCTGGGGTTAGCATTCGCAGCCAACCAGATGTCACAGATGTCATGTTTATGGGGCTCATGCGTAGATGGTCCTGTTAGATAGATATATATATATATATATCTGTGTAAAAAATATTGTGTGTGGGGGCGCAATTTTCTGGCCTTGCCTCGGGTGCAAAAGGAGCTAGCTACGGCTCTGCCCAGGACTGGCAGAGCTTCTCAGCCAGACCAGAAAAGTCTGCAGCCACTTCAGACGGTCATTTCCAGCAAGTGTTAGCCTGGCAGAAATTTAGAATTCCACCTTCCCACAAACTGTCTGATCTGTGACATGCCCACCAGGTGGAACTCGACATTAGCAATGCTGCAGCATCTGCACAAGCAGCAGAGGGCCATCAACGAGTACCTGTGTGAGTATGGCACAAGGACAGGTTCAGGTCAACTTGGTTTCCTCCCCCCACAGTGGCTGATCAAGGAAGCATGCACTGTACTGTCACCATTTGAGGAGGCAACGAGGATGGTGAGCAGGGACAGATCATGCATCAGTGACACAATTCCTTTAGTGTTCCTGCTGGATTGCACTCTGTGGGGAATTATAGATGTGGCACTAGAGGCAGAGCAGCGGGAGGAAGAGGAGGCCTTCCCTAGCTCTCAAGGCCCAGTCTTTACGTAGACAGCATTCCTGCAGGTCCTCAGATCAGACATGAGGAGGAATATTTAAGTAGTGGGGGCATTGAAGGTGGGGATTCCTCAAGGGAGGGTTTGTGTGCCCAGAAACCCAAGGACTAGTATGTGGCTGGGAGGAGGAAGTGCACGATGGGGTCATCCTCATTGACCAGGAAGACTCGGAAGCTAATGTCACCTCCAACCTACGCTGCATGGGTTCCCTTATCCTGCAAAGCCTGGTAAAGGACCCCAGGATTCGTGTTATCAAGGAGAGGGATCATTACTGGTTGGCAAGCCTTCTTGATCCACGATACAAGGGTAAGGTTGCAGAGCACATCCTGCCTGCACAGAGGGAGGACCGGATGAAACAACTTGAGTACGCTCTAAAGCAACACTTGTGTAACACCTTTCCAGGCACTGGTAGGTTACCAAGTGATGACACCGGTGCTTCTGTGGATGCGGATGATCAGAGGAAGAGCGGTGAAGGCCGGGGCCGCTTGACTGCCTTTTTAAAAAAAATTTAGTCCACAACGCCCAGGGACGTCAAATGTAGGCACCCATTGCCAGCGTCTTCACCATATGGTGCAGGACTACCTAGGGGCAAGGGCAGACCTGGATACCTTTACAGCAGATGATCCACTGGGTGTTGAGATTGGATCACTGGCCAGGACGTAGCCAATATGCTATGCAGCTACTAGATTGCCCTTCATCCAGCGTGCTTTCTGAAAGGACGTTCAGTGCCGCTGGAGGTTTTGTCACAGACAAAAGAGTGCGTCTGTCCACCAACTCTGTAGACCGGCTGACATTTATAAAAATGAATCAGTCCTGGATCAGCAGCTATCAATCCCTGATGCTGACGTAAGTGAATAGATCGGGGATCTCTTCTGCATTCCCAAAACCTCCACCACTGCACTCTTCCACAAAGGGGTTACGGTGTGAAGGCACTTGCTGCCACCAAAAGCACAGTATTTGGGTGCACTGACACCTGTACCAGATTCACATCATTTTAATATTGGACTGCAGGGTCCAACCCTAAACTCTTTCACAATACCACAGAGTGGTTACGGTGTGACGGCACTGTTGCTGACACTAAAGGCCCAATTTTAAAGCACCTATTGTTACTTTCTTCCAAAGCCTGCATAAGTTTCACCATAATTTAGCCAAAAAGTCACTAAACTTGTTCTGCGTGTCCTAAAATGTCTCCTCTTTTCATACAGGTTGCCGCCCCAAGCAGTTGTTTATGAATAAAGGAAAAACTTTTACCATCATTTGAAATGTCATTTTTTTTTGTTTTTAAATGTTTCTATACATCCTACAAATCCGCCATTTCACGGGCAGGTTATGGGGACCTCTTAGGCACGATATTTGAAGGAATTTTTCGTTTTTATTCTTAACCTTTATTTCATGGAAAACTCACCGTTCCTTTAAAAATTTTTTAAACTTTTTGTCCTTGTTTCCTGTACCCAAGGGCACTACCCAGACGCCATACACCTTTTTATGGCAAATATCTTGCATATATGCCCTCTTGGAGGGCACTCTAAAAATTAAACTTTCGAGTCCCATTGACTTGCATTGAGTTCGGTTCGTGTTCGAGTTTAAACTCGAACTTTTGAAATTGTTCGAATGTGAACCGAACATGGGGGTGTTCGGCTCATCACTAGTCAGCAACAGGATATACAGCATACAGGGAGCAGACAAGAGAATAGTCATACACAGAATAACATAACCAAAATACAGATGCAGGCACACAGAAAGGAAGACCTATACTGGACCAAAGATCTAATGCACTGCTGGCCATATATATAGGGCAGTGCAGGTCATTTGACCACAGGTCTAGTCAGTCACAGAGAATCCAGGGGGGAGAGCCTGAACAGATTAACACCAGGAAAGGGCTGACAAGGATAGCTCTCACCACCAGGAGGCCTGGCTGCAATATGAAACGTGACAGAGAATGACTGGAGAAGTGAAAATTTTAGATCAAAATAGCCAAATGAGAGAAATTCTCCCAATTATCTCACTTCCCAAATTAACTATATGGTCTAGATTGTTCTCTTCTCCAGCCACTTCTCCCGATTTTCACCTTTCTCTGAATAACCCTGTGTGTGTAAAATGTCTAGAGCCTACTGAGTGACATTTTCCTGTCTGATGCATTCTAATGTCTGCAGCACCATTATATTACACCATTACATTGGTACTATTTATGGGAACACTCTAGCCCAGTGGTTCCCAACCACAGTCCTCAAGTACCCCCAACAGGCCAGATTTAAGGATCACTTTTGGGAGATGCATATTGAATTCTGCAATTACTGAGCAGAAAATCATATCACCTGTGCTCTCCTTCAGATATCTGGAAAATCTGACCTGTTGGGGGTACTTGAGGGCCGCAGTTAGGAACCACTGCTCTAGCCAACGTTATCATTTAATTTAAAACATTGTGATCTACATAGAGTCCCCGTCCAACTTCCCTCTACTGGCTGCCCCTGGGGACTGCCTGTGACAGCTGTTGAAGGTTGAGGTTTACCTTCACCCTGTAGGCTGGTCATCATCTTCTGCTGTATTTGTGCAAAGAAACCAATGGGCACTCCAGCTTTCTCTCATAGGACAGATTTATTGGCAGTACATCTGGAGCAATATTTCAACTTGTATCAAAAGTAGGAGCAGAGCATGTTGTTTAGGGTTAGGGCCATCGGCTACCATTAACCCAAAAGCAAGCATAAATACCCCACATAACCCTAAAAATGTATACAATATTTTGTTGCATCATACTTGCATCACAAAAACTGACACGAGTTTGGTGATACGTCGCAGTGAAAAAGCTACATGAGTGAGCAGTTTTTCACAGAAAAACAACTTTTTTGAGAAAGAAGGATTAAAACTAACCTTGTAAATCTGCAGCATTTTTATTGTGGTATTGCTATCTGCAGGTTTGCAAGCACTGGATCGCTTCTAATTAGTGCTATGCAAATTAATTCCTATTGAGACCTCTGAGGTGGTCTGTAATTGGTTAATGTTGTTGATGTGGTTGGTTGTTTCACTATTTGGATGAATAGACAAATAAACAATGAGAATCTTTTCTCAAATATTCATGTAAGGGAGCAGTTGGGAAACAGTGACCATAATATGGTGTCTTTTGAAATAAACAAAAAAAAAACACTTTCGTAGGGGGCATGCGAAAACATATAATTTTAAAGGCACTCAGAGGCACTGGGAGAGCATTGGATTAGCTTGGACCAATAGGAAAGTGCTACTAGTCCAAGCCATTCATAAAACACCTGCATGGGAGGCAGGCCTCCCATGCATTGATTGGCGCAGGACAATCAGTGAGCACGGGGCTGTGCTTGGGGCGTGGCCTCAGTGTCACACTAGGCTGCCCTGAATGGACAACACAGAGATCCTGGGGAGCACTGAAAGCTGCCAGATCGCAGGGAGCCCTGAGAGCAGCCAGATCGTGGGAAGCCCTGAACAGTCAGATCCTGGTAAGCACTGAGAGTTACAATATCCTGGGGATCACTGAGAGCAGCCAGATCCTGGGGAGCATTGAACCTGAACCTACGTGACCTGTGCATATCTGGCTCTGATACTAGCCACTGACCTCACCGCACGTCACTGCTTTGTACATTCTGTTAGCATGAAAAAAGTGAATTTAGGAGGTACATGGCATCTTTTATAAACCTAATTTATTGTGTGCCTTAACTACTAGCAGTGTTATAAATAACCATCACTGACAAGCGTGGTCCTTGGGGGAGAATATAGCAGTTTGTATTTTTGCCTAGGATATGCATGGTTAATCTAATCACATATTCCTGGTCCTCAGTTATCACGTGTTAACTCTCCTCTCAACAACGGGAATTTTTGTGCAGGTTCTTTATAATATCTATATGTGAGTTCAGCCATTTATTGGATATCATTGTATGTTATTTTACATTTTCAATGTTTATGATTAAAGTTTATCTCATGTCTTGAATTTAATTTTTGAAACATTTTCTCATGGAACCAAACCAGAATAGTAAAACCTCATACTAGAAACATTGAAACTCAGTGAACCTGGGTATGTGAAAGGTCTTTTAGTCTTTTTTGTTGTGAGACCTGTGCGACAGGTATGTTGAGGTAAAGGTTGAGATTCCGTGTCCAGTGGCCTATTTTTACTTTTTCTTTTTCCGGTTTTCCTGGTGCCCCCTTGTCGGACTCCCACTTTTCTCTCTCCTCTGGATCAGCCCTCCTGACTTATTTTTGCTTCTATCCCTAATCTAACCCTAATCCTAATATCTAACCCTAATTCCTATTCCTAATTAGGGATGAGCTGTTCGATCTGTTCGGAGTTCGCATCGAACATTGGCCGTTCGACAGTTCGCAAACTTTGAATTTTTTGGGACGTTCGTCAAAAGTTAAAAAAAAAAATAGTTTTTGAGAAGTATAAAAAAGCTTTAAAAATACTAGAAATAAAGAGACTCTTTACTGCAGAATATTATAAGCAACGGTTTATTAGATATTGAATTAAAACGGGAATATTTTTAACATTGAAGCCTATGGGATAAAACATTCTTGTTACTAAAACATCAGGCAGACACGGCCCTCTAATCAGGCACTGTAGAGGGCAGCCTGCAGGGGCCTCCCAAGGATCTCTTGGAGCATGCGGCTGCCGGATAACAGAGCTGCGACTGTGCGGGCTAGCCGCCCGGGTGCATGTGTCAGAGACAGGCAGCACAGGGAGGGAGCCACTGCACCTGCGGCCACGGCAGACCCCCCCCCCCACAACCAGGATCCAGGGAGCCCCCACTGACCACCAGGCTAAGGTAAGGTGACACATATCTAAAAAAAAAATAAAAAAAAATACCAGGACATTTTTAAATGTCCCCGGGAACATAAAATAAAACCTTTTTTCTTTCTCTACCTTACTGAATGTATTTAATTACATATATTAGATACATTCAGCCAGGTAGAGGGGGGGTGGCATGTGGGCTGCGCGGGGTCTCAGGCAGTGATTTGGTTTTTGTGTGTATATTTTTAGCAAATTTATAGGGGAAGGTAAGGGCAGGTATGATATAGAGATATATCTATATTCTTATAAATATATATATCCAGACTTGTATTACACACACATTTTGGCAACTAATTGCCCCCCACATTTGGCTGATCCCTCCAGAAGAATGTTGAACCCGATAGAGCAGAGAATAATATATATATTCTCTGCTCTGTTGGGTTCAACATTTCTTCTGGAGGGATCAGCCAAATGGGGGGCGCATTTAATTGAGATTGTACACATGCCACCCCCCCCCTCATGTGCGTATGTGTAATATATGGTCTGAGATCTGTGGGTGGGTGTGTGTGTATATATATATATATATATATAAATATATCTGCGTGTTGATATGTACGTGTGTATATATAGGTCTGCGTGTTGATATACACGTATATGTGTGTGGTATCAATGCATCCCTACTCTATACACGGCGCTCCGTGTCCCTATAATATATATGATCAGTGGTTACCTTTTGTTAATTTAATAGGAATAGTATAAAAATATTAACAGTAATTTTTGATGTATTTTATGTAGAAACTTTTTTTGCCTATATAACATGTGCTTTTTGAAAGTAAAATGGTTTTGTGTGTACATTTTAATTTAGTTAGTGGATTCCTGTCCTGTGCGGTGAGAAGCAAATGTAGTGTAGACACTCTGCGAGGAGGAGTGAAGTCAAGCCTGCAAAATGTTTGCTTCTCTTCGCAACGCTGTGCGTCGCTACATGCTCAGTGTGTCTCAGCCTTTATTCCCGCATCGCTAGCTTACCGAATCAGTTTGTATACTTGTTACTGACCCTGCTTGTTCTGAGGACCCGATCTGTTGCCGATTTTGCCTGTCATTTGACTATTCTCTCTGTGTATTCCCTGCCTGTTCTGTTTGCTTCCTGTTGCTACTGGTGTGCTCCGATTCTCACCATATACAGTAGCGCAGTACAAGTGCCTAAACATTGCTGATCCGGGTTTTGTTATAGCTGCTGGTGTAACTGAATAGATCGGGGATCTCTTCTGCATTACCAAAACCTCCACCACTGCCTTCTTGGAGGGCACTCTAAAAATCGAGCTTTCGAGTCCCATTGACTTGCATTGAGTTCACTTCGTGTTCGAGTTCGAACTCGAACTTTTGAAATTGTTCGAATGCGAACCAAAAAACGGGGGTGTTCGGCTCATCACTATTCCTAATCTAACCCTAATATATAAAACTAGCTTCTAACCCTAGCTTCTAACCAGGGGCGAAACTAGAAATCACAGGGCCCCATAACAAAATGTTGTATTTCCCCCCCCCCCACCTGCAACCTAACACCCCCCCCCGCAGCCTACCCCCCCACACAAAAAATGAACTAATGCCATTGAACAACACATTACTACACTCATGTGGCACAGTACCCAGGCAACAGCTTATAATAATTTTCGAACAGAAAAACAAGAATTTAAATAAGCATATATTCGCATATAATAAAATGCGAAATTCAAAGCATTGTGTGTACTACTTTTACTCTATTATACATACTTTTGTAGAGGGCAAACTGCGGCAATTTAAGAGAAGGATTAATAAGATGACAATCTTGTAAGGGAAGAAATAAATTAGGTCTTACATTCTATGCACTTTAACTTGGCATTAAATTCTTAATTTTTGAGTTTTACACCTACTTAATTTAGACCTTGATGCTTAACGTGCATAGTTTCAACATGTCTTTAAAAATAACCAAAGGTAAAGAAGCCATGGTTTCAACATCCAACAGCCAAAAACAAGCCAAATGTAATGCAACAGAGCATTAGAAAAAGTCAGCCTGAAAAAGAGTGAATCTTGATCTAAATCGGGACTAGGTTTGCCACCTTTTCTTCAAGCCAAACCCGAACACTCTAGTGTTGGGCTTGGGCGGCCATTTTTTTTGTAGCGTATACATTATGCGTATATTTATATTATGCATGTATATAGTTATGGCATGTCAGGCTGGTATTATGGCAAACTGGTATTATGCAGGGCACATTGGTATTATGGCTGGCAGTCTAGTATGGCTGGTATTATGGCTAGCGCTGGCACACTGGTATAGCTGGCACACTAGTATTATGGCTGGCAGACTGGTATGGCTGGCACACTGGTATTATGCATGGCAGATTGGTATTATGGCTGGCACACTGGAATTATATACATCCTTTTGTAATCAAAGTGTTTTTTATTGGAAAAGCAGTCAGCAGTAAAACATAGCAAAGAAAAAAAAATACAGCCACACAAGGCCTACAGAGTCATCACATGAATAGCAACCACACAGGGCCAACTAACAGAACGATACATCAATAATATGAGCAAGTGGCAAAGAAAAAAGAATAGAGGGGGGATCCACCGCCAACCAGCAGAAGACGACCCAAAAAAAGAAAATAGAGGGGGAAATGGCAAAGGCCACGTCGTGACATCCCTGGCTTGTTCTGTATGAGGCCATGGGAGAGCAATGTCACGAGGCCCATGAGCCCGAGGACCAAGTATGGCAGACACAGCCATGATGAAAGCCACAATGGCACGCCTCGGGACAACCTGACAAAAGCCAAAAAAAAGGGGGGACGAAGGGCACACCATTGCTGGTAGGGTGGGGACAATGAGAAAACCATAACGGCGGGGGGGGGGGGATAAAAAGTGCAAGGACAGCAGAGGGACTCATGAAAAATAAAACACAAAAGGGGAAGTCTCTAGCATCTTCAGTTCCAGAGGTATCAACAACAGAGTCTAAGAACACAAAAAAGAGGGAAGTGGGGAGGGGGGGAGAGTTTGCTGGCAAAAAAGAGTCTAGAACTGAGCTACGGTGCTCGCCAAAGTCCATGACCGGGTGAGGCATTTTAACTGGGATCCCGGGTCCTCAGGACCCGTAATGAGGGTGACACGTTTAAAGTTTTTGCAGCAATGGCGCGTCTCCAGGGCCAGAACAGCGGACTGCTACCCAGCAACCTGGGTCTGGAGTGCCGAGACACGGGAGGAGGCCGCGGCCTGTGACATCTCCAGCTCGCTGCTTTGGGTACGAAGCTCTCCCACATCCATGCGCAGGATAGACAAGTCGGCACACACGATTGCAATCTCCTGCTGCCAGGAGGAGCATGCATCCTCCAGAAGTGCACGAATATCCCTCTTGGTTGCTGGCATATCCTCAGGGTCTGACGAGGAGAAGCGCTCTGTGCCAGGCAGATCCGCGGGATCGGAGTCATGGCAGGCCCCAGCTGTCGCCGGGGTACAGGGTGCGGAGTCCACTGCACGAGAATCTCCCAGGGACAGGTGGATATCAGGGAGATGGTCCGTAGCTGCTCCTGCTCGCTCATCACGCTTGCCCATTGCTAAAGAGCAACAGGAGCTCCCGGGAGAATAGAAAGAAGTCGCTAGGAGGCAAGATGGCGGCCGCCCACAGTCAGCTCCAGGCCCGAGGATCAGCAATCCGCAACCAGGCAGGGCGAGAACAGATGTCAGCAGTTTGTAAAGCAGGCAGGGAATGCCACCCACATGTGTGCCAAAAGAGAAAGGGTGAGTGAGGACGAGAAACTAGTAAAAATTTAAAAACTTTGCTGGAATCGCAGGAGCTACTATAACATGCATCTTCTCTCCTTGGCACCTAGCCACGCCCCCCCCCCCCACACACTGGAATTATGCATGCAGTCTGGTATTAGGCATGCCAGACTGGTATTAGGGCTGGCACACTGGAATTATGCATGACAGACTGGTATTATGGCTGGCACACTGGAATTTTGCATGGCAGACTGGTATGGGCTGATGCTGCACTCACTCACACTAACTTGTCTCGAAGTAGGTGGAGTGGAGACGTCACGTAGCAGTAGATCTGGACGGTGACCGTGTGGACCACTTGTCCAGTTCACAGCACGACAATACCGCTGACGGAGAGGCAGAAGCATGGCAGGCACGTGACATGTCTTGTCGCTCTGGAGCCGGGCCGGGATCGCCGCACGCCAGGGCACGAGCAAGCTCGTGAATGTCACATGACCCGTTGTGACTGACAGTGGGCGGTGCGAATCTGCTACATCTTCAGTGAATGGAGAAACAGTTGAAAGAGAGGACGGCGGCGACCGGGGCACACAGAAATTTAAATATGGCTAGTAGATTCATCGGGCGTGGGTCGCTATGGCGGTAGTTCTGCCACTGCTTCAAACCCTATTTCCAAACCTTAGCTTCTAACTCTAATTCCTAACCCTAAATAACTTCTAACTCACATTACTGTGAGTTTTATTGCTGTGGAGCTCTGTGATACGCTCATACATAACGCAAATTGCTGTGAGTTTTATTGCTGTGGAGCTATCTGGTTCTCTCATATACACCACACATTTCTGTGAGTTTTATTGCTGTGCTGCTCTGTGATATGCTCATACACACTGTATATTACTGTGAGTTGTATTGCTGTGATACGCTCATACACACAGTAATATGCAGTATCTGTAATGTAGGTATAGTATCCTATAAACCTGGAAAGTGATCAGCAATTAACAAAGTTTGCCACAGGACCTTCTGGTGCAGCCTTAACTGCAATGAGTGTGTGACTGCTGCAGCAGAGCGGGGGCCATCTGTAAGTCTGGAGGGGGCATGATTGCTTATTAGCATGTGGGTCCAAGTGGATTTTATCTTATTAAAGCATTTAATTTGAAAACCGTTTGAAGAAATAAAGTCTGTATGTCACAGCAATGTACATCTGGGTGTAGCATTTTGTGGTTTGAGCTTATGTAGGCGTGACCTACTGTGGCCAGCGCACAAGGGGCCCCATTATCTTCTACGTGCCCCACTAGTTCTCAGTCCGCCCCGCAGTATGTGCCGTGTGTTGTGTATGTAACTGTATAATGTGTTCTGTGCATGCAGTGTGCACTCGGTCAACATGCTTATTCCTTCCTCACTGAGCCAGCATCACACTCTGTTATTACAATCACTCCTGTCAAACTGGGCTATACACTTACTCCTTCCTCACTCACCCAATGTCAAGGCAGCATCCAGCATGAACTTTGGTAGGTCCCCTCCCAAAGGACGCGACAAGTAACCTTTTTAGGCAAGAACACAGAGGGGCTGTGAGAGTTTATTGCACAGCAGCTTGGTAGCACAGGAAGCAGGCTGGACACACAGCAGCTAGGCAAGGCAAGAAGCAGGCTGGACACGCAGCAGCTGTACAAGGCAGGAAGCAGGCTGGAACAGTGGTTGGACAAGACAGGGGCTAGGTTGGACACCCGAAGGATGGACAAGGCAGGAACCAGGCTGGACACACAGAGGTTGGGCAATACAGGAACCTGGCTGGACACTCTGCAGGCTTGGAACAGAGAACTCGCTGCAGGCTTGGAACATAGGACACACTGCTGGCTTGGATGAGACAGGAACCAATCTGGAGGAGGAGCACTCACTCCACACTGGGGACTCAACAACAGAGAACTACAAAGATGGTGAACTGCTCTTAAATCGGGAGTGGGTCAATGCTCTGATGGTTAGGTGGTCACAGACATGGCAGGTTGCAGGGAAGTGTTGGAACCGATGCAACGCAAGGGTCAGGCAAAGGTAAGAGCTTGCATGGATCAGGACATCCCGTGACATTCAGGGGTGGAATCCTGCCACATCCACAAATTCTCTCCTAGCTCACTCCAGCCACACACTCTCACCCATGCTTCCCAGCACCCCATATCCATCACATTCAGTCACTTTCATTCCTATTCATTTACTTTGCACCTGGCCCCTCAAACACTAGAGCCAGCCCTTTGGAAGCCACACAGTGTATATAACATGACACTACAATCAATACATAAGGGAATACATTAGGGAATAGGGCACAGCAAACACAAACACCCGGTAATTAGAAAGGTAGACACAGGGTGACCTTAACATAGAGGGCTGGAGAATAAAATGGAACATTAGATCCACACCTCCCCAAAGCATCTTTAGATCCGTGTACCCCAAGTTTCAAGTGATTAGTTTCACACACTCCCCTGACCCCTCTCACCCCAAGAGGGACACCTCCTCAACAACTCTCCATAGAGAGACATCACCACTACCCTAGATAGAGAGGTGGCAGTTGCTGACACTTTTTATTACATGGAGGGTGTCTCAGCAGTGGAGCGGGACCCCCCCAAAGTGCAGGACCCAGGGTGTGCACAATGCTTGCCTCACCCAAAAGGCAGACATGAAGAATAGTAGAGCACAATAATTCCTTTTTTTTTTTAACGATCAGAAATAGATGGGCTGCACAAAAGCTCTCTTTCTGGTTTAGCGTAAGGTGTATTTAGTCTTCCAGACTTTTTTTTTTATTTTTTTTGTGGTATTGGTGAATTTTGCCAGATAAATACTGTATAATTTGTCAAATTAATCACATGGTGACACACCCAGACACTCCTCATGCCCCTGGTTAAATTCAAACACTTGAAAAGGCAGAAAACAATTAACCTATGTCAACAAAAGGAATGTCTATGGAAACAATTCATCATAAAAAGGTGGAGAGGAAAAGACACGTTTTAGAAAATGGGCAACAGCATTAGGAACTCATTCTTCAATGTGTCAGCAGGGCCGGATTAACAGAGGGGCTGAAGCAGCAGCAGTTCCAGGCCCATGCCCCAGAATAGGTCCACAGAAAGGATACCTATATTTGCATCCCTGTACACCTTTAGGCTCCGGTCAGACGAGCGCAGCGTTCACGTCCGTGATGGTGCACAAAAGTACGTTCGTGATAGCAAGACATAAAGGCCAATGAAGTCCCACACACGAAGTTCGTCCGCACTGAACTGCGGACACGCAACGGCCGCGGCAAACGGATGCAAGTTAGGCAAGAATGTACAGCCCCTAGAACGGCCGCACAAAGTGCGATGCATCCGCAATGTCCGCATAGCTTTGTGTGAGTGATGGAACGTGGTCAGACGGACTGCATTTATACGTCCAGCATTTGTGATGGACAAAATGGTTTTGCATTTAAATTTATTTTCCCTCCTACATCCGTCAAAAATAATGTCAGTGAAAAAACAGACTGTGTGGCCACTACTGCGTCTTCCATACTAACGTACGTCCGTATTCCACGGACGCACAGTCCATAGAAATCACGTTCGTCTGACCCTAACCTTATTGTTCACTCTGTAGCTTCAGCACTCCTTACCCACCGAACCATAAATTCTGCCCATGGTGGGAAGGAGATAATCTAGGGCTACGGGATTTTGGAGAGCTACCACGCTTATTTTTAGCTACTCTTGAGATAGTTTCTTTATAGCGTCAGTCATGGCGTCCAAAGCCGTGCTTGAGGGTCTTGAGTCTGTCATAGGCCCAGTACACACTCCAGTTTGGAAATACCACCCCAGTGTTGCCTTTGTCAGTCCCAATGAAGCTTCCCCAACCTCTTGTTCCTGATTTTCCACTTTTTCAAAGTCAGTGATTGCACGAATCGTAGGTATGATAGTTCCAATGTAACATTCAACCTCTCAATTCCATGGTAACCACATATATGCCTAATTTAGGTACTAGAGGGTCTAGACGAGCATCGTCTGGAAGTGTCAAATCTGGGGTCAAGTGGGACATTAAGATCTCCCGCCAGTATCAAAACACCCAAAGTAAATTGGGTAAGTCGCTTGAGAATGCGTGCTAGGCATTTACATTGGTTAGTATTTGGTAAATAAATTGAAGCAAACCTATATTGAACATCTGAAATAGTGCCCTGAAAAGATAACAACCATCAATATCAAGTAACTGCTCCTCCAGTTGAAAGGGTACATCTTTGGATACAATGATCGCTGTCCCTCTCGACTTCGCAGCAACATAATTACTAAAGCATCCGAGAGGGTAAGCTCGCTAGAGAAGTCAGGGAGGAGTTCCAGCCCTCAAATGTGTTTCCTACAAAAAGACTATGGATGCCTGAAGTGAGCCAAGTTTCCTCAGTAAACCTCCTCTCTTCTCTGGGATATTTAGGCCATTGACATTTATAAGCAAGAAAACGGAGAGGTTGAGCATGGAAGGCTGCACATATCCCTCCAACCCACTCCCGTCCCACGATTCATTGCAGCACCACGAAATAACCACCACCACGGCATAAATCTGGCCTCACGAACGAGGGGGAGAACAGGAAAAAGGGCAAGAGCGGGTAGGGGAGGGATGAGGAAAGGGGCGAGAAAGAGAGAAGAAAAAAATTAGGAAATAAGTAAAGGGTATACAAAAAAGTATAAAATAGATGTACAAAAGTGAGGCAAAAGCACCCGTCAGACATTCTATCCAGGAAGAAAACTATCCTCTGAATAGGCCACCTGAGGTACCGGAGGGACGCATACACCTCTGGGGAGGGATGTATACATGTACACTACAAAATGCGTAAGTGATATATCAATCCTAAAAAAACAGATTAACTGTAAGCAAGTCTAAGAGAAATAATTGAGTGACCATAAACTCTGGCTAATGGAACCAGTCGCAGATCCGTAATGGAACTCACAAGAAGCGAATGCGTACCACCCATCTGTCCAACAAAAGAAACCCGTAACCAGTAAAGCAGACCCCAACCTTCAAACGAAATTAGCATGCAGCAAGGGTGATCGGAGGGGACAGTGGTGACAGAACAGAAATAATCATAAAATCTTAACCCCATCCCACACCTCAATCCTATCCCCCACTACGCTAACCATAACTCCACCCGCTGACCCATCGTAAAGTCGTCATCACCCTCTTCCCACCCACCGAATCCCTTACTCCTGGCTTGTCTCCAAACCTTTCCACCGTCGTGACCAATCACCTACCTCCATCCACTAAACATTGGCTATTTCTCATGTCCGACTCCTCCACATGCTATTCTCCAGTCCCTCTCCAGTCTGCAATAGCCAGCCCCACTCCCAAACCCATCCTACCTTCCCATCCCTCATCTATCCATTCACCGTCCAGCTTCCCTCCCCCTCCCATCTATCCCGCCACCTATCATATCCCTCCACCTCTCACCCCCTTCCCATCCTCAACTCCACAAGAGAGCCTTTAGCAGTACAGAAGGACAGGCCCAGAAAACAGGGCAACTATACAAGAAAACAGAACAAGACATGCCCCTCTCAAAAAAATAATATTTTTTTTATTATTATTTTTTTATTTTTTCCATTGTTCCACTTTTTTTCCCCTCCACTGCCCACCAAGAAAAAAATAAATCCAGAACGTTAAGAGTGGGGAAAGTCATACAATCCTCCAGTAGGCCATGAAAAGCAGTGGAGGCAGTCAGATAGTCTTGCTGTCACAAGAGTGGGAGCAAAAATATTAGAGGGAGCGGGTAGCCATGGGAAAACCAGGGGACATCATGCACAACATCCAAAAACAGGTAATGCAGTGTCAGGGAGAAATGTCGAACTCCAGCGGCAGCAATGGGGAGATCAATCCTCCGGAGGGAAAGCAGTGGCATCCGCGAGTCGCTGCATTCGATGATCCCCGGGACCACAGAATTGCTGGGGGCGAGGCAAAGCAATGGTAAAGCTGGGTCCTCCATCTGCAGCCATTCCCAGTTAAAGACCTCAATATCCGGTAATTACTTCTGAAGGAAAAATGGGACGTTGCCGAGCTACACAATCGAGATGGCGGCCCCATTCCTAATCGCATACAGGGAGAAGGAGTAACCACATCGGTAGGAAATATCCACTTTCTGCAATTCTACAGTAACCGGCGCAGGGCCCGTCTGGCAGCTAGAGTTAATCTTGAGAGGTCGGTGTATAATTCAACAGAATCTCCGTCAGTATCCCAGGCGCGTTGTGCTTCAGCAACCTTAAGGATCTGTTCCTTATGTGGCAAATTATATCCCTCGGGCCTTTTGAGAGCTCAGTTGCGCAGGTTAAACTATAATGGGCTCTGGCCACATCGGGGAGAGCCACAGTACCCCCGGCAATAGAAAGTTAAACAAATGGACCAGGTAGAAAACAGAAAAAAAAATGGAGGACAGCGATCCCAAAATCCAACTCAAAGAAATTTGAAACCGAATCGGGAAAGTCTTAGCACAGTCTCAATCTCAGCGTAAACTATTCAAATCGTACAGCAAAGTGGATGACTTAGCTAGTGATTTATTGAAGATGAAATATCAACAGCCAGTTTTTATAGACTTATGTGGACAAGAGTACCTCTCGACTGGATACGTGAATGGAGCTGTTTCTGCTTTACAGATGACTAGTGATGAGCCGAACACCCCCGTGTTCGGTTCTCATTTGAACTCTAACAATTACAAAAGTTCGCGTTCGAACTCGAACCGAACTCAATGCAAGTCAATGGGACTCGAAAGTTTGAATATTAGAGTGCCCTCCAAGAGGGCATATATGCAAGATATTTGCCATAAAAGGTGTCTGGGTAGTGCCCTGGGGGACAGGAAACAAGGACAAAAAGTTTAAAAAAAAAAAACGTTTTTAAAGGAACATTGAGTTTTCCATGAAATAAAGGTTAAGAATAAAAACGAAATATTCCTTCAAATCGTGCCTAGGAGGTCCCCATAACCTGCCCGTGAAGTGGCGGATTTGTAGGATGTATAGAAACATTTAAAAACAAAAAGATTACATTTCAAATGACGGTAAATGGTTTTCCTTTAATCTATTCATAAACAACGGCTTGGGGCGGCAGCCTGTATGAAAAGAGGAGACATTTTAGGACACGCAGAACAAGTTTAGTGATTTTTTTTTTGGCTAAATTATGGTGAAACTTATGCAGGCTTTAGATAACAATAGGTGCTTTAAAATTGGACCTTTTAGTGTCGGCAACAGTGCCGTCACACCGTAACCCCTCTGTGGTATTGTGGAAGAGTTTAGGGTTGGACCCTGCGGTCCAATATTAAATTGACATGAATCTGGTATAGTCGTCAGTGGCAGTGCACCGAAATATTGTGCCTTTGGTGGCAGCAAGTGCCTTCACACCGTAACCCTTTTGTGGTATTGTGGAAGAGTGCAGTGGTGGAGGTTTTGGGAATGCAGAAGAGCTCCCCGATCTATTTGGTTACGTCAGCATCAGGGGATTGATAGCTGCTGATCCAGGACGGATTCATTTTTATAAATGTCAGCTGGTCTACAGAGTCGGACAGACGCACTCTTTTGTCTGTGCCAAAATCTCCAGCGGCACTGAATGTCCTTTCAGAAAGCACGCTGGATGAAGGGCAACCTAGTAGCTGCATAGCATATAGGCTAAATTCTGGCCAGTGATCCAATCTCAACACCCAGTAAACCAGTGGATCATCTGCTGTAAAGGTGTCCAGGTCTGCCCTTGCCCCTAGGTAGTCCTGCACCATATGGTGAAGATGCTGGCAATGGGTGCCTACATTTGACGTCCCTGGGCGTCATGGACTAAAAAAATTAACAAGGCATCAGTCAAGCGGCCCCCGCATTCACCGCTCTTCCTCTGATCAGCCGCAGAAGCACCTGTGTAATCCCTTGGTATTTACCATTGCCTGGAAAGGTGTTACACAAGTGTTGTTTTTAACCGTCCTCAAGTTTTTTCATCCTGTGCTCCCTCTGTGCGGGCAGAATTAGCTCTGCAACTTTACCCTTGTATTGTGGATCAAGAAGGCTTGCCAACCAGTAATGATCCCTCTCCTTGATAGCACAAATCCTGGGGTCCTTTAGCAGGTTTTGCAGGATAAGGGAGCACATGCAGCATAGGTTGGAGATGGCATTAGCTTCCTGGTCAATGAGGATGACCCCATCATGCACTTCCTCCTCCCAGCCACGTACTAGTCCTTGGGTTTCTGAGGACCCGCAGGAATTCTGTCTGCGTAAAGACTGGGGTCTTAAGAGCTAGGGAAGGCCTCCTCTTCCTCTAGTGCCACATCTATAAGGCTAGGGTCAGACTAACGCATTTTTCGCGTTGTCCGTGAAAAAGTGCGTTCGAACGAATGGACGTATTTTTTCACGGAATACGCGATTGCGGTCATACGATGCGCATCTTCGTCCGTGATTTTGTACGGATCATCAATAAAACACTTTTTGTGTCTGGACGTTATGTTGGCCGGACATTAGCAGCGTCTGACGTCTCCTAAACACGCACACATGCCGCTAGCGGACGCAGCGCACTCTGTACGTCCGTACTAGCGGTTTGACGTTCTCGAAAAAAATGCGTTCGTTTACCACTTGCGTTGCGCAGCCGCACTTTTGTGCGGCCGTCCTTCGTATGCTGCCTGGCATTGGACGTCATTTGCTGCTAGCACGGCCGTGATTAAGTATCCTCAATGTAAATTGTAAGGTCCAAAAAATGTATCTCATTTTTATGGGAATGAGTCTCTAAACAGATCCCCCAGTCATTCTGGTTGAGTTCATTAAAAAATTCATTGAGACTGTTTTCGTCTCCTTTCCAAATAAAAAACAGATCGTCAATATAACGATCTGTTTTTTATTTGGAAAGTAGACGAAAACAGTCTCAATGAATTTTTTAATGAACTCAACCATTCTCATAAAAATTAGATCAATGTTTTGGACCTTACAAATTACATTGAGGATAATCAGGTTAATACTAAAACTTTTTTCAAGCCAGTTGACATAAAAATTTTTATAGAATTCACGAGCTGTCATGTTAAGGCATGGCTTAATAGTGTACCAAATGGGTCAACTAACTAGATTAAGTAGAAACTGTACAGATGATGCCGATTTTGATGTTCAATCCATTTTAATGAAACAAAATTTTGTAGAAAAGGGTTTTAACCCCTTAAGGACCCTGGACGTACCATGTACGTCATTGCAGCGGGTCTCTCTTAGACCCGCTGACGTACATGGTACGTCCTGCGGTTTTTTGAGCGCTGGAAGCGATCGGATCGCTTCCAGCAGCTCAAACGCCATTGCAGGATGCCTGGGAGTCCAGGCATCCGTGCAATGGCGGTGAGAAGTGCCGGGGCACCTTGTGATCGCTCCCCGGGAGCGATCAACATCCGGTTTTACCGGAGAGGTGCCCGGCACTTCTAGAGAGCGCTGGAAGCGATCGGTATCGCTTCCAGCTGCTCTGTGTATATTGCAGGGATGCCTCGACATCGAGGCATCCTTGCAATATGCTTACCTGCCGCCGGTCCGCTAAGTGATCGCTCCCCCGAGCGATCACTTCCGGTAGCGGCAGGAAGTACTGAGTGCCACGAGGTATCGTGGCACTCAGTACAAAAAGATCACATGAGTGATCAGGTGCTCTGCTGGGTGCCTCGAGGGATCAAGGCACCCAGCAGAGTAAAAAAAGTGTAAAAAAAGAAGAAAAAAGTAAAATAAAAATAAATAAAAATGAATAAAAGAAAAGAAAACTGACAGCCAAGATGGCGCTGCCCTTCTAAGGGCAAGGTCATCTTGGGGCTGAGTGGGATGTTCCTAGCCTGCCTCATCAGAGAGGCAGGCTAGCAACATCCAATCAGAAGTTAGAAAAAATCAAAATAAAATTTCTAATTTGTCAGATCAGGTCAATATTTTGTAAATATTGGCTCTGACCTCTGTGATTCTCCCTCCCTCTCCTCACTTGTGTTTTGGTGAGCGAGAGAGAGAGATCAGATTTGACAGGTTAGAGATTTTAGTGAGATTTAGTGAGATTAGAAAAATTGAGGCAGATTTAGAGAGATTTTAGGGAGATTTAGAAGAATTGAGGCAGGTTTCGAGTGATTTAGAGAGATTTAGGTGTTTATTTGTATTTTCTTGTGAACCCAACGGTTCTTCTAAGAACCAACAATCCGCTTATTATATATAATAATTATAAAATTTTATAATCTATTATATATAATGTCTGAGAGGGTGTACAGCGCCGAGGAGGCATATGCCATCCTGGCATCAGAATCTGAGGCATCTGCGTCAGACTCTGACCCTGATTTTGACCCCGCCAACTGCTCAGAGACGTCGCTAGATACATCATCTACGCTGGCTGATGTATCTAGTGATGTTTCTGATGCAGATCCTGGGTCACCACCTGCCAGCAGGAGACGCACAGCTCCAGCTGAGGAGTGGGTAGTGCCTCATCGCCAGAGGCCAGATATCCCTCCTTTCACGGCAAATCCTGGCATCAATATTGATGTTGCAGGATTTACCGCCACACAGTTTTTGCAGGTGTTTATGGGATGATTTGTTGGGCCACATCGTGGCCCAATCAAATCTGTATGCCCATCAGCATTGTGCTGCGAAGCCAGACTCCTACTTGGCAAGGCAGCAATGGACCCCGCTAGATGTGCCAGAATTTCTGAAATTCTGGGCACTTACTATGCTGATGGGCATCATAAAGAAGCCCTCAATTCGCTCCTACTGGAGCAGTAGCCCCATCTGCTCTACCCCCATTTACCCCCAATCAATGTCACGTAGAAGGTATGAAAACATTTTGCGTTTCATGCACTTCAGTGACAACAGCCTGTGCCCTCCTAGAGAGCATCCCCATTTTGACAGGCTGTATAAAATCCGTCCCCTGATTACCCACTTCGCCGCCAGGTTTGCAGAGGCTTATACACCTGGAAGGAATATCTGCGTGGATGAATCCCTAATGAAATACAAGGGAAGGCTGGGATTCAAGCAGTATATTCCTTCCAAACGCTCCAGGTATGGAGTGAAGGTGTATAAGCTCTGTGACAGCGAGAGTGGGTATACTCAGGCCTTCCGGGTGTACGAGGGAAAGGATAGTAGCCTTGACCCTCCAGGTTGCCCAGAACACATGGGAACCAGTGGCAAGATTGTGTGGGACCTACTTTTTCCCCTGATGAACAAAGGGTACCACTTGTATGTTGATAATTTTTATACAAGTGTCCCTTTGTTCAAGCTGCTGTATTGTTTTGATACAGCAGCATGCGGTACTGTTCGCAAGAACCGCGTAGGTTTCCCAGCACAGCTTGTCCGCACCCGGCTAAAAAGGGGGGAGACCTCAGCTCTGCGCCAAGAGGAGCTGTTGCGGCGGTCAAGTACAGAGACAAGAAGGATGTATACCTTCTATCCACCATCCACACTGAGAGGTCTGTGGAGGTCTCTGTACGTGGCAGAGCTGAGCGCATCAGGAAACCAGTGTGCATCAAAGCCTATAACCGGCATATGGGTGGGGTTGATCTGGCAGATCAGCTGCTCCAGCCCTACCAGATTATGCGGAAGTCAAGGGCCTGGTACAAAAAGGTTGCAATTTACCTGATGCAAATTGCAACCCACAATGCCTTTTTGCTCTGCAAAAAGGCAAACCCCGGAGTGACGCTGTCCTTTTTACAGTTTCAGCTCCAGGTCATTTCGGGGCTTTTGTACCAGGATGCACCTGCTCCCCGGGCGGTGATGGGGGACAGAGTTGGGGCTACGCATTTTATTTATAAAATCCCCCCTACTGAGGGCAAACAGAAACCCAAAAAAGGTGCAGGGTGTGTTTCAAGAGGGGGCAGAGGAGAGACACAATCTTTTACTGCCCAGAATGCCCTGGACAACCCGGTCTGTGTCTTGGGGACTGTTTCAAGCTATATCACACTGTGCGTGATCTGTGATTTTTTTTTTTCCTTTCTATTTTTTCTCACACTCCAGTTAGTTAGTTCAGTTTAGTTTTTTTTTTTCTTTTACTGCTCCAGACTTTTACATTTTATTCGTACCATTTTTGTTCTACAATTGGTGCTGTATTTTGCCAAAATCTTTGCACACCTATGCATGGGGGGCATGGGTGTACTCAGGAGACCTTGCAGAAAAAACCTGGAGAGTTTTCATGCAGTAACAAACAACCGTGTCTCCTAAATCACAGTCCAAATCTAATGTGGGCGTAAAAATAAAAAATTGAAAAATTACCGCCACACACCTTCTCAAATGTTTTGGGCTAAAACCGTTGCATCCATGGCATCAAAGCACTCCATATGCAATACCTGGGGTGTCAACATAACAAATATAAACAATTTTCTGGCAATAATTCAAACTGGGGTATGCGGTAGACCCAAAACCAAAGCTAGGCCTAGCTGAAGAAATAATCTCAATTTCAACTCCAATGACAAAGTCATAAAAATTGTATTTGAACCTTCCAAAATCCTGGCAAACCTATGCATGGGGGGCATGGGTGTACTCAGGAGACCTTGCAGAAAACAACCTGGAGAGTTTTCATGCAGTAACAAACAACCGTGTCTCCTAAATCACAGTCCAAAACTGATGTGGGTGTGAAAATCTGAAAATTGAAAAATTACACCACACACCTTCTCAAATGTTTTGGCTAAAACCGTTGCATCCATGGCATCAAAGCACTCCATATGCAATACCTGGGGTGTCAACATAACAAATATAAACAATTTTCTGGCAATAATTCAAACTGGGGTATGCGGTAGACCCAAAACCAAAGCTAGGCCTAGCTGAAGAAATAATGACAAAGTCATAAAAATTGTATTTGAACCTTCCCAAAATCCTGGCAAACCTATGCATGGGGGGCATGGGTGTACTCAGGAGACCTTGCAGAAAACAACCTGGAGAGTTTTCATGCAGTAACAAACAACCGTGTCTCCTAAATCACAGTCCAAAACTGATGTGGGTGTGAAAATCTGAAAATTGAAAAATTACACCACACACCTTCTCAAAATTTTGGGCTAAAACCGTTGCATCCATGGCATCAAAGCACTCCATATGCAATACCTTGGGGTGTCAACATAACAAATATAAACAATTTTCTGGCAATAATTCAAACTGGGGTATGCGGTAGACCCAAAACCAAAGCTAGGCCTAGCTGAAGAAATAATCTCAATTTCAACTCCAATGACAAAGTCATAAAAATTGTATTTGAACCTTCCCAAAATCCTGGCAAACCTATGCATGGGGGGCATGGGTGTACTCAGGAGACCTTGCAGAAAACAACCTGGAGAGTTTTCATGCAGTAACAAACAACTGTGTCTCCTAAATCACAGTCCAAAACTGATGTGGGTGTGAAAATGAAAAATGACCACCAAACAGTATCCAATTTGTTTGGAGCAAACGGTTGCATCCATAGCATAAAAACACTCCATTTACAATACTTTGGGGTGTTAGCTTACCAAATATATGCACGTTCATAAAACTGGGGTATGTAAAAAGGCCCCTAAAAAGAAGATAAGCAAAGAAGATACTGTATGTCAAATTAGAAAATTGACAAGCACATGTCAAAGATTGCGTAGCACCCCAAAAACAACAGAACAAATCTATATATAGGTGGTATCAATTTACTCAGAAGATGTTGCTGAACATATTTTGGGTGGTTTTTTTGGCAGTAACCCATAACTGGATTTGACAATTCATGCCTAAAGTACAATGTGTGTGAAAAAATAACCCAAAAAGTGACTACCTGAAAGTTTGACATAGAGCTAGTGCATGGAAAGTGTTAAAATACAACTCTTTGAAGCACCCTAGGGTGTGCCCTTTCTAAAAATATATGGTTTGATGGGGGTAAATTACTTTGGCCGGCTTCAAAAATGTCCCAAATAGGACATGGGTGCATGATGACGAAATGTGAAAATTCCAAGTTGGAAAACTGAAATGCGCACCCCCCAAATAAGGCCTATTAGCCCCCAAATGACCCGACATACCTATACATGGGTGGTATCAATTTACTCAGAAGATGTTGCTGAACATATTTTGGGGTGTTTTTTGGCAGTAACCCATAACTGGATTTGACAATTCATGCCTAACGTACAATGTGTGTGAAAAAATAACACAAAAAGTGACTACCTGAAAGTTTGACATAGAGCTAGTGCATGGAAAGTGTTAAAATACAACTCTTTGAAGCACCCTAGGGTGTGCCCTTTCTAAAAATATATGGTTTGATGGGGGTAAATTACTTTGGCCGGCTTCAAAAATGTCCCAAATAGGACATGGGTGCATGATGACGAAATGTGAAAATTCCAAGTTGGAAAACTGAAATGCGCACCCCCCAAATAGGCCTATTAGCCCCCAAATGACCCGACATACCTATACATGGGTGGTATTTATTTACTCAGAAGATGTTGCTGAACATATTTTGGGGTGTTTTTTGGCAGTAACCCATAACTGGATTTGACAATTCATGCCTAAAGTACAATGTGTGTGAAAAAATAACACAAAAAGTGACTACCTGAAAGTTGACATAGAGCTAGTGCATGGAAAGTGTTAAAATACAACTCTTTGAAGCACCCTAGGGTGTGCCCTTTCTAAAAATATATGGTTTGATGGGGGTAAATTACTTTGGCGGCTTCAAAAATTTCCCAAATAGGACATGGGTGCATGATGACGAAATGTGAAAATTCCAAGTTGGAAAACTGAAATGCGCACCCCCCAAATAAGGCCTATAGCCCCAAAATGACCCGACATACCTATACATGGGTGGTATCAATTTACTCAGAAGATGTTGCTGAACATATTTTGGGGTGTTTTTTGGCAGTAACCCATAACTGGATTTGACAATTCATGCCTAAAGTAAATGTGTGTGAAAAAATAACACAAAAAGTGACTACCTGAAAGTTTGACATAGAGCTAGTGCATGGAAAGTGTTAACAACTCTTTGAAGCACCCCAGGGTGTGCCCTTTCTAAAAATATATGGTTGATGGGGGTAAATTACTTTGGCCGGCTTCAAAAATGTCCCAAATAGGACATGGTGCATGATGACGAAATGTGAAAATTCCAAGTTGAAAACTGAAATGCGCACCCCCCAAATAAGGCCTTTTAGCCCCAAAATGACCCGACATACCTATACTTGGGTGGTATCAATTTACTCAGAAGATGTTGCTGAACATATTTTGGGGTGCTTTTTGGCAGTAAACCTTAAAGTTCACAGTACATGTATTCTTAAATTGCGTTCAAAAAAAAAAAATCACCAATTTTTTTTTTTTCTCACACTTTGGCATAGATTTGTGGTAAAATGGTTTGCATGGAAAGAGTCAAAATACCCCAAGTTTAATACCTTGATTTGTGTACTTTAAAAAAATAATGTATATGTGGAGGTTATTCAGGAATTAGTGACAGATATCAGTGTTACAATGTCACTAGCACTAGTTTTGAAAATAAACTCTTTGGAAATGGCAAAGTGCTACTTGCACTTATTGTTGCATAAAATAAGGAAAAAAAGCGAGGAATATGTAAACATTGGGTATTGCTAAACTCAGTACTAAATTTAGAAACTACTAAAGAATTAATTTTTTTTGACGGTTGTTGATACATAAGAAATTTTGGGGGTCAAAGTTCGAAAAAGTGGTGTTTTTTTCAATTTTTGTGTCATATTTCACAATATTTTTTATAGTAAATTATATGAATGATGAAAAAAAATGGTATCTTTATAAAGTCCATTTAGTGACGAGAAAAACAGTGTAAAATATGTGTGGGTTACATAAACGAGTAAGAGGAAAATTTGACGTAAACACTAAGAGCGCAGAAACGTAAAAACAGCAGCGGTCACGAACGGACGGATTCGTGTAAAACCGCCCGGTCACTAAGGGGTTAATGAGGACCGCTTTGATCATCTTATTATTCAAACTAAAGGAAAGGATAGAACTAATGCAGTATAAAAAGAAATCTGAAGAAAAATGTCAGATGTGCCATTCATTTATAATTGTAACAGTCAGTCGCGGAGTATCAATAGAAGTATTCAAAATAATTGGAATATTCTTTTAGAGCAGGGTTTCTCGACTCCAGTCCTCAGTCAGGACCCACTACAGGCCAGATTTTGCAGATCACCTTGGGGAAATGCAGACTGAATACTGCAATCACTGAGCAGCTAATTAGATCACCTGTGCTGTGCTTCGGATATCCCACAAACCAGGCCTGTTAGTGGGTCCTGAGGATACGAGTTGAGAAACACTGTTTTAGAGAGGACCTACACTATGAGACATTCTAAAAGATAAACCTCAAATTATTAGAAAGGCAATAAAAAATTAAATAATCCTTTTGAAATTAGGTAAGGTTTTTACAGGTGTGGCTATTGTTTAGCCTGTAGAAGTCTACGGCTGAACAAACAATATTTTTCTTCTTTTGATTTTAAGGAGAGTTTTAAACTATAAAACAAATTATGAATTGCCAGTCAAAGAATATTATTTACGGGCTAATATGTCCATGTAACCTGCTGTATTATATATTGGTAGGACTACATGTCCCCTATGTGTCAGAATTAAGGAGCATGTTCGTACCATTTTTTTTGGTAAAATATGCTAAAGATCCATCCAGTTTGTTTTTTTTGCCCTGAAGAAAATAAATAGGGACTGGTGACGTGAGGATTTTATTGTAAAGATTAGCAAGGAAGAAATTAAACTTATTTTTCTTTTTGACACTTTAATTCTGAGAGAGGTTTGAACTCCGATTTTGAATTGTGTCATTTTTTTTATAAAAAAAAAGTCTTCCACTACAAATAAGTTTGTTTTTAGTTCCTGTCACATTTTTTACTAAGATTTTTTTATTTTTTTTCCCTTCGGGTTTTTTCCCCAATTAGGGTAATGCAACTCTATCAGATAGGGGCAGGGAATGATATCACTCTGATTTCTGTACAAATAGACTGTTTAGACACAATATTTCATCAAACATAAGGGGTGTCATCACGTTATGAGTTGGAGTTGGTCTGTCTGTATTTTGTTAGGCTTGATCGTTATGTGTTTAGTTCTGTTATGTTAACAAGGGGAGAATTATGTTCGCAGGGGGTTCCCTCTGTACGACAAGCAGGAGCCATCAGTAGAGGTTGGTCTGTTGAGATCATATCGACGCCCCCTGATTATATTACCAGAACCCGGAAGTGCCGGACCCGCTGACCATGCGGGAACGCTGGCCGGCGAGTCCATACAAGTAAAAGTATAAAAGTAAGAAGGGAAGATATGTCTGTTTAGATCATTTTTAATGCCACTGAGGAAGCGCCAGGAAGGCGTGAAACGCGTTTGTCTATCTACCCAGTATATTGCCATTTGTATTCAGCGGCACATTCTTGTTGCGGTACATTTTTAATAAAAGTGTGTTTTTTATTTCAACCAGTCACTCGACTGCAAATTCTTCTCATCTAGTTTTAAGACGAGTTGTACCAGATATCACAACTCTGGAGCGTGTGACCCTCGAGTCAGGTTCGGCTCTTGTAAGGGTAAGTGTGCATTCGCTACGATTTCATACTTTTTTATGTATTGTAAATTGGCTGCACCATTATTTTTTCCATTTCTATGTTGGAGATTGTATCCATTTGGGCATGCCAAGAGAGAGAGCAGTGAACTGTGAATTATTTCTTCGGATTTCGACTTGGAGAAACGCCCATTTGGGTGAAGTTGTCTGTAAAGCTGAAACAGCTCCATTCCCGTATCCAGTCAAGAGGTACTCTTCTCCACATAAGTCTATAAGAACTGGCTGTTGATATTTCATCTTTAATAAATCACTAGCTAAGTCATCCACTTTGCTGTACGATTTGAACAGTTTACGCTGAGATTGAGACTGTGCTAAGACTTTTCCGATTCGGTTCTCATATTTCTTTGAGTTGGATTTTGGGGGGCGTTTTTTTCTGTTTTTGATATGATTGTTTGGGTAGTGGGGCAGACTACCCTGAGAGGATTACAGCAGCACCCGTTACAACTGCCTTTTTCAGCGCTGAGCCATCGATTCTTTCTAATTAAACAGACCAGGTAGGCCTGCAGATCCAACTCCTCTTCCCACACTCCCCGCACCCTGATATTCTGGCGTCGAGATCTGTTCTCAAGGTCATCTATGCTGCGCAGGAGAGTGGACAGTACCTGGGAGCCGGGACCATCCTGGGCGCCAATCGGCTGGGAGCAATCAAAACACTCCGGCTGGGTGACCTGAATCTCCAGGGCCTGCAGGCTGGTCTTCACCTCAGAAACCTTGTCTCTCAGCAAATGACCCAGGGTTGTGGCCAGATCTTGTAGGTCCCATCTTGTCGGCAACGTCACAATTATATATTGTACCTTATACATTATACCTCCCAATGAATCTCTGAATATTATCATTTAGTAACCCCTCCAATACTTTCAAAGCAACAAATGTTAAGCTAGTCTAAACAAGTCTATAATTCCCAGGCAGACATTTTGAACCTTTCTTAAATATAGGGACCACATCAGCTTTTCTCCAATCCTCTGGTACGATTCCTGAAAGAAATGAATCTTGAAAGATTAAAAACAGAGGTTTACATATTTCAATACATAGCTCCCTCAGTACTCGTGGGTGAATTCCCTCTTGCCCTGGGGCTTTGTTCACTTTGTTTAGTTGCTGCAACACCTTTTCTTGAGCCAACCAACCACATTTTATTAGTACATTTTTATCAATGATTTGCATGTCTCCCGTTATAGGTTCCTCTTTGATAAATACTGGAGAAAACATTAAAAATTTCTGCCTTCTCTCGATCTTCAGTTAATAACAACTCTGACTCAGATTGTGGTGAACCTACACTTTCACTGCTTGGTTTTTAGAATTTATGTACCTAAAGAATCTTTTAGGGTTAGTATTGCTCTTTTTGGCTATCTTTTTCATTTTTTAGTTTAGCCCATCTAATTGCTTTTTTACATGCTTTATTGGCTGCCTTAAATGTTTTATAGATGTCTCAGATTTAAAAGCTTTTAATGCCTTCTTTTCACTTTTCTTACCTTCCTACTTAGCCACATTGGTTATTTTGTTTCAGTCTGTTTCTTTTATATTTATTACCCAGTGGAATATATTGGAATATATGCAGAGGACGCTCCCCACAAGTCTCCCGCTAAGCGGGCTCTCCTTCCCTATACTTACCACTCCCTCCGGGTCCCATGGTGGTCTGACTTCCTTGAAGTTAGACACCACTTTTATACTCCCTCCCAGTGCACTGATGTCATCGTGACAGGCGCAATGATGTCAGTGTCAGGCGTCCAGAAGAGCCTCTGAAAGGAGGGTCCTTTGATTCAGCAGCCTGCCCTATAATGAAGCGCCAAACACTTGGATACTCAAGGCAGCGCTAACGCACCACCGTGGGTATCCCCTCCCAAAGTTCATAGGACTTCATGGCGACTTGTGCTGCCAGGTCAGCTGATCTGCAGGATCTCGCCTCTCATGAGATCATGGAGGTCCGTGGAGTGATCGTGGCGGGAGACTGGGGACATTTTTTCCCGGATCAGGCCATCGTTCTCACTGTGGGATGAGAGGTGAGTATTTGATATTTTTTTGGTTATTTTAAGCTGGTGCTGACTGATTCTGTAGAAGTGGAATCATTTAGCACCAACTTCTCGTTGTTGTTAACGTTTCAGTTAACCACAGCGGGGAATAATTAGCATTAGGACTTTGTAATCCAAATGATAATTACTGTTTGCACTCCCCTTTTTAAGCATAGGGAGCGCAAAGTACAGTAAGCTCGCGGAAGTGTGTGCCATCTCCAATGCGCTAACAATTTTTTAACCCGTTAGCGTTCGGATTATAATATGGGCAGCCTGCGCTAGGGCCACTTATCCTAATGTTAACGCTTACATAGCTGAGCGCTAACGTAGTGTTAAGATTGTAATATTGCCCATTGAGGGGGTTAGATAAGAAGAGTGAATAGCGGAGGTGACGAAGTCTTCTGAAAAAATTTACAGAGGTGAAGCAAAATGTTGACTGTTTAGATGGATATTATCTGAGCACTTGGTCTGTGCTAATGGTATAGCTAAACAAATGAAAAACTATGTACATGATTCATGTTTTAGAGTATACAGTGATACCACTATTGTATTACAAAATAAAAACATTGAAAGCATAACTTAATTTCCTGATCTCTGGAAGCAAATAATGAGAAGGTTTGTATAATGAGAAGTTTCCTTAAGTAGATACAAACATTGTGCCAACTTCCTCCAGGTGACATATCATTCATAACGTCATCTTTTGAAAATGGTATCATTGATAACTCTGCAGTAAACATAATTTTTATGCTTGTTTAAGCAGATGGTATTCAGAAAAGTTGTGGCTTTCACTGTCACAAACTATAGGGCGTTACATGAACACTTTTGTAATCTGAGTTAACTTAAGTCCTTTCAGTTTAAGCCACTATGCCTTTTATACTGATATCATTTTACTAATTTAAATTTGATGTTTTAAACTGGAACATATTGTACTCTTCATTGTGTGTTACTGGCATATTGTTGGGGGAAAATAATTATTGTGCTGGTAATTTTATCACAATAGCACCATTTTAATATATCAATGTCAATGTTTATACTCCATAATATACCATACTTAACAGATGCCTGTAGATGGATGATTGGCGAAATCTTCATACATAATAAAGGAATATGCAGTAAAACCAAAAAGTTCCAGTGATTTGAAGACTCTTAAGCTGTAAGAAAATCATTTTATGACATTCAGTGAGTCTGAATTACTCTTGCTTTAATTTTTAATTGAATTAAAATATTTTTGTGTCCAATGAGTAAAAATTTGCAATTTATTTAAAATTTAAATTGATTTGTTAATTAACGAAGTGTAAACACTTTAAAAGTTACATATAACAGCAACTAGAGTTTGCAGTAAACCAAAATAAAACGTAAACTATTGGTGACCGAAAGTTCAGAGACAGCCCTCCCATAGTTAAAATAATTTAAAAGCAGACACTAGTGGAGTGGGTAGAGTCCACAGCTGAGTCAGAATTTGGCTCCTATTGACAGAAGTATCTGGATCTAATTTGGGTGAGAGATTTCCCAAATCAGTTCTTAATCTGAGTGTTCGTTCAAGTATACACATTCAGAGCATTTCCATTACAAAGGCTACAACTGAATTAAACTCATATAGCCCTACTTCAAAAAGGCTCACATTTGGAGCTAAGCAGATACAGTAGGTTGGACTCATTTATTGTGGCACTTGGGTAGGGTGCCTTGAGCCTGGTCACTTGAATCACTTCATGGGGCTCTTAAACTATTCCCATGAATTGTTTATAGCTGGTGTATTGCGCTACATAGTATGGTCCCATAACAAGGAGACCGATACACTGGTATTTTGATAATACAACAGTCGTTGGTCCCACATCAAGGATACTTTGTTGCAAACAAATTGATGGTCCCATACTGAGGTAGACCTATGCTGTAATCATACTTGGTTCCACCTAACAGACAGGTATTGACACTTTAGCAACGTAGGCTTCTTAGGATTGTACAATCCACTTGTGGAAATGTTGTGAACTTATCCAATATAGAATTTTACCTATTTTTCTAGGGGAATTACCCTTATAATACCATACAGTAATCCTTCATGTACCCAATTGGGACAACCTACGTGAGTGAACTAAGCACATGATGGGGTTCTGACAACTGTGTTTTTAAACACATTTTAAATTTAAGTTTCTTTTCTATAATATTTAATAAACTATTTAAATAATAACATTCTTTAACAATAGTATGTATGTAGTCACCCTGCGCCTACAGTGGGTTCAAGAGTTGTGGAACTCACACAAGGCTGCCCTCTTTTTTCATATTGTCTGTACATTATAGAAATGGGTTTACCACCCTAATTGGGTGACGTTGCACAGATCCCTTCCTTCTTGGGAGTTCTTGTACAAGGGTGCATACCATGGTGCATGTAACTTCTATATTAATTACTATAACAGAACAAAACTTCAAAACATGTTTTTTATTTTTAACTTGACAATTTTTATTGTGCATACAATGAATTCAAAGAAAAGGCAATTCAACACAAAGAAATAGTAAACACAATTAAAGCAAAACAAATGAGTGCCGTGGATAGCTAAAGAATATAAAGAAAAACCTATATACTGAATACACCATTTTATGATTTATGAGAAGAACAAAAGGGAAAATTAAGTAACCGATCTGAACCAATAGAACCATATCGAAGGGAAGTAAATGTACAAATGAAAGGAAGCTGCCCAGACAAGCTAAACTCTGTAAGGGATGTGAAGAAAACAAAACAGGAGCTATATACAAACAGTCAATAGCAAAAATAAATTAGGACCAGGGTTTAAAAGGATCTCTGCCTGATATCATTACTGTGGAGTACCAAGCAGTATATTGATGATTTGAGTAGTTGTACGTTGTGTGGCTGGTAGTAACTTTGCCATGTGCAAATAAACCTTTGGGCGTGAATTTCCTTATTTGTTAATGTATAAAACCAATCCATATGCAAACGGTAGTTCAGTTTGGTCTGAAAAAGAGAAATAAGGACAGGAGCAGGCTGATTCCATGTGTGGAGTATCGTCTTGCAAGCGACAGCCACCACTATTGACAGGAATATTTTATGGCTGGTCTTTATGGATGGGACAGGACCAAGGATCAAAAATTCCACTGATGGGGAAGGGAAAGCTGGACTAACAGAAAGGACATAAGAGAGAACTGCGGACCAGAAGGTTCTGATTACAGGGCAGCTCCAAAAACAATTCTGTAAGTCAGCATAGGTGTCTATGGGCCACGTCAGGCCCGCCCACCAGTTCGCACCTGTGGCGCATCATTCGCTGCCATGGGACTGCCTGAACTAAGGCTGCCCCCTGCAGCCAATGATGCGTGCCAGTCAAATTGTATAGGCTGGCCAGAGGAGAGGCCGCAGCCGCTGGGAAGCTGAACGTACTAGTACGTCCAGCCAGAGTTAAGGTGTTAAGCAAAAACCAAACACAACACCATGATTTGTCAGTCACAAACATGTTAACACCCCCCGCTGGTCAAAACCTGCCCGGCGGTAAGGGGTTAATGGTTGTATCAACAAGCAGAGGCGTGGGATGTCATTGTATGAGCAGTGTAACAGACAAGTGAGAGAAATATGAGGAGATAAGGACAATTTAATACCAATATCAGAGAACTGTGAATAATTTTTCATCCAATCAATCACATGCCTGCTTTGAGCTGCCAGATCATAATCCCTGATGTTAGGTACATAAACACCTCCACGATACTTAGGTTGTTAAAGTTTTGTCAAATCCAGGTGAGCCACTGAGGCACTCCATAAAAATTTTCTAAGAGCCGTATTTAGGGTGTGTTTATCCTTGTGAGAAGAATTGGTAATACTTGTAGCGGATAAAGGAGTTTGGGAAAACTGATTATTTTATAAAGGTTAACCCTACCGGTTAAAGTTAATGATAGCTTATGCCATTTATTCACATCAGCTACAGAATAAGGAACGTAAAATTGAGGGCACATCAACGTGATAGAGAATGCATAGCATTTTTGGAATAAAGACTCCGAAGTATTTAAGGGAGTTAGCAGCCCATGTACGGGACAGGTCAGTAGGCAATTGAGGTGGGGGGGTGTTATGAAGACATACAGGGTTATTCAGAGATATCCGAAAATTCACTGCATGTTCGATGCATTTCCGGGCGATTCTAGTTCGCCAACCCTGCGGTGTATTCAGCAAGCACCGCAGGGCCCCCCCGTAGTGCAGGGAAAACTCGCCGCAAACGTGCTGAACACTCCCCGTAAACACGCTGAGACCGCCGCAAAAACACTGCCAAACACGCCAGAAAAAGCTGACGAGCCACTAATCACAGCGCAGAGCAGCCACCGGAAAAACCCGAGAGGCAGACGAATGTGGTAAAAAAAAACAAAAAACAATACGCTTGAAAGTTTAAAAATGTAAATGCTGTTTGCAAACAAACTACTGAACAAATTTGCCTGGAATTTACATCTAAGGTCCTATGGTTACATAAAAATTAAAAACAATTTAAAAAAAAAAAATTGACAAAAAAATGCCTAAAAGATCCTATAAAATCTATAAATAAAGAGACTTTTTACTGCAGAATAAAATAATAAATGGTTCATTAGATATTGAATTCAAACAGGAATATTTTTAACATTGAAGCCTATGGGATTTGTCTGAATAGACCTGCCGAATGAAACCACCTAACAGCTGGGAATTTCGGCAACATCTGACGAATTGTCTGCTCTCTGAATAGCCGCATGGCCCCGAAATGTCCCCGTTCACTGAATTTCAGTGTTGTTACATTTCGGCGCGATTTCGGATCTCTCTGAATAACCCCCATAGAGGGGTAGACTCGTGTCAATTGACCCTCAGCCTAGATATATTGTAAAGAGTGTAAAAGTTTAAAAGGGGAGGCAAGGCTAAGAGCAAATCCTCTGAAAACAAAAGGAGGTCATCTGCAAATGCAGAGACCTTGATTTCTCTCTCACCCACCGAGATACCTCCAATAAGAGGGTATTGATTTCAGAGCATGTAGCAATGTGTCTATAGTTACGTCAAATAGAAGGGGGAAAAGGGGACAACCCTGTCAAACCCCCCCCCTCTCAAGAAGAAAAAAATATGGGAAATCTAAGCCATTTGTGGTAATGCATGAAGCTAGGTATCTTGTTATATCTTGTATGAAATAAGTAAATATCTGGCCAAAACAATGATGATGGAGGATTTTAAGTGGATGCAGCCAAGTCACCGAATCGAAGGCTTATTCTAGGACTAAACTCAGTAAGGCCAGGTGAGACAAATAGGGAGCCGATCTCACCTCTGCCACTGCCCTATGGCGCGATGAATACCTACGGCTGTATGTTGACCATGTACAAAGCCTAATTGATGGGAGGTCTAAACAAGTAACTAATATTTTATTTATTTTAAAAAGGAGTTTATAATCAGCATTGAGAAGCGAAATTGGGCGGTACGAAGAAATTAGTTCTGCAGGGTTGTTGGGTTTTGGAAGAAGAATCGTATAGGCCGCATTCAAAGAGTCTAACGGGACATGCAAAACATAAATATCATTGAGCAGTGCTGTCAGGGACCTGGGTTTTCAAAATCTTGCAATAGTCTCCAGTTAGGTCCAGATGGTTTAACGCTTTACCAGACTTTAAAGAGTTAATGGCAAGTTCCACCTCTTTCTCTGAGATAGGTTGGTTTAGAGCCTCTCTATGGTGAGGTTGTAGGTGCGATGCAGGGTAACAGTCTTGAATTGCCTCACTTAAAATGTGTTTGTCTACTAAGGGCTGTGGCATTTGAAGAAGTCATAAAACATTTGGTTAATTTAAGCGTGAGACGTGCTCTGCGTGTGACCCATCACGGAAAGCCTTGTGATAGGCTGCCTTTTGCATCTGGGTGTGGCCATACGCACCCGTAGTTTACCCAACCGACTGCCCCATCGGTAAATGAAATGCGACTGAAAGTCACAACTCTCCTGGGCGTTACCATGGATAATCATTTCTAAATTCTGTTTGGCTTGAATATATGCATTATGGTTAACCGGCATGGAAATTGCTTATAAGTGGTATGAGCAGAGTTCAATTGAATTTCAATGGACTCTAACCTATCTCGCCATTGATGCGTACATGAAAAATAACATGACCTCTTAGAACCGGTTTAGGATGATCAATGTGAACAAGGTTATCATTGGAGTAGTTTGCCCAACTAGACAGTAGGTGGAAGGTGGAGACGGAACAATAGTGTATTAGCAAGATATGTGGGAAAGTGCCAGGGTTTCCCAATACTGGATGGCACCAGGAAACTGCACCTAAAGCAACACTGGTGCATGGTCTGAGAGAGATGGCACCAATGTCCATCCCACCAATTTAAGAAGGAGATTTGAGTTAAGAAAAAAACATATCAATTCTAAAAAGTGTGTGGTGAACTGTAAAAAGTGAGGAATAATCCCTCTCCGAGGGATGTAAAATTAGCCACAGGTCTTCGAGGTTCAAGGACGTGATAAGGTTTTGGAAACCTTGAGTAGGAGAAGGAGAAGGAGAGGAAATGGCACTAGACCTGGATTTATCCATGTTTGCGTTAACAACTGAATTAAAGTCTCCACCCAAAATCAGATTAGGAGTTGTGACATCTTAGAGCAACGTGAGAAACCTGTGATAAAAAGAATCATTTGGGACATTCGGTGCATACACGTCAACAATACAGTATTTCGCATTGTTTATGGTCAAATATTGGAAAATGTAGCAACCATTAGGATCAAGAATAGGTATGGGCCAAACACCCCCATGGTCGGTTCACATTCGAACTTAAAAAGTTCGAATTCGAACGCGAACATGATTCGAACTCCAGTGCAAGTCAATGGGACTCGAACGTTCGATTTTTAGAGTGCCCTCCATGAGGGCATATATGCAGGATATTGGCCATAAAAGGTTATGGGGGTCCGGGTAGTGCCCTGGGGGACAGAAAACGTTTTTAAAGAACAGTGATTTTTCCATGACATAAAGGTTAAGAATAAAAACGAACAATTCCTTCAAATATCGTGCATAGGAGGTCCCCATAACCTGCCCGTGAAGTGGCGGATTGTAGGATGTATAGAAACATTTAAAAAGGAAAAAAAGACATTTCAAATGACGGTAAATGGTTTTCCTTTAATCTATTCATAAACAACTGCTTGGGGCAGCAGCCTGTATGAAAAGACATTTTAGGACACGCAGAACAAGTTTAGTGATTTTTTTTTTGGGCTAAATTATGGTGAAATTTATGCAGGCTTTGGTTGAAAGTAACAACAGGTGCATTAAAATTGGACCTTTGGTGCCAGCTAGTGCCTTCACACCGTAACCCCTCTGAGGTATTGTGGAAGAGTGCAGTGGTGGTGGACCTGTAAACATGTAACATAATGACTTTAACAGAAAAATAAATATGTAGGAAATAATCTGTATATCTGGTCTTGTGTTAATATCTTGCATTTTACTATTTTGTATTTCTGTAACCACTCAATGTTCTCGAACCCAGGACATACTTGAAAACGAGAGAAATCTCAGTGTATCCTTCCTGGTGAAATCCTTTATAAATAAATAAATTAAATAATTCAAATATTACAATGATATGAATCTGGTACGCGTGTCATTGCACCCAAATATTGGGCCTTTGGGGCAAGCTAGTGCCTTCACACCGTAACCCCTCTGAGGTATTGTGGAAGAGTGCAGGGGTGGACCCTGCAGTCAAATATTAAAATTATATTAATCTGGTACATGCGTCAGTGGCAGTGCACCCAAATATTAGGCCTTTGGTGCCAGCTATTGCCTTCACAACGTAACCCCTCTGAGGTATTGTGACGAGTGCAGTGGTGGAGGTTTTGGGAATGCAGATGAGGTGCCCGATCTATTCAGTTACATCAGCATCAGGGGAGTGATAGCTGCTGATCCAGGACTGATTCATTTTTATAAATGTCAGCCGGTCTACAAAGTCGGTGGACAGACGCACTCTTTTTTGTCTGTGACAAAACCTCCAGCGGCACTGAACGTCCTTTCGGAAAGCACGCTAGATGAAGGGCAACCTAGTAGCTGCATAGCATATTGGCTAAGATCTGGCCAGTGATCCAATCTCAACACCCAGTAAGCCAGTGGATCATCTGCTGTAAAGATATCCAGGTCTGCCCTTGCCCCTAGGTAGTCCTGCACCATATGGTGAAGACGCTAGCAATGGGTGCCTACATTTGACGTCCTTGGGCGTCGTGGACTAAAAAAAATTGCAAAAGGCATTAGTCAAGCGGCCCCCTTCACCGCTCTTCCTCTGATAAACCGCAGCCTCAGAAGCACCTGTGTAACACCTTTCCAGACACTGGTAGGTTACCAAGTGATGACACAAGTGTCACTTTAGAGCATCCTCAAGTTGTTTCATCCTGTCCTCCCTCTGTGAGGGCAGGATGAGCTCTGCAACCTTACCCTTGTATCGTGGATCTAGAAGGGTTGCCAACCAGTAATGTTCTCTCTCCTTGATAGCACGAATCCTGGGGTCCTTTAGCAGGCTTTGCAGGATAAGGGAGCCCATGCAGCATAGGTTGGAGGTGGCATTAGCTTCCAAGTGTACCTGGTCGCTGAGGATGACCGTATCATGCACTACCTCCTCCCAGCCACGAACTAGTGCTTGGGATTCTGGGGACACAAAACCCTCCCTTGAGGGATCCCCACCTTCAATGCCCCCACAACTTAAATATTCCTCCTCATCCTCCTCCTGTCTGCGTAAAGACTGGGGCCTTGAGAGCTAGTGTAAGGACCGTACTACGGGTTGTGTAGCAGGTTGAGGTTGTGAGCCCAGGATGCAGTGATGAGGCAGGTTTAAGGATAAACAAAGAGTGTTTATTATAAATAAACACCGTGGCATGGGATCAGACAAGGTAACAGAAATAGAGACGTCAGGGTTCAGCAAGGGGTCTGGTACACGGGGAGTCTTAGATGGGGGGAGGCAGAGGAGGAGCAGGATGGAAGGGTACCGGTGTATGAAGTAATGAATGTCCAGAATAAAGCAGAGGGTCCTTGGAGTCTTTGGTAGAGAGTTTCAGGAGGTTCAGGGAGCTTTGGCAGATTGGTCTAGCAGACAGGAACTTCATTGAATGTGGAAGTCAAGGGTTGAGGGTGGGGACTCCCTTATATGAAGGGCTAATCAAGGAGGATAAAGGGCAGGTTTGGATCCAGGGCCAGGACGTCAAAATGAGGAAGGTGCATTGTTCATACCAGAGCCTTGAAATCTGCAGGGGACATGCAGGATGTGAAACCAAAAGGGGGCGCCAGGGGGTGAGGGCCTCCAGGACCTTACAGAGCCCCCCCTCTAAGGGCCGGACTCCGAACGGCCCAGGGCGAGGTCAGGGTCTTCACTGACGGCAGTCAACGAGCTCGGCAGAAGTGGATCATTCGGCTGCCTGTACACTGATGGCACACGGGCGTCAAAAACCAGGGCCTGTAGTATCAGCTGGTTCTCCTGGACGTCCCGTACATGTTGGGACAGGGTGGCTATCTGGCCAACGAAGCCTGCCAGTGTACCCACCACCCAAGCAATCTCGGACTGGCCGGACTTGGAGGTGACTTCGGCGAGAACCGGCGGGGCAGCGCCCTCGGTGAGAACCGGCGGGGCAGCGCCCTCGGTGAGAACCGGCGGGGCAGCGCCCATGGAAAGGACCGGCGGGGCAGCGCCCATGGAAAGGACCGGCGGGGCAGCGCCTATGGAAAGGACCGGCGGGGCAGCGCCCATGGAAAGGACCGGCGGGGCAGCGCCCATGGAAAGGACCGGCGGGGCAGCGCCCATGGAAAGGACCGGCGGGGCAGCGCCCATGGAAAGGACCGGCGGGGCAGCGCCCATGGAAAGGACCGGCGGGGCAGCGCCCATGGAATGGACCGGCGGGGCAGCGCCCATGGAAAGGACCGCGCGGGGCAGCGCCCATGGAAAGGACCGGCGGGGCAGCGCCCATGGAAAGGACCGGCGGGGCAGCACCCCTGGAAAGGACCGGTGGGACTGCGCCCATGGAAAGGACCGGCGGGGCAGCGCCCTTGGAGGGGACCGGCGTGGCAGCGCCCTTGGCGATCTCCTTGGCACTGCACGGCTCTGCGGCGGCGTTGAGCGACGTGGCCTTACGGCGACGACGAACCCCGTGGCGATGACAGCTCAGGAGAGCCTGCAGGATGCAGGGCAGCGACAATAGGAGATCCCGCAGGTTGCAGGGCAGCAGCGGCTGGAGAATCTGCGATGTGCAGGGCAGCAGCGGCTGGAGAATCTGCGATGTGCAGGGCAGCAGCGGCTGGAGAATCTGCGATGTGCAGGGCAGCAGCGGCTGGAGAATCTGCGATGTGCAGGGCAGCAGCGGCTGGAGAATCTGCGATGTGCAGGGCAGCAGCGGCTGGAGAATCTGCGATGCTGCAGGGCAGCAGCGGCTGGAGAATCTGCGATGTGCAGGGCAGCAGCGGCTGGAGAATCTGCGATGTGCAGGAGCAGCAGCGGCTGGAGAATCTGCGATGTGCAGGGCAGCAGCGGCTGGAGAATCTGCGATGTGCAGGGCAGCAGCGGCTGGAGAATCTGCGATGTGCAGGGCAGCAGCGGCTGGAGAATCTGCGATGTGCAGGGCAGCAGCTGCTGGAGAATCTGCGATGTGCAGGGCAGCAGCGGCTGGAGAATCTGCGATGTGCAGGGCAGCAGCGGCTGGAGAATCTGCGACGTGCAGGGCAGCAGCGGCTGGAGAATCTGCGACGTGCAGGGCAGCAGCGGCTGGAGAATCTGCGACGTGCAGGGCAGCAGCGGCTGGAGAATCTGCGACGTGCAGGGCAGCAGCGGCTGGAGAATCTGCGGTGTGCAGGGCAGCAACTTTTGACTCTTGTTCAACCTTCAATTTCAGGAGGCATGGGTGCGTCTCCAGCTCTTGGGGTTCTGGTTTCACAGACAACCAGACAGCTGTGGGTGGCCTGGAGAACAGGGTACCAATGAAGGCAGATCTCTGGTATGGTGCCCTCGAAGTGGTTGTGGTAGCTGGAGTCCTGTAATTGGGAACCGAGCGGCAAGGATAGATGGCTTCCCGGAGTCTCAGGGCCGATTCGAATACCTCCAGGTCTTCTCTGCGAACAACAGTCCCGTTTGAAGCATATGTGCAACAAGGAGATAGAGGGCTGGGTTCTGGCTTCTTGGTAACACCAGCCATGATGTATTGGTTAGGCTCAGTCTCCATGGGCATGGCTGACTCAACATCTATGGAATCTTGCTCCATTGGCACGTCGGGGTCGGAATCCTGTTTGGCGTACTCCATAGGGGTTTCCTGGTCTGACCCCTCAGAAGAAGTTTCTGGGGTAACCTGGTCTCTGGGTGCAGAGAGTCTGGTAGCTCTTGGCTCAGGTTTCTTGGAAGCAGGAGCACGCTTTGGTGCAGGAGGTTTAATTACCAGGCTTCTTCTGGGAGTTGGCTGGGACACAGGTTTTTCTTTGGGTGCAGATTTTTTATACCTAATATTTGATGAATTTATTTCCTGCAGGGCAGGTACCGACTTCCCCAAGGAAGGCTTTATGGGCTTGTTAGTGGGTGCAGTTATTTTTGGCTGGGTAGGTACCGGTTTCTCCAACAATTTCTTTGCTGGCTCGACAGGTGCAGGCTTGATCTGAACAGGCTTTGCAATAACAGGTTTAGAAAAACTTTTTGTACCTGGCTTAGGTGGGCGTAGCGGGCAGGCCGAGATCTGATGCAAGGGGTCCCCGCAGTAGAAACAGAGGTCTAGCGCCCTCCTCCTTGCCTTTTCTTCTGGGGTCAGTGGTCCTTTGACTCCCTCTGTAGCAGGAACGCGCACCTTAGTTGAGGTGCCCCCTGGGTTTTGCTGCGTGTAATCAAGCAGAGAGTCCAGATACTGCTGGGTTTTCAGGAAGGCATCTTTTAAGTTTTCCACCATGGTGTATATCACTGCGGGCTCACAGGTTGTTGACTTCCACATTCTGTAAGGACCGTACTACGGGTTGTGTAGCAGGTTGAGGTTGTGAGCCCAGGATGCAGTGATGAGGCAGGTTTAAGGATAAACAAAGAGTGTTTATTATAAATAAACACCGTGGCATGGGATCAGACAAGGTAACAGAAATAGAGACGTCAGGGTTCAGCAAGGGGTCTGGTACACGGGGAGTCTTAGATGGGGGGAGGCAGAGGAGGAGCAGGATGGAAGGGTACCGGTGTATGAAGTAATGAATGTCCAGAATAAAGCAGAGGGTCCTTGGAGTCTTTGGTAGAGAGTTTCAGGAGGTTTCAGGGAGCTTTGGCAGATTGGTCTAGCAGACAGGAACTTCATTGAATGTGGAAGTCAAGGGTTGAGGGTGGGGACTCCCTTATATGAAGGGCTAATCAAGGAGGATAAAGGGCAGGTTTGGATCCAGGGCCAGGACGTCAAAATGAGGAAGGTGCATTGTTCATACCAGAGCCTTGAAATCTGCAGGGGACATGCAGGATGTGAAACCAAAAGGGGGCGCCAGGGGGTGAGGGCCTCCAGGACCTTACAGCTAGCGAAGTCCTCCTCTTCCTCCCGCTGCTCTGCCTCTAGTGTCACATCTATAATTCCCCAGAGTGTGCTCCAGCAGGAACACTAAAGGAATTGTGTCACTGATGCATGCACACCATCCTCGTTGCCTCCTCAAATGGTGACAGTACAGTGCATGCTTCCTTGATCATCAGCCACTGTGGGGGGAGGAAACCAAGTTGACCTGAACCTGTCCTTGTGCCATACTCACACAGGTACTCATTGATTGCCCTCTGCAGCTTGTGCAGACGCTGCAGCATTGCCAATGTTCCACCTAGTGGGCATGTCACAGATCAGACTGTTTGTGGGAAGGTGGAATTCTCTTTGAATTTCTGCCCTGCGAACACTTGCTGGGAATGACCGTCTGAAGTGGCTGCAGACTTTTCTGGTCTGGCTGAGAAGCTCTGCCAGCCCTGGGTACCTGGTTAGGAAATGCTGTACCACCAGCTTTAGGACGTGTGCGAGGCATGGTACATGCATCAATTTACCTAGGCGTAGGGTGGAGAGAAGGTTGCTGCCATTATCACAGACGACCATTCCCAGCTCAAGCTGGCGTGGTGTTATCCATCTCTGTGCCTGCCCCTGCAGAGCGGACAGAATTTCTGGCCCGGTGTGGCTCCTGTCCCCTAAACAAACAAGCTCAAGCACAGTATGGCATCTTTTTGCTTGAACCATTGCGTAGCCCCTGCCACGCGTTGGTTTAACTGCCACTTCGCCAGAGACAGAGGAGGAGGAGAAGGAGGAGGAAGAGGTGGTGGAGCAGATAGACCTCATATAAGCAGCTTTCTGGAGGTGTGGTGGATGAGCAAGCTCCAGCACAGAGCCCCATCCTGGATACCTCCCAGCTGCAAGCAGAGTTACCCAGTGTGCCGTGAAGGAAATGTAACGGCCCTGTCCATGCTTGCTGGACCACGTATCTAAAATAATGTGCACCTTGCTGCTGACTGCCTTTCCCAATGACTCCATAACATTGTCTTCCACGTGCTGGTATAGTGCTGGAATGGCCTTCCATGAAAAGAATTGGCGTTTTGGAACCTGCAAGCGTGGTACAGCAAATTCGGCATATTCACGGAAGGAGGCAGAGTCCACCAGCTGGAAAGGCAGCAGCTGTAATGCGAGTAATTTTGCCAAGCTGGCATTTAGATGTTGTGCAAGGGGATGGTTGGGACTATATTTTTTTCTTATGCAGCAGCAGCTGGGGCAAAGAAATCTGACTGCGTAAATCTTCAGCTGATGGGATGCTGTCACATTCTGAGGAAGGACCTGGTACACCCATTACTGTAGCATCATCCCTGTCAGTGGAGGTTGTAGGCAATGACATGGCAGGACATATAGTGGGGGTAGAGACAGATGAGGAGGAGGACCTATGCAAAGTGTTGTGCCAACGGGATGCATGGCAGGTGGTCATATGTCGCATCAAGCACGTGGTACCCAAGCGTTGATTAAAAAGTGTGTATACGAGTATACACTATACAGTGTGGGCGCTTATTAATTTAAGTTAATTAAAGTGCTATGTGAATAAATAATTTATTGCTGCCTAAGTATGGTAAAAAGCACATAAAAAACAACCAAAATACGTGCCAAGATTAAGACAAAAGGATAAACAAGACCATACAGCGCATAAAACAGTGAGCAGTTGGTTAAATGAACAACTGGTTAATAGAAGTAAAATGTGAAAGGTGTCCTTTAAGGTATAAAAAGTGTCCTTTAAAATGCAAGAAATGTCCTTTAAAATACCAAACAGATGAGGTAAAAGAGTACAAAAAATTTTTTTTAAAAAAATATATTATTAAGTCAATTTGTGCAAAAAAAGTGCAATGGTTTAATACTCAAAGAGTGTTGTTGATTGAAGTCAAGTGCAACAATCTTCTCTGTGGTGTAGATATCAAATCTTCTCTTTAAAGGTGTCCCTCAGAGAAAAATAAAGGCAATAATAGTGCAGATGGTCATACTGGGATGAAGTAATTTAATAAAATGAATATATCACTCACATTTATTAGAGCCTAAGGGAAATCCAGGCTCAAGGAAAATAGCTTGCGGCCAAATATAGGGTGGCACGTCCCTCCTTTCATCTATGGTGGTTACTAGATAAAGTAGAGAAGATCGGGAGACGGCACTCCATAGCGTAACTCTGTGCAATACAGGTGGAGGATTAAATTACAATTAGTCACACTCACCAGTTATAGAGCCTCTCAATTCCAGGCTCAAGGAGTATCGCCTTGGGTCCTCTTAAGGTGGGAGCCCAAACCTCTTTGGTGTAGCAGCAGTTAATCCAGATGTCCAAAAAAAGTGGAGAGATAAGGAAAAGTGGCGAATGCAAAAAATATATAGGTAATGAATTATTAATAAAATCCTGGACAAATTGTACCAATCGGTACAATTTGTCCAGGATTTTATTAATAAATTCATTACCTATATATTTTTTGCATTCGCCACTTTTCCTTATCTCTCCACTTTTTTTGGACATCTGGATTAACTGCTGCTACACCAAAGAGGTTTGGGCTCCCACCTTAAGAGGACCCAAGGCGATACTCCTTGAGCCTGGAATTGAGAGGCTCTATAACTGGTGAGTGTGACTAATTGTAATTTAATCCTCCACCTGTATTGCACAGAGTTACGCTATGGGAGTGCCGTCTCCCGATCTTCTCTACTTTATCTAGTAACCACCATAGATGAAAGGAGGGACGTGCCACCCTATATTTGGCCGCAAGCTATTTTCCTTGAGCCTGGATTTCCCTTAGGCTCTAATAAATGTGAGTGATATATTCATTTTATTAAATTACTTCATCCCAGTATGACCATCTGCACTATTATTGCCTTTATTTTTCTCTGAGGGACACCTTTAAAGAGAAGATTTGATATCTACACCACAGAGAAGATTGTTGCACTTGACTTCAATCAACAACACTCTTTGAGTATTAAACCATTGCACTTTTTTTGCACAAATTGACTTAATAATATATTTTTTTTAAAAAAAATTTTTGTACTCTTTTACCTCATCTGTTTGGTATTTTAAAGGACATTTCTTGCATTTTAAAGGACACTTTTTATACCTTAAAGGACACCTTTCACATTTTACTTCTATTAACCAGTTGTTCATTTAACCAACTGCTCACTGTTTTATGCGCCGTATGGTCTTGTTTATCCTTTACGTGGTACCCAAGCGTCTGATGTTTTTCCCAAACTTGATCCTCTTCAGACATGGCTTACAAATAGCAATGCTGCAGTCTGCTGCACATGTCGTGAAGAACTCCCAGACAGCAGAGTTCCGTGACGTGTGCTGCGAGACAACAGCGCTCTGCACCTGAGCAGCTCTGACATCTGATGCCTTGGACTGGCTATGGTTGCTGTTGTGCCTCGTTTTTGTTGTGCCTCCTCCTCCTCCTCACTTGACTCCTCTGTTCGATCAGGCACCCAGGTGGAGACAGTGACCTCATCATCGTCATCACCCCCTATCTCCTCGTCACTGGAGCCAACCTGGCAGTATGCTGCAGCAGCTGGGGGAACATGAGTGCCAGTTCTTTGTGTGTCACTGGCACCCCCTCCCTCTAGGCTACTCCCTTCCTCAACCTCAGAGTTTGAATCAGAGCACTGGAGTTGCTGCACATCCTCAAGCAGCATGTCACTGTCATTGTAGTTAAACAATTCAGCTGACTCCTCCGTGTAGGATAGTGAGGCTACAGCAGGAGTAGCTGTGGACATGGAGGCTGAATTAGATGTTTTGGCAGCTGAGGTGGACTGTAAACCACTACAAGCTTGGCTGGCAGAGGACTCGGAGGATGGCCTGGTTAGCCAATCCACCAAATCCTCTGTATATTGCTGCTGCATAAGATGGCCAGCACCAGTTAGAAAGGACAAGTGTGCCCCTGCAGAGGATGCACCAATTCCACACGACCAGGGGCACAGCCTTCCGACACAGAGGCTGCTTGCCCTCTTATCTGTGTCTGGGAGCATCTGCCTGTCCTTTTTGGTCTTTCTGACATGGTGAGTGATATATATAGATTAAAGATATGCAGAACTCTGCTATAAAGATTGGAGATATGCAGAACTGTGTAATCTAGATTAAAGATATTCAGAACTCTGCTATAAATCAGCGATTTCACTGATATTTTCCCTGCAAGGCTGCCAATGACCTCTACTCTCTCTCTCTGATTCACTTCCTCTCCGGCAGGCTACAACACCCTGATAGCTGGCAAGACCCAGATTCAACTCTGAATAGATAAAGATATAGATTAAAGATACAGATGAACTCTGATTCAACTGTGGTATTCTATGGTATCTAGAATTAAAGATATACAGATTTTCCAGAACTCTGCTATAAGTCAGTGATACACCCTGATAGCTGGCAAGACACAGATTCAACTCTGAATAGATAAAGATATAGATTAAAGATACAGATGAACTGTCAGGTCCCACGGCGACGCCGTGGCAAAAAGTCCAAGTCATGAGACCAACCCTGGTGGCAAGCTCCTGTACAGCAGTATGCCTTAGCCCAGCTTTTGTATACTGCATCAGGTGGATGTAATGAGCACTGGCTGGGTTCCTTAAAAGAACCACTCCCACATCCAGCCAGTGCTCTGTCATTAACGTTGGATTCCTAGAGAAAGAAAGGTGCCTGATATATCCCACGAGCCAAGTGACCAGCCTTGTCGTTTATTCTTATTCACGTGTACCGGACCCCTGGCTATTCCTCTGGACTTCGCTTCTCTTACTCCTTGCTGGTACAGTCTCAAGACCCCTTCTACATTACCCATCAAGACTTTACATCATCTGCGTTTGTTTTCCAAGGACTTATTATTTATACAGATTCCTGCCTTTTTTATTTGTATCCAGTTCTTCAATATAAGTTTCTGCTATTTTCACCAAGCCTTTTGTTGCCTTATTTACTGCATCCTGGGTTCATATTCCCGTCACCGGTGTCACAAGAACCCGGTCCCTGACAGAATGACAGAGCCTGATGCAAATGAACCCGCAGTAAATAAAATTCTGGACTTTCTGAAAGCTGCCTTCCAGGAGCTAATGACCCACCTGATACAATGCTTCAAGGAGCTACTGCAGAGTGCCTGGGACTCATCTTCTAAGGTGTGCACTCCAAGAGGTCAAACACGCTATGGTCCTTTAAACTCTGAAGAGCGTGACAGAAGACAAGCTAACAATCTATGTTATTACTGCGGAGGGGACCATTATTTAAAGGACTGTCCTGTAAGACTCCGCAAACCTCTTGCTTCAGTGACCAGACCGTCTCCAGGACCCAAGACCACCTCTGTGCAAAAGTCTGTACCCCCATCCAGGCCTGCAGCCAGGAAGTCTCCAGCAATTAAACCAGCAACCAGCAGTAAGTCCACTCATACCAAATCCAAGAAAAAACTGTTTATGGACAATGCTGAGTGTTATGATTATGCATATCCTGCACCCTCACGGGCAGAACTCACAGATGCAATACATCCTGATTCTGTCTTGCCTGATGTAATGGATCCACCCATGCCTATGGAACATGAACCCTCAGTGACTATGGATTACAATTGCCCTGAGCCTATGCAGATTGGAGCTGCTGTAGCTTACCAGGATTGCAACTCCCATCACTCTCAGCAAGCAACCTGTGAAATCCCTACCACCAGACTGCACATATACTTCCAATGGTGCTATAATCCGGAAGAAAGATTTAAAAGTATATGAGGAGGCTTTAGCAACCCGAAAAGCAACACAGCGGTCTAAAGGGAACACCACTCCCATCATTCACAGCCAGCGGGATTTGCCACTACCTATGCCATTTAAAGTTGACCGGCATCACCATGGTGGCACAAGCCGGCGTACAGGGTTCATTGGCTCCACCAAAGTCATCCCCTATCGAGCTGCAGGGAAGGACTTCATTCCATTTGATCTCTCCTCATCTGATGAATTTACAGAAGGGGAGATGGGCGAAGACCGAATTCGAGCTCCTGAGACCCCATATCCTTACTATGGCACCCTATTTGGAACTCTGGTCACCCCGATCCCTCCTGACTATCTACATCCCAGCAGTAAGGACGTTGATAACCCTGGCCCAGCTCCCTCCAAAAGTACCCAGGAGGTTGAGTCTAGAGGCCTCAAGGTGCCCATCACAAAGACTCCTGATGCTGAGACTCCGGCTCCTTTTTGTACCAAGGTACCCACCACAGAGATGCCTGCCGCAGAGACCCCGGCTCTGGCTTATGCCAAGGTACCCATCACAGAAAGACCTACCATAGAAACTGTGGCTTCTTCTGAGGTGCCTATTGCAGAGATGCCCGCTGCAGGGTCTTCGGTTCCTGTTGGTACTGAGGTGCCCGTTGCAGAGATGCCCACTGCAGATTCTCCAGCTCTTGCTTGCTCCATGGTGCCCGTTGCAGAGAAACCCGCTGCAGATACTCCGGCTCTCAATTGCTTCAAGGTACCCACCGCTGAGATGCCCGCTGCAGGTTCTCCACATTCTGCTGTTGCCAAGGTGCATGTGACTGAGATTCCTATTCCTGATGAGGTTGCTGTTAAGGTACCTACTGCTGACCCCCTAAACCATGTTGAGGCGTCAGCTACCAAAATGCCTCATGCCATGGATACAGCTACCGGGTCAACACAGAGACTGTGGAGACCCCCACAAATTATGCATTCATTTTGTCAACCATGTCCATCTTTGTTGACCAAATTGCTACGGTTACACGAACTGTAAAAGAACTCCAAGCAAACCAAGTATCTTTACAAAACCTGGTTCTAGATGCATGTGCCTCCTCTGTACCTTCACTCATGTATCCAGAGAAGGTTATGACCGGCAATTCAACCACTCACCTCTGTCAGACTGCTGACTCCAGAAGGATCCCAGGTATGGCAAAAGTGGACTCCCCTATAATCCACAGCTTTAAAACCAAGCCTGTCCCTACTGGATCCACAGAACCAGAAGATCAACCCATCAGTGCTGAACCTGATACAAGTGGGTCCGCCCAGAGTTCGTCCCTAGATAGGGGCCTCTGTCAGGTCCCACGGCGACGCCGTGGCAAAAAGTCCAAGTCATGAGACCAACCCTGGTGGCAAGCTCCTGTACAGCAGTATGCCTTAGCCCAGCTTTTGTATACTGCATCAGGTGGATGTAATGAGCACTGGCTGGGTTCCTTAAAAGAACCACTCCCACATCCAGCCAGTGCTCTGTCATTAACGTTGGATTCCTAGAGAAAGAAAGGTGCCTGATATATCCCACGAGCCAAGTGACCAGCCTTGTCGTTTATTCTTATTCACGTGTACCGGACCCCTGGCTATTCCTCTGGACTTCGCTTCAATTACTCCTTGCCGGTACAGTCTCAAGACCCCTTCTACATTACCCATCAAGACTTTACATCATCTGCGTTTGTTTTCCAAGGACTTATTATTTATACAGATTCCTGCCTTTTTATTTGTATCCAGTTATTCAATATAAGTTTCTGCTATTTTCACCAAGCCTTTTGTTGCCTTATTTACTGCATCCTGGGTTCATATTCCCGTCACCGGTGTCACAAGAACCCGGTCCCTGACATGAACTCTGATTCAACTGTGGTATGATATTTCACAGCCAGGCTGCCAGTTCCCTGCTATTTGCCACTGTCAGCTTGTCCCTGCAAATGCAACAATCTCCTCTCTGATTCACTCCTGCAACACACGCACTAGAGCTGCGGGGAAGCCTTGTATAGTGTGCTGCGGGACTTAGCTCTGTGAGCCCATGAGCGGGCAAAATTTGCCCAATCAGGACTCTGAGCCCTGATTGGCATAGTCTTGCACCTGACCTGTGGTCAGGTGCAAGGCTGTAGCCAATTACAAGCTTCTGGCCAGTGGAAAAGTCCATTGTGGGCAAACACGCGGGGAACTCGTAGAAATGTTTGCCATTCGGCGAACGGTCGAACGGCCAATGTTCGCTGCGAGCTCATGTTCACATCGAACTGACAGTCCATCTCTAATCAAGAATACAATTATCAGTTGTGTAGGAGAGAGAGGAGTTTAAGAGTATAGCACCCTCTTACTTTGGACTTATACTTAGCTGCCAAAAGAGTCCTGGATCCATTTTAAATATGAACATGTTTAAATATGATGAACACAAAATGTCTTCAAACATGTTGCTGAAAGAGGGGCGTGGCCTAACCGCAGCACATGGAGGACGTGTGAGAGCAGAGCTCCTGCACCGGATCCTCTAAATCAGGGGACTACATAAGCGAATCGGCCCCCACTCGCTCGATTTCGGGGGGGAACAAGTACTGCCCACCATGGCTACCTCCAAAGGGGGGAAAAAAGCAGCAAAATCTGAGTTTTTTATGCCGCGCGCCATGAAACTGAAGGAATCTGCGGCCTCCCAAGATGGCGGCGGCTCCTCTTCAGCTTCCCCGAGCGCGATGGAGACAGGGAGCGCCGCAACACCAGCTAATCCAAATCTGGAAGCACTTATGTCCCGTACGGCTGACATGCTCGGAGACCTCTCCGCAACTCTAACAGCTAGGCTGGATGCAGTGGCGACAGCCATCCGCAGCGACATTAAGGAAATTGGTGAGAGAACAGACAGACTGGAAACGAAGATTTCTGAGTTTGCAGATGCCCACAACACCATGGCTGAACAAGTTGAAACTCTGGAGGAAAAACTTAAGGTGACTTTGTTAAAATTGGAAGACCGCTCGCGACACCATAATTTGAAACAAATCTGTCACGTAGGAAGTAAGTTGGGATGAGGTGACAGAATCCGGGATGCCGCGTATTTTTAGAGTTTACTCCCAGATGCAACGCCAGATTCGTTGTTATTTGACCGCATACACCGTCTGCCGAAACCTCCATCAGCCCTGGTGAAAGCCCCTCATGACGTTCTCCTGCGCCATCATTATTTTAAACCACGTGAGGATATACTGAGAGCTTTACGGGACCCTGGGGCGCTACAACCCGAATACGACCACATATCTGTATACCCTGACCTGTCCAAGGCTACTCTTCAGCAGCGGAGGGATTTTAAACACATCACAGCAATACTTCGAAATAATAACACCGGCTATAGATGGGGTTTCCTGACTAAACTGCTGATCTCACGCAATGGCACTATCCATGTGGCGGTTTCTGTGGAGGAAGGTGACATGCTGCTTCGTGACTGGGGTTTTGGAGATCATCCTCCCCAGCCTAGGAGACAAACAGCGCCTCGTCGGTTGGATCCGGAGTGGCACAAACGCTGACTTGTCGATCCTGGGTCATGATGCCCCTTTCCGAATTCCAGTGTCTGGCTCCTCCAATAATATTTTTACCTGGTATCTGCAAGATCTCCGAGACTCCGTTGCTTAACCTGCCAGATGACCATTCAACCGCCCCCCCGGGTTGGTGAGTGGGCCAAAATACCAAGGGGACCGCTTGGTGTGCACTGTGCGGGTCTGGCCCTCCGTACCCAACTCTCCCTCCTCGGCTGAGGAGTCTGAGAAGTGTCCCCGAATTTCGGGACTTTTCACAGGAGATGTACCCTTCTGGGTTTGTATATAATGTTTTGTTTACTTGTTCTTTGTTTCTGAGCTACAATGGTACAACGCGATGGTTGTTCTTTATTCTTGGAATGTTATTTATTTGTTTTTGCTCCCTTCTTCAATGTGACTGGTTCTTTTATCCCGCCCACACGTTGAAATGCCCCATAAATACGAAGCCCCCTGGCCTAGTCAATCCCTGTTCCATGACGCACTTAATGGAAAATCTATGAAAGTATTAACCTTTAATGTTAAGGGCTTAAATTTGCCCGTAAAAAGGCACTCTTTATATCGATCTCCGAGCTCATGATGCAGATATTGTATGTCTTCAAGAGACGCATTTTCGCCGTCTGGATCATCCCAAGCTATATACCCCCCCAATACCTAACACCGTATCACTCCACGTTCAAAACTAAAGCAAGAGGGTTGATTCACAATAGAGTGGCATTCCAAATGCACCGTATCCTTAAAGACCCGAAAGGTCGTTACATAATATTAGTCTGCACGATAAACTCGAGAATTTATACTCTGGTGTCAATTTATGCTCCCAACGCTGCCCAATCTCAGTTTCTGTCCCAGGTCTTGCAAAAGGTAACAGATATTCAATCGGGCACTCTGGTAATCTGTGGAGACTTAAACATGGGTTTAACATCCCTTAAAAGACCGTTCGTGGTTACATGTAGTCAGCATGTGACCTCCTCTCAGAGATTTCGCCAATTGTTACATAGATATAATCTTTATGATGCGTGGCTTCTCTTACACCCCACCGAACGGGATTATACATTTCGCTCCAGAGTCCACAACAGCTACTCAAGAATAGATTATTTTCTGATATCAGGATCAGCCCTTCCATACACAATAGACTGCACTATACTGCCCCTTACTTGGTCTGACCATTCTCCAGTGATATTGACATTAGGCGACGCTTATCAGACTTATACCAGGCCCCCTTGGCGACTTCGAGACAACCTTTTACTTCATGAACCGGCGCGAATAGCTATACAGGCAGCCTTAGATAATTATTTTAAAGAAAATGTGACGCCTGATGTCAACCGCCTTACTATCTGGCAAGCCCATAAGGCTGTAATAACAGGGGAATGTATAAAATGGGCGACTCATTTTAGGAAGCAATATATATCACGCAGACTAGACCTACTTACTAAATTACAAGACCTAGACACGCGCAACAAAACGGCCCCGTCTCAAGAAATAACAGACCCATAGTGGAATCTATAGTTTCTATTAAGAGATTTGGAGGCGGAGAGCTATGTATTACGCCCTTCGAAACAAACCTGGTAGATTCTTAGCTCGCAAACTTCAACCAGTTAACACGCCCCGTAAACAAATTACCCTTAAATCCCCCACTGGACTTATCTATGACCCCAAAATTATAGCGAATGAATTTGCCACCTACTAAAGTCTATACAATTTGGATGCGAAACATACAGTCCAATGCCCTACAGTGGCAGATATAGATACCTACCTGGAGCGGGTTCATCTTCCTTCGTTGTCAAAGACACATATTGCAAGTTTATCCTCACCCATAATGACAGACGATATTTTGAAGGCTATTAAAAACCTCCCAAAACGGAAGGCCCCGGGCCCTGATGGACTGACGGGACTGTATTACTCCACCTTCGCTTCCCAACTAGTACCTCATTTAAGTGCGAGCTTTGAAGCGTGGGAGGGTGGCTCCTTCCCAGTAGACATGTTGAGAGCACACATTATTACCTTGCCCAAACCGGGTAAAATTCCTAACCTACGCCCTATCTCGTTGCTTAATATAGATGTTAAAATATTCAGCAAAATATTAGCCAACCGACTTCAACATATTCTTCCCACGCTAATAGGTTTAGATCAGGTAGGGTTTATATCGAGGCACCAGGGAGCTGACAGCACTAAAAAACTGGTTAATTTACTTGGCCTGATGGGACGTGGGGACTCTTCCAGCTTGATTCTGTCATTGGACGCAGAAAAAGCCTTTGACAGGGTTAACTGGAACTTTCTGTATCGAGTTTTACACAAGTTCGGATTTCCACTCTCCTTTATAACAGTGATACAGGCTCTGTATGATTCTCCATCTGCTAGGGTACTCTGCAGCGGGTTTGTGTCAGAGGAATTTGTAATAACTAATGGGACAAGACCGGGATGCCCACTTTCCCCACTTTTATATGCCCTGGTTTTGGAGCCTTTGGCGCAGGCCATACGACAAAATGATTCCATTTGTGGAATACAGGCAGGCCCGGTGACTTATAAACTCAACCTATACGCGGGCGATATCCTTTTAACCTTGACTGACCCTGATCTTTCTCTCCCTTCCCTTCAACAAGAACTGGACTTGTATAGTCAGGTTTCATATCATTTGGTGAACATATTAAAAACCCAATCACTCCCGTCCCGATTAATATATCCCATCACCACCTGGAAGCCCTTCGAGCCAGTTATAGGTTTGACTGGCGAACTGATTATATTGTGTACCTAGGTCTTAAAATAGCTAGAACTCCAGAAAGACTGTTTAATTATAATTATGATAGATTACTGTCAGAGGTGAAATCAGTTATATTACTGGAGACTTCGGGAGATCTCGTGGTTGGGCAGGATGGCGGCGGTGAAGATGATGGTGTTGCCAAAAATTTTAGAAGTTTTTCGCACTCTCCCCTTGCAGCTGCCCACGTCCTTCCTAGATACCTTACAATCTATCATAATGAGATATATTTGGAATCATAAAAGGCCCAGAATACCGAAAAAACTATTGTATTACCGCCATAGGGATGGAGGCCTTAACGTTACCCATATACATAACTATTATTGGGCCACATGTTTGGCATCACTAGCAGAACTGGTTCACACCCACCCTATGCCTCAATGGCTGGTAGTAGAATATACTTTTATTCCCGGACACACTTTGGCCGACCTATTATGCGTGCCTCGTACAAAGAGACCACGTCTGCCGGAGATCCTACCCTCCACAATTTTGTATGTTAAGGCGTGGGACCGTTATGCCCACTTATTTCAAAACTACAATCCATTATCCATGGCCACACCTCTCACATGCTGCCTCACTTTAGAGCAGGGCCCTGGATTCAATCTGGGGTCACGCACCTACACCATCTGTTTTCGCTGCCGGACATCTTGTCCTTCCAAACTTTACAAACGAAATTTAAAGTACCATCCTCAATGTTTTTGTCATACATGCAACTCTTTTCCTATTTTAAATCCAATGCAGTTATATCTAATTTACATACCACATTGCCGCTTCTCTCGGACACTGAACTTTTTTGGCTAGACCTGCACACCACCACAAAACCCATCTCGTTGTTTTATCGATTGCTTAATACCCCGACTGGAATAACACCCTGGAAGTTTCACAACACTTGGGAAAAAGACCTTTCTATGCAATTTACTCCCTCGCAATGGGCCATGGCACATTTTGTTTTCGTCTGGAGCCTCAAGGTGTGCAACGCTGATTGAAACGCAACGAAAAGTACTATACTGTTGGTATCTTACGCCCTCAAGGATTAGCCGTTTTGCCCCAAACACTTCAGACGTCTGCTGGAGATGTTTGTCTGCCCCGGGCACGATGGGTCATATCTGGTGGCACTGTCCACTGATAGCACCATTATGGAAAGATATATCTCTTCTTGCATCGGAAGTCTTGGACAGTCAGATACAGGGCGCACCGGAGATCTTATTGCTGGGAATGGTCCACCTTCCTCGATCACACCTCAAAATGTTATTTATAATTGTCTCTACGACAATGTTGCTTATTGCCCGGAACTGGAAATCGACCGCTGTCCCAACGCAAAGACAGATAGCTACGTTACTAACTCAATATCGTTCCTTCGACTCCAAAGCTACCTCGGTGTGGGGTTTTCGCCCCCCCTAAACAAGACCCATGGGCTATCTGGGACATTCATAAGATTTACAAGGCGTGTGGCTTGTGATAACATCGTTGATAGAATTCTGGTTCTAGGTCACTTTCATGCGAGGTTTAAGGAGAGCTCCTTGTGCACTCTCTGCCTCAGAGAAATTGCCTTCTCCTGCTGATCCTGAGATCCCCTCCCCTTTCCCCTTCCCTGTTTTTTAGGTCATTTTTTTCTTATATATTTCTTTTATTTTTATGTTATTTTATTATAGTTTATATGTCATTACAAAAATGTTTGAGAGATACCGCTGCAATCATACTTGATTATTTCATACGAAGGTTGAATGTTATTTACAGTGATTATGATGTAAAACACCTCTCAATAAAAATTTTTTTTTTTATTTCAAAATATTATGTCAGGATATGTGGTACAGGGTTTGCTGGTATGAGCCTGCAAGATAATCAGATCATGTGTCTTCAACGCTGTCCAGAAATCTGATAAGAACTTTGAGATGTTGTAGGAATCATGGACCCAACTTTGTTTATCTCCCTGTTGCTGGTTATTTGACCTCTCATGGGTGCCGTCAATCAAAACCTGGCTAAATCTAGCATTTGTGGGTTCAATGCAGATCTTATTCCCGCTTCCTTAAACTCAATCTTGCCAAAACTGAAATTCTCACTATTCCTCCCTCCAAGAAGAACCCAATACCACCTATCTCTCTACGAGTAAATGGAATGCTCGCTGCCTTGGTGTCACTTTTGACTCTGACCTAACATTCTCTCCCCACATCCAGACAGTGACCAAATCCCGTTACTTTCAACTCAAAAACATTGCCCGTGTCCGCCCCTTTCTGACACAAGATCCCGCAAAGGTGCTGGTTCATGCTTTTGTCATTTCATGGATTGATTACTGGCCTCCCCAACTCCCGTATTGCCCCTTTGCAATCTGTAATGAATGCACTTGCCAGGCTTATTTTTCTCACCAAACGCACCTCCCCACTCTGCCAGTCCCTCCATTCGCTTCCTGTATGTTCCAGGATACAGTTTAAAATACTGATGCTCACGTTTAAATCGCTCAATAACTCAGCCCCTCCCTACATGTCTTCGTTACTCCGCAAGCACATCCCATCTAGACAACTCCGGTCAGCAGATGATCTCCACCTGTCATTGGTCTACACAAGCACAGCCAACTCTCGCCTCCAAGACTTCTCAAGGGCAGCAACAGTCCTGTGGAATGACTTGCCTCACCCTATCAAACTCTCCCCTGACCTTCAGCCCTTCAAGAAATCCCTCAAAACCCATCTCTTCAGGTTAGCATACCACATCACTGCAACTCCTCCCTCTGCTCACCTACTCACACATGATTGAAGCTGCTTCTATGGCCCCATCGTTCCCAAACCACTGGCACTATTGATCTTGCTATCTAGTAAAATTCCTCTTGTCTTCCTCAACCCCAATTCCTCTAGACTGTAAGCTTCTATGAGCAGGGCCCTCTACACCTCTTGTTTCGATCATATGTCCGTTTATCCGTATCTCATTAACTTTGGTTATTGTAAAGCACCGCAGAAGCTGTTGGCGCTATATAAATGATGACAATAATAATAAATAATTATTTGCTTCACACACAATAGATGCCTGCCTTAACCCCTTAATGAAACAATGCAAAGCCACATTTGCCTTAATGTGCTAAATAGCAATAGTAAACAGTTTTAAACATTTTTTTTCTTTTGTACACTGATGCTTTGTATACTTAGAGTTATTTAGGATAAAATGGGTAGGATTAGGGTTTAGTTAATTTTTTCGGAAATAATATCACTTTTTTCACTTGGTTTTTTACATTGAGTAATATTTATTTATTTATAAAGGATTTTACCAGGAAGGATACATTGAGATTTCTCTAGTTTTCAAGTATGTCCTGGGTTCAAGAACATTGAATGGTTACAGAAAGACAAAATAGTAAAATGCAAGATATTAACACAAAACCAAATATACAGATTAACAGAAAAATAAATATGTAGGCAATAAAGTCATTATGTTACATGTTTACAGGTGCATTCCGTAATGAGGTATGTTAATAGGGAAGTCTTAAGGGACTTTAGACTGGGGGAAGATTTGATGGCGTCTTGGAGGTTATTCCATATTTGCGGTGCTCTGTAGAAAAATGAGGATCGAGCCACTTTCTTTTTGTATTGCGGTATTGCAAGTAAGGTGCTGGTTCTGGATCTGAGGTTATAGGATGAGGGAACTGCTGGGGCAATCAGCCTATTTAGGTAGGGTGGTAGCTTCCCAGAAAAGCTCTTAACCCTTTCGCTGCTGAGCCTTTTCACACTTCTGTGCTGAGCTCATTTTTACCGGTTTCGCTCATCATGTTTAAATGCGATTTGAAACAACAAAAAATAAGGATGCACTCAAAAACTCCAATTTATTAATACAAAACCATAATAAAATATGACATATATAATAAAGACGAAAATTGAACGAAAAAACGTTCAGAGTACTCGGCGCTATCTGTTTGTATAGGGAATAATGATCTGTTTTGCTGCTCACCTGTTTTGCAGGGAGCGCAGCACATATATTATTGCAAGGATAAATATAAAGATAAACTTAGCTTGGGAATTATCAGAACAAGATTGGGCCTTCCCATTCAGAAAAACCGGTGATAAGATAACGTGGTCCTATATGAAGAGAAATTTATCGCGTAGTACAGTATGGTAGGTATCACAAACAAAATAGTGAAGATGATCACACTCACAAAGATGGAGCCCCCAATGGCTCGTGAAATAGGCTTTCAGGTCTCTTATTGGAGGGGGAACTCGCCCACGTATAGATGTCCTTAAATTTTCTTATGATGGCGTGATGCACCTCAAACGAAAAGCATATTGCTATGGTGCATTATCATAGGCAAATAGATATATGTAAACAACAATGATCAACTCACGTGGTTCAGAGCCTTCTGGGATGATGGCTCTGTAAATAAAGCATATGGACCTCTAGTTGATCAGAGGGGGTCCTTCCTCCAATTGAATGGATATATCTCCCGAAAATTCCGAAAATAAGGAAAATAGAATAATAGAATCTTGTTCTGATAATTCCCAAGCTAAGTTTATCTTTATATTTATCCTTGCAATAATATATGTGCTGCGCTCCCTGCAAATACATTTGTTTGTATTTTTTTATTTGAGAATTTTGGAAGGTGAAAGGTACGCCTAATAGGTGAGCAGCAAAACAGATCATTATTCCCTATACAAACAGATAGCACTGAGTACTCTGAACGTTTTTTCGTTCAATTTTCGTATTTTTGTTATACCTATAAGAGTTATTTGGCAGCTTGATTATAGATATGGAATTTCGTAATAAATTTGGTATCAACACTGGTACTATATTTGGGATTTATAATACTTCCCAAACTGTATTGATGCCGAATTATGGAGACAAAAAAGAGGATGACGAATAAATTAGAATACCTACTTAAGAAGGAGATCAGACTGAAATGGGACATTATAACACTAGAACAATACCTCATTAATAAGATTATACCTAGAGGTTTAAGATGGCAAAAAGATCCATCTACAGAAATGATAAATGAAGCATTCTTATCAGTCTGGTGTAATATGTTAGTCTCCATCATTATGGTCGAGAAATTACCTATTATTCAACGAAGGAAGGAGTTGCTGGGGGAGATTAATTTTGAAATTAATGCTTTACATGAAGAGATTGTTAAAGTGACAGCATTAAACGAAAGGGAGGAGCTATATAAAAGAATTGAACAAACCTTAATGAAAGTAGAGAAAGAGGTCACTGATAAAAAGAGAAGTAAATTCAATAGAGACATGAAAGATTATAGCTCCGATAAAATATGGTTGTTCAAGATGGATATAAATAAAGAAAATAACACCATTAATCAATTAAATGTGGAGGCACCACCTCAACAATTATCCCAAGACTAAGGCAGCAGAATATCAACCTTGATCCAGTGGTTAGAAGAAAAACCTATGTCCCACAAAGGAAAGATTCATATAAAGGAAGAAATAATAATAATAATTTATATTATCAGGAACGTCGAAGTCAATATGGATATCCGAAGGATAAGCAATATCCCCAACAGAAAGGATTCGCAGGGAGAACAAAGTCACCATATAGATATGGAGCATGGAGAAGAAAAGCTTCATATAGAGGATTTTCACCTATCCCCCTTCAGAACAGATATTCCCAACTAGCTGACTACAATGAAGAAGAGGTTTTTCACCAGGACGGATGGAAAGAACGAGACAAAGAGGGTATTTATACCAATCAGAATCAAGAGAGCAGGCTGGGGGGATATGGAGGGGATCCCCCAAGAAATACAGGGAAAAGATATTTAAGCGACGAGGACACAGAGGAGGACGTGACATTCAGAGAAGACAAAAGAGGCAGGATTTAGATTCAACAGGTGTCTTTAATTTAAGTGGAAAAGACCTCAATCAAGATCAAATTAGAGCACTACAGAAAGGTCTTAAATTTGCTCCAACAAATAAAGGGAACACTTTTGACACCTATATCGATAAACAAAAATTTAAGAGACAACTATCTTTAAAGAATTTTTTTCTGAAACATCCAGTAGAAAGACAAATCACTGAAGATAACCAATATATACAGACTACACTTAAAGAACGTTCTAAGTTCTATCCACGGCATATGGTGTCGAAAGAAATGGAGACTTTCGAACAAATGATCCTGTTCGATCTGAGGAAAATAGAGAAAGAGAAGAAGAAATTCAATATACCTTCTAACTTGACAGCAGCAGAGTTTAAAGGACTAGAACAATTGCGCAGAGATAAATCCTTGGTTATTAAACCTGCAGATAAAGGGGGGGTAGTAGTTATGAGTGAGGATAAATACAATCAAGAATGTGGACGGTTACTCAATGACCATTTGACCTACCAGAAATTAGACAAAGATCCCACCATTGTAACAAAAAATCTATTCCATGAATATCTTTTGAGGGGTAAAGATAGTCATATTCTCAATACAGGTGAATATGAATATCTCAAAATAACATGTCCCCAGATCCCAGTTTTCTATATCCTTCCAAAATTACATAAGAATCAATTGAATCCACCTGGCCGGCCGATAGTCTCAGGCATTAATTCCATATCCTGTAGAATCTCGGAGTATGTGGATAATCTCCTACAATCAATAGTGGTAACTACACCTGCATATTTAAGGCTAGGGTCAGAGTGGGGCAGTCGGAACGCGCGTGCAGGCGCACTAAATCACGGCCGTAGTAGCAGCACATAACGGCCAATGACGGCCAATATACGCAGTACGTGCGTACAAAAGTGCGCCACACCACGCAACCGGCAAAATGAACGCATTTTTCTCAGAACGTGAAACCGCTGCTACAGACGTACAGAGTGCGCTGCGGCCGCATGGCAGCGTGTGTGCTGATTAGGAGACGTCAGACGCTGCTAGTGTGCGGCCTACATAACGTTCAAACAGCCGGATTTCCCTAGAATTGCGTTGGTAGTACCTGCGACTGTGCGACTGTGGTCGTCTGACCACTTAAGCGTATTCCGTGAAAAAATGCTGTGCGCACGCATCGACGTACATTTTTGACGGTGGCCGCAGAAAATGCGCTCATCTGTCCCTAGCCTAAAGGACACTTTCAGTTTTGAATTTATTGAAGGACATTGTGTGGCAAGATGATTATATCCTTGCCACATGTGATGTAGCTTCTTTGTATTCGATTATTCCACATGAGGCTGGTTGTTCAGCAGTAAGACATTTTCTAATTCAATCTGGAAATTTCAAAGAGGATCAAATAGAATACATTATTGAGGGTATCTTTTTAATACTAACAATTTTTTCTGGTATGGATGAGATTTCTACCTTCAACGGAATGGAATATCTATGGGGACGAGGTTTGCCCCCAGCTATGCCAATCTGTTCATGTCTCACTGGGAATCCGGTGCAGTATGGGCAGGGCATGGCTGGGGCAGAACCTCGTCCTCTATAAAAGATATATTGATGACATTCTCATTGTTTGGCAAGGTGACATGAATTCACTAACACAATTTATAGGTCATCTTAATAACAACTCTCTAGGTATCTGTTTAGAATCATGTATAAGCACTGAAGCAATAGATTTCTTAGATTTGAATATTTACATAGAAAATGGAGTTATGAAAACTTGCACTTTTTAAAATGGGTTTTAGTTAACAGCTATATCCTTAAACGTGATCCCGTTCTGAATGAGATCCTTCCAGATAAACCGAGAATTGTCTTTAGAGGCAGTAATACTATCAAAAAACAGCTGGTTAAAAGCCATATACCGATTACTCAAAAGAAGGAATTCTTTAATTTACAACCAGGTTTCTATGGGTGCGGTCGTTGTATAGCCTGCCGTAAAACTGACCACCACAAAAGATTAATCCAACATTTTAATGCTATAGAAGGAGGAAAGGAATTTAGAATTAAATCGATTTTAACTTGTCACTCTAAGAATGTGGTTTACTTAATAAAATGTCCATGTAATAAGATATATATATATATATATATAGGTCAGACTTCACACCACCTGTATGTTAGAATTAATAAACACATGAACAATATATGTAATGTCAACGAGAAACATAGTGTACCATTTACACTACAAAGAAATACACAATTGCGACCCTAGAGGCACCCAATTTTATGCCATTGAGAAAGTTCTAAGTCAATGGAGAGGGGAAGACCTCCACTGTAAAATGATTAAGACTGAAATGAGATGGATTTATTATTTGGACACTCTGGTTCCCAGAGGTCTAAATACAGATTTTGAAGCATGTCACTTTTTTAATTGAGTTTTATATATGTATGGTCTATTTTTTTTTTGTGATCCTTATCCATATTACATATAAGGATATATTTTGACTTTTTCTAACCTTATAATAGGAGTATCGTATACATTTTTTAGTTTTTATGTTTTTAAATTTTTCGTATCTGAGTGACATTATTTGTATTTATATTCGTATTGTATTTTTATTCGTAATTTTTTTATATATTCGCTTTTTACTTATACATTTACTCCCTTAGATAATCAAAGGGGGAGAATATAATGTATCCTGTCACCTTTTATGCTATGCATATTCAGAACGAAATATTTGGGACTTCCGTTCTTAGTGTTCCGAAAACGAAAGAGAAATTACGAACTACGCATGCGCATCGTTGTAACGAAAATGAAAGTACTACTGATTGGCTGGAGATAAACCGGAAATACATCATCACGATCTCCAGGAAATTGAAAGTAGCGATCGTTCGTTATGATCAGGTGAACCGCATCAATCAATTAATCAACGAATGGGAGGTCTATTTAAACGGCGATAATGAACAGTATTCCATTACCGACTGAGGAGGCTTGCAGAACGCAAGTGAAACGCGTTTCGGATTTTTTTTCGGATTATTTTCGGATTTTTTATATGTATAATCTGATTTATTAATATATTTATTTTAATTTATTCTATTTTTCCTTATTTTCGGAATTTTCTGGAGATATATCCATTCAATTGGAGGAAGGACCCCCTCTGATCAACTAGAGGTCCATATGCTTTATTTACAGAGCCATCATCCCAGAAGGCTCTGAACCACGTGAGTTGATCATTGTTGTTTACATATATCTATTTGCCTATGATAATGCACCATAGCAATATGCTTTTCGTTTGAGGTGCATCACGCCATCATAAGAAAATTTAAGGACATCTATACGTGGGCGAGGTCCCCCTCCAATAAGAGACCTAAAAGCCTATTTCACGAGCCATTGGGGGCTCCATCTTTGTGAGTGTGATCATCTTCACTATTTTGTTTGTGATACCTACCATACTGTACTACGCGATCAATTTCTCTTTTCATATAGGACCACGTTATCATATCACCGGTTTTTCTGAATGGGAAGGCCCAATCTTGTTCTGATAATTCCCAAGCTAAGTTTATCTTTATATTTATCCTTGCAATAATATATGTGCTGCGCTCCCTGCAAATACATTTGTTTGTATTTTTTCTTTGATATATAATAAAGAAACATAAGCACAACAATAATAATAAACTCAAAATACTACAATATAATAAATCAACAATTACCCGGCACTATAGAAAACAGAAAGTATAGAGAGCGGAGCCAGGGATCCCAACGTTTCGACTAACCGTCTTTATCCCTTGATAGAGACGTTTAGTCGAAACGTTGGGATCCCTGGCTCCGCTCTCTATACTTGCTGTTTTCTATAGTGCCGGGTAATTGTTGCTTTATTTATTATATTGCAGTATTTTGAGTTTATTATTATTGTTGTGCTTATGTTTCTTTATTATATGTGTCATATTTTATTATGGTTTTGTATTAATAAATTGGAGTTTGAGTGCATCCTTATTTTTTGTTGTTTCATATTCTTAGAGGTTTTTTGGGAAGCCTTATGTTAGGGGTGCACCATTGTTTTTCTAAGTGTGCAGATCAACTTTTTTTGCTTTATTAAATGCGATTTGAAGTCACATTTTATTAATTGACCCAGACATATTATATATCGTTGTTTCCGGGAGACTCGGCAGATTCATAATATATCATTATTATATGTATACGTTATGTCCTGCATGTATATTATAACATAAAATGCAATAAAATTTGAATTTTCAATAATTTACAACGTGTAAAGTGTTTTGGTTTTTTTCACATTTTAACAAGCGAGTGTTTGCGGTTATATTTTATAAGGGGTGCACTTGTTAAAGTTAGAAACGGGGAATCGTTACTTTTTTTGGGGAAAATTACGTGTTTTTTGGCAAACGCCCCCCATAAAAAAAATCGTTAATGCAGCATCATTGCTCACATTATAATTGAAATGGGAACAATATTGCTGCATTAATAAAACAAAGCAAATACAAAAAAAATTTTAATTTTTTTTTTTAAACTGTACATGGTCATGTTTGGTATCATTGAAAAGGCCATGCTCTGGCCGTTCCAATGATATCAAACATTATCCCCTAGCTGTCACGAATCGGGAGATAGGGGGTTCATTGGAACCTCCTAGGTGGCAGCAAGGGGTTAATTGTGAAACTGGTGCCGTCGCGCAATGCGCGATGATGCCAGTCATTAGGGGGATATCCCGGAAGCTTGGCCGACATCCAAGATGTCGGCCAGCTCCGGGAGGGGACCGCGATACGGCGCATGTTAGCGCCATATGGCGATCCAGCCCCCTAGGGGTTAAAGACAGCTGCCGCTTGGAAGGGAAAGCTGCGCCCTTCCAAGCGGTGTCTGCCTTTACTGGCTGGCCCACACGGATGGGGAGGGGGAGAGGTCCGGAGGACCTCTTCCCCCCCTCCCCTTCAGGCACCTTCCCCGCAATGGCGGGGGGTGCCTGAAATAGACGTCATCGTGCATGCGCGATGACGTCTATTGTGCCCGCCGGGATCCCGGAGGCTGGGCTGACATCGATGATGTCAGCCCGCACCAGGGGGCCGCCGCGATCGGCCGGAATCCCGGCCGATCGCCGCTGCGCATGGAGGACGCGCTCAGCGCGTCCTCTGCAGCGAAGTGGCCATGTGGCAGGATGCGCTGAGCGTGTCCACCGCATGGAAAGGGTTAAACACCAGGTTGGAAAGGTGAAGGGTGCGTCTAGATTCCAGCGATGGCCAGTTTAGTTCTTTTAACATGTCACAATGGTGGGTCATGTAGTTTCATTCTGCCGCTTTGTGCTACAATGTGTTATGCAATGTAGTAAGTTTCTGGAGGTGTGATTGAAGGGCAGCTGCAATATGTTATAAGTAATGTGATATGTATACATTTTGTGGCTGAATTCTAGATTACATTTGTAATTTGAATTACAAAAATGGTCATTTTCTTTGACTCATTAATAGGAATTTCTCTATATGGTTTATTGTTTATGAAAGGGATCATCCACATATTTTAGAGGTAGTAGTGCCATATAGAAATATTCATATTAATGATTTAAAACATTTGTTTCCCATCTAGCACCTCATCAACTTGAAATGTCACCAGCCGTCATTGCCTTCTACCATCTGCTAACTTTTAATACAAGAGATATCTTGTAAAGATCGCTGTTTACAATGTTGTTGTTCCTGTAGAGCATATGATCCCAATGTAGATATTCAAATGTTTACTTTAACTCTAAAAACAAAAGAACCATTTACAGAATGTAAGCAAACATTGTTAGGCTGTAAAACTACGTAACAGAAAAAGAAATCATGGACTTAAGCTGCTTTACCAAGGCACTAGTTTGTGGTTTTTTTTACATTCTAATTTAAATTAAAGATACATCTATTACATTGAAACCTATGGGGTTCACCTGTTAAACGTGTCAAATTGAAACACCATCAGGGTTAATCGAAGAGAATCAAAGTCACCGCACGCTCTGATTTTTCGTTCTCTTCAATGTGGTGCAGTTTGGCGATCCCATTTCGGCGACCCTGCAGTGTATTCAGCAAGCACCACAGGGCTGTCGTATCGCAGGGAAAAGCCGCCGCAACCCGCCGAACACTCACCGCAAAACCCGGCGAATGCACACCGAAACCTGCAAAAACATCTGGATTAACCCTGCCGAACACACCGGAGAAACCCGAGCAGCTGCCGATCACCGCGCAGAGCAGCCACCGGAAAAAGTCGACATCGAAGACGAATGGAGTTAAAAAAAAAAAGCAGTACACTTGAATGTTTGGAAAGTGGAACACTGTTTGCAAAGAAACCACACAACGAAAATGTCTGGAATTTACATATAAGATCTGATGAATGATAATAAAAAGGGCCGTTACAGAAAAAAAAAATTTTTTAAAAAACGGAAAAATTATTTTTACAAACAAATCCTGAAAAATGCCTAAAAGATCCTAAAGAATCTATACATAAAGAGACTTTTTACTGCAGAATATTATAATCCATGGTTTATTAGATATTGCATTAAAATGGGAATATTTTTAACATTGAAGCCTATGGGATTCGCCTGAATAAACCTGTCGACTGAAACCACCAAACGGCAGGGCAATTCGGCAAGTTTTCACTGCTGTTTTTTGTTCTCTGAATAGACGAAGCATTGCTTCTCTAGGGGATTTCACTGCCCTCAAACAGGCAACGAACAGGCACCGTCTGTGCAGGCGATTCGCCAACATTTGGCGAATTGCCTGCTCTCTGTATTGCCAAATGGCCAGGAAAGGTAACGTACGCTGAATTTCACTGCTCGGTTACCTTTCGGCCATAATTCGGATCTATTTGAATAACCCTGGAAAAATCAGGGCATTTCGCCACAATTCTGGTGCAATTCAGCGTTCTGTGTATTGAATAGTCTTTTAAGGAACAATTTCGGTCCACTGAATTGTGGAGAATCGCAGTGTAATTCACTGTCAATTCGCCGGTATTTGGTGAATTAACAGCTTTGGGAATAGATAAACTGCCTCGAAATTGCACCGAACAGTGAAATTCACTTTTCGGTGCAATTCGGGGCCCATTTGGAGGTTAGTAAATAATCCCAACAGATGTACCTAATAAAGTGGCCAGTGTGTGTATAATATATTCAAGAATATTTGTAAACAAATATTTTTTATTACCATAATAGCATATACAGTAAAGGGAAAGAGAAAAAAAACACAAGAGAAAAAAGGCAATCCGTACACCGTAGTAATTTGGCATGAGAGATAGAAAAGGAAGTAAACGAACAAACGGTGCCACCCACTACACAGGCCATAGCGAGAGCAAGAGTGTAACAAGGGTGGTATGGCCACAGGTACTGCAGTTGAGGGCGAGGGAGAAAAAAAAAAGGGGGAAAGAACAAGGAGAAATAGAAAAAGAAAAAGGGCGGAGGGGGGAAAGGGAGCGGGTGTTGTTTAAGAAAGATCCCGAAGGTAAAAAAAATAAAAAATATCGGGCCAAGGAAAAGGGTCAACTTCGAGTCCAGCACATGGATGATGATAAGTACTTTTCCCAATAATACCATTTACAGAGATGTTCTTCTATCATGCCTTCCGTTTCGGCAACAAGCCGCTCCAAAGTCCGCAAGCCTTCCATTTCAGTGAGCCATTCTTTGTAGGAGCGGGAAACCTGAGATTTCCAAGTCCGGGCAACAAGCAGTCTCGACATTAAGAGCATGGTCAAAACAACAGATTTCTTGAGTGCACAAGGAAAAAGGCATGTGTGTGAGGAGGAAGGCCTCTGGAGAAAAGGGAAGTCAAGGTCTGTCACCTCCACGATTGTGTCATGTATCAAGGTCCAGAAAAGCGCGATGCACGCAAAGGACCACCAGGCATGGAGATAAGCTCCATCCAGGTCGTCGCATCTCCAGCAGTTCGGGGTGTTACATAGGCCGATGCAAAACAGGAGTGATACTAGAAAGTCAAAAGTTTGTAAGAATTGGACTGCAGACGAGCCTGCGGCGTACCATGATGGTACCATGATAGATGGTTCGCCAGTGAGCTTCAGAGATTGAAATATTCCCAGGAACATTCAAAAGGCGGGGGAATATCCTGACCGGTGACAAAATGTAAGGCTATGGGTAGTGTTTGTAAGCCCAGTCAACCACGAAGTCTGGGATGGAGTGTCAGGAGGAAATCTGGGTTAGCTGATAAAGGCACAAGTGGCGCAAGAATATATTTATATTGGATTAAGACATCCAAAATCATTAACCAAAGAATTGTCTGCAATTTATACATAAATATCATGGATTGAAATGTTTGCATAATCTGTCATGTCTCACTGTGAATAATGCGCACGCGCACAACTCAAGGGGAACAGTGCTTGCTACTTAGGCAACACTGTTGCAGTTAAAAGCACTTTGTTACAACATAGCAATCCATCTCCTATTCCTGTTAAAATTAAATGTGAATACAAGGAGTATAAATAACTTCAGAACAGTATACTGATTTTTTTTTCTTATGCAAATATTATTCTTGTGTTTTAAAAGCAGATGAATGAGATTAGGTAATTAATATGAGATCTCTAGGATATTTGCATTCAATTTGAATGTTTTAAAATGTAGAGAAATAATGAATGCCAGTTAGTTTCAGATACTGATCACGTTTTTAGTTGAACTATAAAAAAAATAATGACTATATTACATAGCTTTTCTTACCTTGTATAACCCTGGATACTCTTAATTGAGTTGTTAAATTATGCAGGTGCATTATCCGTATCCATGTGTATTACATTATAAGATCATTTAAATAGCATTTGTTGAGTATTTAATATTAGGTTTTCTAATTTAAATGTATCCATAAGTCTGGTCTGTGCTTTAAGACTTGAAGCTGAACAAAATTTGTGGTTTTAGTCAATTTAACCGAATGTAATCTATATATTGGGCATGTTGTTCTTGCAGTGAGAGTCCGCTATTATAATTAGAGTTACAAACGTGGCAGGCTTTTTTCCTGTCTGTTAAACTCATTAGCAATTTGCTTGTATTTTAATGCAAGGTGATACATTGGGACTTTCAACTGCATTGGGGCAACTCCTGTTGTGCATATACAGTATAAATAGTGTGACAGAGTGCAAGGGTTGGATAACAGAATGTCTGGGAGAGTAATCGAGGGAAGATATTTAGGACCCAGAATCCTGCATGACTTCTATCCTCTCACATACTTTTTGCCAATTAATTAATTTAACAGTTAAATTCTCAGGCTTCTGACTCCTGGAGGGAAATTTTTAATCAGAATGCTGAGAGCAGGGCAGGGAGCAAAAACACTTCTTAGAAATGCTGTGATTTTCTTTTGTTTGTTAGACTATGTTACCTGGATAGTCAGAATCACTGTATGTTTAGTAACTGCTCTAATCAAGCTAGGATTTTGTTTGTAGTTTTTGTTTAATCACCTGCAATAGTGATTCAAAGCAAAGTGTGGCATTTGTTTATGCTGGAATAAAAAGACCTCTCACTTGCACAACTTCAAGTCGTTGGCTGTTTAGACCCTTGACTAGCCATGTTGTTTGGCTGTAAGCTCCTATGACCAGGGCCCTCTACACCTCTTGTTTCCACCATATGTCCATTTATCTGTATCTCATTCCCTTTGGTTATTGTAAAGCACTGTGGAAACTGTTGGCGCAATATAAATGATGACAATAAAAATAATAATAACCAAAGCTCTCTCCATTTTTGTGCTCTCACCCTCTTTGGCACCCTGGCCCACACAATACACAGCCTTTGTGCCTCCTGTTGGAGAAGTATGGATGCTGGCCCCCTACCAAGGGACTGTGAACCAATGTGGCAAAGTCAAATCTAAACCACAATGGGCATAAGTGGCCACTTAAGAGTAGACGTGTTAAATGTCCTGGTAAACTGATTGTATTTTTAGGAGTTTTGTTTGTGTAAGTAATCTAATGTACTATTTGTTTCCAGTCTCACTCTGCTCCCAGTGAAAGGAAGCAGTGTTTCATGCTGCCCTCTCCACCACGGGATGAGAAATGAGTGAGTTTTTTAGGGCACGTTAGGACAGAGTATCAGATGATTTTGCCAAAGCAAAATACACACGAGCTTTTAGGAAAATATTTCTCTGAGAAATACCATCTCTTGAATGGAAATGCAAGCATCTTGGAATAGTTTGTGCTTCCATTCCAAGGTGCAAATTAATGCCTCTGTAACATGGGGGTTTCCGTCCACGTGCAGAATGCTCCCCCTCAAGTCAGTATTCCGCAGACGTACCGCATCTGGCCCAGACGCAGGCAATAACACACAGGAGATCCTTGCACTTTCAACCCAAAATGGAGAATGAGTTTATTTTCACTTTAGATTTTGCAGCTGGTTAAAACACACACAGAGAAGGTACAGAAACAATAGAAACACACCCAGTTTTGAAACAATGGATCAGATAACAGTGAGCTTTGTGACCTTAGTTGCTTGGGGAAGGGGAGGGGTGATGGAAGCATGTGAAAACAAAAGGAATCCATTACTTACAGGGGGGAGTATACTATACAAAGACTGGATTGTAATACAGAGGTTACACTAAACAGATAGAAGGTACACAGAAAACACAGCACTCTACCCTATATACAGCACAATAAAATGTAAGGAAAAATAAATCCAAATAAATATTGAAGCAGCCGTTTCGTCACATATCTCCCCCCTTCCAGATCGTCAGGGCAAGCTTAGATCCCAACAGATTGCTTGCCACTGACAAGACCTCTCCCTCTGTCCCTTTTCTGCACCATCTTCAAAGTTCCAGGGTACATAAGCACCGTCAGTGGGGTCTGTCGGTCACAACAGGGTACCCCCAGTTGTGGGTCCATAGTCCTGGGTTAAGAGGCAAATCAATTTTTTTGTCCAGTGCGCCCAAGGACTCACCACAGTAGCGTCTGCCAGGAAACAGGCCAACACAGTCCACAGACACAAAACATTCACTAGCGGGCACCCTGGGATTCTTCCCCACATTTTTCTCTCTTCAGGGCACCTCTGCAAATGTAGGACCAGAAAACAGTCAACAGTCCCAGTCCTTGGGACTTAACCAAAGTTTTCCGCCAGGAACTGCGCAGAGCCGGGCGCTATTGGCCAATCAAACTAACCCCCACTCAGTTACGCCCACAGCCTAGGACGTTTGATCCATCAAACACTGAGGTGAGAGGAACGATTGGTGTCGAGTGACAGCTTGGCAGACCAATGCGTGCGTTGCTCCACGTCTGCAGGACTGAGCAAAATGGACGCGGTGTACCTGGAAGGCTAAGGGTTGCCTATCAAATTACCCTACAGGTGGATATTCCTCAGAGCCAGGTCTAGGGCTCTTTACTCTGTAAGTACCCCCTAGGGGAATCACAGGGGTTCCAGCAATAACGTGCTGCGCAATCGTTTCCCGTTTCATCCATTTGCAGGACATTTGAACGATTTGTTTGGACGGGCCACCCACCATACACATTGAACCTCTAAGAAGACTACCCTATATCTGCAATTTTTACATCGTGACCTATTTGGTGGAGCTGCAATTTATTGGACACTATCTAATATTAGACATGTGCACAGCACAAAATTTCGTTTTGAACTAATGGATTAGTACTAAAATGCAATTTATTTAGTTGCTAAAGAAATTCGTTTTCAGTTCTTTAGTATGAAAACTAATTTCGTTCATCCGAAAACCAGTGGATACAATTACTATTGTTGTGGTGGCTCCTCAGAGGGCTGAGATCGCTGCTTGTTACAGTATCTCTCACTCTCAGCACAATGTGGGCCATATTACATAGTTGGTGCTAACTTAACCAGAGCTGTTGTAACCTTCCCAGAGCCATTATAGCCTATGGAGGTTTTCAGTTTACAACAGGTTAAGTTAGCACCAACATTGTAATACTGCCCCGTGTCAGGCAAAGCTGTTACAGTAACTGACTGCTGCTCATCACAGCGCTCAGAGTTTCTGTAAAACTAGTAAATAATATTTTTATATGTAAGCGGTTAGAACAATATTATTTCCTTGTTTTACTGAAACTCTGAGCACATTGTACTGAGATATAATGTAACAAGCAGCCGATCTCAGCGCTCACAGCCACTGGATTTAAAGGGCTAAAAAAAAAAGGCTCCTCTCTGTATAATGTTTAGAACATCCTCCTGCATTAATTAATACCCCTCTTTGTATAATGTAGATAACATCCTCCTGCATTAATGTCCCTCTCTGTATAGAACATTCTCCTCAATTTATACCTTTCTCTGTATAATGTATATAACATCCTCCTGCATTAATACCCCTCTCTGTATAATGTATAGAACATACTCCTGCATTAATTAATGCCACTCTCTGTATAGAACATCCTACTGCATTGGCATGTGGAGGGTGCAGAACTTCGGATGTTGCGATCTTCATTGCTGGTCTCCTTCACTCATCAATGTAATATCACAAAAAGGACTGAAACTAAAATGTAGTGCATTTTATTTTAGTTTCTTTCGTTTTTTGTACTGAGCAGTTTCGTTTCTCTTGAGTCATACTAAAACTAAATTATCCCAAAATTCGGACTAAATCGTTTTAGTACTAAAACGAATGCACATGTCTATCTAATATATACATTCTATTTCATCCACACAGATGATATAGGGTTGGTTTACATTTATGTGGCAATCACCCTTTCATCTAAGGTGATCATATTGACCAATATTAATTGGTACATCGATACATATTGAATTTTGTTCCACGCGCCTAAAAGGTTTTTTTTTTTTTTCTTCTTAACAGTCCCAGTCCCCTGTCTCTCCTTTTGCTGATGGCCCCTTCTCAAACATTTAGCAGCCCACGGCAATCCCACCAATCCCAAAGGGGTGCAATTCTTCCTTGGCCCCGGACCGCAGTAGCTTCTCAGGGTGGTCACTCACTGGTCCTACTGGTCTCCTGGGCCGGTGGGAAGAGGTGCCCTCTCTGGCAGAACCTTGGTTCATAGGGGTGGAGCACTGGAGGGTCCCCATCTTTGTCGGGGCAGGGCACACTCCGATACCAGCACAGCATCCAGCTCCAGCAACACTGGGTACACTCGCTCCTCTGTGCAAAATGTAACCGGAGCAATGACTCAACCCCCTGTTGTGCTGCTCTCCTCCGTGGTGGGAACATGGGTGCTGGCAGCTCGTGGCAGGTACAACTCATGTTGTTGCTGTCGGCACTGTGCTCGTGTCCCCACAAGCTCAGCATGCAGGTAGCTGGCAGTGCCCTGGTGCTGCTGCGCTAATACACCTAGTTGGTATGCCAGGCGACTCACCTCCATCTTGCTTGCCTTGGCTTGAGCGAGGCTTTCATTCTGAGCTGCATCAGTTTCTAGCAGCTGGTGCTGGCACAGCTGGAGTTGATTCTGGAGCAGCTGGTTTTCCTCTTGCTACTCACAGACCCGTGCCTGCATAGTGTCCCGGGAAAGCTGTGTCTGCTCCAACTCCTGCTTACAGTTCTCCAGGTGAATTTTAAAAGCGGTCATTTCTATGTGTAGAGCAGCTCCAGTTCACCGCTCTGCCTCTAGCTGGTCCTCCAGCTTCTCAATCATTATACGGGAGCCGCGTTCCAGCTTCCTCATTTGAGCATGGGCTCCACTGAGCTCTGTGTGCAGGGTGCTGGTAGTGTCCTTGTAGGCACAAACCTGGGCCGACAGTTGTTGTATGGTGGCCGCATGTTCTCGTGCTTTATTGCTGTGGAAATCTCTCTCCTTCGTGACAGCTCGCAGTTTATCCGGATGGTCATGTAATGTCAGGGCCAATAGCTCTGCCCGAGCATCACGCAAGTCAGCCTGTAATGAGCTGAACAGACTGTCCATGGTCGGTGTGGCCCCATCTTTCAGGAGGGGAACAGCCTGTGTGCCAGTCTCTCCAGTGCCCCGATACTGCCCGCTTGGAGATGGCTTAGTGCTGTAATCCCTGGGTAGCAACGGCATTTCCCTCTGCTCTGCTTTGGTTTGGCCGCCCCGCTTTTTCTTCCTCTTTCTGCTGGCTGGTGTGGGAAGGCTCCCTCCAGTGGTCTCGGAAACTTGTAGGTGGGCTGCAGTCTGCAAACCTTTTACGTCCCTTGCTGGCCCATTCAACTCTAGGCCTTCCAGCTCCCTCAGCCATCCTTGGCTTGGTGCACTCTGTGGGCTATCAGGGCAGACTGCCCAGCTTCCTAGTAACTCTCCGGTGAGGCTTTCACTCTCTCTCACCATCACCAGGTAATCCTCCTGGCTGCAAATGTCCTCTGGCTCGATCCAGACCAAGAACTGGTCCTTGTTGCATCCACATTCGGAGTGCCAATCTTTTCTTCACCCCGCACAGCTCCCTCTTGCTGCAACAAGCAGACCACTGTCTACACGCTCTGGAACAGTTCCATGCTGGGGTTCAGTCCATATTTACAGTTAAGTGGTCGACAAGTCTGTATACTGTTATATTTCAATACATGTTCTTTTACTTCACCTTCAAGAGACTTACCTCCTGCGGAGAGGTGTCAGGTGGGGGATTTCTCCTTTTTGTTGGTTCGTTTTGTTTGACTTTTGCTTTGTTTGACAAACATAACACTGTCAATTAATGTAGCTCTTAGAAGCTGTGTCTCACAATATAATTGTAATGGAACACAATTGAACACTTTCAGAGGAAATATGCTAAAGTACATTGATGATGGACAAACATCATATAATAAGTAAGCTTCTACGGTTCACTTGTTCTCTGCCCCAGGCTGTAGTCTTCTGGATTTCCCAATGGAAACATTTAGTTTGCTTCAATTGCATAAGTTAACATCCTATAGCTTAAGGAGGCACAATGAAACCATTTAAAAATTGCATCATATGAAAGCCTCAGCACAATATCATTTATAAACTGCAGCCAAAATTAGATTACTTGTTCAATTGCTTTGTGATGCTTTATATAACTCTTTACTTGTATGCCTCACTTTAACTGATCTTCTTTTCAAGAAATACTCTAACTTCTTTCCTCTTCAGCTTACTGGATTATTGTTGTATTAATGTTTCCTTGTTACCTTTGACACTTAGCTGGATTTTTGAGTGAAATGAGTTTTACTAGCAAACTGAATAAACAATATAAAGGTAGAAAGGTACATGCAGTCATGGTTTATTTTGCGTATTTGGCACTTGAAGGTCTTTGTGACAGACAAATCAAGGTGGTTTTTTTTCTTACTTAGTCCACCTGGTGGTAAGGGGTTTACTAGTAAGACCTGCTTCTTGGCTGATATGGCAGGCCCCTCCTCTGTCCTGGCTACTCAGCTGATGAGTGGCGTTAATCAATGGCTGCGGGGGATGGCCTCTCGTGGCCCAAAGATGTCTGTGGGGCGTGCTATGCCCCCTGCAGGTTTTCAGCCGCACCTGCCATGCGGACGGCATAGTACATCCCATGGTGTTAACAAGTTAAACTAGAGAGTTTGGTCAATGTTTACTGATTCTCCAAATTTTTTCTTGAGTCTCATAAGTACTCATTATAATACAAATACCACAGGAAAACCACATACATTAACCTGTGACCCATCCCAAAACTATGCTAGTAAAGACTTTACGTGCTATACACATCATGACATAAAGATAATTGCCTAGCCTTACTCATTACAATGACAAACAGAATAAGAAATACTTGATATATTTAGAATAAGATATACAGTGTTAAATATTAGACATGTGCATTTGTTTTAGTACTAAAACGATTTAGTCTGAATTTTGGGATAATTTAGTTTTAGTATGACTCAAGAGATACGAAACTGCTCAGTACAAAAAACGAAAGAAACTAAAATAGAATGCACTACATTTTAGTTTGTCCTTTTTCTGATATTACATTGATGAGTGAAGGAGACCAGCAATGAAGTACAACATCGCAAAGCTACAGAAAAGATTTGTATGCGTAATCCTTCCCGACCCTTACCCAAAAATCTGACAGTGATAGAGCTCCAGAATACTCACTTGCAGCACAGACAGCCAGCACAGGAGAGGAAACCTTTACTTAACCCTTGCATGTCTATGAGGCAGACAAGATGATAAAAGCAGCTGGAGAAGGAAAACATTCAAATAAATCACACTGAAAGCTAATGACAGAGGAGGGCTGGATAGTAAAAAAAAACCTTCATAACAAGCAGCGCTAGGAGAAGAGAGGGACTTTATAAAATGTGTGTTATCTCCCCTCCCGCTCTGCATAATAGGGGCTTAGGTCTGATACATTTTATATTATCCAGGAGCACTATCCCCCTTTCCTCATCTATAATACACATTTTATATAAAGTCCCTCTCCTCTCCAGTGCTGCTTGTTATAAAGGGTTTTTTAAGTCTGATACATTTAGTATCCAACTCACAGTTACTCTGTTATTATGAGCTGTCAGTGTGATTTATTTGAATGTTTTCCCTGGATTTAAAGTGCTTAATTTTATTATAAAAATTAATTTGCACCAGACATCTCTTCTCTGAGCTTTCAGACCGATTTATGTTAATATTTGCCCTCTCCCCTGCTTTTATATTCCTGTCTCTCTCCCCCACAGCGATGCAAAGTTTAAGTAAAAGTTCCCTCTCCTGTGCTGGATAAGCATTGCATTCCAAAGTTCTGCACCCTCCACATGCCAATGCAGTAGGTCCTACTGAGTAGGATGTTCTATACAGAGAGGGGCATTAATGAATGCAGGAGGATGTTCTATACATTATACAGAGAGGGGTATTAATGCAGGAGGAGGTTATATACATTATACAGAGAAAGGTATAAATTGAGGAGGATGTTCTATACAGAGAGGGACATTAATTAATTAAGGAGGATGTTCTATACATTATACAGAGAGGGGTATTCATTAATGCAGGTGGATGTTGCATACATTATACAGAGAGGGGTATTAATGCAGGAGGATGTTGCATACATTATACAGAGAGGGGTATTAATTAATGCAGGAGGATGTTGTATACATTATACAGAGAGGAGTCTTTTTTTAGCCCTTTAAATCCAGTGGCTGTGAGCGCTGAGATCAGCTGCTTGTTATATTATCTCTCAGTACAATGTATCAGGCTCAGCTGTTACAGTAACTGACTGTAACAGTGCTCAGTTTTAGTAAAACAAGGAAATAATATTGTTATAACCTCTTATATATAAAAATATTATTTACTAGTTTTACTGAAACTCTGAGCTCTGTGATGAGCAGCAGTCAGTTACTGTAACAGCTTTGCCTGACACATTGTGCTGAGAGTGAGAGATACTGTAACAAGCAGCGATCTCAGCACTCTGTGGAGTCACTACAATAATATTTGTATCCACTGGTTTTCGGATGAATGAAATTAGTTTTCATACTAAAGAACTGAAAACGAATTTCTTTAGCAACTAAATAAATTGCATTTTAGTACTAATCCATTAGTTCAAAATGAAATTTTGTGCTGTGCACATGTCTATTAAATATAGATGTAGCTGCTGTAATCCTCTGCTCAATTATTTCTTCTTATTATTTTTTTTATTTGGAGTGAATTTACTTACATTTTGTCCTCGCTGCATGCAGCTTCTCCTCTTCAGGAACATTCAAACCTGAAATTCCCTGACGTTTTTCTGCACAATTTTCACTCCTATGCAACTTGAGTAGCATAGGAACAGCAAAATGCATAGCACTACAGAGTTGCACACTTTCCGTATGCAATTTCGGTAACCTGTATAGAACGATGGGTCGGGGCTTTGCACTGCACACATGCTTAGATCCAATCAATTTCCTGTCACTCTGAGATTGCTCACTATCAAGGGTAGTCTCAAAGGGTGACGTCAGCATACTTGCTGTGTGCTGAGATCACTCGCGACCGATCTGGTGACTGGCAGCTGGGAAATCCAAAATCCAATTCTGGCTGCTAGTGATGCTGGATGGGGTGGAGGAAACTCCTGCAATTCGCCCAGTGATAAAAGAAGATCAGGGCAGTGGGGGAAGGGCATTTTCAAGGCTCTGCGATGCCCAAAATGTTGGTTTGTTTTATAAAATTATGCTATAAAGATTGACTGTTTATAGATAAACTTGAGTGCATCCACAGCTCTGTTTGGATGTACATTTGTATTTGCATTGGGCACCAAGGTTTTTTTTTTTTGTTGTTTATTTTTTGTCAAGGCCGGTGCTGGATCATAGTATTTTTAAAATATATATATATATATATATACTATATTGCCAAAAGTATTCGCTCACCCATCCAAATAATCAGAATCAGGTGTTCCAATCACTTCCATGGCCACAGGTGTATAAAATCAAGCACCTAGGCATGCAGACTGTTTTTACAAACATTTGTAAAAGAATGGGTCGCTCTCAGGAGCTCAGTGAATTCCAGCGTGGAACTGTGATAGGATGCCACCTGTGTAACAAATCCAGTCGTGAAATTTCCTCGCTCCTAAATATTCCACAGTCAGCTGTATTATAAGAACGTGGAAATGTTTGGCAACTCAGCCACGAAGTGGTAGGCCACGTAAACTGACGGAGCGGGGTCAGCTTATGCTGAGGCGCATAGTGCGAAGAGGTCACCAACTTTCTGCAGAGTCAATTGCTACAGACCTCCAAACTTCATGTGGCCTTCAGATTAGCTCAAGAACAGTGTGCAGAGAGCTTCATGGAATGGGTTTCCGTGCCCGAGCAGCTGCATCCAAGCCATACATCAACAAGTGGAATGCAAAGCGTCAGATGCAGTGGTGTAAAGTACCATGCCACTGGACTCTAGAGCAGTGGAGAAGCATTCTCTGGAGTGACAAATCGCGCTTCTCCATCTGGCAATCTGATGGATGATTCTGGGCTTGGCGGTTGCCAGGAGAACGGTACTTGTCTGACTGCATTGTGCCAAGTGTAAAGTTTGGTGGAGGGGGGATTATGATGTGGGTTTGGCCCCTTAGTTCCAGTGAAAGGAACTCTGAATGCTTCAGCATACCAAGACATTTTGGACATTTCCATCCTCCCAACTTTGTGGGAACAGTTTGGAGCTGGCCCCTTCCTCTTCCAACATGTGCATTGGTGCACAAAGCAAGGTCCATAAAGACATGGATGACAGAGTCGGGTGTGGATGAACTTGACTGGCCTGCACAGAGTCCTGACCTCAACCCGATAGAGCACCTTTGGGATGAATTAGAGCGGAGACTGAGAACCAGGCCTTCTCGTCCAACATCAGTGTGTGACCTCACAAATACGCTTCTGGAAGAATGGTCAAAAATTCCCATAAACACACTCCTAAACCTTGTGGACAGCCTTCCCAGAAGAGTTGAAGCTGTTATAGCTGCAAAGGGTGGACCAACGTCATATTGAACCCTATGGATTAGAAATGGGATGTCACTTAAGTTCATATGCGAGTCAAGGCAGGTGAGCGAATACTTTTGGCAATATAGTATATATATCAAATCATTGCATTACAGTGATTTGTTTTTAATTCAACTTACAGCTAACCTTAACTATGTATACCTATACTTATTGTCAAGGACAAGATGTGTTGATCCCAAATTCACATACAGCGATTTTTATGCTTTTCAGTTCAAAATTGCTATTGCTTAATTTAGCCATCAATGTATAAAAAAATCTTATGCACTCAAAGTCTTTTGTGCGCAAACATCTTTAGCTCTAGTGAGGTCATAAGCACAGCTCATAAATGTAACCCATCAATGTGTGGGGACAAAATCAAATGGCACGCTGATCACAGTCACTTCTCTCAAATATCTAGGTATGTGGTTAGACCCAAATCTATCCTTTGGCCGACACATCGAAAAACTCTCATCTAAAATTGACCCCAAACTAGGTGCCCTGTACAGAAACAAATCCTGCTTAAGAAAGCAAATTACATCTCTGTAATCAATAGCCGGCATAAGCATTTGTTGTACACAAATGCTTATGCCGGCTATTGAGTACAGAGATGTAGTGTATGCAGCGGCTCCGCAAACATACCTTCAGAAACTTAACACATTGTATAACTCATGCTGCCGCTTTGCGCTACAATGTAACTACATGACCCACCATTGTGACATGTTAAAAGAGCTAAACTGGCCTTCGCTGGAGTCTAAACGTACCCTTCGCCTTTCCAACCTGGTTTTTAAGAGCTTTTCTGGGAAGCTGCCACCCTACCTGAATAGACTGCTTCTTCCAGCAGTTCCCTCATCCTATAACCTCCGATCCAGGACCAGCACCTTACTTGCAATACCACAATACAAAAAGAAAGTGTCTCGATCCTCATTTTCCTACAGAGTTATGAAATAACCTCCCAGACGCCATCAAATCTTCCCCCAGTCTAAAGTCACTCGAGCTCCCTATTAACATACCTCAATACGGAATGCACCTGTAAACATGTAACATAATGACTATTTCCTATATATTTATTTTCTGTTAATCTGTATATTTGTGTTTTTTTTAATATCTTGCATTTTATTACTTTGTATTTCTGTAACAACTGTAGCATTTTAATGTTCTTGAACCCAGGACCTACTTGAAAACGCGAGAGATCTCAATGTATCCTTCCTGGTAAAATCCTTTATAAATAAATAAATAAAATAAATACAACAACATATTTCTCACCATCATCTGTCTTTCTGGATCACAAAGCCAGTTTAAGGACTTTGTGGCTCTAAAGCTGAAGGTTCCAGCAGACCTAAGCACCATCCATTTAACCAGAATTTTACCACTAATATGTCCCCCTCAGCCCCATGGTGCCTCCATTCTATTACCCTCACTTCACTGTGCCTAAGTCCCGTCCCTGTCACCCCATTGTGCTTTTGTCTTAACCCCGTTACATACAATTTGCCCTTTTCCTATCACGCTGACCTCCACTGTGACTCTTTCAAAATGAAATAGTATAGGATTCATTTGGCCTATTTTAGGGTATACAGTAAGTCTGCTTTGTTTATCCCTCTATGTTGATTCTTTAAAATACACACCACTTACTTCATCCATGCACAACCAATTATCAATGCTTTTATTATTCTGACCCTTTTTACTCCTGTTTTACATGCACCATAACCATATGAAGACTGTAAAATTGGGCTTCACGATTGTGTCTATTCAATCAATGGACAAATCTGGTTTCACATACTTGCTCATATTGATGTTTTGATTGTTCTTGTTATACAACACTTTAAATTCACATTTAAATTCCCCAAACCCTCTATTAAAGGGTAAACATAACTGCCATCCTGAAGATAAAATGATTATTTGAGTAACATTTGGAAATTCAAGTTGCGTTGCAAGAAAGTTGAATTTGATGGATGTAACTTTTTTAAGCCATGTCACTGAAAAGAATTGGATTTGATTCTTCCGTTTTCATTTACTACTTCTAGTTACTTGACTTTCTTAAAGACTATAAGCCTCATTTAATAAATGACAGTTAAAAGCTACCTTCTGGGTGTATTTAGAAATATACACTAATATTATCTGACTTTAAAAAACATCACTATTTTATTCATTCTCTTAGAAACACAGACCCACAAAACAAAAAGAACCAAAAACATACCTATCTTCTGTTTGCAAAAAGTGTATTTTTCAGTTTCTAAGAGACAGGCATTATTTAAAAGTCTTCCTCATAAAAGATGTCTTCAAATTAAATAATACGCACTTCTTTTCTTTCTTGTACCTTATAATTGTTATCTACCCTCGCATCAGCTATCCGGATTCTGCAGTTTACTGAAACCTGTCTTTCAATTAGCCACATGATGCATGTCACTTCTCTCATATCTGTATACGTTCTCTTCACTAGTTCCTCCTTTTTACTCTTCTAGCATTGTAATTAACATTTAGTTCATTTAGAGAGTTGGGTAAACATTCACTGACATAAGAACATCCTTGAATAGCACCAGATAAACCACAAGTCTAACACACATCCTATTTATTGAGACAATTTGTTTTCACCTTTTATGTCAATTTTACACCAGGATAGTATTTCAGAATTGCAAGGAAAAAGCAAATCACCTCTAAATAGTTCCCTAATATCCCTGCAGTAATTATACCTTATCTGTGTGACAAATTGGGTTTCCAATGCTGCCATAAAGAGAGAGCTCTTTTAAAGAAAGTCACTTTAAAGCTGATTCACAAACTACAATTCAGGATTTTTAAATGCATATCTGTAGCATAGCGTCTACTATCAGCTGTACGCATAATAAAATTACCACTGATATGTTATGACACATCACTAAAACTGTACCCCAACAGTCCAAATAGAATCCCAAGTAAAAACATGAAAATACACGCAATACCGTTCAAGTTTGCCAGCTTTTACTATGAATTAGAATTGCCTCAGCATGCCTCTAAAGCATTATTGGGTGTGTCTTGGAATTTGCAATTTATTTATGTTATTAATATTCAGAGTTTATAGCTTAAATAAATGAACATTTTGTAACTTTTATAGAAGAGCAGCAAAAAAATCAATATTTAATGAAATGGTTCTATTACTAATAGAAAATGGTGACTCGTTTTGTATTAGTCACTAGCTTAAAGCAGGTATGGAATCATAGTACTGGCTCATTTAAGTACAACAAACTATACACATACAGAAAGAAAAAATCTAGGGCCATATTACATAGTTGGTGCTAACTTAACCAGAGCTGTTGTAAACTTACCAGAGCCATTATAGCCTATGGAGGTTTTCAGCTTACAACAGCTCTGGTAAAGTTAGCACCAAATATGAAGGCCTGAAGCACCTAAGGCGTAGGGCCCTTAAGTTGCCTTTGATGCCAGGACGCAGGGAGGATTTTTGTAGAAGTGTTACAGCGCGTGTGGAGTTTTGAGCGGGAGAGGTGTGGGAGGAGTCCCCAGGAGGGCACTTAAGGCGCGTGTGGAGAGGCTCTGCACGCCTTTTTCTCCTGCGGTAGAGCTGGAAAAATCTTGAGCTGCGTCAGAGAGCGATGTTTTCGGCTTTTCTGCTTTAAAATGGTCTTTAAATATGGCGGAAGGCGGTAAGCTGGAGTCGCTGTTGGAGGAAGTGTGGGAGGCGGCTCGGCATCGTGGTGTGGAGTGGGCGAGAAGAAGTTTGTCGGAGGTGCTGGCGGCGGAGTCGGAAGTGGGAGCTCGGCCTGTCAGTGTTTCTAGGCCTCCGGAGCGGTTCAGTCCGGGAGGAGAATCCAGCGGTGGATCAGCGTCTGAGAGGTTGAGGTTGGAGGCAGTGAGAGGCCGAGGACGGTTGGTACGGCGGATGTTGGCTGGAGGTGACGCAGTTGGGACTGAGGCTGGCGTGAGCATTTCCAGAAGTGTGGACGGAAGGAGCTTGAGGTCGGTATCGGGGACTAAGGATCCTTCTGGTCAGAGAGGTGGTGTGGTGAGCGCTACCAGGAGAGAAGGAATGTGGAGGTCGAGGAGTCCCTCGGGTAGAAGAAGAGTTTGGTTGTCCACCAGGGGTCCCAGAGGTGGAGCAAGGTCTGTCTCGGGGACAAATGTTTAGGCGGTAAGGCAGTTGGTGGATGGGGGTGTGGACGGTGGTGTGGCACAAGGTGGTGTTGTGCGGGATGAGGTCACTCGGGAGCTCGAAGTAAATTGGTGTTCAGATGGTGAAGGTGAAGTGGCTCCGGATTTTGGTGTGGTGGAGCGGGATAATGGTTATGGTACTTCGGGTTCTGAGGCTCATCGCACAAATGTTTTTTTGTCCACAGTTCCGATGGTTCAGGTGCGGAGTCCGCAGCCAGGTTGGTGGTTTCCAGGCTGGAGTCGGTGGAGTTGGAGTGAGGGGTATGAAGAGTGTGGCGCAGGAGGTTCCAGGAAGTTCGGCTGGACCTAGTGTGGCGACAGGTAATGGAAGTGGAGGTGATATGAGTTCTTTCATGTCTTTTTTACAGGGGGCCTTTGAAGCTTGGTCGGGTTCAAAAGGGGGTGTGAGCCAGGGAGTTGATTTGGCTCAAACATGGAAGGGTGCAGGTGGGCCATTTGGGAGAGTTGGTGGAGCTCTTGGTGGTGAAGCACTGGCTTCAATAGGACCGAGTGGTGTGTCGGGTTCACTCGGTGAGTCCTCTGGGGTGGCGGATGTGGCCAGGAGGAATGCATATGTGTAATTCTTTGGTCCTTTGGGGTTTCATTTGAAACAGGAGGTTAAAGAAGGTATCTGGCGGGGTGAGTATGTGGAGCTTTTTTTCCTGCTTCCTTTGGATGAGGTGGCAGGGGTTAAGGATGATTTGTCTAAGGAAGGTTTAAAGGAGGAAGAGGAAAGGAAAAAGAGGTATCGGAGGATTCCTAAGTCGTTTGGGAATTGGCTCCAGGCTTTTTGTATTTTGGCAAGTGTGGTTGGGGAGAAGAACCCACAGCACTGTTCGGCTCTTTTTTGTTATGTGGATGGGAATTGGGAGGCTTATCGGATTTATGGAGGTTGGGCGTGGGGGAAATACGATGAGCAGTTCAGGCAACGTTTGGCGGCTCACCCAGGGGTGGGATCAGATGGACATTACGCTGTGGTTGTGTCTGATGGGGGCTCAGAAGGCTTTGCCCTTTCCAGGGGGCGTCGGTGGGGGAGGGGTCAGTTCTCCACCGGCAGGTGTTAAAAAGGGATCTTGCTGGCAGTTTAAAGAGGGCCAGAGGTTTGGTAATTGGTGCAGGTTCAAGCACGTATGTTCAAATTGTGGAGGATTGCATTCATTGTTCAGATGTTTTAAGAGGCCAAGACAGTCTGCCTTTTGGAGGGTCTGGAGATGGGGGCTTCCCCAGTGAAACTCAACGCGATGTTACCGTAGCTAAGGCTTTGCGGAAGACGTAGGGATGCAGAGTTTCTGTAGGACGGTGTTGGTAATGGTTTTCGGATTCATTTTGTGGTAAGGCCAGGGGGTGGCAAGTTTAGGAATTTAAAGTCGGCTAGAGTTTATCCGGAGGTAGTTTGGGAGAAGGTGTTTATTTCGGCTATTACCTATTCATCCTTCGTGTCATCGTCTTCTGGGATTTTGGTTTGAAGCCGAATTTTATTTGGATCTATGTTTGCCTATGGGTTGTTCCATTTCCTGTTCCTTTTTTGAGTGTTTTAGTACATTTTTGGAATGGGTGGGTCGTAAAGTGGCAGGGTCGGCTAATTTGACACATTATTTGGATGATTTTCTGTGAGTGGGTAGGGAAGGGACAGGAGAGTGTCTGCACATTCTTCGGTCTTTTCAGTGGGTGGCACACCGATTTGGTGTTCCTTTGGCTTCTGACAAAGCAGAAGGTCTGGCGTCAGTCATCACTTTCTTGGGGATTGAGATTGATTCGGTTAAGGGTGAGCGTCGTCTACCTTTGGGGAAAGTGGTGGAAGCTTTGAGGCAAGTGGAAGGGGCCCTGCCAGTTAGGAAATTGCAGTTGAGAGAGCTGCAATCACTGATTGGTCGTTTGAATGTTGCGTGCAGGGTCATTCTGGTTGGAAGAGTCTTTTTGCGAGGTTTGGCTTTGGCGACACGGGGTATTCGGGAAGGTCATCATTTTGTTAGAATATCTGGTGCCATGAAGGAAGATTTGGAAGTGTGGAGATCTTTTTTGGTTTTGTTTTATGGGGTGGCCATATTCCCTTCAAAAGAAGTTTTGGCGAAGGAACAGGAATTTTTTCACGGGTGCCTCGGGAGGTGTTGGTTTTGGGGTGTACTTTGGGGGGCGTTGGTGTGCTTCTCGTTGGCCTGATCGTTGGTTAGCATCTGCATTGGTGTGGAATTTGGCATTTTTGGAGTTGTTTCCATTAGTGGTGGCCTTGGAGCTGTGGGGAGGTGTTCTGGAGGGGAGAAGGATTCTGTTTCGTTCTGACAACATGGCGGTGGTGTCGGCGGTTAATTCTTTGTCGGTTTCATCATTGCCAGTCATTAGATTGTGGAAGAGGTTTGCGTTGCTTTGTCTTAAATTTAATGTTTTATGCAGGGCAAGGCATGTTCCGGGTCGCCTTAACTCAGTGGCGGATGCTTTGTCTCATTTACAGTGGGGCAGGTTTTGTTCCCTGGCTCTGTTGGCGGAGGAGGTGGGCACCCCTTGTTCGGAGGGCCTTTGGCAGCTAGGAATTTTTGGAACATGGGTGAGAGGTTCTTTGTCTGAGTCCACTTGGAAGGCCTACTCGCGAGTTTAGAGGGATTGGGACGCATTGGCTGAACGGTTCAGGTACGTTTCGGTGGGTGGATTGGATGAGGAGAGTTTGCTTAGGGCATACCTCATTCGGTTATTCGAATCAGGAGCATCTCCTGGGGTGGTACGGCAGTCATTGGCCGCCTTGGCTTTCCTTTTCCAGGTATCGGGGAAAAGAGATGTCACCAAGGATTTTGTTATCAGGTGTTCAGTTCGGGGTTATGTGAGGGGCAGGTGCAGGGTAGACACTCAGCGTCCAGTTTCGAAGCAGTTATTGGAGGGTCTATGGGATTTTGTCGGGAATTTTTGTTCCTCACCTTATGAGGTTCTGCTTAGGAGGGCGACTTTTTGTTTGGGGCTTTTTGGGGCATTTCGAGTGGGTGAGCTGGTGAAATTCTAGGAGAGGAGGTGGTGGTTTGGGAGCCGATGCGGTTTGGTTGGGAGTTAAGGAAATTGTTATTTGGGTTTCTAACTCCAAGACTGATCAGTTGGGTAGGGGGCGTAGAGTTGGTTTATCCAGTGTGGCTAACTGCGTGGTTTGTCCGGTGAAGAACGTTAAGGAATTTTTGGAGGTACGGGTGGAGTCTGGAGTGGCCTTTTTATGTCAAGAGGACGGATCGGCTTTATCGAGGTATCAGTTTGTTTCCATTTTTAAAAAGGGTTTGTTGAGTTTAGGGAGAAATCCGGGGGAATTTGGTTCTCACTCATTTCGTATTGGGGCAGCAACAGAAGCTTCGAGGTTGGGTTTGTCGGCAGTGGAAATTCAAGAATTGGGAAGATGGAACTCGAGGGCTTGTAAGTCCTACGTGCGGCCAGGTTCGATGGTATGAATTTTGGAAACACTTGTTAATGCTGGGAGGTTATGTGGAGAAAAGTTTGCTGTATGATCTGTTCTGTTATGTTTTTTCACTTTAAAAAAAATAAAATAAAAAAAGAAAATCAAACTCATACATGGAATATGAATTTATATCTTTTATATGGAATATATATATTCTATTTTATCTTTGTATATTTGTTGTTTGTGGAGGAGTGTGGGGGTTGGAGGATTTGGAGGCAAGGAGTATGGTCATTGTTTATGTTATGTTTTCTTTGCAGGTATGGACATTGTTTATTTGGTGGGGTGTGTGGTGGTTTGGCGGGGAGTTTTTTTCTTTCTTCAGAGTATTTTGTGTGGTGGAGATGTTGGTAATTTGTTTTTGTTTTTTGCAGATCCTTCGAGAGTTGTATGGATCATTGGAGACTCGTTGTTTTTTTGGGCGAGGAGAAGGGCGTCGGTGTGAACATCTGGAGTACAGATGGGTTTGCATGGGTCGGAAACACGGGTACGGTGGTTCGGAATCCGTGGACTCCTATGGGAGGAGTTTAAGCCGACGGTTTTGGGTGCCCTTAGGCACAGTGAAGTTCCCCATGTGCTGGCGGTACACATGGGAGGGAACAATTTGGGTGTGGTCCCTCTTGGTGTGCTGCTGGAGCAGATGCAGGTGGATCTGCGGCAGTTGAGGGATTTGGGAGTGGTCCCTTATGGAGTGCTGCTGCAGCAGACGAGAGCGGATCTGCGGCAGCTGAGGGATTGGTCGCCATGGATGGTGGTGGTGTGGTCGGAGATGTTGCCAAGGATGGTGTGGAGGCAGGTGGAGCATGAGGAGGCGGTGCGGCTTTGCCGGATCAAGGTGAATCGCTGTATGGGAAGGGTTGTGAGGCGGATGGATGTTGTGGTGGTGCGGCATCTACCCTTTGAAGAGGGGGATGCGGCGTGTTATTTTATGGAGGATGGCGTTCACCTGAATTATGTGGGCAAGGATCTGTTCATCCTGGGTCTCAAGGAAGGGGATTGAACAAGCCCTGTTATTCCTTGGTGGGGGAGCTCTCCCATAAGGGGGTTATGTGAGGAGCTCTTGGCGGGGGCTTGTAGGCAGTGCTGGGTTGGGGTTCCTTTTATTTAGGCTAATTTTGGTCAGATGGTTGGGAGTTGGGAGGTTTTTGTGGTTGGTTGGTTTGGAGGTGTGTGGTGGTTGTGTGGAGTCCTCTTTCAGCACTGGGTTATTGTATTATTTTGTTATGGAAATTTTTTTGTCGTGGTGGTGGGTATATTGTGTGGAGGTTTAGCTGTGGCCTGTATATATAAAAAATATATATATTATTCCACAGTTATGTGTCGTGTATTTTTGAGCATTTATTGTCTCCCTGCGTACGACTCGGTCATCAGTAGGCGACTTATGAAGGCCTGAAGCACCTAAGGCGTAGGGCCCTTAAGTTGCCTCTGATGCCAGGACGCAGGGAGGATTTTTCTAGAAGTGTTACAGCACGTGTGGAGTTTTGAGCGGGAGAGGTGTGGGAGGAGTCCCCAGGAGGGTACTTAAGGAGCGTGTGGAGAGGTGCTGCGCGCCTTTTTCTCCTGAGGTAGAGCTGGAAAAATCCAATCCCTCCACCCTTTTTTATTTAGTTACAGGTTGGGTTGGTTTTTTAGTTAGAGTATTAGTTTTGTGGGGCTCCTTTTGTCACGGCCGGGGCTTGTAGGCAGTGCTGGGTTAGGGTTCCTTTTATTTAGGCTAATTCTGGTCAGATGGTTGGGAGTTGGGAGGTTTTTGTGGTTGGTTGGTTTGGAGGTGTGTGGTGGTTGTGTGGAGTCCTCTTTCAGCACTGGGTTATTGTATTATTTTGTTATGGAAATTTTTGTGTCGTGGTGGTGGGTATATTGTGTGGAGTTTTAGCTGTGGCCTGTATATATAATAAATATATATATTATTCCACAGTTATCTGTCGTGTATTTTTGTGTATTTATTGTCTCCCTGTGTACGACTCGGTCATCAGTAGGCGACTTATGTAATATGGCCCCTAGTCTTTTCTATCTGGACTTCAAATATTGGTGTAATAACATCCTATTTTTATTTTAAAACAGCTATTTTAGCACCTTTATCATTTTTGGAGGGTTGGGATGCTCAGAAAATATAAGGCAGTCATTTGAATTTTATTATTATTAGCCTCTGTTGAGATTGCTTTGCACTTTTTTTTTTAACTAGAGAAGAGAAATCTGAAGAGGAAAAAAGCTTATATGTAATTTCAATGACCCATCCTAACATTCACCAAAGACGATTAGCCACAAAAAAGTCTAAATTGGTTGCAATTATCGCTGTATCCTGTGGCTCAGTGTAAGTATCATCAGGGTCGTGACTACTGTGAGTGCAGAAGGTTCTATGGCACCCTTGTCCTTGAATTCTTTTAAGGGGATCCACTGGCACAGGACAGATAAAGTCATTGTCCAATGGGGCTCCCTGGGACAGGGCTTATGCAGTTCTGATTGGCCCCCTGCAGGTGCTTTAAGTAGAAAACTACAGGCACTGTTACAAACTTAACGCTAGTTTTAGCGCTCAGATATGTGAGCGTTAACACTAACTTAAGTGGCTTTAGCGCGTGACCCCCATATTACATTCTGAACGCTAACAGGTTAAAAAAACATTTAGCGCATCGGGGTTGCACTCTCTTCCTCGAGCATACTGTACTTTATGCGCTCCCCATGTTAAGTATAAGGAGCACAGAGTAATTAGCGTTAGGATTGCGAAGTCTTAAAGCTAACTACACATTGCTGAAGTTAACTAAAATGTTAACCACAGCTAGAAGCAGGTGCTAACTGATTCAACTTCTGCGAAATCAGTCAACACCAGCTGTAAAACCCAGCACCTAAAACCAAATAATAACCTCTCATCCCACGGCGCGAACAGTGGTCCGATCCGCCCCTCTGGACACCGGAAGCAAAGTGAGACTGGGGACAAATATTTTCTATCTCTATAATGGACTCCAGAAGGTGGTACTCGAGGCGGCTGCTGAATTAGCCCCTGCCCCATAATAGGGTGCTGAAATGGGGACGCTAAGGTTTTCCACCTTAGCATTCCGTTTTTAGCGGGAACTTTACTACAGCCCCAATTGGGCAAACAGACCTGAGCTAATGTTCCCTACCCACTAAAGGTCATGCACTGCTGCTCAGCAGCCCATATGTAAAGGGTTGTGGAGGAAGCACCTGTGTGAGGGATCAGAGACTATCTCAGAACAGGAGCTGCTGGGGGTATGAGAGCATCTCCCCTCACAGACACAGCATGGGGGAGCAGCAGCCATGATAGTTGAGCTCCATGATTTACTGTCTGTCATCACACTCTGTGGTGAGGAGTAAACTGCAGGTTCCAAAAAAATTATTAGAATATAAAAATGTCTGTATGGGGGCATAATGCCTGCATATGGAAATTATAGTAGTGCCACGTATTTGTACTGTACACGCATTTTCAACATTTATAACCATCTATAATTCATTTTCATAATGTATAAGCAGCCCTCTCCCTAGCTGTTGTATTGTAGCAGTAAAGATTAAGGGCACTATTACATTCTATACGCAAACGTATTGCCGCGGTATTTACCGCATATTACAATCCAAACGCAAACGGGTTAAAAAACCCGTTTGCATTTGGTACCTTGCGCTGTGCTGCGCGAGGTTACTGTACTTTATGCTCCCTATGCTTAACATGGGGAGCGCAAAGTGTTAATCAGCGCTGGAATTACAAAGTCCCAGCGCTGATTAACGCCTGGCTCTGGTCAGCGCATAGTTAACCAGAGCCAGGACTTGGTGTTAACAGATTCCGCTTCTGCAGAACCCGTTAATACCAGCTTTAAAAATAAAGAACAGACTCAGATACTCACCTTCTGTCCCACGGCGAGAACCGTGGCTCTGTTTGCCTCCTCTGGCCGGCGGGAGCAGGGAAAGACTGGGGGGAAAAATCCCCCCAGTCTCTCCCTGCGTAACCCTACGCCGACCGGCCGGATCTCGCGATGCGAGATCTGGCTGGTCACGTGACCGGCAGGGAGGAACTCAATGGAGTCCTATGGACTCCAGCGAGTGGATGCTCGTGGCTGCGCTCAGCCCTGCCGCGAGCATCCCTATGTTTTATGCTCGATAACAATGCAGGCAGCATTTTTTGCGCCTGCATTGTAATCCAGCGTTAAAACGCGGGCGCAAGGGGGAAAACTGCAGACGCAGTTTTTCCTTACTTGCGCCCGCGTTTTAACGCGAAGAGCGTAATAGTGCCCTATGTTGCTTATTGTTACGCTGATAGTGGGGGACAATTTAAACTTTGTATTAAAAAAAAGTGCATGCAGATAGGGTTTTATGTTACTTTATGATTTGCATTGTGTTCACCGCAAATCGCGCAATCACATATTTGGAAGTAAAGGGATTAAATTAAAATCCCCTTGTTAATGTAAGCCCCTGCACTGACTTCTGCTTCTTTACTTCTATGTGAATCTAATTCTTTTCAAGATGTTTCAGGATTGTTTTTTACATCTGAGACACCTGGCCATGGCTGTTAAGCTAACTGCATGCATTTAGGTCAGGAGGAAGAATTCTGCAGACACTTTTAAACTGGTACAACTCTAACTCACTAAACGTAGAAAAAAATAATGAATTCAAATGAGTAAAATGCTTGTTTTAACATGCTGACTGGATTAAGGCTAAAACAGAACACCCCTTTAACATTTTGCTAGCCAAATCTTAAAAGCTCCATTAAAATGCAAGGAAAAGCACATATTGGCATATAAAACTCTATATTTACATTTTTAACTTGACAATTTTTATTCGTGAATACATAGCAAAGAAAGAGATGGCAAAAGATTGTGTGGTATAGAGAAAGTGCAAGCATTTAATTGGCAAAACATTCCATATCATACATATCAACAGGGAAAATGTGAACACATTTTATATATATTACATAAAACAACTAAACAACAGTAAGCCAAAAACTAAACCAAAACTGAGAAAACGAACTGCCCATTCAAACCAGTAAACAGGGGTGTACATGAGGTTAGGAGGGGAAGGGGAGACCTGGAAACCTGAAGTTCACCTTTCTAGAAGTCACCACCAATGGTGCCAAGGGATTCTTCCCCACCACCACCACCTCCGCAGAATACCATGTGGTATATTGGTGAGATGTCTGAATGGAGATATGCAAGGAGGATTCCAGGGATGACAAGTAGCAATGCAATGTGTTAATACATTTTTTTGCTTGTGTGTCCTTTATTGATGAGCGCATGGAGCCAGTCCATACAAAACAGATGGTTCAACTTAGTAATGAATAGGGAAAGTGGAGTTGGATTCGTTTGGTTTCAAGTATGAAGTTTGGTTTCAGAACCCAATGCCACATCTATGGACAAAAACTTTCTATGCGCCACTTTTAGGGAGGGTGTAGGCCCACAAAGAAGAAACTCTGTGTGTACTCGAGGCGAGGTGTGCCACTGCGACAGCTACCATGGCTCTGTCTACTTGGCCTTTGAGCCCCAGGCCTCGTGACATTGGACTTCCATGGCCTTCTCTGGTCCTATGGACTTCCAGGAGTGAGCCAGGAACATCTCGGTGATGGCCTCTGCGGTATTACTCTCCCGCCAATTTTTTTTTATTTTATTTTATTTTTTATTTGAGGGGGCACCTTCTTCTAGTTAGCGGACTGTATACTCCTTAGTGACTAATAGCGGTCCTTATATTTTTTTTCTTCATGGTGTAACTACCTTTTGACTTGACCCACATGGCCTTTACCATTGATGTCTTTTTTGAGTGGCCCTGCGCGGCCATACTTTCATGCTAACTGTTATTTTGCTGACTGTATTCTCAAATAAAAATCTTTAAAAGAAAGAAAAAAAAGAAAGGAGGGTAAAACTCCTGGAAAATAATGGACAAATAATAGGAGGTCATCTACAGATGCTGACAGTCTTAATTCCCTTCCACCCACTAAAATACCCTTGAAAGATGGTGACGTCTCCAATGCCTGCAACGGGGATCGACAGCTACATTAAAAAAAGGGGGCGAGAGTGGACAACTCTGTCTGACACTCCTTCCCGGGAAATAATGGGAGAATCAGCCATTGGTGGTGGTGCATGATGGTGCATAACAAATTATATTTTGAAAGAACTGTATGAACATTTGACCAAAACATTGACGGTGAAGGATCTGAATTAAGTGAGGCCAGGCAGCTGTGTCAAAGGCTTGTTCCAAGTAGTGATGAGCCGAACACCCCTGTGTTTGGTTCGCATTCGAACTCGAACAATTTTATAAGTTCGAGTTTAAACTCGAACCAAACTCAATGCAAGTCAATGGGACTCGAAAGTTCGATGTTTAGAGTGCCCTCCAAGAGGGCATATATGCAAGATATTTGCCATAAAAGGTGTATGGGGGTCCGGGTAGTGCCCTGGGGGACAGGAAACAAGGACAAAAAGTTTTTTTAAAAAACATTTTTAACCACTTGGCTGCTATGGACGCGCTCAGCGCGTCCAGCCAAGTGGTTCTCCTGTGCTACGGACGCGCTCAGCGCGTCCGAGCACAGGAGGCAGCAATCCGCCGGATTCCGGCGGATTGCTGCGCCCCCCCGGTGCGGGCTGACATCTTGGATGTCAGCCCAGCACTCGGGAGCCCGGCGGGGACATTAGATGTCATCGCGGCTACGCGATGACATCTAATTCAGGCGCCCCCCCGCATGTGCGGAGGAGGCGCCTGAAAGGGAGGGGGGAGGTCCTTCGGACCTCTCTCCCTCCCGATCGCCGGGGAACAGGGGGTTAAGACAGGCACCACTTGGAAGGGCACAGCCTGCCCTTCCAAACGGTGGCTCTCATTAACCCCTGGGGAGCCGGATCACGAATCGGCGCTGAAAAGCGCCGGTTCGTGATCCTTTCCCGGAGCTGGCCGACATCTTGGATGTCGGCCAAGCCTCTGGGAACTCCCCCTGAGGACTGGCGTCATAGTGCTATGCATGATGACGCCAGTCCTGGAGTTAACCCCTAGCTGCCACCAACGGTGGAGATAGGGGATTCCAATGAATCCCCTATCTCCCGATCCGTGGCAGCTAGGGGTTAATGTTTGGTACTGTTGGATCGGCCAGAGCATGGCCGTTCCAACGATACCAAACACCACTGTGAAAAAAGTTTTTAAAAAAAATATTAAAAAAAAAATTATAAAAAAAAAATAAGTTTTTTGTTTTTTTTGGTTTGTTAATGCAGCAATATTGTTCCCATTTCAATTATAATGTGTACAATGATGCTGCACTAACAATTTTTGTATGCGGTGCGTTTGTTAAAAATCGCGTAATTTCCCCCAAAAAAAAATGTAACGAGACCCCATCTCTAATTTTTTTAACAAGCGCACCCCATACAAAATATAACCGCAATTGCTCGCATGTTAAAATGTGAAAAAAATACACTTTACACGTTGTAAATTATTGAAAATTCATATTTTATTGCATTTTTTGCTATAATATACAGACAGGTCATGACGTATACATATAATAATGACATATTATTAATCTGCCGAGTCCGACGGAAAGAACAATATATAATATGTCTGGGTCATATACTAAAATAAGCCTTCAAAATGCATTTAAACATGATGAGCAAAACCGGTAAATATGACCTCAGCACAGAGGCGTGAAACGCCTCAGCAGCGAAAGGGTTAAAGGAACAGTGAGTTTTCCATGAAATAAAGGTTAAGAATAAAAAACGAAAAATTCCTTCAAATATCATGCCTAGGAGGTCCCCATAACCTGCCCGTGAAGTGGCGGATTTGTAGGATATATAGAAACATTTAAAAACAAAAAAAAATTACATTTCAAATGACGGTAAACTGTTTTCCTTTAATCTATTCATAAACAACTGCTTGGGGCGGCAGTCTGTATGAAAAGAGGAGACATTTTAGGACATGCAGAACAAGTTAGTGATTTTTTTGGCTAAATTATGGTGAAACTTATGCAGGCTTTGGATGAAAGTGACAATAGGTGCTTTAAAATTGGGCCTTAAGGCTAGGGACAGATGAGCGCATTTTCTGCGGCCACCGTCAAAATGTACGTCGATGCGTGCGCACGCATTTTTTCACGGAATACGCTTAAGTGGTCAGACGATGCGCAATTCTGGACGTATTTCATGACGATGGGGTGAAAAGAAGTCTAGGGAATCCGGCTGTTTGAACGTTATGTTGGCCGCACACTAGCAGCGTCTGACATCTCCTAATCACGCACACACGCGCTGCTATGCGGCCGCAGCGCACTCTGTACGTCAGTACCAGCGGTTTAACGTTCTCGAAAAAATGCGTTCATTTTCCACTTGCGTTGCGCGGCCGGACTTTTGTGCGACCGTACTTCGTATATTGGCTGTCATTGCCCGTCATCTGCTGCTAGTGCGGCCGTGATTATGTGCGCCAGAACGCGCGTTCGCACTGCCTCAGTCTGACCCTAGCCTTAGTGTCAGCAACAGTGCCGTCACACCGTAACCCCTCTGTGGTATTGTGGAAGAGTGCAGGGTTGGACCCTGCAGTCAAATATTAAAATGATATGAATCTGGTATAGGCGTCAGTGCTCCCAAATATTTTGCCTTTGATGGCAGCAAGTGCCTTCACACTGTAAGTAACCCCTCTGTGGTATTGTGGAAGAGTGCAGTGGTGGAGGTTTTGGTAATGCAGAAGAGATCCCCAATCTATTCTGTTACAACAGCAGCTATAACAAAACTGGGTCAGCAATGTTTAGGCACTTGTACTGCGCTACTGTATATGGTGAGAATCGGCGCACACCAATAGCAACAGGAAGCAAACAGAACAGGCAGGGAATACACAGAGAGAATAGTCAAATGGCAGGCAAAGTCGGCAACAGATCGGGTCCTCAGAACAAGCACGGTCAGTAACAAGTATACAAACTGATTCAGTAAACTAGCGATGCAGGAATAAAGGCTGAGACACACTGAGCGTGTAGCGATGCACAGCGTAGCGAAGCAAACATTTTGCAGGCTTGACTTCACTCCGCTCCACCGCGCAGCGTGTCTACACTACATTACGTTTGCTTCTCACCGCACTGGACCGGAATCCACTAACTAAATTAAAATGTACACACAAAACTGTTTTATTTTCACAAAGCACATGTTATATAGGCAAAAAATGTTTCTACTGAATAAAATACTGTCACGTCCTGGGTCTCTGGCACCCCCTCTGGCTTCAATGGACATTGCTTTTAGTTCTGGACATTTGGTTCACGTCCAAGCCTGGACCTCACCTGGACTGATTGTTCTCATTTAGTATGTGCTATATAAGCAGGCATCGCCCTAAGAAGGGGGCTGCCTCATTCTGATGTTTCAGTCTCCTTTGGTCCAAGCCTTGATAGCCTTGATCACATACCTTGCAGTTCTGGTAGGGATCTGTTACTCAGGTTCTCCTGTATGTGTTCAAGTTACCCTTTATTACTTTACTTTCAGGTTTTGGGTTTACTCCTCCACCAGTTCTGTGTTTACATCGGTTTATAATCTCCCAGGTCCTTGGTTATTCCTTCTGTTTTGTTCATATGGTTCCTGTTTTGTATTTGTTTGCATTTCATGTTTATTCTCTAGGTTTAAACCGGTTTATGTTTTCACTCATGTTACTCTAGTGTTTAGTTCTCTTATGTCTTTACCTATAGTTTCCCAGGTCCTTGGTTGTTCATCTATTTATTTAGTTCAGGTCTATGGTTTTATTCTAGTGCTCAGGTTTTTTGTTTCATTGTGGTGTTCTGGTCCCTTGCTGTATATAGTACTGTTGTAAATAAATCCCTTGTTTTGTTTATACTTCTATGGGTCATGTCTGTTAACTGCTCAAGTAGCTCACACACCTTCTGTGCCATGTCAGGTCAGGCCCACCGTCACAAATACATCAAAAATTACTGTTAATTTAATAGGAATAGTATAAAAATGGTAACCCCTGATCATAGATATTATAGGAACACGGAGCGCCGTGTATAGAGTAGGGATGCATTGATACCACACACAGACATATACAGTCAGGTCCAGAAATATTGGGACATCGACACAATTCTAACATCTTTGGCTCTATACACCACCACAATGGAGTTGGAATGAAACAAACACAATGTGCTTTAACTGCAGACTGTCAGCTTTCATTTGAGGGTATGCACATCCAACTCAGGTGAACGGTGTAGGACTTACAGCAGTTTGCAGATGTGCCTCCCACTTGTTAAGGGACCAAAAGTAATGGGACAGAATAATAATCATAAATCAAACTTTCCCTTCATACTTGGTTGCAAATCCTTTGCAGTCAATCACAGCCTGGAGTGCATAGACATCACCAGACGCTGGGGTTCATCCCTGGTTATGCTCTGCCAGGCCTCTACTGCAACTGTCTTCAGTTCCTGCTTGTTCTTGGGGCATTTTTCCCTTCAGTTTTGTCTTCAGCAAGTGAAATGCATGCTCAATGGGATTCAGGTCAGGTGATTGACTTGGCCATTGCATAACATTCCACTTCTGTCCCTTCAAAAACTCTTTGGTTGCTTTTGCAGTATGCTTTGAGTCATTGTCCATCTGCACTGTGAAGCGCCGTCCAATGAGTTCTGCAGCATTTGGCTGAATGTGAGCAGATAATATTGCCCGAAACACTTCAGAATTCATCCTGCTGCTTTTGTCAGCAGTCACATCATCAATAAATACAAGAGAACCGGTTCAATTGGCAGCCATACATGCCCACGCCATGACACTACCACCACCATGCTTCACTGATGAGGTGGTATGCTCAGGATCATGAGCAGTTCCTTTCCTTCTCCATACTCTTCTCTTCCCATCACTCTGGTACAAGTTGATCTTGGTCTCATCTGTCCATAGGATCTTGTTCCAGAACTGTGAAGGCTTTGTTAGGTGTTGTTTGGCAAACTCTAATCTGGCCTTCCTGTTTTTGAGGCTCACCAATGGTTTACATCTTGTGGTGAATCCTCTGTATTCACTCTGGTGAAGTCTTCTCTTGATTGTTGATTTTGACACATATACACCTACCTCCTGATGAGTGTTCTTGATCTGGCCAACTGTTGTGAAGGGTGTTTTCTTCACCAGGGAAAGAATTCTTCGGTCATCCACCACAGTTGTTTTCCGTGGTCTCCTGGGTCTTGTGGTGTTGCTGAGCTCACCAGTACGTTCCTTCTTTTTGAGAATGTTCCAAACAGTTGTTTTGGCCATGCCTAATGTTCTTGCTATCTCTCTGGATTTGTTTGTTTTTCTTCAGCCTAATGATGGCTTGCTTCACTGATAGTGACAGCTCTTTGGATCTCATCTTAAGAGTTGACAGCAACAGATTCCAAATGCAAATAGCATACTTGAAAAGAACTCTGGGCCTTTTATTTGCACATTGTAATTGGGGTTATGAGGGAATATCACATGCCTGGCCATGGAACAGCTGAGAAAAGCCAATTGTCCCATTACTTTTGGTCCCTTAACAAGTGGAAGGCACGTCTGCAAAGAGCTGTAAATCCTACACTGTTCACCAGAGTTGGATGTACATACCCTCAAATTAAAGCTGACAGTCTGCAGTTAAAGCACATTGTGTTTGTTCCATTCCAACACCATTGTGGTGGTGTATAGAGCCAAAGATGTTAGAATTGTGTCGCTGTCCCAATATTTCTGGACCTGACTGTACATATATATTACCAAAAGTATTTGCTCACCTGCCTTGACTCACATGTGGACGTTGAGCGAATACTTTTGGCAATATAGTGTATATACACCCACCCACAGTCCTCAGACCATATATACACATACGCACATGGGGGGTGGCATGTGGACAATCTCAACTAAATGCACCCCCCCCCCCCCAATTTGACCCCTCCAGAAGCAATGTTGAACCCGACAGAGCAGAGAATATATATACTATTCTCTGCTCTATCGGGTTCAACATTTCTTCTGGAGGGATCAGCCTTCCCCTATAGATTTGCTAAAAAAACAAACCACTGCCTGAGACCCCACGCAGCCCACATGCCACCCCTCTACCTGGCTGAATGTATCTAATATATATAATTAAATACATTACATTCAGCCAGGTAGAGAAAGGAAAAAAAAGTTTTATTTTATGTTCCCGGGGACATTTAAAAATGTCCTTGAATTTAATTTTTTTTAGAAATGTGTCGCCTTACCTTAGCCTGGTGGTCAGTGGGGGTTCCCTGGATCCTGGTTGTGGGGGGGTCTGCCATGGCCGCAGGTGCAGTGGCTCCCTCCCTGTGCTGCCGGTCTCTGCCACATGCACCCGGGCGGCTAGCCCGCACAGTCGCAGCTCTGTCATCCGGCGGCTGCATGGTCCTGGGGATCCTTGGGAGGCCCCTGCAGACTGCCCTCTACAGTGCCTGATTAGAGGGCCGTGTCTGCCTGATGTTTTAGTAACAAGAATGTTTTATCCCATAGGCTTCAATGTTAAAAATATTCCCTTTTTTAATTCATTATCTAATAAACCTTTGCTTATAATATTCTGCAGTAAAGAGTCTCTTTATTTCTCTTTTTTTTTTTTTGTATCTTTAAAGCATTTTTTATACTTTTTTCAAAATAATTTTTTTAGAACTTTTGGCGAACGTCCCAAAAAGTTCGAAGGTCGCGAACGGCTGATGTTCCATGCGAATTCCAAACAGATTGAACAGCTCATCTCTAGTTTCAAGTCCAACCTTAAAAGGGCTGAGTAAAAAAGTCAGGGGAATGGATCGTGACCCTACGACTGCTGCCATGGCCCTCCAAATATCCGTGACTGCATGATGACCGTGTACGAAGCCCAACTGATGATTGGTGAAAATATTGGGAAGAAACGTTTGTAGGCAGGTGGCCAGGATTTTAATGAGAAGTTTGTAGTCTATGTTTACAAGGGAAACGGGGTGACGGGAAGTGAGTAAATCCGTGTGTTTCACTGGTTTAGGAATAAGGACTGTTTGGGCTGTAAGCAGAAAATCTATCGTTATATATGAAACATAAATTACATTGAACATGGCCTTTAAGGTAGAGCAGATTTGTGGTTTTAAGGTTTTATTATAGTCCACAGAAAGACCATCAGGACCTGGAGATCTACCCGTGGGTAGTGACATAATAGTCATCTCCACCTTTTTCACCATTATAGGTTGATTAAAAATTTCTATGTGGTGAGCCTGAAAATGTGGAGAGAGGAGCAGTTTAAAAATTGTCACCCAGTGTAGGGTATCTGTATGGGGTCGGGAGTGTGATTTAAAGAAGTTGTAGAAAAGGTAATTTATTTGCTGAGTGATGGAGGTGTGAGTGTTTTCAGCCTCGGTAATCCGAGTTATAAGGTGTTGTTTCCGTTGACCTGTGGCCATTCTGGCTAAATGTTTTACTTACCTGACCCCCAAGATAGAAAAATTGGGATTGGAAATCACAATGCCCCTGAGCCTTTGCATGTATAACGGTTTCAATATCTTTCATGGCCTGGGCATAGGCATGGAAGTTTTCTGCAGTAGAGATTATGAGCATTACTTAAAGTAGCACTTAGTGAGGAGAGAGTGTCGTTTCACTGTTTGCGTTGAGAAGCATCATAGGAAATAATATGACTTCGGATGACTGGTTTAGAGGCCTCCCAAAACTGTTTAGGAGTGTCAATATATATCGGCTTGTCATCTGAATAGTTTGCCTAGAATGTAAGTGTAGACAATAAGAGTGGTTATCAGTAAAATATGCTGGAAAACGTCAATGAGCCTAAGAGCGCTAGTCACAACCACATTGGGGCATGGTCTGAGAGGAAAATATTGTCTATAACTGCAGTGTGCACCCCTGAAAGCATATTCTAGGCTATAAGAATCATATCCATTCTAGAGAAAGAGTGGTGCACGGGAGACTGGAAGATATAATCCCTTTCCATGGTTTGTAAGATACGCCAAGGACAGGGACGTCTTTAGCGTGGGGCAAAAGAGGCAGTTGCCCTGGGCCCAGTTAATGTTGTGGTGCCCAAGGCAGCTGCCCCTTGCACCCGCAAAAAACATGACCTCGCGGGCTGCCTCCCCCTTGGTGCTGACAGGTGACCACAGAGAGGAGGTGAGGCCTCATGGTATATGTGTTTGGCTCCTCTCCTCCTCATCATGCTGTCCACCTGGCTCTACCTTGCTTGTCTGGAAATACAGTATTATGTAGGTTAGAAGCATGGCCCTAAACAAGACACTGCTTATAGGACCCCCTGTTCCCCATCCCCTCCTTCAACTCTCTCCATTTTTCTCCAGCTTGTCTCTGGCACAATTTAATTTGATCTGTAAATTAAGTGTATACAGTATATGTTGTGGAAATGTGTATATGTTGCATATATGATGTAATATATAAAATATACAAGAGGGATAGCACTCAACCTTAACTATGCTTTCAGTGCGGGTGCATCTCAAGACAACATAATATAAAACAAAACGGTGTGCTCTCCTCTCGTTTTGATATATATATATATATGTGGAAATGTGTGTGTGTGTGTGTGTGATGTGTATATTATGGGCTCTACTACATTCCTTGCGCAAAAAAGCTTGCGCAGCGCAATTTTTTTTGCGCGCAGCGTTAAATGTTAATGCGCGTAAATTAACGCTGGTATTACAATCCGAGCGCATTTTTTGATCTGTCCGAAAATATTACACGTAAAAAATAAACGTGAAAACACGTGCACATTAACGTTGCGTGCAGAAATCGTTGGGCAATCAGAATTAAGAACCACAATAGTCTCCCGTTACGTTTTTGCGCCTGTCAAAATCAGAGTATATATGCTGCAGCAATAATAAAAACATGCACAATGTCTCCATTTTATTGTTTGGGAATGTGTAAATATACCGTGCTGTATTTTTTTTTTTTTTTTGCGCTGGTGTATTTGGGTTCGTCCAGGACGTTCAGATTTGCCGTTACCACCAGCTTTTAAAAGACGTTAAAATTATGCGTGCAAACATTGCTCGTTAAAATTTGCGCATCGATTGTAATACCAGCACACGAACGCATTTGAGCTCACAATGTTAAGTATGGGATGCGCGCACGAACTTGCGCTTGCGCAGGGTTCGGGCAGGGTCACTCACTTTAGATATTAATGCGTATTTTGTGCGCGAACATCGTAATACGACGTTCAGCACGAAGGGTTTTCCCCTCGCGTTAATGCGTTTTTGAGCACGCGCAAAATTGTGCGCCAAGAGTGTAATAGTGCCCTATGTGTATATATGTGGAAATGTGTATATTATGTGTATACATATTGTGGAAATGTGAGTGTGTGATGTGTGTGTATATATAATGTGTAAATGTGACAATATGGTGTATATATACATGATTTGTACTTGTGTATAAAGTATATATGATGTGTAGATGTGAAAATATGGTGTATATATGATGTGGAAAGGTGTGTGAAAAGTGTATATTATATTATAGGGGTTATTCAAAGAGAGATGAATGTGCCACCGAATTGCAACGAACGGTGAATTTCACCATATGGTGCAATTCGGCTATTCAAAAATCTGGCAATTCACCAAATATTAAGGAATTTCCAGTGAAATATGGTTCAATATGGCAGCAGTGAAATGCCCCATAGAAAACTAGTGATTAATCTATTCAGAGACCACTGAACAGCCCAAAGGTTGCCGAAATGCCGTGATTTTTGTTGTTTTTGTTCGACAGGTTTAAACAGACGAATCCCCTAGGTTTTAAAGGAAAGTAATTCCCCCGTTTTTATAACATTTTTGTTCGTCTGTTTATTCTTTTAATTTGCAGCAAAAAGTCATTTTATTTAATTCTTAGAATTTTTTTAAGCATTTTTCTGGATTTGTTTTCAGATAATTTTTGTTTCAGATTTTGTTTAAATTACTTTTATTTCTGTAGCAGACCTTATTTTTATTCATTGGACCTTATACTATTATTTCCATGCATTTTCATGCATTATTTTTGTTTAAAACAACTTTTAAAATTTTTATTTATTTACCCCTGTTTGGCGGCTGGTCAGCTTTTTCTGGTGACTTTCGTTGACTGGAGCGTTTGGCGGATTGTCAGCTGCGTTCAACAGTTTGTGACTGCGTCAGCAGTTCATCCGAATGCATTCGGTGGTTTTTCGGCAGTTTATCGGATGCGTTCGGTGGTTTTTCAGCAGCATTCGGCGAATCCACACGGCACATTTTGGGGACCCTGTGGTGAATGCTGAATTCACTGCAGGGACTGCAAATTGAGCTCGCTCCAGTGTGCGAACGAAAGAGCACCTAAAGTGTAAATGTGTATACAATGTATTGTATATATTATATGTTCGTGATATATACTGTATATGTGTATACACGAGAGGGGCAGCACTCAACCTTAACTACGCTTTCAGTGCGGGTGCATCTCAAGACAATATGATATACAACAAAACAAGAGGAGAGCACACCAAACATATTCAAACAATATATATATATATATATACAGGGTTATCCAAAGAGATCCGAATTGCTTGAGAAAGGTAACCGAACGCTGAAAATCAGTGTTCGGTTACCTTTCCTGACCATTCGGCTATCCAGAGAGTAGGCAATTCGCCAAATCCTGGCGAATTGCCTGAACATACGGTGCCTGTTCGGTGCCTGTTCGAGGGCAGTGAAATCCCCATGAAAAAGCATTGCTTCGGCTATTCAGAGAACACAAACCAGCAGTGAAAGGTTCCCCTAATGTCCTGCCATTCGGTGGTTTAAATACGGCAAATTTATTCAGGAGAATCCCATAGGCTTCAATGTTAAAAATATTCCCGTTTTAATTCAATATCTAATAAACCGTTCATTATAAAATTCTGCAGCAAAAAGTCTCTTTATTTATAGATTTTTTTAGGATACTTTAAGCATTTTTCTTTTTTTTTTTTTAATTTTTTTTTAAAAGTCCGATTTTTTTTTTTTTTTTATTTATTTATTTTTTTTTTCAGTTTACTTATTTTTTTTGTAACAGCCCTCTTTATTATCATCCCCTGGACCTCCTGTGACAATTTCAGACATTTTCGCTCAGTAGTTTCTTTGCAAACAGCGTTTCTTTTTCCCAGATTCATACAAATGGTTTTTCTAATTTATTCACTGCCTCCTCTATGTCACAGCTGCTTCGGCTCTGTGTGATTCGGCTCCTGTTCGGCTTTTTCGAAGGTTAATCCAGATGTTTTTGTTTGTTTTCGTCAGGTTTGCGGCAGCTTTTTCCTGCAATTCGGGGACCCTGTGGTGTTTGCTGAATACACCGCAGGGTCACCGAAATGCAATCGGCAAAAGGAACCGAATTGAAGAGAACGAAAAGTCACCGAACGTGCGGTGACTTTTCGAATCTCTTTGGATAACCCTGTTAGTGTACATGTGACAGTATATAGAATGTGGATATAGGATGTATATGTGTGCAAAGAATATATATAGAATGGTACACAATGATATTGTGTTATTGTGTGTTGTTTTTTTACAGGATGTGTGTATATATGATGTGTACGTGTATATAAGACCTGTATATGATATGTAATTGTAAAACAATTATAAAATAAAGAAATTGATCTAGGCTTGTCTCACAAATCTAAATGTGTTTATTTTTAACTTTTTGGATGTTGGGGAGGAGAGCAAAATTGCTTAGAGTGGCCCAAGAAAATGTCTGTCCAGGGCAGAATCATTATTAACCCCTTAACGATGGGTGGGCCTGTCGGGAGGGGGTTAATGCTGAAGGGGCGTACTAGTACTAGTGGCTACAGGGAGACAGCCTGAGTTCAGGCCATCCCGCTGTAGCCAATGGCTTTCGCAGCGTGCCGGCTGCGAGGAGGGGGCCAAGGCAGCCCATTGAAGTCAGTGCTGCGTACCAGTACGCCCTGCATCTTCAAGACCAACCTGACACGCGGGCGGTATGGTACACCGCATGGCAGGAAAGGGTTAAAGACAGCCCTGGCCATGGATTGTGAAGGTTCAAGGTAGATACAAATTTTCTGCATCCTTGATGTGTGCATGGATATCTGGGGGCGTAGATCCAGACTTGTCTAGCTTTGGGTTAATCACTGAGTTAAAGTCGCCTTCCACAATCACCTTAGGAGTTGTGTTACAAAAGCAAATGTAAGAATCTGTTCTAAAAGACATCATTAGTTACATTAGTTACATTAGGAACATAAACATTTATGAAGCAATATTTGAAGTTATGCATGGTTAGATAAAGAAAAATATACTGTCCATCTGGATCAACAACACAGTCATCAACAACATACGACAGGGATGAATGTAAGATAATAGCTACTCCTCAGGTTTTGGAGCTATAATTGGCTGCTAAAGCAGTCCTGGATCCATCTGGCTTTAAAAGAAGAATTTGTAGACTCGGACCGATGAGTTTCTTATAAAAAATATGACGCGGGGTAGTCTGAGATAAAAATTTGAATATTTTGCAGTGATGACATTTTTTTTAAGGCAGATTGGAGACATAAAAGGGTATTGTCTATGGAAGATTTTAAGTTTTTGAAATTAAGTCTCAAAGATACAGCAGGTTTAAGGAGATAGGCAACCTATTTGGCCATTTCCACAGCTGGTGTAGAGGACAAGGCAGTAGGTTGTGAAAGGGTAGTGGTGTCATTGTCCTCGGAATCTCGCGAGATAGTGGCTGAGGATGGTGGCGACAAATTCATAGAGGGTTGTTTCTTTGCAGGTCTAGAGGGTTTCAGCGTTTCATTTTTGGAGCATGATTATGCTACGAATTTATCCAAGGAAAATTTTGATAATACGAAAAAGGATTAACAATTTTTTAGAGAAAGGAAACCAAGAAATAGGTGCACTATGTTGGGTGGAGGGGTATGAGTGCATATCACCGACGGGGGGTCCAGAAAAATTTGAATGAGAATCCTGTAAGAAAAATGCGGGGGAAGAGAAAAAAAACCAAACCCTTTTTAAGTTTGTGAATTTTTTTCCCAAAAGAGAACGGGTGGAGTCAGGAAACTATATTTTTAACCCACTAGTGGGGAAGCCTAGCAAATAGGAAGGATTGCGGTCTCATAACATGAAGGGGGCCCGTTGTAGAGTGTACCTGATTAGCATGGAGCCTGCAGCATGCTTCACTTTTGTGTGACAACCTCTAAGCAGTGGTCGGAGTTAAAGTTCTGCCTCCAGCTCAGAGATGGATCGGTGCTGATTGCTTGATCATGGTAGCCAGCTGCCTGCATTGCTAGTGGGCTGTACCAACAGAGTAGGCTTCAAGATGGTGGTCGGCGCTGCTTTCCTGCTGGCGTATATGAGTACGGCGGTTGCTGATGCCGGAGCATCGCAGCGACGGAAAAGAATTGGTGCACAGGATAGGGAGTGCAGGCAGCAGGCGATAGGCTGAGCTCCCGGTTCAGGGAGCCTGGAGGCACGGAGAGATGACATTTCAATCTGGAGAACAGAACTTCAATACCTGAATGCAATCAGTTTCCACAATTCCTACTTAGAAACATAGAAAATGTCAGCAGATAAGAACCTTTCGGCCCATCTAGTCTGCCCAATTACATGGATACTTTACCTGGATTTATCTTTTGTTTAGGATAGCCTTATGCCTATCCCATGCCTGCTTAAATTCAATTACTGTTTTGGCCTCTACCACTTCAACTGGAAGACTGTTCCATGTATCCACCACCCTCTCAGTAAAATAATGCTTCCTGATGTTACTTTTAAACCTTTGCCCCTCTAATCTAAGACTATGTCCTCTTCTTTTGCTACTTTGTATCCGTTTAAATATACTCCCTTCCTCTACCTTGTGGATTCCCTTTACGTATTTAAATGTTTCTATCATATCTCCTCTGTCTCGTCTTTTTTCCAAGCTGTACATGTTAAGATCATTAAGCCTTTCCTGGTAACTTTTCTCCTTCAAGCCGTACACCATTTTAGTAGCCCTTCTCTGAACTCTCTCTAAGATGTCTATATCCTTCTGGAGATACTCGTTTCAGGGCTGGGTAGAGCCGAAACAGCCGACTCTGAGGCCTTGAGGATGGAGCTGATTAAACATGCCGCCATCTGAGAGGGCCGTGAAACCAGACGTCCCTGTGCATGCTTTTATAATGGAAGCTTATCATTCTCCCTGGAGAGAAACAAAATTCTCAGTGAGATACAATCATGCTGTATTACTGTAAAGAGGCTGCAACGATCCGCCCTTACCCTCACTGGTACAGAATGTTCAACAAACTTTATTACAACAGCCAGAGAGATTGTAGAATACAGGTTGAAATCTGGGGTCATTCATTATTCTACAGGACAAGGATACAGGTGCTTGGTACTGCTGAAAATTACTGTACAGTACAGATACGTAGTGTTACGGTAATTTCTACAAACAGACATTATTTTTATATTCTCATTATGATCGTTACAAATACCCAAACGTAGATACAGGTATCTGATGATTCTGACCATTGTTATCTACATTTATCAGATGTACTATATTTGCCACACAGGAAATTTATGTTGTACGCTATTATTTCCATCCCCTTGTCAAATTGAGAAAGATAAGGAACACTGGAGTTTAGAACCTTTCAAATCAGAAATATTTCTAAAAGGATAAAGGAATATATGAAAAAATAAACGTATTTAATTATTTTTACCTTTAAGGCTAGGGTCAGACGAAAGCATTTTTCCCCGCGAACGTGAAAAAGTGCGTCCGAACGCATTGACGTATTTTTTCACGGAATGCGCAAAAACGGTCAGACGACGCGCATTGTCGGTCGTGATTTTGCACGGATCGTCAATAAAACTCTTTTTGCGTCTGGACGTTATGTAGGCTGGACATTAGCAGCGTCTGACATCTCCTAATCACGCAAACACGCCGCTATGCCGCAGCTGCGCACTCAGTACGTCAGTACTAGCGGTTCAGCGTTCTCAGAAAAATGCGTTCAAATTCCACTTGCGTTGCACGGCCGGACTTTTGTGCGGCCGTACATCGTATATTGGCCGTCATTGCCCGTCATCTGCTGCTAGTGCGGCCGTAATTATGTGCGCCAGAACGCACGTTAAAAGTGCGCTGGTCTGACCCCAGCCTTAACTATCTCAGAAAAACAATCTTTAAAAATATTGCTATTTTCAACAAAATGTGCTTCATTGTGAAAGGGTTATGTACTTCGTATGAAGTATAAGGTAAGATTGCTAAAGTTTAATGACTGAAAGGGTTAATCGGAGAGAGGGGAAAACCAGGAAAATGACTGGAGAAGTGAAAATTCTAAGTCAAAATAGCCGATTTTGAAAAGGAGGTAAATTGGAGAATTTTTCTGGCTTGACTATTTTGACCTAAAATTTTCACTTCTCCATTCATTCTCCTGGTTTTCATCTCTCTCTGAATAACCCAGTAAGACTTACAGGGTTATTCAGAGAAAGGTGAAAATCAGGAGAAGTGGCTGGTGAAGAGAACAAGCTAGACCAAATAGCCGATTTGGAAAGTGAGATAAATGGGAGAATTTTTCTGGTTTGGCTATTCTGACCTAGAATTCGCACTTCTCCAAAAGTTCTCCAGAGTTTCGCCTTTCTCTGAATAACCCTGATGGTCTTGTTCAGTCTTTTTCACATACTCATTTATGATTTAAGCTGTTAAAGGCTGAAATAACCTCTAGCATAGACACTTGCTATTGCATAATCTATTTCATTTGAAGACAGAACCTTGAATATAGTTAGACTATAACTTCTTGTTGAGTCCGGTTTGTTCTGGAACACTGCTATTGTCTCTAGAGAAAGTTAATAGTTTGAAACTATTCTGACAGTTTTTATCACGTAGTTAAAAAATGTAATATATCCATAACAAACATGTACAAAGTTGTTATACTAATAATGAAATGCCTTGCAAACCTTAAAAATGTGCATATTATCTGTATCTAGGCTCATATATCCTTTTCTGCCTACACAAAAAAGAAACAATGAAAGATTTTAGATGCTGTTTGTATCAATCATCTGAAATCACAAATATTAAAAATATACATTTTCAAATGTTTGTAGTGTTGCCATTTACATTTATAAACAAGGTTATTTAAAGAGTGCTGAATTTGCCACCGAATTGCACCGAATGGTGAATTGTGCCAAACAGTGCAATTTCATGGCAATTTGGCTACTCAAAAAGCTGTCAATTCGTCAAATATTGGCAAATTGTCAGCTAAAAGCGGTGCAGTTCGCCTCAGATCGCCGCAATTTGGCGACCTTCGGCGGCAGTGAAAATGTCCCATAGAGAAGCAATGATTAATCTATTCAGAGAATGCCGAACAGCACTGAAAGGTTGGTGAAATGCCCAGATTTTCGGTGCTTTTGTTCGACAGGTTTAAATAGGCGAATCCCAAAGGTTGAAGCAAGAAACACATTAAGGGCTGCTCCCTCCTGCCGTGCCCACCAATCTGTGTAGAGGAGACACATTAAATATGGAACGACCGGTAATAGATGGTTACAAAGTATTTGGATCAGATGAAGCTGGGTGGTATGCTGGCGAAACACGTGTCGGCCATGGTGTTTTAACTATTCATGTTGCCTGTAGCCGCAGGGTGAGCGTAGAAATCAAACTAGATGGCAAGGGTTTGATCAGGAGGAACATACTTGTATGTATGAGCCACTGGCTCTGAACTAAAACGGGGAAGTTTATAAATACTAAGGAATAACAGTTACACAGTCCGGCAGGAACAATAAGGATTGCTGCATTCAACCGAGTATATGGTGGTTCTGATGGGTTTGGGTCGAAATCCCTACAACCAGGTTCCCTAATGCCAAAATCCGATGACCAACTTCCCTACACAGACAACTCCTTGACGGCCAACGTCCCTACATGGCCAACTTCCCTACACAGACAACTCCCTAACACTAACACTAACCCTACTCCCTAACCCCCTAAACCTAGCCCTAACCCCCTTAACCGCCCTAACCTTAACCCCCTAAACCTAGCCCTAACCCCCTAAACCTAGCCTTAACCCCCTAAACCTAGCCCTAACCCATCTAAATCTAGCCCTAACCCTAACCCCCTAAACCTAACCCTCCTAAATCTAGTCCTAACCCTAACCCCTAAACCTAGCCCTAACCCCCAAACCTAGCCCTAACCCCCATAAATCTAGCCCTAAACCTAACCCCCTAAAGCTAGCCCTAACCCTAACCCCTAAACCTAACCCCCTAAACCTAGCCATAACCCTAACCCTCTAAACCTAGCCCTAACCCTAACCCCCAAACCGAGCCCTAACCCCCCTAAACCTAGCCATAACCCTAACCCTCCTAAACCTAGCTCTAACCCTAACCCCCAAACCTAGCCCTAAACCTTGCCCTAACCCCGCTAAACCTAGCCCTAACCCCCAAACCTAGCCCTAACCCCCATAAATCTAGCCCTAAACCTAACCCCCTAATCCTAGCCCTAACCCCCTAAAGCTAGCCCTAACCCTAACCCTAACCCCCTAAACCTAGCCATAACCCTAACCCCCTAAACCTAGCCCTAACTCCCCAAAACCAAGCCCTAACCCCTAAACCTAGCTCTAACCCTAACCCCCCAAACCTAGCCTTAACCCTCCTAAACCTTGCCCTAACCCTAACCCCGCTAAACCTAGCCCTAACCCCCTTAAACCTATTATTAGTATTAGGGTTAGCCGCTGGGATTATGGATGTCTGGAAATTGGCCGTATAGGGAAGTTGTGATGTCCGGCACTTGTTCTGTCTGGAAGTTGGCCGTCAGGATGTTGGCATTAGGGAACCTGGCTGTAGGGATTTTGTACAGCACCCGGTTCTGATAGCCTCAGAAGTTTCGTTTGTTTTTATAGAAGAATATTAAAAGTTACGTTTTATGGTCTCGTACATCTGATCTAATTGGGTTGTGTCTCTCGTTGGAGGGAGCCGCCCTTTATGTGTTTCTTGTTTCAGTTTAGATGGATGTTTAATCCTCATTATAGGAGTGTACTGGGAATAGAGGGGTAATCACGTTGACCTGGATGTCCTACTCCAGTCTATATTGTTTATAGAATCGCATAGGTTTCAATATATAAAATATTCTCGTTTTTATTCATTTTTAATTCAACCGTTCATTCTTTTCATTTGCAGAAAAAAGTATTTTTATTAATTTATTTTTCGAATCTTTTAGGCATTTTTCTGGCTTTTTTCGGCAAACTTTTTGATTCTGTTCTCTGTAATTCTGTAACAGACCTTTTTATTATTATTCATAGGCCCGTATTTATTATTTCAATGCATTTTCATGCTTTTTTTTGTTTGAAATCCTTTTAAAAATTGTGTTTTTTTTGTTTCTTTCTTTACCCCTGTTTGGCAGCCGATCTGCCTTTTTTGCCAGCAATCGGCCGCTGGTTGGCTTTTTTCATTGGCATTCAGTGGTCAGTTCGGAAGTGTTCTGCGGATCGTTGGCTGCATTCAGAGGTTTGCCACTGTGATCGGTGGTCTGTTTGGCGGCTGCGTTCGGCAGTTTGTGGATGTGTTTCTTCTGCGCACTTCAGCATACTTCTTACTGTATGTAGAGAGACATGGTGCATATTATTAGAATTATTTCAACAGTGATGAAGTTTTACATATTAGTTTTATTGTGAGATATAAAGTTGTGCTTGTGTTGCCATGATTTTAAAAAAAATCTCATGTAACTGCACATTTTATACATTTATAAATCACCACAATGTTTGTTGTTTTTTTGGTAACAAATGGAAAAAGTGTAGAGCCTGCCCTGGAATATCAAAGTAACATGGGGGATAGTACAGGGAAATCTGCAAGCACAGATTTTTCCCGTTAGCGTCCCTGTGTTAGCGCAACAAAGGGAATAGCGCCCTTAGCGTGCACTTTCTTGACAGTAACATTATCCTTAGTCTCCTCTTTTTCAGAATTCCTATAAGCCAGTGGTTCCCAAACCTGGTCCTCAAGTTCCCCTAACAGTCCAGGTTTGCCAGATATCTGAAGCACAGCACAGGTGATATGATTTGCTGCACAGTGATTGCAGGATTCAGTCTGCTTTTTCCCAAGGTAATCCTTAAAACCTGGCCTGTTAGGGGTACCTGAGATCAGGGTTGGAAACCACTGCAGTCAGGGTTATTCAGAGAGGGCCAATCTGGCCCTGAAATTGCACTGAACAGGGAATATCCCATGGGCAGCGCACTTGTAGCCATTCGGCTATTCAGAAAGCAGACAGTTCGGCAAATTTTTTCGCATTGCCAGCAAAATACAGTGCCTGTTCGAAGGCAGAGAAGTCTCCATAGAAAAGCAATGGTTAACCTTTTCAGAGAACACCGAACAGCAGTGAAATGCTGCCCTGATGTTTGTGGTTTCATTCGGAAGGTTTAATCAGACGAATCCCATACAGTAGGTTTCAATGTTAAAAATATTCCTGTTTTTATGCAATATCTATTAAACCGTTCTTTTAATTTGCAGCAAAAAGTCTCAATCTATATTTTTTATTTGAATTTTTCAGGATTTTTTCGCTAAAATTCTTTTTTCAGATTTTTTTAAATATATTTTTTTTCTGTGACAGACCTTTTTGTTATTATTCATAGGACCTTATACGTTAATTCCAGACATTTTCGTCCAGTAGTTTATTCGCAAACTGCGTTTCAAATTTGACACTTTCAGTCGTTTTTTTTTCTTAAAAATAATTCGATACCCGTTCGTCACCTTTTTCCTGCAGGCTGGTCAGCACTGTGTTTTGGCGGATCGTTGGCATTTTTCAGACGCGTTCAGTGGGTTTGTGTCCGAATCGAATCCGATCAGATAATTTAACAGATCGGATCCGATAATTTCTGCAGATTAAGGCTAGGGTCAGAGTGGGGCAGTCGGAACGCGCGTGTAGGCGCACTAAATCACGGCGGCAGTAGCAGCACATAACGGCCAATGACGGCCAATATACGCAGTACGTGCGTACAAAAGTGCGCCGACACCACGCAACCGGCAAATGAACGCATTTTTCTCAGAACGTGAAACCGCTGCTACAGACGTACAGAGTGCGCTGCGGCCGCATGGCAGCGTGTGAGCGTGATTAGGAGACGTCAGACGCTGCTAGTGTGCGGCCTACATAACGTTCAAACAGCCGGATTTCCCTAGAATTGCGTTGGTGAGTACCTGCGACTGTGCGACTGTGGTCGTCTGACCACTTAAGCGTATTCCGTGAAAAAATGCGTGCGCACGCATCGACGTACATTTTGACGGTGGCCGCAGAAAATGCGCTCATCTGTCCCTAGCCTTAAAGAAAAAAAAACTGCAAAACTGCCAAAATTATCGGATCTGATAATTTCTGTGGAATTGCTGCGTTTATTTAATTTTGTTTTAATCGGTGGTTTTGCGGCTGCTATTCCCTGCACTTTGATTACCCGAATGTAATCTCATGTTTTACATAGTACAACACCTAACAGGCTTATTCAGAGAAAAGTGAAAACAAAGAGAATTGGCAGAAGAGAACAATGTAGACCAAATAGCCACTTTGGAAAGTGAAATAAATGGGAGAATTTTTCTGGTTTGGCTATTTTGACCTAGAATTTTCACTTCTCCAGTCATTCTCCTGAGTTTCACCTTTCTTTGAATAGACATGTAAGTCTACAATTTCAATTGCCTTAAAAAGTCTTGGTCCACCTTCCCTCCACATCTACTATGTAATATGTAATAGTTATACAGTCAAAATTGTTAGTAGCTCAAACTATTTTATTAGTATTTATCATTTTTAATTTAAAGAGATTGTCAATTAATATATACAGTATATATCAATACATTTTGGGAGATCCATCAAAACTGACTTATGACTGACATAATTGATTGGAATAATCAGATTTTACTTTACTGTACTGATCTGATGATCGACAGAATTGTCGTGGTTGTTCAAATATTGCAGGCAATTTTTAAATTTCACGCAGCCAATTGCGAATTATAATTGAATGTCAATATGAATTTTGCACGTGACAGTTAATGTTAGACAATCTCAAGTGCATAACCTATGTCAAATAATCCACAAAAAATTCACTGCCAGAAAAAACTGCCATGTAGAGGAAGGTGTCAAAGAACAGATGAATTATGATGGTTTACCGGGCGCTACAGTTGGGGTTATAGGTAAATTCCCAGAACCCAGTGAAACAGCAGTGATAAATCAAATCAATTGCACATAATTGCTGATTAACAGAAAATCTTTGATAAACATTTCAAATTTTTTGCTGTTGTCAAGACTTGTAATTTAATTTGTAGGTGTTTATACATCCATCATATATTATCCTAATGTATATATATATATATATTTTTAAAAATCCTGAAAAATGCTTAAAATATCTTAAAAAATCTATAAATAAAGAGACTCTTTACTGCAGAATATTATAATCAACGGTTTATTAGATATTGAATTAAAACGGGAATATTTCTAACATTGAAGCCTATGGGATTCGCCTGAATAAATTTGCTGCATGAAACCACCGAATGTCAGGGCAACACCTTGAAAAAGGCCCTGTTCGGGCCGAAACATCGGTTTTTATGCTTACTTAAATAAATTTGTTTTATTAAAGCCCCAGAGTGCCTCCCACCATCTCTCTTTTTTGATAGATATATATATATATATATATATACATACCTCAATACAGAATGCACCTGTAAACATGTAACATACTGAATATATTTCCTACATATTTATTTTCTTTGTTAATCTGTATATTCGTGTTGTTTTTTTAATATCTTGCATTTTATTAGTTTGAATCGTTACAGTTGATACAGAAATTCTATGTTCTTTAACCCAAGACGTACTTGAAAACGGGAGAAATCTCAATGTATTCTTCCTGTTAAAATACTTTAAAAAAATAAATAAATAGAAATATATATATTCAGACACGTAAAACAACATAAAAAAATAATGCGTGCGTGTGTGTATAGTATAGGCTTAAGGTTCACAAGAAGGAGGTGTGTCTGAAGAATGTGTTGAGCCCTACAGAGAGCCTTCAAGCTGTTTCTGTCAACGCAACAGATCTGGTTTGAACTCACCATGCTGCTTGCCTCCCTGTATTTACTATAAACATAAGAAGCATGCCTGGCTCCTGCCCTACTTAAACTCTCTGAAAACTCCTTTCACTTACTTGCTCTGTAGACAAAGATTACAGTAAAAAAAATAAATCAAAGGCTAGTGATGCATATACAAAACAAACACATATACTATAAGACCTTCTGCCAGGTATTCCGTGAAAAAAATAAGGGTGATTGTCCAGAGATTAGCTGGATGCAAAACTTGATTTACCAAGGGCAATGTTGACAATGAAAAAGCAGTATTTCAGAAAGCAGCTCTTTAACCCCTTCACTACCGTGATCCTGTACATGCAGGATTTGTTGCAAACAAATCTCGTTTACTTTTGGGGTCCAGAAACTTCCCTCAACGTTTTAGCCCTGTGGGCATAATGCCCAAGGTGCCAAAACTGGTTAAAATCAGATAAGGAATGCCCTGAAATAAACATTTTTCTTGATTAAACATTATGGGCTAAATTACAGTGTTCGCGTAAACGTTTGCGCCGGAGCAAAAAAACATTGACGCGAGGGGTAAAACCATTTGCACCGAATGCCGTATTACATAATCAGCGCAACAAATGCACAAAATCGTCTACTGCGGGTGCACCTGCACGAAAGCTGCGCGAGCATACTGTACGTCGCGTGTCCTATACTTAACATTGTGAGCGCAAATTCGTATGTGCGCTGGTACGCGGATGGTATTACCATCTATTTTCGGTAATTCCTGCATAGCCTTTGCGCTTATAATTTTAGCAACTCCTAAAAGCTGGTGTTAATGGAAAATCTGAACGACCTGGCCGAACCCAAATACACCAGCCCATAAAAAAAATCTGCAAAGTATATTTACAATTCTACTCATACCAAACCAATAAAATGGAGACGTTGTGTTCAAAGTTCTTCAACCCCCACTGAAATTGAGTGTTTTGGCCAGTTTGACATTGATTTTCATCATTCAGTCATCTTGCTTACAATTAAATCAAAGAGGCACGTGTAGGTCAGACAAATATAACATAACATTTATAATGAAATAACCACAAATGTCTTTTCTGTGCTCACATCATTATCAGTTTTATTCAACCCCCAAGTGACATTCAATCTTAGTACTTAGTACAACATCCTTTTACAGTTATAACAGCTTTTAAACGTGAAGCATAGCTTGACACAAGTGTCTTGCAGCGATCTACGGCTATCTTCGCCCATTCGTCATGGGCAAAAGCCTCCCGTTCAGTCACATTCTTAGGCTTGCACACTGCAACTGCTTTCTTTAAGTCCCACCAGAGGTTCTCAATCGGATTTAAGTCAGGTGACTGCGATGGCCACTCCAAAATGTTCCAGCCTTTAATCTGCAACCATGCTCTAGTGGACTTGGAGGTATGCTTGGGATCATTGTCCTGTTGAAAGGTCCAACGTCTCCCAAGCCTCAGGCTTGTGACGGACTGCATCACATTGTCATCCAATATCTCCTGGTACTGAAGAGAATTCATGGTACCTTGCACACGCTGAAGCTTCCCTGTACCTGCAGAAGCAAAACAGCCCCAAAGCATGATTGACCCCCCCCCCCCGCCATGCTTCACAGTAGGCTAGGTGTTCTTTTCTTCATAGGCCTTGTTCTTCCTCCTCCAAACATAGCGTTGATCCATGGGCCCAAACAGTTCTAATTTTGTTTCATCAGTCCACAGAACACTATCCCAAAACTTCTGTGGTTTGTCCACATGACTTTTGGCATACTGCAGTCGACTCTTCTTATTCTTTGGAGACAGCAAGGGGGTGCGCCTGGGAGTTCTGGCATGGAGGCCTTCATTACGCAGTGTGCGCCGTATTGTCTGAGCTGAAACTTCAGTACCCACATCGGACAAATCTTTTCTCAGTTCCTCAGCAGTCACACAGGACTTTTCTCCACTCTACGCTTCAGGTAGCGCACAGCAGTCGAAGTCAGCATCTTCTTTCTGCCACACCAGGTAGCGTTTCAACAGTGCCCTTTGCCTTGAATTTGCGAATGATGCTTCCTATGGTCTCTCTTGGTATGTTTAACATATTTGCAATCTTCTTATAGCCATTGCCCTTCCTGTAAAGAGTAATCACCTCTTCTCTTCCTGGACCATTCTCTTCACGTCACCATGTTTGTAACCACACCAGTAAATGTCTAGAAGGAGCTGAGTATCAGTCATTTTAAAGCTGCCTAATTGGTGCTTATTATGCTTTATTGCTGCTCCGTGACATCCACAGGTGTTTTCAATACCTGATTGAAAACAATTGAATGAACCTCTGTTCTTCAGAGTGGTAGTCTTTAAGGGGTTGAATAATTGTGTCAATGAAGAATTCACAAAAGAAACATTTACTACTGTATTACAAAACCAATTGATGTCATTTTAGTTGCATATGGTTCTTTAAAAAGTCCTTGTAGGATTTCACTCTGAATACAATTACAAATGTACACTAAATTCCCTAAAACCATTGGGGGTTGAATAATTTTGAACACAACTGTATTATTGCTGCAGCATATATGCTCAGATTGACTTTGGCAGGCGCAAAAACGTAACGTGAGATAATTGTGGTTCTTAATTCTGATTGGCTGAATCGCGTGAAAAAAAAACAGTCCGCACACTGATTTCTGCACGCAACGGTACTGCGCGAGCAGTTAGGCGCGTCCTGTTTGTGCGCGTTATTGATCGTCGGATGAAAATACGTGTGAGGATTGTAATTTCAGCGGTGATTTGCACGCGTAAAAATGTTTAATGCTTGGCGCAAAAATTCACGCGTTGCGCAAGCGTTTTCGCGCGAAGATTGTAATATAGCCCTATATAAATAACTAACTCAGAAAATATGACTAGGTAAGTGCTACTCAAACTGAAGGGCACAGAGAGGATCAGACCACTTCAGGGACATTGGATCCAACTGTCTCCTCATTCAAAATGAACATGATGCTAGTCAGTAACTTAAAATGTATTTATTCCAGCCAATGTAAAACTTCAAAAAAGAGCTTATGGATAAATTGTTTCACCTAAAGTAAGAAAGTTCCATACAGTGGTCAGTTTTCTGCTGTGCTGATCTCTCACTTCCAAGTCCTGGAGCTATTCCAGTCACGTAATATGTGCTGATGTTCTACTGATTACACATATGTTTCGCTCCATCCACAAGGTTTCATCAGGTGAAAGAGAGACAAGTGTATATAACGATTGAAAGACAAACCTTTATAAAGATAGACAGACAATACTTTAATTACAAATCTCAATATCTGAAAATATTCAATGCTGTGGTTTAATTAAACACTGCAAAACATAAAACCAATGTCTATGTACGATGCGTAATCTCTTAACACCACATTTTTTTCATTACTGGGTGCAAGCATGAAAAACAGGTCACCGGGAATCACTTGTTATTTTCCGTCGGCCTCCACATTAGAGCTTCCTATGTAAAGTACAGTAGGCATCAATAACAGTCAAGCCACAAGAGATGATTGTGCCATAGCTGGAATGCCTGGAGCCAGCCCTGTTAACAGAAGGAGCCCTTGGATTTTTAAAAGAATAAAAACTCTTAAATGATGAAAATGAAATGTCTTAATTTTCTAAAAACTAGTATAATAAATTCTTGAATGAGTTGGTCTATACACTCCAGTGGTTCCCAACAGCGGTCCTCAAGTACCCCCAACAGGTCAGGTTTTCCAGATATCTGAAGCACAGCACGGGTGACGTGATTTGTTGTTCAGTGATTGCAGGATTCAGTCTGCATTTCCCCAAGATGATCCTTAAAACCTCGTCTGTTGGGGGTTTTTTAGGAATGCGGTTGGGAACCACTGCTCTAGGCAGTTACTGTGAAGGCAGTACATTGAAAAAAAACTAGCAGAAGTGCAAAAATGAGCGACTATTTTGTTTAATATTGTTGTTGCACATGTACTTTATGTGAATGAAAGTAGATATCTATTCTATGAAAGAGCATTTTTGTATGGAAGCGATTGAAGTTACTGTTAGGAAGTGTTACAACAACACTGCGATCTTCTTGGGCAAAGTAGCTCATAAAACCATCAAGTAGGCATTAGAGAACTCTAAGATCTTGATTATTTTTTGATTCCCAGCAGGACCTGGCTAGAGTTTTGACTGATACTCATATCTGGGTTCTTAACCTAGGCATGTTATTTAGTTTCCACTGTCCCTTGGTTCTTCCTGACCTTTTGTTTGCTTTGATTATTCATTTTTACGGGGGGAGGGATACTGACCCATACTGTTTGCTTCTTGACTGTAGCCCTTGAGTTTAGGTCTGCTTCCATCAAACCTAGGTTTGCCATGTTTTCCGGGACACATCATTTATTCATGCTGATGTACAGTGCATGAAAAATGCAACATTCATATGTCGCGGCCTCGAGTGTAATTATTCAAAAAGGAATCCTATTCTCAAGTGGCCTGCCTTGATCTCCTTCATGCAGAATATGAGTTATACATGTTGCAGTGCACCAGTTTTCCCTCTGCTACCCTCAGCATGTAACAGTGATATGTTGAGGAAAACATAGCCAATCTAGCATCCCAAATCAAACTCCTCAAGCAGTAACTTGCAGTAATCCCTTCACTTTAAGGTTCTATCCCTTTTTATCTAATTTTCCTACTCTGAATATAATATGAAAGGAACATGGCACATAGACGGCTTTACAATAAGCCAAGGATTCTGTAGAAATAAGTCAGAGGATGAGTTCATATGAAGCACAAATGGATTTTCAGTATAAAAGAATGGGCCAATTTACTCAGTAGCTTTAGACTCTTCTTGCAGCCTCTCACACTTTCCAGGCATTTAGCCATGACAGGGACATTATTTTGTTTCACCATTGGCACAAAAGGACAGCTGTGTGCCCCAATAGATGCACCATTTATAGAGATCCTTTGATCTCTGAAGATGGTTCACGCCCGTCCATTACCGGCCATCAATCATTTCCCTGAACTGACCAATAGCCAATCCAGTCATGGTTATCATAACCTTGGGTACTGCTATATAGTGTATGTTAGTCCCTAACTAAACACCACACTTATAATCTGACGTTAAATCGTTTTGACTAAGATAAGTCAGAAATTTGTTGGCATAAGCATTGACATCATTTGGTGATATTTTGATGGATTGGCTCGACGCTGCCTTTGAAAGCGGTTAAACAATAGACTTTTATTTGTTGATTTGCAGGGGAGAGCATACTAGGTGGCATAGGACTAAATTGTTTTTAATGGTTCTACAACATAATTGCTTCTTTTACTTTTTCACACTGACCCTAAGCACCAGTTTTAGACATAATAAGGAAGCATGTCATTTACGAGAATACTAACTGTAATGTCTTTCAACAATCAGCCGTTTATTAAAGCAGCATGCAAATTTTTGACAATACTTTGTTAATACACTATTGACTCAAGAAATATAAATGTTTAGGTATGATTAGTCATTGTATTTTGCCATGAATCAATCATACACTGCATTCTCATCACAAACGCTATCAAACTCAAATTAGCTTACATTGTCTATTATTTAGCGAATCAAAATAACCTAATGGCTGATTGTGCAATCTAAACTTCTGGAAATGTAACAATAGTGCACAGAGACTGAAATGACCATTTAATAACAAAATGTGCAATAAAATAGACATTTAGCAATGACAAAATGAGTAATAAAGTAATAATAATAAAAATATAACATTCATTTGTTATTGGTATTAATATTTTATAGTGTATAAGGAAAACAGGATCAACTTAACCTTGCCAGAACCTTAGAATTGTAACATATCCTTACATAACAAATAATTTGGAGGGGATTTTAATTAAGAAAAACAGCATGTTGTGCTTTCCATATGGGTATGTAGACGCAAAGTAAAAAAAAAATGCATAATGATATATACAGTATATCACATTTCCAATAATTATGCATATTATACAGGGATTTTATTATCATTTGGTGAGTTTCTGGACAGCAATATAGAACTGATAGCCATAGCTTTTTGCAAATGTTTTTAATCAGTCTTCAATCTTTTTGAGTCACAGAGCGATTTTCAAAGAAATTATAGGTTTATATTTCATTTTAATTCTATTTAAAAAAAAGGCTTTCCGATGTTATGTGTTTTTTAAAAGGGCTGCTGTCATTAGCTTACAGATAAAGTATGATTTATTTTACTGGCAAGAAGCCGCTACTGTCAGGTCACAATAGAAATGTTCAACAGAAATTCTGAATTGCATTATTTTAGCCTACAATTTGCAGGACCTTTTGTCTAGTAAACATTTGCCATAAAAAGTCCTGATTTTGAGAATAACCCTACATGTTCACAAGAGAAGAAGGTTTTAACCACTTTAGTTATTTATAGAAAAGAATATAAAATATAGAACCTGTGATATACAGTATAACGTTATAAAATTTTGTTCAGATACATGTCTATTTTGAGGTATTTCAATTATTAACCACTGGGCTGCAGACGACACACTGAGTGCGTCCTCACATTGCAACCTGCGATATGTCATTATTTCGGCCAATCGCAGTGGTCTCCCAGTGTAAGCTGACAACTTTGTCAGCACCGCCCCGGGACCCTGGCAAGAGTACTGACGTCATCACAGGTACTGACGATTACTGACGTACATGACGCCAACAAACCCCCCCCCGCCAGAGCAGGGAAAGTGCCTGTAGGGGAGGGTGGGGTCCTGTGGACCCCTCTCTCTCCCCATTACTATGGGCCAGAAAAGAAAGAGGCACCGTAGGAAAGGGCACTGTCTGCCCTTTCCAGCGATGCTGCTCTTTAACCCCTTAGGGACTGGATTGTGATTTGACACTAATCATTGCCAGATTGCAGTCCTCTCCTGGAGGTGGCTGACATCTTGGATGTCAGCCAAACCTCCGGGGTCTCCCCTCACCCATTGACATCATTGCGCATGGACGTGATGACATCAGTTAGGGGGGTCCAAAGGACCCCCCTATCGCCCAATCGGTAGCAGCTAGAGGGTTATGTTTTGTATCATTGGAAAGGCCAGAGCATGGTCAGGTTCAGTGTCAAATAAAAGTTTATAAAATTAATTAATAAATAAAAATAATGTATTTTTTCTTTTTTTATAATTTTTTAATACAGCACTATTGTTCACTTTTAAATTATAATATGTACAATGATGCTGCCCTTAAGAAAAGTTTGTTTTTTCACTTTTCGCTAAAATCGTGTATTTTCTCCGAAAAATATAGTAACGGGTTATTTTTTTTAACAAGCGTACCCCATAGAATATGTATTACCGTAAAAGCTTGGATAATAAAATGTGAAAAAAATAATTTTACACGCTGTAAATGATTGAAATTTTAATGGAAATTCACATTTGTTTTTACAGTTTTTGTTATAGCATTCTGGCAGGACATGACGTATACATATAATAATGATATATTATGAATCTGCCGAGTCTGCCTTAAAAAAGGATATATAATTTGTCTGGGCCGTATAATAATTTAAACATGAGGAGCAAAACTGGTAAAAATGAACTCAGCACACAGAGGTGAAATGGCTCAGCAGTGAAGGGGTTACTGTTATCAATGTACCAAAGGGATGTGGTATCAATGTATTTTTGAATGTCCCTATTCTTCCAATATTTTAACCAAAGCGTAGAAGGACACATTTGTTTTTTGTTTATACAGCAGGCCAAATACCGCTGACAGTTTTGGAGAACGAGGCTTCCCAATATTGCCATCTGGATGTGAAAACAATATTTACATGTGAGTATAAATCCCGCATGGGTAATATACAACTATCCTCTCCCTATCTGCAAGAATGCAGTCACTGTACTGCCAGGCACAAAGCCTTCCATTCAATGAAGGAGGCGGAAGGAAGACTGGAAGTGTTCCATTAATGGAGCTAAACATGCCAAATCCTAAACAAATATATATCCCGTGGGTAGTGCCTTCATGCACATAAATTCATTATGCATTAAAGTTCACAACCGGATAAAATAAATAAACTGTGTATGAATTACGTACACTTTTTACAGTAGAAATACTGTCAGGGTTATCCAAAGAGATCCGAATTGCTTGAGAAAGGTAACCAAACGCTGAAAATCAGCGTTCGGTTACCTTTCCTGGCCATTCGGCTAACCAGAGAGCAGGCAATTCGACAAATCCTGGCGAATTGCCTGCACATACGTGCCTGTTCGAGGGCAGTGAAATCCCCATGAAAATGCACTGCTTCGGCTATTCAGAGAACGAAAACCAGCAGTGAAAGGTTCCCGAAATGCCCTGCCATTCGGTGGTTTAATTCGGCAAGTTAAAGGAACACTCTAACAAAAAAATCACCCCCCCCCCCCCGTTTTTTAATCCTAACCTATCCCTATTCCCTTAATAAATAGTTTTTTTTTTTTTTGTGTAACTGTAATACTTACCCTAAAATCCTCTTCTTTCCAGCGGGTTTTTTTTTTTTTTTTTCATACTCACCTCCCTCTTCCGCTCCCGTCCTTCTTCTTGCTTCTTGGCTTCTGGTTTACGTGAGAAGCGCGCATGCGCGCCTCTCACATAAGCCAGCCAATCGGCAGGCTTCCTCCCGGCTCCCTCTGAGCATTAGTGTTGCGCGCAAGAGGATGCGCGCAACACTAACCCTCAGAGGGAGCCGCCAGCTTCTGCGGTGAGTTGGAGACGTCATCGCGCTGAAAGCGCGATGACGTCTCCTACTCGGCAAAAGTCGGCAGAAGCGGGAAATATGATTCCCGCTCTGCTGACTGACAGCTGGGAGGGCGGAGTAAAGTTCTCCGCCTCTCTCAGCTGTTTTCAGCATTTACAGCTGAACCGCTGAGCGGAGGGAGGGGGGACAGAGGGCAGGATACTCCGGGCTTCATGACCACCTAAAATAGCTTAGGTGGTCATGTTGCTTAGAGTATCCCTTTAATTCAGGAGAATCCCATAGGCTTCAATGTTAAAAATATTCCTGTTTTAATTCAATATCTAATAAACCATTCATTATAAAATTCTGCAGTAAAGAGTCTCTTTATTTATAGATTTTTTAGGATACTTTAAGCATTTTTCTGATTTTTATTTTTTTTTTTTAAAAAAAAAAAAAAAAAATAATAGGACTTTTAAGTTTACTTATTTTTTCTGTAACAGCCCTTTTTATTATCATTCCCTGGACCTCATATGTCAATTTCAGACATTTTCGCTCAGTAGTTTCTTTGCAAACAGCGATTCATTTTCACAGATTCACACAAACTATTTTGCTAATTTATTCATCTCCCTCGTCTGCGGTCTCAGCTGCTTCGGCTGCGTGCGATCGGCTCCTGCTCGGGCTTTTTCCGTGGTTTTCGGCAAGTTAATCCAGATGTTTTTGGGGGTTTTCGGTCTGCATTCGGTGGGTTTTGCGGTTAGTTTTCGTCGGGTTTCCGGCAGCCTTTCCCTGCAATTCGGGGACCCTGTGGTGCTTGCTGAATACACCGCAGGGTCACCGAAATGGGATCGGCAAAAGGAACCGAATTGAAGAGAACGAAAAGTCACCGAACGTGCGGTGACTTTTCGAATCTCTTTGAATAACCCTGTGTATCTTCAAAACTGTCCAGTTTACAGTCAAACTACCAGCATAGCTCTGCTGAAAATAGGCAATTATGAAGGAGTGCAGAGAGGCTAATCAAGGCTCTCTCTTAAATGAGTTGCTAGGAGCACTGGGATTTGTATTTGTTTGTGACAATTATTTTCATGTTTGCTTTATCACTGCATAAATATTTTGTTTCAGCGTGTTTTAGATTCACTGTTTAATGGCCTCTACTTTTCTGAGCCAATTCTAAGACCGAAATCTCAGGGTGAGTGTTTTAACCCCAATGGAGAGATCCTCGCAGCTGTCACTGTGGGCATTTTTAATGAATCTCTACGTTTTTTTAAGCTAAGCAATGGATCTATGACAATTTGTTATTGAATCTTGACTACAGACAGCCAGCAAGCCATGGTGTAGTTGGTTCAGCTCAGGCCATAGTTATATCAATCAAACAGCCGAATGTTAAGTGTGATAAGAAAGGAAGCAATAAAGTATTATTGAAATATTATTATGTGAAAAATTATATATAAACCTGATCTCTGCAACAAAAAAAAGCCATCTAATATGGCATGGCATTGATTGAAGGGTTCTGTGTGAAAGCAGACCCAGGATGCAAAAAATTGGGAAATTTCAGACGTCATTTGCATTTCTTACCAGAGTTCTGTGCTGCATATGGGGAATGTAGCACATGAGCTTTGTGATGCAGTTCTTTGAATTGCTGTGATGTGTAAATAGCCTCTGCAATAATAAACTTTTTATGAATATATATACTTATTACTGGTAATTCACAAAACATTCAGGGTTATTCAGAGAAAGGTGAAAATCAGGAGAACTGTCAGGAGAAGAGGAGAATCTAGACCAAATAGCCGATTTGGAAAGTGAGATATAAGAGAATTTTTCTGGTTTGGCTGTTGTGACCTCGCATTTTCACTCATCCAGTCATTCTCCTGAGTTTCACCTTTCTTTGATTAGACCCTATTGTGTATTACGTGTTATTGTGGTATAAACTTTAGGAAACAAATACATTTTGGACTGATTAATCTACAATAATGTATATATAGATATTTTTTCACTGAGTGTAGGTGTTTGACCAGAGTTCATTAAATTTCTAATTCAATTACGTTTTGTTAAAATGAACGCACTAGTTAAGATTAGCAAAATCCTTTCAATGTTGGAATGAGGTTTGTAAAATACAGTACATGAGTTGAACTGGTTCATGTTTCCTGCTAGAAATCAATGCAGCTGGAAAAAGCAGGAACTTATTACCTCTCTGGCAGTTAAACAGGTTAAACCAGAAAAGCAATCAAGACTTTTTGCAATCAAATGCAGGCTGTTTTTCAAGTTATTTTAGATGAAATAGTCTTAAATCATTTTATTGTTTGGCTGCCAGTTTAGCATGCTGCCAAATAATACCTACTGATCAATTGTTAAAATAATACAGGTAATGAATCGGCTTCTAGTGCTTCAATCATGAGGGTCAATCCTCCAATTCAAGAGCTTATTCATTGACTGAAAGTATAAAGCTGGGTTTAAAATGCAATATTTAGTTGTACACTTACCAATATCATGATTATTATCAATAAAAGTACACTATATTCTAAAGATTAGCTGATGATGAGTAATATACATTGTAAATATGCATATACGTACATATACAAAACCAGAACTTAGTCCTGACAAGTCACATGGTTTGGCCATGCACACGATTTTACCTCAGGCCTCCAGCAGTCCTGGTTTTCAGGAGTCATGAGGGAAAATGCACCACCAGCAACTGTTTACTGGCCCTTGGTTGAAATCAGAGCAATAAAAGCCCATACAGCAGTATTTATGTATGAAACCCAGACTGGCTCTTTAGCAGGGCAGTTGGCCACTGTGCCATGCATGCACCTGTGTGACACGCCCCTTTTGGTGGTGGCATAGCTGTAGCGGTAATGACACCAATCTCATAACGGCCACCAGCGGAGGACTGACCACTAATGGGCCAATAGGAAATCATGGAATCCCCTTGTACCATGCCCACAGAAGGCCACACCTATACAAACCCCCCCCATACAACACAACACCACATGTACATTGTTGTGTTAAAAAATACTCACACAATTTTCAAAATAATTATTTTAATGAGTGAAGAAAATCCACAGCGAAGTGGGTGTCCCATTGTGTCCCCCAGACTTACAGATGGCCACCTCTCTGCTGTTTCAGCCATCACCCACTCATTGCAGCTAAGGCTGTGTGCAGCACAGATGTTCCCTGTGGCACACGTGGCAAGCTGCCAATCACTTTCCAGGTTTATAAAGATACTGTACATTACTGATACAATTGTACACACTGCACATTACAGAGCTCCACGACAATAAAACTCACAGTAATGTGCAGTGTGTATAACCGTATCACAGAGCACCACGGCAATAAAACTTGCAGTAATGTACAGTGTATATGAGCGTATCACATAGCTCTACAGAAATAGAACTCCAAACCTATTATATTTAACTTATTTATTAGTACTGGAAGTATATATAAATACAGTATAATATTAAAATGTATGTCTTAGATTGTAAGCTCTCGAGCAGGGTCCTCCCTCCTACTATTCTGTGTGTAACTTGTATGTATATCTACATACAGAAAAAATGGCGTTGCGCCTATACTCACCAGAGCGGCTGCAACAACCAAGAGTAACAACCCAGTTCATGCAAAAGGCTAGGGTCAGACTAACGCATTTTTCAAATCGTCCGTGAAAAGAGCGTTCGAACGGACGTATTTTTTCACGGAATACGCGATAGCGGTCATACGATGCGCATTTTCATCCATGATTTTGTACGGATCATCAATAAAACCCTTTTTGCGTCTGGACGTTATGTTGGCCGGACATTAGCAGCGTCTGACGTCTCCTAATCACGCACACACACTGCTAGCGGACACAGCGCACTCTGTACGTCAGTACTAGCGGTATCACGTTCTCGAAAAATGCGTTTGTTTGCCGCTTGCGTTGCGCAGAGGCACTTTCGTGCGGCCGTACTTCGTATATTGCCCGTCATTAGTCATCTGCTGCTACTACGGCTGTGATAAAGTGCGGCTGCACGTGCGTTCGCACTGCGTTCGTCTGACCCTAGCCTAAAACATAACAGGAAAAAAAGGTCATCTGCGCTCGTTTCTAAATAGTTCCATGTGCAACAAAACACGAGAGGTTTTAGGCCAGGGTCAGACGAACGCATTTCTGACGGCCAGCGTCAAAACGTACGTCGTTGCGTGCGAACGCATTTTTTCACGGAATACGCTTAAGCGGGCAGATGATGCGCAATTCTGGACGTATTTCATGACGGAGCTGTAAAAAATAGAGAAAAATCCGATGAATCTAATCAATTGATAAATGTAAAAATAAGGGTAAGGGTATAAAAAGCAATTTTTGAGATGGAGGCGTTTTCCAAAGATGGATCCTGCACATGTCTTTGTGTTTGCTGCGATGGGGTACCTGTACCTCAAGAGGAAGAGAAAGCGGCGAACCTGGGTTCATGAAATCAACGCTGCCAGACCCACGCATGGACACTTTGTGACGCTGTACAGGCCACTGCGAGAGAGGGACCCCGTGAAGTTTTTCAACTACATGCGGAAGTCCATCCCCTCCTTTGACAAACTGTTGTCACAGTTACGCGAGCCACTGACCAAGAGGGACACCAACATGCGGGCCGCCATACCACCGGAGGAGATGCTGGTCATCACTTTGCGGTACGTACTGTCAAACACCTGTATACATGACATCGCTGCCAGTCACCTGACATGAGTGCATCATGTCTGTAGTCACATGCCCACTGTCACATGCATACACATACACACACAGGCATCACATCACACGTACATAATCAGAAATGACTCCGACAACAATGTAGACCAAAATAATAATATAATATGAAACATTAAATAAAATAACAGTAATATATTCTCGACATATATTAAAAATTGTAAACTGAAGGTCAGGATATATAAAACGTTAAACCAAATAATACATGACAGACAAAAATAACACATATTCATGACCTGTATCACAGGTCATGATACCGCCGAGCATCTGGGTCATGAGGGCCGGTGGTGTGGCTGGAGCAGGACCCCGACTCTGTGTGTGGCCTGGCTCCAGGGGGCATGGCTGGGTGGGTGGACAGCACCTGACTGGGGAGGGAAGATCCACTGGCATTGGTGGATTGTGGCACAGCATAGTAAGCGGCTGCGTGATGGGGACGGGAAAGGATGTCCTCCAATATTGCCATATCTGTGCCGGTACTCCATCTTCTCAGCCTCGCTCATCTTGTTGAGGAGGAGCATACAGGCATTAAAGAACGACATGTCCACGGAGTCCGCAAGCATGCAGCGTTGGTGTGGATGGTTCGTTTGAGCCTCCATGAAGGTAACCATGGCCTGCTCCAGGTCTGTAGCTGGTGCCCTTCTCCTCTGTGCAGGTCTGGTGCTGCATGTTGTTGCGGTACCTGCCACCTGTTGTGCCTCCGAATCCTCCTCTAGTGGGGACTCTGCAACACCCTGGTTCTCCTCCTCCTGGCAGCTGGCAGAACCTCCTGGCACCGTGTGTTGGACCTGTGAGCCGGAGGTCGATGGCTGGTCCATGCTGCTGACGCTACTGCGCGGCTCCTGGGTCCTTCGGAGGAACGACAGTTGCTCAGCATAGATGTATCCACGGACCTTTTTCCCACCAGCTCCAGAGCGCGCAGCCATGGCTTGCTTCTTCTGCACACGTATAAAGTTGTCGCGTACTGTGCGCCATTTGTTCATCGCCTCTTGTGCTGCAAAACATGATGAGTGTGACATTAGCTTGTGTTCATGGTATGTGATCATATTCAAACATTCTTGTTTTGTCTTCTAGGTATCTCGCTAGTGGATGCAGTTTGAAGGATCTGCATTATAACTTCCGCGTTGGCAGATCAACAGCTGGTGAGATCGTCCACAAGGTGTGCCAAACCATATGGGAGACCATGAAGGACCAATGTTTGCCTAAAACGACACACAAGGCATGTCTAGAAATTGCAGCAGGATTCTGGGAGAGAGCCAACTTTCCAAACTGCCTGGGAGCCGTGGATGGCAAACATGTCCGCATAGTGAAGCCACCGCACAGTGGCTCACTGTATCAGAATTATAAACATTACTTTTCCATTGGCCTACTGGCGGTGTCAGATGCCAACTATAGTTTCGTCTATGTGGATGTCGGTTCATACGGCAAAGACTCTGACTCCACACTGTTCAGGAACTCCACACTGGAATGAAATTGAGAGTGGGACCTGAACATCCCCAGAGCCGCACCATTGCCTGGCACTGACGTGGCAGTCCCCTATGCCTTCGTGGGTGATGAAGCATTCGGACTATCCACACACCTCCTAAGGCCCTACTCAGGGACACACCTGAATGTGAAGAAGCGGGTGTTTAATTATAGGCTGTCGCGGGCGAGACGGTATGTCGAGTGTACCTTTGGCATACTGACCAACAAGTGGAGGATTTTACATAGACCACTGGATGTACAGGTTGATTTCTGTGTGAACATTGTGAAATGCTGTTGCATCCTACATAATTATGTGCGTGCCAGGGATGGTTTTTATTTTGTCGATACCCTCACAGTTGTCGGTCTTGAGGATGATGTGAACGATGACATCATAGCGGTGAATAGATAGAGCATCGTGATACCTGTTGCTGTATCTAATTATTTGACCAGTGATGCAGGTCAGGTGCCCTGGCAGCTGGGGAGCATTTGAGATTTCACCTCTAGGATTACATATTTTTATTTATTGTTATTATTGTGATTTACAGGTATGGGATTATGAATTAAATAATCTTATACTCACTCTGGATGTGCTGTTCTTTCTCGGACCACGTATCGTACTCCGGGTACACCACACGGGACACCACGACCCATGCGCTGGCCTTCTTCACTTTATCCTTGTACCGGTCGCAGGCCGTGTCCCAGATCTCGGGATGCTCACCCACAGCGCTGATCAGCCTCTCCACGTCCATCTCTGGTCCAGCAGCCATGTTCAACGGTCGCAGGTACACTCCAACAAACTGCAGGAAACTTTGGCTGTTTGGACGTGATGTACGCCGCACAATAGCAGCGTCTGACGTCTCCTAATCACGCACACACGCTGCTATGCGGCCGCAGCGCACTCTGTACGTCAGTACTAGTGGTATCACGTTGTGCGAAAAATGCGTTCATTTGCCGGTTGCGTGGCGTGGGCGCACTTTTGTACGCACGTACTGCGTATATTGGCCGTCATGTGCTGCTACTTCGGCCGTGATTTAGTGCACCTGCACGCGCGTTCGAACTGCACCAGTCTGACCCTAGCCTTAGTTTGCTAAAATGCTGTGTATTTGTTATTCTGTTTCTCCCATTGGACAGTGCTAACGAATTTGTTGGCGCTTTATAAATACTTTAACTGTATTTAATGAAAATTATAATATTGTTAAAATATAAAAATATATTATTAAAATCAATTAAAATATATATGAAAAAATACATGAGTTAGTGCAGCAACATTGTTAACTTTATGAGGGGGGACAAAGCTGCTGCTTTTTAGAAAAATAAATATTTTTTTATTTAAGTTTCCAAACCTACTAGAACCGTTCATATAGGATCCACGGATCCAGAGATACACGGGTCCAAACACCCCTGTACCGCTTGTAATTGGATTTCCCTACCTGGCATGGGGAATTCCGTTTGCGACGTGCAAACGAGAAATGACTCCAGCGGCACAGTGAGGGCTGACATACCCAATCCTAGATCATCCAAAAGTTGGCAGGTCTGGAAATGACTGTACTCAATGGTGTTTCTGAAACCACTTAACACGACATACAGTGCATGATCACATTGAGTACAGTCATTTTGGTTCTATATGACACATTTGGAGGGTCGACCACCATTCCTGCTTTGCACCCCCATCTGTCATTGGTGCCTCATTACAGGACCCATTTAACCCTTAAACGGCAGAGAGCCACAGGTGGATGCATGTTCCAAATAAGTGGGTTAATATCATAAGCATAGCTATTAGGTTGTTTTAGATATGATTTTCCGCTAATGAGATATGCTGACATTGTGGCAAGCTTATGCAATTTATGATTATATCGTCTACCGAAGCACCCATTGTTTTCTCCTACGTCAGGTGTCTTTAACATTTTTAACGCTGCATTACAGTTGACTGCCCTGAATTTTAAATGAAAAAATATACAGTCATTATCTGTTGACCTAACAGCAAGAAAAAAAATACAGACCTAAAATGTGTATTCTACATTTTGCTGCATTGAAATTTTCTCCACTGTTGCTGTAATACTGAATATTTAAAACTATGTTTTCCACCATATTAAAGGGTTACAGTTATGTGATTAATGATTGTTGCGTAGGAGTGTAACTTGGTATTCCAGAATTTCAGAAGGAGGCTGTTAAACAGGTTGTAAGCAAATCTGCACCCAGCCTGCTCCTTTAAGCATTATTAAATAAAGGTCAACAACTGACATTCAAAGGTGACACATTTGGTAGTATTTTCAAATATATACAGTACATATAATTCAGCTATAATATTGACATATCTCAGAAGAACAGGATTGGACTCCTCATCAGGTCATCATATTGTACGCCAAACACCCTGCTGTCTCACTTGAAGGCTAAAAGGGTAGCCCCACTTGTATGGAATCTGATGGTCACGGAGTGCTGTTGTGACTGGGCACAGGGCTCTCCGTGCATCAAACGTAAGAGCAGAAAGGTCCTGATAAAGCAAGATACCCGTATCTTGGATAGCCGTATCTTGGATTTGTTTATGTGGCTTTGCCATAATTGCCTTCTTAGGCTGGGGTCAGACGAACGCAGTGCGAACGTGCGTTTACCTGCAGTTTATGACGGCCATGGTAGCAGCAAATGACGTCCAACGCAGGCCCACACACGAAGTATGGCCGCATGAAGTTCGGTCGCGCAACGCAAGCGGCAAACAAACGCATTTTCGCAAGAACGTCGAACCGCTAGTACTGACGTACAGAGTGCGCTGCGTCCACATAGCGGCATGTGTGCCTGATTAGGAGACGTCAGACGATGCTCATGTCTGGCCAACATCAGGTCCAGACACCCAAAGTTTCCTAGTTTGGATCCGTATGAAATCACAGCCAAAATTGCACATCGTATGACCGCTATCGCGTATTCCATGAGAAAGTACGTCCATGCGTTCAGACGCACTTTTTTACGGACGATGCAAAAAATGCGTTCGTCTGACCCTAGCCTAAGCCGTGAAGGAATGCATGTGGCATATTACATCACGGGGGGCCATTGACCATATGAGGACGTAAGGCCCAATGAACTCGGTCAGGAGTGAGGTTAAGGTCATGCGGGTCCCCAAAAATAAAGTCCATTTATTGATATTATGGGGTCTATTCACAAAGCACCGAAATTATGACTCACTTCCCGATTCCATTTCACCAAAAAATCTGTCAGGTCTATTTACTAAAAGGTGAAACTCAGGAGAATTGGCAGGAGAAAAGAACAATCTAGACCAAATGGGAGAATTATTTTGACATGGATTTTTCACTTCTCCAGTCAATTCTCCTGAGTTTCACCAGTAATAAATAGCCCTGCTAATAAAAGTCACCGTATTATGGCAAAATTCGTTAAGTTGCCGAAGCAGTTATTGGCAGTTGGCAAAGGGCACTGCCGGGGGGGGGCTAAATGCCAGTGAGGCATACAGGCACGCCTTGCCTACAGGTACCGTTGCGAGGTGCAGATTGCACCCCTCCCTGTAGCCGACACGTGGCACGCATCATTGGCTGCAGGGGAAAGGCCTGAGTTCAGACCGGCCCCATGCAGCCAATGTTGCACACCGCACGCCGGCATGCGCAGGCTGGGACAGTGGGGCATACCTGTACGCCCTGCGTCTTCAAAGCCCTCCTGCCGCCAGGACAGCATAGTACGTCCTGGGGCGGTAAGGGGTTAAAAAACTGAAAAGGGTTTTTGCAAAAAAAAAATTAAAAGAGACTACTTTTTTACATTGAAACCACCTGTTTAAACCTGTCAAATTGAAACACCAAAAACCAGGGCATTTTGCTGGAATTTCGGTACAATTCGGTTTTCTGTGAATAGAAGACACGTCCTCTATGGGACAATTTTGGTATCGTCGAATGCTGCTGAATTGTGGCGAATTGCACTGTATTTTGCTGTCAATTCACCAGTATTTTGCAAATTGACAGCTTACTGATAAGACATACTGACCCAAAATTGCAACGTACGGTGCAATTTGGGGCCAATTTGGAGGTTAGTGAATAACCCCTTTTATTGGACATCAGCAAGAACACACCACACGCAGATTTTGTGAGTGTGAATAGTTTTTTTTTCTTAATTTATGTAACCCATGCAGATGCCGGCTACTCACAAAAGGACTACTGGCTTAGGCTGGTGTCAGATGAGCGTAGTGTTCACGTCCGTGATTGCGCCTTAGGCTAGGGTCAGACGAAAGCAGTTGTAACGTGCGTTTAGGCTAGGGTCAGACTGAGGCAGTGCGAACACGCGTTCTGGCGCACTTAATCACGGCCGTGCTAGCAGCAGATGCCGGGCAATGACGGCCAATATACGAAGTACGGTCGCACAAAAGTCCGGCTGCGCAACGCAAGTGAACGCATTTTTTCGAGAACGTTAAACCACTAGTACTGACGTACAGAGTGCGCTGCGTCCGCTAGCGGCGTGTGTGCGTGAATTGGAGACATCAGACGCTGCTAATGTCCGGCCAACATAACGTCCAGATGCAAGAAGTGTTTTATTGATGATCCGTACAAAATCACGGATGAAACTGCGCATAGTATGACCGCTATTGCGTATTCCGTGAAAAAATACGTCCATTCTTCGAACGCACATTTTCACGGACAACGTGAAAAATGCGTTAGTCTGACCCTAGCCTTAGATGCACGAAATCACGGCCGTGCTAGCAGCAAATGACGTCCAATGCCAGGGAACACACGAAGTACGGCCGCACGAAAGTTCGTCCGCGCAACGCAAGTGGCAAACGAACGCATTTTTTCTAGAACGTCAAACCTCTAGTACGGACGTACAGAATGCGCTGCGTCCGCTAGAGGCGTGTGTGCGTGATTGGGAGACGTCAGACGCTGCTAATGTCCGGTCAACATAACGTCCAGACACAAAGTGTTTTATTGATGATCCGTACAAAATCACGGACGAAAAGGCGCATCGTATGACCGCTATTGTGTATTCCGTGAAAAAAATACGTCCATTCGTCCGAACGCACTTTTTCACAGACAAAATGCGAAAAATGCGTTAGTCTGACCCTAGCCTAAAAGTACGTCCGTGATAGCATGACAGAAAGCCCATTGGAGCCTGACACATGAAGTACGTCTGCACTGAACTGCGGATGCACAACGGCCGCGGCCCACGGACGCAAGGCAGGCAGGCAAGAACGTACAACCTAGAACGGCCGCACAAAGTGCGCTGCGTCCGCAACGTCCGCATAGCTTTGTGTGTGAGTGATGGAACGTGGTCAGACGGACTGCATTTATACGTCCAGCATTTTTCACGGACAAAATGGTTTTGATTTTTAATTTATTTTCTTTCCTACATCCGTCAAAATATACGTCAGTAAATAAACGGACTGTGTGGCCACTACTGTGTCTTCCGTACTAACGTACGTCCGTGTGCAAGGACGTACAGTCTGTAGAAATCACGCTCGTCTGACCCTAGCCTTAAATGTCAACTTCCAAACCTTCAAATTTGTATTAATCTAGCCATCTACTGACTATATAATCAATAATAAGCTGTGGAGGCAGTTACATACAAACCTTTTTAATTTTATCCGTGCATTGAATACATTTTTTTAAAAAAAATAATAAAAGCGAGAGGATGCATATGCATATAAAAGACCTCTCATTTTAAACATCAAAATAATAAGTTATAATGTGCAGTGGTTGTAAAGCAATTTATCTGTCAGTATTACAGTAGGAACATTTCCAACAATGGTATAATAAAGGCGGAGTGTGCCTTTGTTTTGGGGTAAACAACACTCAAGGAAAATTATGTTGATATTGTTATCATGAAATCTGCAGTCAGTGAACCTGTCAAGTAAAACTTCCTTTAGGGTGTAAAAGCACTTATTTATTTATGGTTGTCCGGTGGCTTCTAGATTGCAGTGAAAAGTGTCTTCTTGGAATCAGTCAGTATTTTGTATGTAAACAAAAGACACCCTCCCTTCGCAGTGTTAATGATTGAGAGCACACTCCAGACTGGGTGCATTCTTTCACAGACATTGCACAAGCAAAAAAATACAGTAGAAAAAGCCACCGAACACAATCTTTGTTCAGATTTTTTTATTGACTTTTTTTCTAAGCCTGGCCCACTTTTGATAACCATGCAATGTCATGGTAAGAAAATGTAAAATTTTTAAAACTAATACATTTTATTACCGTAAAAAAAAAAGAAAAACCTTAGCTCACACCAGGTGATAGTGCCCTAACGCCAACGCTACATGAAAAATCTAGCACGAGCCGCTAAAATCTAGTGCCTGATGACCCACCAACAGATCACCTTGTTCGCGGTTGTCAGTGTACAAAATTCATTAGCGCATGGTAGGGGAACACTTAGGCTAGGGTCAAACGAAAGCATTTTTACACGCGAACGTAAAAAAGTGCGTCCGAACGAATTGACGTATTTTTTCACGGAAAGCAACCCCTGGAACATTCTGGAAGGGGGGCATGACTGCTGGCCTGGGACGATCAATTAAAGTATGCAGGGTCATTGGTCAAGGCATTATGCTAATGAAGGAGGTCATATATATATATATGCACAGGTGTGTGAGTACCTGTTACACGTGCGGGTGATTTGAAGAGACTGCACGTTGTGATTTGGAGGGACTGTACGTTTTTGCTGCACGCTGGTCGCTGCTTTGGTTCCTGTGTTCATGGCTCTGGCTGTTCAGCGGGAGGAGGTTGCTCTGCTCCTGGCCCGTTTGCAGGACTATGCTGCCGGCTCTGGTGTGTCGCTGACGGAGTTGTTGCGCTCTGCTGAGCCGGTGGGTCAGGTTCCCCCTGCGGAGGAGGTGGAGGAGGTGGATGGGGGCACCCGGGGCTGGAGGATGAGCGTCCTGTTGCTGGCCCTGCGCCGCTTGGTCTTGCTTCCCCTAGTGCCGCTCCGGCGCTTTCTGCTCCTGCGCGGGCTGGCCGGGCTTCCCCTGTCTCAGCCGGCTCTGTTGCTGGCCGTGCGCGTCCGAGGCGCCGTGCTGCTGCCTACCGGGCTGTTTCTCCCCCGGTGGCTCCTGTTTTGCCGGCTGCTGTGCGGGAGGGGGGTCGGGCTGGCCGTTCGCGCAGCCCACTGGCTCCTGCTGCTGTGGCCCCACGGTCTTCTGCCCCTCGCTCTCGTGCCGCCGGCCCCGCCCGCGGGGGCTCCCGCTCGCGTCGGGGTGGGGGCCCGTCTCGTGGACGCCTGACGGCCCTTCCGCGTGTTGGGGGCTCCGGTGTTCCGGTTCCCCTTGGTGCTGCGCTCCCGGGGGCTTTTACGCTGCTGGATTCGGTGCCCGCCGGCTCCTCTGTTTTCGGGGAGCGTCCTGTTCGCTTGCCTGCTGCTGGCTGCCTGGCTGTTGGGGCGGCCTCGTCTGACGGCGCCCCCGAGTCTGCGCGTCGGGCACCTCTCCGGGTGGCTGTTCCTGGTCTCGTGGATGATGTTCGCCCAGCTGTGCCTGCCTGCAGTGTGGTCCCTGATGCGGCTGCCGAACGAGTCCAGCGCCTGGTGGATCCTTCTCCTCTGCTGTCCGCCCGTGAGTATGATTTGCTGCCTGCTGCTGGGCGTGCGGCCGGGGTCGGTGCGGGGACGCTGGCGGCGCTCCCGGGGTGCTGGGCCGTTGGATTTGGTGTCCTCCCTGTTGTCTACTCTTCAGCGGTGGCAGCGCGGGTCGTGCCTGGAGTCCCAGGCGCCCGTGCCGGCTGGTTGTGCTCCTGGTGGCTTGGTGGTCCCGGTGCCGGCTGGTGGGGAGCTGCCTGCTGCCGGTGTTTCCTCGGCCCCCGAGGCTGGTGGGGTCGTGGGTCCGGTTGCTGTGGTTCCGCAGCTTTCTGGTTCTGCTTTGTCTCCGCTGGGGATGCACCTTTCTGCTGAGGTCAAGGCCAAGATTTGGCGCGGTGAATACGTGGACGTTCTTTCCTTGGTGTCGGTGGATAGGGAGACGGTCGACCGTGCTCGGCGTTCTGACCTGGACGCGGACGGGGAGAAGGACAAGGCTTCTGGTCGGAGTTTGCCCCGCACGTTTGGGAACTGGCTTCAAGGGTTTCTGGCCTTTTGCGCTGTTCTCTGTGAGCGTTATCCGGACCGTTGTGTGGCTCTGTTCTCGTATCTGGACCTGATTTGGGGGGCGTACAAGGTTTATGGGGGTCAGTGTTGGTTCCGGTATGACCTGCAATTCTGGCAGAAAATGGCTGTCCGTCCGGCCATGCGTTTTGATGAGCAGGATGCTAACCTTTGGTTGTTATTGATGACGCCTGCTCGTCCGGTGGTTTCTCCCTTTCATGGGGCCGCTGGCGGTTCTTCCCCTGGTGCGTCGGCGGCTTCCCGGGAGGGGTTTTGCTGGGTGTACAATGAGTCGCACTGTCGTTGGGCGAGTTCGTGCCGGTTCCGACACGAGTGTTCTCAATGTGGGGGCGTGCATCCCGCCTTCCGGTGCCTGCGTAGGGGTCGGGGGGCTTTGGGCCGGGGGTCGGTTCGGGACGGTTCGGGTGTCAGGTCTTCCCCCGGTGAACGTTTTAAGGATGCTCCCGTGGCTCGAATGTTACCCCAATGAGAGGGCGGCTCGGGTTTTGGTGGATGGTTTTTCGTATTCCCTTCGTGCCTTCTGACTCCCCTGTCTTTGCCTCTAATTTGGTGTCTGCGCGTCACCATGAGGCGGTGGTTGCGGCGCAATTGGCGATGGAGGTGCGCCTGGGTCGGTTGGTGGGTCCGTTCGATGGGTTGCCCTTTCCCAATTTGCGGGTTTCCCCGTTGGGTGTGGTTCCCAAAAAGGAGCCGGGCGCCTTTCGGATGATCCACCATTTGTCCTATCCGGCGGGTTCGTCGGTTAATGATGGCATTGGTCCCGAGGTCTGTAGGGTGCGTTACTCGTCTTTTGATGAGGCTCTGGTGTTGGTTCGGGAAGCGGGCCCGGGCTGTTTGTTGGCTAAGGCGGATGTGGAATCCGCGTTTCGGCTTTTGCCGATTCACCCGGACTGTGTTCACTTGTTGGGGGTGCGTCTGGCTTCGGGGCTTACTTCCAAGGTCATTGGTGTGCGGAGGCGTGGCCTGCTTCTTGGTCTGCTTCTGACTTGCTGACTAACTTGACCTTTTTGGAGTTGTTTCCCATTGTGTCGGCCCTGGAACTGTGGGGGGAGTGTCTCGCTACTAAGAGGGTGATCTTTTGGACTGATAATTTGAGCGTCGTTCATGTATTGACCCGTTATTCGTCTAGTTCCTTGCCCGTTCTTTCCCTGTTGCGTCATTTGGTTTTGCGTTGTTTGGAGCATAATATTTGGTTTCGGGCGCGGCACGTGCCGGGCGTGGCGAATGTGGTTGCTGACTCTCTCTCCCGGTTCCAGTGGAGCCGTTTTTGGCAGGTGGCTCCGGGGGCGGATCGGAGGGGTACTCCCTTTCCTCGCTGGTTGTGGACCCTGGCTCTGGAGGACTGATTCGGCATTTATTCCGCTCTTTGGCTGCTTCCACGTGGAGTTCGTATGTTCAGGTGTGGCGGGCTTGGGCCGCGGTGGCTCAAGCTGGGCTGGGATGGCGGGAGTCGGCGGCTCGTCGCCACGCTACGTGGTCTTTCTTTTCTGCGATGGAGAGTGCTGGGCGTTCCGCGGCTTCTGCTTCTCGCGCTCTCCCGGCTCTTTCTTTGCTCTGTCAGCTTTTGGGTTGGTATGCTTTTTCGAGGGCTCCGTTGCTGCGCCGGGTGGTGGCTGGGTGGCGGAGGGTTTCGGTTCCTGATCACCGTCGGCCTTTGGTTTTTTTCGTTGTTCCAGGGGATTTCGTTGGTTTTGGGGTCCGTTTGCTCCGATGACTTTGAGGTCCTTTTGTTTCGCGTGGCCTTTTCTTTTTGTTTTTTGCTGGAATCTGGGATTTCCGGCGGCGGTGGTCCGTGTCCATTGGTTGGGCATTCCGGGCTTGCGGTGGACGAATGTTTGTAGGGCATGTTGTTTCTTGTCTCAGGGGTCGCGGGGCTCGCCGATCCTCATCGTTCACGCCGGTGGTACTGACTTGGGTCGGATTCGGACTTTGTATTTGACCCTGGTTCTTCCACAGGATCTCGCCCGCTGTTTTGCTCTGTTTCGCTCTGTTTCCTTGGTTTGGTCCGAGATCGTTTCTAGGCCGGCTTGGGATGTTTGGGCGTCCCCTAAGGCCTTGGAACGGGCTCGGCGCAAGCTTACTCGGGAGGTGTCTCGGTTTCTCGCTACTCTTGGGGGTCTGTCCATTCGTCACCGGGTATTGGAGGGGGTTAACAGGGCTTTGATGCGGTCGGATGGGATCCACTTGTCCGATATTGGGTTGGATATTTTTTTGGAGGGTTTGAGGGATGGGGTGGAGGCGGCGCTGGCTGCGGGGGGGCGCAGGGGCAATAGTTAAGTTTATTGCCCCTTGGCGGTGGCGGTATCCCTGGCCAGCGAAGAAGTTATTGGGTAAGCCGCCGAATAAGGTGGGCTCTGGGAGAGACGTGCTCTGTTCCTGGTAAGTCAGGCTGAGCAACGAGCTCTGGGTTTAAGTGGTAACGGCCTGCCGCAGGTTCGGTTGCGGTAGGGTCAGATCGAATTGTGTGGTGTTGGATTAAGGAATGCTGTATAAATCAAATAAAGCTGTGGCCTATGCCCTTTCCAAATATACCGTGGTCTGTGTGTTATTTCAGGGCATAGGCGTAGAGGATCCAGGTATAAGCAGTCATGCGCGAAAACGGTCATACGATGCGCATTTTTCGTGCGTGAATTCTTTCGGATCGTCAATAAAACTCTTTTTGCGTCTGGACGTTATGTAGGCTGGACATTAGCAGGGTCTGACATCTCCAAATCACACACACACACCGCTATGCCGCAGCTGCGCACTCAGTACGTCCGTACTAGCGGTTCAGCGTTCTCCGAAAAATGCGTTCGTTTTCCACTTGCGTTGCACGGCCGGACTTTCGTGCGACCGTACTTCGTATATTGGCCGTCATTGCCTGTCATTTGCTGCTAGTGCGGCCGTGATTAAGTGCGCCAGAACGCACGTTAAAAGTGCGCTGGTCTGACCCCAGCCTAAGACCCGGGCTGAGACAAAGCGCTAATGTGGTTGTGTACAAGATTGCACTGGAAAAGAGCAGTTCTGAGTGCCGGGCCATACCTATCCCCTGCCCTCACAAGCTTGTATAAGTATCAACACATCCAGCAAGCAGCCCTCACACCCTGCATTATTAAAATCCTCCAAGGTGGCCGTATTATCCATGTTTATATGCACACATATATTAAGTCTGATGGGCATTGCATGATAAATGCTACCCAACAGCACGTAGAATAATTACACTGCATTTAATAGATCCAAAAGGCCAGGTGAGCGACAATAATTTCCCTGCTGCAGCATATAAATAATACATGTTTCAGGGCAAGACTTATCCATGTGTCCCTTTAAACATGGTCCTAACCCTAATACTCACCCGCTTACATACTATAGATAACCCCAGTATAAAATGTTTAGAATTAGCCAATATATTCGAATTAGGATACATGTCAATAAAGGATACATTTATAATATAGCCTACAGATCCATTACTATGGTGTATGGGGCCAAGAGAACACCTGTGCTGCATTCCTTTCAATTGCCTGTTAATATGGTGCAACGACCTTTTTTTTTTTTTTTTTGCTCCTTTCTGTCAGTTAACACCAGGGTTGAGCAATAGGTAAATTTTTACGATTAGCGCACGTGTAGAAATTAGCGCCGGGACAAAACGATCGGTTGGTTATAATAGCTCAAGCGATCTCTAGTGCTCCCCATGTTAAGTACAGGAGGCGACAAGTACAGTAAGCTCGCGCTACGAATCGCCAATTACCGCGCGCTAAGTGGTTTTCTCCATTTGTAGCGAGAGGCTAACGATCTGTTGGTCAGACGCTAGACTGAATTACCTGGCGCTAATGCAAAAACATGCTGACGCTAGGTTTAGCTCACACCAGGTGATAGTGCCCCTAGATTGGTGTCCTTTAGTCAGAATACTGAATTCCTTATCCCATTATTAGCAAAGGGAACTAGACATCTGACAGTGTTCATAATTGTAACCAGGCCCAGACTGGGACAAGAAATAGGCCCGGGAATTTTAAAGTGAGCAGCCCACTTTTGTCTACCACAACACAGAAACAACACATATTTATACACACCTCAAAATGCACCCCTATACTCAAACAACTGTACATACGCCTACACACGCCTATTATATAGCTATACGTGCGCCTCCACAACCCTATTGTTGTCAGGTTTTGCTGCGCAAACAGAGGTGATTGAACCCAGTAGGCAGTGATTGTGAAGGCAGACACGGAATATAATCCAAATAGGGTTTATTGTAATCCTAAAGCAACAGGTTTAAATGTAGTTAGCTGAGACGGACAGGACAGGAAAAGGGTTGACCAAAGAACACATAGACCACAGGACATAAATACATCGACAGGATAGGAATAAAGCTAGGCACAAGTACAAAAGGGCACTTACAGAAGACACCAGACAGGCGGGACAGGAAAAGGGCTGGAGACTAAAAGAGACTGGGACTCTGGAAAAAGGAACACGGTAGGGCAGTGGAGATAGGTATATGGTGGGCCTGTAGAAGTCAAAGCGCAGTATCCAAAAGGGCAATCTAAGTAACGAGGTCAAAGGCAGTCCATATATCATGGGCACGCAGGAGCAAACAGGGTCAGACGAGGAGGCCAAGAGATCTGGTACACAATAATGCAACAGTGGAGATAGAAGAGCAGCCTTCTTGCTTGTTTAGACGAGCTAAGCAAAATGTGGAAGCAAGGCATCATTGGAGTTCCAAACTAAAGTAGGGATGCACAGGTCTAGGGATTAGGAACACCGGTGTCTGCAGTGATGTTATGGGAGAGATCTGAACTGAGAAGGGTAGAGCATGAAGGATGCTGCCCAGGGGCGGATCCAGAGCCTAGTCTCGGGAGGGGCAATGACTGAAAATAAGGTGTTGCTTACAGAACTGAAATATTTTATTTAACGTATCATACAGTCCTAACCTTGTGAGACATTTATCATTACATACATCATTACAATTTATGATAATTTGTGCTGGTCATATTGATGTGGATATCTTGGTTCTAATTGGAGTCTGTGCTTGTCACATGCACTCCTTATCATTACTTTGTATATTATTTATTCATCTCTTTTGTGTTTGACTGCACTTATGTGATGATTATTATATTATTGTTTTCGCATGTGGTATGTTCGTGACTATTAATAAAGAAATATACATTACATTTTTATTTTGAACTGTGCATCCAGTACAGTTATACTATTTCTTTGAGAACTACATTTCCCATGTGGCTCAGTCTTCCTAATGGGTGACTGAGCCACATGGGATGGGAAATGTAGTTCCCAAAACATCAGGGAGCCAACCTTGAGATCTATACAAATTACAAAACAAGTTCCTTCCTGGCTGCTGGGTTGTTCATTCAGTGTAACCCCCCCCCCCCCCCAGGTATCATAACCACAGGGCCAGGCCCAGGAGGTAGTGGTACCTTGAGACAGAGACACTGGGAATTTGGGGGCAAAGCTGGGCCGCCAGCCAGCCAGCCCAAGACCCCCCTGGTTGGCGGCCCAGCACCAAGGCCAGGGGGGCCTTGGGCTGGGGCCTAGGCCTGGGCCACCAGGGGGGCCTTGGACTGGGCTCGATCATGATGGACTGGTCACTCTGGACACTCAGTTGGTCACTCGGTCTCGAGAGACTCGGTTCGGGCCGCTCGGCCCGATCAACAACCGATGAGGACACTGACTGGACAGAGGACCGTGGGGTGGGTGGGCCGGGCCGTGGGCGATGATCAGGTGGCGGCACTAGGCAGCAGTGGGCACTGCAGTCTGCAGGGCATGAAGATGAGGCAGGACAGCAGCCAGCAGCAGGCAGGCACAACCACTCACCGTGGTCTCACTCTGACACTCAGTGTCCCTCTCCAGACCAGTTCAGTGTCTGTCTCTCTTGAGTGCAGTGTGAAGACTGTGCCGCTGACGCTGTGCGAGTGGCGTGCGCACGCACTCGCAGCAGGCCAGCGGAACTTAGCCACAGCACACATGTCACTGACTCGTCTCAGACACTGACTGACTGGCTGCTACACAGGGCACAGGCTGCTGCACTGTGTGCAGCAGAGCCAGAGACAGTGTGGCGCCTCCTGCTAGATTTCCAATTCCCACCCATGTGACTCACCATGTGACCAGTCCACCTGACCTGTCCAACCAGCGCCCGCCCCGCCCCCAGATGATTGACAGTCACCCACGTGACTGAGTACTAACTCAGTACTAATGGCTGGCTCGGCCTCGCTCACTTCCTGTTCCTCGCTCGCATTTTTTTTTTTGAGTCAGTGCGGCGGCCAGCCTGGCCAGCCCCAGCATGAGGGCTGAGCGAGCCGCGGCGGCGGCCGCCGGAGTTCGCAATAAGGAGAGACTGTGTCAGTCAGTCTACTACACAGAGAGAGATAATGATCGCAGTGCGCGCCGCGGGTCGCGGCACACGCTGCTTCAGTTTGGCCGGCCCGGGCCAGCATTGCAATGCGTCTGTCTTTCTTACACTCTGATGCTGCAGCTGAGCTGAAGGCAGACAGAGAATCTCGGGGGGGGGGGCAATTGCCCCGTTGCCCCCCCCTGGATCCGCCCCTGATGCTGCCAAGGTTGTTTTCATGGTGTAGCAGCACCAGTTTTAGCCTTCTTGAGGTGGTGACAGGGCAAAACCTTACAAATACATGCAACAAACGCCTTTTTTGCCTACAAACCCATTTTTCTTCATTTTATAGATTCCACATACCTTCCCATTTTATTATTTCCCCCTCCAATTTTATTAATTATTTCCTCAACCTCCCCATTGTATTATTTCCTCATCCCCCCCCATTTTATTAATTATTTCTATATCCCCCAATTTTATTATTTCTGCACCCCGAATTTTATTAAATGTTTTCCACACACACATTTTATTTATTATTTCCATATTCCTCCCCAATTTTATTATTTCCTCATCCCCCCATTTCATGAATTACTCCCCCATTTTATTATTAACTCCCCCCATTTTTATTAATTACAATTGTCAACAAAATAAAACTTTTTTCTTTCACACAAACTCAATTAATTGAATCTAAAAGGGGCTTTCAGAGAGTACCGAAATGTCACTGACATTTCTCTCATTCCCCGCACCCTGGGGAAACAAATTCCCCGACCTTTCAGTGAATTCTGCATTCACCGCAGGGTCCCCAAAGTGCGAGCCACCGCAAAACCGCTGATCAAAAACAAATCGCTACAAAACCGCCGAAATTATCAGATCCGATAATATCGACAGGTCTGGCGGATTATCGAATCTAATCTGATTCAATAACCCGTCAGGAACACGCCACAATTATCGTATCCGATAATTTCGGCAGTTTCATGGCGTTCTTTTTTTTTTTTAATTTGCTGAAATTATCGGATCCGATTCGATACAGTATTGAATTATCAGCCCTGAATTGGCAACAGTGAATTTCCCTTTATGGTGCAATTTTGTGGCCATTCGGCTATTCAAAAAGCAGGCAGTTTGACAAATTTTGGCAAATTGCCAGCTAAATATGGTGCCTGTTCAATGGCAGCAAAATCCCCATAGAGAAGCAATGGTTAAGCTATTCAGAGACCACCGAATAGCAATGAAATGTCAGAGAAATGCCTTGATGTTCAGTGGTTTAATTCGCCAGGTTTAATCAGGCTTCAATGTTAAAAATATCTATCCTATTTTTATACAATATCTATTAAGCTGTTTATTATTTTACGCTGCAGCAAAATGTCCAGACATTTTTATCCAGTAGTTTTTTTGCAAGCAGCATTTCAAATTTCACACTTTCAATCATTTTATTTATTTATTTATTTACCCTGTTCGTCGGCTTGTCGGCTGTTTCCGGCAGCTGGTAGTCGCTGTATTCGGTGGTTCGTCGGATTTGTGGCGGCTCATCGGATCGGATCAGATCTGATCCGATAATTTATTGAATCGGATCCGATAACACTGGTCAACGAAATAAAACTTTTTTTCTTTCGCAGGCACAAAACTAACTGAATCATACAGGGTTATTCAAAGAGAGTCGATGTGGCCCCGAATTGTAACCGAACGCTGAATTTCAGCGAACAGTGCCATTTCTGGGCCATTCGGCTATTCAGAGAGCAGGCAATTCGTCAAATTGTGACGAATTGCCTGCACATACGGTGCCTGTTCGAGGGCAGTGAAATCCCCATAGAGAAGCAATGCTTCGTCTATTCAGAGAACACAAACCAGCAGTGAAAAGTTGTCGAAGTGCCCTGCCATTCGGTGGTTTCATTCGACAGGTTTATTCAGGCGAATCCCATAGGCTTCAATGTTAAAAATATTTCCGTTTTAATCCAATATCTAATAAACCGTTCATTATTTTATTCTGCAGTAAAAAGTCTCTTTATTTTTAGCATCTTTTAGGCATTTTTGGGGATTTTTTCGTCAATATTTTTTTCCTGTTTTATTTTTTAAATCGTTTTTTCTTTTTTCTTTTTATTATCATTTATTGGACCTTATATGTAAATTTCAGACATTTTCGTTCTGTAGTTTCTTTGCAAACAACGTTTCTCTTTTCAAACATTCAAGTGAACTGTTTTGGTTTTTTTTCACTCCATTCGTCTGCGGTGTCGGCTTTTTCCGGCGGCTTCTCTGCGCTGTGATCGGCGGCTGCTCGGGTTTCTCCAGCGTGTTCGGCAGGGTTAATCCAGATGTTTTTGTGGGTTTCGGTGTGCCTTCACCGGGTTTTGCGGTGAGTGTTCCTTGGGTTTGCGGCGGCTTTTCCCTGCACTACGACGGCCCCGTGGTGCTTGCTGAATACACCACAGGGTCACCGAAATGGGATCGCCAAATCGCACCGAATTGAAGAGAACGAAAAGTCACTGAACGTGCGGTGACTTTGATTCTCTTTGAATAACCCTGTAAGTGTTTTTGTCATGCTGAGTTCAAATATGCTTTCATATTTTCTCCAACGGGCAGGGGTTTCTTGTGGTACACGTTTAAATTTGTTATAGAATTATTTATTTATAACATATTTTACCAGGAAGGATACATTAAGATTTTTCGTTTTCAAGTATGTCCTGGGTTCAAGAAAATTTAATTTTTACAGTAGTTACAGGAATACAACGTAATAACTGAAAGATATTAAAAACAAAACACAAATATACAGAGTAACACAGAAAATAAATATGTAGGAAATATAGTCAATATGTTACATGTTTACAGGTGCATTCTGTATCGTGGTATATTAATACTTATGTAACACTGAATGATAAATATACACCTCATTTTGGCTTACCTAAAAAGTTTTATGATGATTTTCGGAGTTATCACTTAAGGTCATGAATTCGGGACACTTTGGTACAGGGTACTCTTCACTATGTAATACAGGCCTCATTGCAGCTGGCACATTGGGATAGTTAACTGTATATTTTGTTTTAGATGTGATTCCTCTGCTATTTCTGTTTAACAGTAATCAGTTGAATGGTCCTTCTGTTCTCTCCAAATCATAGAAATTGCAAATTACATCTGATGTGTACAATTTTCCAACTGGTGAGAAGCCTAACGCATGATACACAACATATATTTGGGGCAAAGCCTTTATTAAAAGTCACCTTTAATAAAGTTCATAACACTTTTTTACAAGTGGCGTGAGATTTTGTCTCTGAGACTTGAAGGTTACTTCACCACACATGTAGCAGAAATTGTCTGGATAACTTAAACACTTTCTTGGCATATTGAAACTTTTCTTAAAAGTATTAAAACCTAAAAAATTAGAACATACAGCATAAAACACTACGCCTAAAGAGAAACAAAATATACATGTTGATGGGCTCACTACAAGTTCAATACTGGCTGTCTGCTTATCCATAACAATGTAATACTATACAATGTGATACAATATGTCTGAACATGAATAAGCCTGCATAGTGTTGCCAAACAGGGTTATTCAAAGAGAATCGAAAAGCCACAGCACGTTTGGTGACTTTTCGTTCTCTTCAATTCGGTTTGATTTGGCGATCTGATTTCGGCCACCCTGCGGTGTATTCAGCAAGCACCACGGGGGCTGCTGAAATGGGAAAAGTCGCCGCAAACCTGACGACAACTCACCGCAAAACGAGGGCGAACGCACACCGAAACCTGCAAAAGCATCTGGATAAACCCGAGCAGGAGCCGATCACACACAGTGCAGCCGCCGGAAAAACCCAACACTGCAGACGAATGGAGTGAATAAATTAGAAAAACAGTTCGCTTGAATGTTTGAAAAGTGAAACGCTGTTTGCGAAGAAACTACTGAGCGAAAATGTCTGAAATTTACATATGAGGTCCAATAATTATGACCAATTTATTATGAGGATAATAAAAAGGGCTGTTACAGAAAAAATAACTAAAGTTACATTTTTTTTTAATATAAATCTGATTTTTTTTAAAAATCCTGAAAAATGCTTAAAATATCCTAAAAACTCTATAAATAAACAGACTCTTTACTGCAGAATATTATAATCAACTGTTTATTAGATATTGAATTAAAACGGGAATATTTTTAACATTGAAGCCTATGGGATTCGCCTGAATAATAAACCTGCCGAATCAAACCACCGAATGGCAGGGCATTTCGGGAACCTTTCACTGCTGGTTTGTGTTCTCTGAATAGCCAAAGCATTGCTTCTCTAGGGGGATTTCACTGCCCTCGAACAGGCACCGAACAGGCACCGTATGTGCAGGCAATTCGCCAAGATTTGACAAATTGCCTGCTCTCTGAATAGCCGAATGGCCAGGAAAGGTAACCGTACGCTGAATTTCAGCGTTTGGTTACCTTTCTCCAGCAATTCGGATCTCTTTGAATAACCCTGAGTGTTGCATAAAATTTCCCACATTTCACAAAAAATGTCCAAACAAAGAAAGCCTGATGTATAGGTTTAGAAGTATATTACACAAAAAATTACTGTCACAAAAAAACTGAGCTTAAAGGAAAAATTCTGATGAAAACCTGTAATAGAGACAGTATTTCGATTTCTTGCGAAAAAAATCATGTTGACCAGTGTAATTTATGCGAAATTGAAAACAAAAACACAGCAAAAGTGCTGAAATTATGGAATCTGATAATTTTGGCATATCGAACTGGATTCGATAATCCGCTATACTTGCCGAAATTATCAGACCCGATAATCTCGGCGGTCTTGCGACCGAATTCACCGCAGTGTCGGGGAATTTGATTCATAAAGCAACTCTTTTGTTCTCAGAGCTGTGCCATAAAATATGTGTCCATGAAATCTGAAGAGCCAGGAGACTTGAGGGGTTATTCAGAGAACACCAGCTGGGTGGAGATGAGGTAACATCACTGCACTGCGTGGAGAGAGCCTGTGGAGACATGAGTTCAATTCCAGCAAGAGCACCTCTCCAGTAAGGCTAGGGACAGATGAGCGCATTTTCTGCGGCCACCGTCAAAATGTACGTCGATGCGTGCGCACGCATTTTTTCACAGAATACGCTTAAGTGGTCAGACGATGCGCAATTCTGGACGTATTTCATGACGATGGGGTAAAAAGAAGTCTAGGGAAATCCGGCTGTTTGAACGTTATGTTGGCGCACACTAGCAGCGTCTGACGTCTCCTAATCACGCACACACGCTGCTATGCGGCCGCAGCGCACTCTGTACGTCAGTACCAGCGTTTAACGTTCTCGAAAAAATGCGTTCATTTTCCACTTGCGTTGCGCAGCCGGACTTTTGTGCGACCGTACTTCGTATATTGGCTGTCATTGCCCGTCATCTGCTGCTAGTGCGGCCGTGATTATGTGCGCCAGAACGCGCGTTCGCACTGCCTCAGTCTGACCCTAGCCTTAGTGTCCTTGGGCAAGACACCCAACGGTACGTACTTGCCACCCAGGACATACTTGAAAACGTGAGAAATCTCAATGTATCCTTCCTGGTAAAATACTTCTCAAAAAATGACTCCTGGCTCTTCAGATTTCATGGACACATATTTTATGGCACAGGTCTGAGAACAAAAGAGTTGCTTTGTGACTTTAATTATTTAATTTAATTGTGGCAAGGTGGCTCTGCTCCAGCTAGTGATAGTGTCCACTGTCTCCCTGTGATCAAAGGAGTCCAACAGATCACAGAGCAAGACATTCACACCTATTCAGTTCAAAAGGAACTTTGATCCTTTGATGGTGACAAAAGGTTTTTCAGAGTCCAAATACCCCTGCTAATAAATAAACCAGACATGGTGAATAAATTAACCAGACATATTCACACTCTTATATATCGCCAACAGATTCCGTAGCGTTGTACAGTTATTAATATTTTTCCAGGTGATCTGGCCCCTGTCTGTGACACAGGGTACTCTTCACTGTGATTGCAATACAGGCCTCATTGCATATGGCACATTGGGATAGTTAACTGTAGAGATGTGCATTCGTTTCGGAAAAATTCTGAATTCATAACGAAATTCGATAATTCGTATTTCGGAATTACTTCCGAATAACGAATCAATAAGATCTGAATTTGAAATGAAACGAAATGGTATATAACGAATTTATTTCGTTTTACACTGTGTCATCATCATAAAAGAAAAATTTTAATATTTTTTTTGTGTTCCGGAATTCGAATCGATATCAACTATCGAATCGATACCGAATTGATATATCAACTATCGAATTGATATATCAACTATCGAATTGATGCAGTCAACAATACAAGTAAGCAGTTAGCAAACAACTTTATGAAACAAATAAATTTCCCTGTTAAATTGACTCAAATACTAAACTGGTGAGACAGCTTAATTTAACCCTAGCTTGTCTTTTAACAGCAAAATTTGATTAATTGGGGTCTTATTTAGTGATCCGAAACTCGAATTGATATCAACTATCGAATTTGAAATGAACTATCAAATTGATATCAACTATCGAATTGATCTTAACTTACAATACACGTAATAATCAGCAAAGGACTTTATGAAACAAATTAATTTCATTTCACTGTTTAATATGACTCAAATACTAAATCTGTGATACAATTTAATATTTAACCCTAGCTTTTCTTTTAACAGCAAAATTTGGTTAATTGGGGTTTTATTTATTGATCCAAAATTTGAATTGATATCAACTATCGAATTGATATATGAAATTCGAATCGATACGAAATTTCAAATCGATACGAAATTTCGAATCGATCCAAAACGAAACGAAACACGAAACAAAATTAGTTATGAAATTCCGAAAATGAAATTATTAAAAACGAAACAAATTTTTTAGTCATGCACATCCATAATTAACTGTATATTTTGTTTTAGATGTGATTTCTCTAATGTTAGTTAAACAGAAACAGCAATCAGATGAATGGTCCTTCTGTTCTCTCCAAATCATAGGAATTGCAAATGGAATTTGATGTGTACCATTATTCCATCTGACGAGAAGCCTAGCACATGATACACAACATATATTCGGGGTGCAGTCTTTATCAACGTCACCAACTTTACACCCAAAATAAAGTTCATAACACTTTTTTACAAGTGGTGTCAAATTTCGCCGCTGAGGCTTGAAGGTTACTTCACCACACTCGTGACCAGTGTTATTTACACAAGGTGGCCCATGCAGACTGTAAACTGTTTGTGACTAGGGATGAGCCGAACACCCCCGTGTTCGGTTCGCATTCGAACTCGAACAATTTCAAAAGTTCGAGTTCGAACTCGAACTCGAACTGAACTCAATGCAAGTCAATGGGACTCAAAAGTTAGATTTTTAGAGTGCCCTCCAAGAGGGCATATATGCAAGATATTTGCCATAAAAGGTGTATGGGGGTCCGGGTAGTGCCCTGGGGGACAGGAAACAAGGACAAAAAGTTAAAAAAAAGACTTTTTAAAGGAACAGTGAGTTTTCCATAAAATAAGGGTTAAAAATAAAAACGAAAAATTCCTTCAAATATCGTGCCTAGGAGGTCCCCATAACTTGCCCGTGAAGTGGCGATTTGTAGGATGTATAGAAACATTGCCATCAGAGACCCACACCAGACATCTAGCCACCCTTAAGGGGTTAAAATGCACAGGGACTGGCTACTATCCCGTTAGATGAGGGAATGTATTAGTCCCCGTTCACACTGTGCGATTTATCGCGCGGATTTTGCAACGACGTCGCAGCAAAATCCGCGCGATGTCGCACTGTGTAGCTTCTCCAATGCATTTCAATGGAGCTGTTCACATCTTGCCACGCGACGTCGCGCGATGTCAGATGTCGCGGTAGCATGTCGCTGGTACATGACCCTTTTTTGAGATTTGCTATCTGCGATTTTGCAATTTGCATTGGTGGTGCTTTGCAAAAATCGCACAAAATCGCGACGTCGCGTGACATCGTGCGACATTATCACACTATGTCGCGAATATGAAAATCACGTGGAAAATCACGCGACTTTCAAATCGCACAGTGTGAACGGGGCTTTAGATGTATAAAGCAAGGTATATATGACAATGGATAGTCAGAGACTCTAGGGACTCAGCTTGTACGCTTTATGATAGACATTTCTAACACAATATTAATTGTATGCTCACATAGGCCCTTCGGGAGAGGTACATGACATACAAATACTGGAATATTACGTTTAAATCTAAGGAGTGTAATAAAGATTTTATTAAGCCCTTGATGACAAATGACGTAACATCTACATCATTAATGATTGGCTTTACAGAGCCCTGGTCCTTAAGGGGTTAAACAGCATATCAGAGAGGATCATATAGTAGAAATGAACACTTCTTAGGATTCAAAACAAACAGTGTTTGCAGGCCACACCCAGTCTGCAAGCAATGTATCAAATTCTAATTGCTAATTAGAAGCACATGTTATTTCCAAACACTAATTAAACACCTGTTGTTTATGCCGTTTGAGAGCACAGGTCATTTAGAGGTGAGAATTTTTGCACCTATAGGTAGTTTTTTAATTCAATATCTAATAAACTGTTGCTTATATTCTGCAGTAAAGAGTCTCTTTATTTCTAGATTTTTTAGTATTTTTTTAAGCATTTTTTATACTTTTTTCAAAATGTGTTTTTTTTTCGAACTCGAACCGAGCACATCAAAAAGTTTGAAGTTCGCGAACTTTCGAACTGCCAATGTTCAAGTCGAACTCCGAACTGATCGACCCGAGCAGCTCATCCCTATTTGTGACATGGGGGTCACTTCTCTAATAACCTCTTTATCGCGCCGCCCATTTACTTGCCAATGGCCACCTGCATCTGTGCTTGAACGTGGCTCGTGTACTCTCAGCTACGCTCCCGCAAGACGTTACACATATCTTTACATGATTTTGCAGGTGCACAGCTGAGCGTACAAGAGGCATATTAAAGCACAGATGCAGGCGGTCGCTTGCAGGTATGTGGCCTACGCAATAGAGGGGTAAATTAGCTAAGCAGTTGTTTCTGAATTAGAGCAGCCACCCCCAAGCCACAGACAGCTCACAGTCTACACAGGGCACATTAACCAACCAGTTGGCAAGACCATCAGCCTTCCAGGCAAACGCCCAGTATGCCCTATGGCCAGTCTGGGACTGATTGTAACAATATTCCTAATACCTGATTAGTTGGTGCCTCCCGAGGTCAACTTTGAAAATATTATGCTTCACATAAAAACTTTCTATTTGATTCAAAATAATCTGTCATTTTGAGCATATTACCTAAAACATTTTCTAAAATATTGAAAATTGCATATTGTGAATGGAGTTTTATGGATATTTTAAACACATGACTAATTATATAGACTCTGTCATTATGTAGAAGACATGCTCAGAATATTTAAAATGAATAAATTCAAATATGTGCCAGGAGGAGTTGAATATGTTTTCCCATAGACAATCATTTAAAGTGTAAATATGTTAAATATACTATGATAAATATTTTTAATACAAGTTGATATGACAAAAAATGTATCCTACTCTTCCATATTAATAGTTGAATGCAAAATTATTATTTAACCCCATAAGGACCACTGACGTACACAGTACGTCCAGGGGGTAATTCCCCTTAAGGACCAAGGACGTACTATGTACATCAGTAATGGTCCTTTGCCCTCCTCCCTCCCTATACTCACCTCTCTCGCTGGGGTCTCACGTTGTTCTGGCTTCCTTGAAGCTGGCCCGGCGGTTTTATGGGTGATGATGTCAGTTGGCCAGTTAACCACCTAGCTGCCAAGTTGAGATGGGGGGGTCATTTGGACCCTCGTATCTCACAATCCATGACAAAATTTCAAAACTATTTAGGGCCATATTACAATGTTCGTGCTAACTTAACCAGAGCTGTTGTTAACTTACCAGCTCCATAGGCTATAATGTCTCTGGTAAGTTTACAACAGCTCTGGTTAAGTTAGCACCAACATTGTAATATAGCCCTTAGTTGGGGTCTTTTTTTGGCAGTTGTATATTTTGGAGGTCAAAGTTTGAAAAGTGTATTTTTTTCCATTTCTTTATCATATTTCAGATTTTTCTATAGTAAATTAAGATATATGATGAAAATAATGGTATCTTTAGAAAGTCCATTTAAAGGCGAGAAAAATGTGTGGGTTCCATGAACGATTAAGAGGAATAATTAAAAGCTAAATACAAACAGCGCAGAAACGTAAACACAGCAGTGGGTACTTTCAGACAGACAGTGGTAAAATCCCCTTGTCACTATGGGGTTAAAAAGTGTTGGATGCAGGCATAATATTAAGTGCAAAATTATATTAAAGAGATAATCTTGTATGATCAACTACTCCAACAGGGTTTCTGATTTGCCACACTTCGGCGAGTCCGGTTTGCTGACCCTGCGGTGAACTCAGCATTCACCGTAGGGTCCCCAATGTGCAGCGAATAGGCTGCCGAATGCTGCCACTAACCCGCTGGCCGTCGCCGCCAACCTGCCGGACAACCGCCACAAACCCGTTGCCGCCAACCTGCCGGACAGCCACCAAATGCAGCCGTTGAGCCACCAAACACAGCGCTGTCAAGCCGTAGAAAAAAGCTGTCAAGCCACTGGACGGGTAAAAAAAAACTTGAATTGAAAGTGACAAATTTAAAACACTATTTAAAAAAATCTGAAAGTAAAATGTTGGTGGAAAAATGCCGAAAAATGCCTAAAGAATCCTGAAAAAAGAAAAAATGGTTTCTTAGATATTGAATTAAAACAGGAATATTTTAAACTTTGAAGCCTATGGAGTTCGCCTTATTAAACCCGCCGAATGGAACCACCAAACATTATTATTATTATTTATTTTTTATTAAGCGCCAACACATTCCACAAGGTGCAATGGGTAAAGATGGGATAATTCTACAATACATACAAGAGGCAGGTCAGTATTCTTGCCAGCAGATACAGGAGGACATGAGGGCCCTATTCCCGTGGGAATTTACAATCTAGATGGGTGAGGGGATTAGAAACCAGAGGGAGGGACTGCAGTGACGAGTTAATGCAGGGAGAGGTGAGGACTGTTTTTGGGTCGGTAGGATGTCCTGCTACTGAGTCAAGTGGTAGGCTTGAACATCAGGGCATTTCAACAACTTTTCACTGCTGTTCAGTGTTCTCTGAATAGATTAACCATTGCTTCTCTATGGGGACTTTCCCTGCCATCGAACAGGCACTGTATTTGCAAGCAATTCGCCAAAACCCATTGGTTTTCCCAAATTACTATATCCTTAGCAGACATTATCTTTCAGAAAATGTCTATGGACATTCCACTTATCTCTACGATGACTAAGGTGTGAAAACTGTCTCACCTTAGGATGTATGCTTTCATGGTAACGCTTCTTCAATAAAGTATTAAAGCTAATTCGCACACTCCCACATTTCAGAGCCCTGCTGCAAGTGACTAATTTTGACCTTTATACAAAACAACCTGTGCATTTAAATTGAGGCACTTGCAGTAGAGCTCTGAAATGAGTAAGTGTGGCAATAAGCTTTTATATATATTATTGTCACGTATCTCCTAGATATTATGTCTGGTCCCTGTATGCAGAACAACTAATCTACACTGCCGGTCCTTGAAGTGGCCGGTAATTCTACCTATTTCCACAAATAAACGAAACCAGAAGAATTTGTGGACAAAACAGGGCAGACACCAAAGGTTATGGTATCATTATGGTATCATTGGAAAGGCCAGAGCATGACCTGTCCAATGCTATGAAACATGACTAGGTTGTGTTTACAAATAAAATAAATAAAAATAAATTTAAATTAATAAAAAAAAAAATTTATAATGCAGCACTATTGTTCACTTTTCAATTATAATGTGACCAATGATACTGCACTAACTCACCTTCTCATTTTTCACAATTATTTTTTTTTTCAGTTTTAGCTAAAATCGCGTATTTCCTCAGGAAAATACAGTAGCAGGTTTCCATTTCCATTATTTTTAACAAGAGCACCCCATAGAATATATAATCACAAAGGCTTGGATGATAAAATGTGAAAAAAAATTACACACTAAAAATTATTGAACTCTGAATGGAAATTCACAATTTTCTTCACATTTTTTGTTATAGCATTCCGGCAGGACATGAAGTATACATATAATAATGATATATTATGAATCTGCAGAGTCTGCTGAAAATAATATAACTTGTCTGGGTCCTACAATAAAACATGACTTCAAATTGCTTTTAAACATGATGAGCACAAAACGGTCAAAACGAGTTCAGCAAACAGACGTGAAATGGCTCATTAGTGAAAGGGTTAAAGATGTCACTTCTCTGTGACTACCACCAAATTCAGATGCTGTCACTGCAAGGAGCAATGAGTATCTTTCCATCTTGAATTATCAGGAATATGGTGACACACCCTAGAAAATTATATATAAATAATCTGCTCTCTGGTGAATATCACCATTAGTTTCTGAATTTACCAAAGAAAAAAGTGAAGTTTTTTTTTTGTCTCCTCAACCATTTGATAACATCTTCATGTATCACTATTCTAGTTCTGTATGTGTTAGATTTTTTTTTTAAAAAAGTGAATGAAATCAAATTTCTTATGTTACCTGAAAATAAATCTTTCTTGAACTTTAGATTGTATAATAGATTAAGCAGTCACTCAAAAATTCAAATAGGGTTGCATTATGAAAAATGCCAGTTGCATGCTGCACATGGACAGTTGTAGCACACATGCAGTATCTAAACATTCCACAAGAGCTATGACTGAGCTTAATATGATGAGCTTTAGACTCAATTTTTTGCTGTATAACAAGGCACTTTCTATTACACTTACATATATTTACATTCCTTACTCACCACAAGTTCAGTAATTGCTTCTCCCTCCACCATGAAGATTCCCCTCTTCAATTATACAGAACTCTATGTGAGCCTTTTAAAGGTTTGCCTGCAGAATAATTCTTGATAATATGCCACACCCATATTTGAGTAAAATATTTTTAATACTGCTTTAATGTGTAGCACTGGTAAGTGTTTCTTCGAAGACTTGGGTTGAGCCCAGGCATCATTTCAATGTACTTTCTCTGGCATCTGTACTGCAACACTGCACAAGACAGCTTTATATTCTTTCACCAATCTATCAAAATACTTGACACCAATAACTCACTATAACATTTATTTAATTAAAATATGTACCTCCCCCACTGAAAAAGGATTTTATTTTCACCTCCTTAATCTAAAGCTGAAAGTGGGCCAATTACATTGAAGTCAGGGTAAGCAGGAAGAATATGGCTGCCCTGTTACAGCATCTTGAGATCTAGTTTGTTTTAGAACTATGAATATAAGAGCAAGCTCCGAAAGCAAAGTAATTGCATACAGATCTATGTTATCATAAGACTAGACACGCTTCCACAGCCATTTACAGATATGCACAACTGGCAAGGAAAAAAATCAAGGCGTAATATTTAGGTCAGAATCTAAAGTGACAGTCATGCATATTTAACAGACAAAGATTCTATCACCTCTGCTCAGAATCCTGTAATCGTACATTGAAAAAGCAGGTTTCCAGGTAGCGTCCGCATTTTAGTGGGAACTTCCGGGGAAGGCGCTATCGTGGCACCTTGCCCCAGAACACAGCGCTATCCAAAGTGATACTCGTGGTAGCGCGTCCATAGAGGGTTGTGTTTCCCAGGCTTCCTGCACATTCGCATCGCCACAGAGTGATCTCGGAGGGAGATTGGAAACAATTTGTCCTCAGTCTCACACTGCTCGAGGTCAAGAGAAGCGACAGATTGGGACACCGTTCTTGCTCTGGGCTGAGAGGTGAGTATCTGTTTCATTGGGGGAGTTTTAAGGGGTTTTAATTGATTTCACAAAACCTTTATGTGTACCTAAAATTTTGGCTTGCGCATCGCTGCAGTAATTAACTCTAGCACTTTGTAATACCTTACTTATCGAAATGCTAATTAATTATTGCGCTCCCCATGTTAAATATAGGATTTGAATTGTACAGTAAACTCAAGGAAGCTAGTGCAATCACGGATACACTACCTGACGTTTTCACGGATTAGAGTCAGGAAGGTAATATGAGAGGCATGCAGTAGTCACTTACTCTAGCATTAACACCTACTCATCCGAACGCTACTGTTAGGGGTTTACTCAGAGAGCACCGAAATGTCAGCAACATTTCGGTGCGCTCTCATTCCCCGCACTTCGGGGAATCAAAGTTCCCCATCCTGCAGTGAATTCAGCATTCACCGCAGGGTCCCCAGAGTGCAGGGAAAACCCACCGCAACCGCCGCAAAAAACATTCCGAACACTTCGGAAAAAGCTAACGAGCCGCCAATCACAGCGCAGACCAGCTGCCGATAAAAGCCGACAAGCTGACTAACAGGGAAAAAAACCACAAAAAAGCAATAGGATTGAAAGTGACAAAATTGAAACCCTGTTTCCCACAAAACTACTGAACGAAAATGCCTGGAATTTACATATAAGGTTCTATGAATGATAATAAAAATGTCTGTTACAGAAAAAAGAAAAAAATTATTAGATATTGAGTAAAAATGGGAAATTTTTAACATTGAAGCCTATGGGGTGCACCTGAATAAAACTGCCGAATGAAAACACCGAACAGCAGGGCACTTCAGCAACTTTTCACTGTTGTTCGGTTTTCTCTGAATAGATTAACCATTGCTTCTCTGTGGTATTTCACTTGCTTCAAACAGGCACCATACTTGCTGGCAAATTTGGTGAACTGCTAGCTCTCTGAATAGCCAAATGGCCCTGAAATGTCACCGTACGGGGAAATTCACGGTTCGGTGGCGTTTCAGGGCCAGATTGGCGCTTTCTGAATAACCCATTTAGTGCTCACTATGGAATAGTGCCCTCTATTGGTTTGGGCTGTATCTCCTTACAGGCACTTTGTTTTTCTGAGTTTTTCCACATACTATTTTTGTTTATGTTATTTGCAAGGTTAAGACCCACTGGAGAGATTTGCCTTCACGTGGCGGTGGGCTTAATACTTCCATGACTATTTAAGTAGACAAAAAATATCTCCTTTTTTTAATGTAGGTTTATAGGATTCTGAGCACAGGTGATACGGTCTTTGTCTGTTGAATACTTTGCAGCTGTCTGCTAGCGGTGCTGTGCTTCCCAGTAGGATTATGCACACAATAAATGATTCTGCCTTGGTTATTTAGTGATATCATTGAGTACTTAATTTTTGTGATTTAAATATTATTTTTCAAGATTATTAGAAAACACATCTGGATAATAAACAATCTTGATGAAATACATAATTGGTAGAACTAGGGGTGCATACAGCAATCCAATAGTTAAATCCGTTGCAAATATATATATATGAAATCGTTCCTACTCAGTGGGAAAGGAAATACAGGCCAATTCCTGAGAGAATATACTATACCATTTAGAGCCTTTAACATCGGCTCTTTTTTATGGTTATGGAGAAAAATCTTTTGGTGTTGTTCTTTATTTTTGTTATCCAGATGAAATTTCAAGCGTGGTCAAGTAGAGTCACGCTTGTGAAGAGTCGGTGGAAGGAAACTGGGAAGTATTTGTTCCCACTTTCAATCTGTATGCAGCTAGAGGACTTGGCGGATTGCACTGTCCTCTGGTTCATGGGTCCACAGGTAAGTAATGTATTTTTGACGTATTTATTTTTATGTGTTAAGTGATTTTGCAAAATTAAAACCACTTAACATCAGAGTCTCTGAGATAACCCTATTATCTGAATAGGAATAGGCTGAATATTCCAAACCGATCCAATGTTGGATCAGTGCGATATATTTTGAATTATCCAATTTGAAAATTTCAAAGTCCAAAATATCTGTGAATCTGAAATACTTGAAATCAAAAATTCTGAATCCAAACTGAAATTTTTTACCCTCCACATGTCTATCGTCCAGGCTAGTATGGAACCTTAACCAAATCCTGCCAGATAACATATAATGGATCAAATTATCAACTGGTCAATGAGAAAATAGAATTTATTTTCATATGGCATCTTCTAATAGAAAATCTGCACTTAAAGAGCATTTCACACTACGCCATCACACATGGACCATGCCTTTTCTTATTGTGAACAGGCTATAAATCATATGCGCTTGATAACTTTACTTTTTCGCAGAGCACTAGCAGGACAACCCAGTCCCCTATATACAGTAACCAAATCAACCTTAAATTCCCACTAACGTTTTATGTCCATCACAGTAAACCTAGTGACCATTGATGTCTGTGATGTCCATCACAGTAAACCAAATGCACACCATAGTACACAATTTTGCTTGGACCAATTATCATATGACATTTTTATACAATCAGACACGCACAGATTAATACATACTCAGTGATACACTCACTCAAATGCAGAGCTGCAGAATCACTTTTGAAAGACAGAAAAAGTGCTTTTTGCGGCATTGTGTCTTTACAGAAAGTGGTTTTAAAGTAGTGATGGCAAAGTTTAGCAAACAGATGGAGTATGCATGGGAAGTGGATTTAAGCTGGTAGGAGTTAACCCTGTAAAGGCTTCCCAGAAGCAAAGGGGAATTAGTGGGAGAAATCAATGTGTATATGTCTTTTTAAACAGCAAATATGGGTGGCCCTTAGTGACCATGTGCCTGTAAATATGTGCCTATTCTACTAAAGGGAAATCCAGCTCTGGCCTTCACATCCAACTCTAAGCTTAATATTATTGAAGATACCTATTCATCCAAAATGTAATCTTTCTCGTATACTAAACACAAAACCCAGAAATAATAATAATAAACCTAGATAAAATAATCTTGCAATCCTTGCTAGGTTTATAAAACCTCCCCACTGTGGTAGGTTTATATATGGAGTATGAATGTTATTGTTTGTAATCGTGAGTTTGAATGAATATAGATTGAAATATTGAAACATAATTTTGCCTCTTTATAAATCAATGGTAACACCGCAGCTTGACTAGGCCGTGCAATTTTGGGCACCTTTCTTAAGAAAGGATATTACGGTGCTAGAAAAAGTGCAGAGACCGGCAACTAAATTAGTAAGGGGAATGGAAGGTTTAAGTTATGAGTAAAGACTAACAAGCTTAAACCTGTTTAGTTTAGAAAAATGGCACCTTAGAGGGGATCTGATAACCTTATATAAATATATACAGGGCCATTATAAACCATTGTCTGATAACCTATTCATTAACAGGACTGTACACAGGACACGAGGTCATCCATTTAGACTGGACAAAAGGAAAATAGGCCTAAAGCATAGGAAGGGTTATGTTACGGTAAGAATAATAAAGCTGTGGAATTCTCTGCCCGTTGAGGTGGTTGGGTCAGAGACTGTATAGACAACGACTGGATGACTGTCTGCAAAAACATAATATTAAGGGTTATAATATTTAATATGTGGGTATAAGCTTCTTGATCCAAGGAGAAATATGACTGCCTTTCTGGGGTCAAGAAGGAATTTTTTTTCCCAGTATGTTGCATATTGGCGAGCGCTTCAGGTTGGGTTTTTTACCTTCTTTTTAATCAGCAGCACTAACATAGAAACATAGAAACATAGAAAAACGTCGGCAGATAAGAACCTTTCGGCCCATCTAGTCTGCCCAATTACATGGATACTTTACCTGGATTTATCTTTTGTTTAGGATAGCCTTATGCCTATCCCATGCTTGCTTAAATTCAATTACTGTTTTGGCCTCTACCACTTCTACTGGAAGGCTGTTCCATGTATCCACCACCCTCTCAGTAAAATAATGCTTCCTGATGTTACTTTTAAACCTTTGCCCCTCTAATCTAAGACTATGTCCTCTTGTTTTGCTACTTTGTTTCCTTTTAAATATACTCCCTTCCTCTACCTTGTGGATTCCCTTTACGTATTTAAATGTTTCTATCATATCTCCTCTGTCTCGTCTTTTTTCCAAGCTGTACATGTTAAGATCATTAAGCCTTTCCTGGTAACTTTTCTCCTTCAAGTCGTACACCATTTTAGTAGCCCTTCTCTGAACTCTCTCTAAGATGTCTATATCCTTCTGGAGATACGGTCTCCAGTACTGCACACCGTACTCCAAGTGAGGTCTCACCAGTGCTCTGTACAATGGCATGAGCACTTCCCTTTTCCTATTGCTAATACCTCTCCCTACACAACCAAGCATTCTGCTAGCATTTCCTGCTGCTCTATTACATTGACTACTTACCCTTAGATCCTCTGAAATAATAACCCCATAATCCCTTTCCTCAGATGTTGAGGTTAGGACTGTATCAAATATTCTATATTCACCCCTTGGGTTTTTACGTCCCAGGTGCATTATTTTGCACTTATCCACATTAAAACTCAATTGCCACAGCTCCGACCACTTTTTTAGTTTACCTAAATCATTTGTCATTTGGCTGATCCCTCCAGGAACATCAACCCTGTTGCAAATCTTTGTGTCATCAGCAAAAATACATACTTTTCCATTAATACCTTCTGCAATATCACTAATAAAAATATTAAATAGAATGGGTCCAAGTACTGACCCCTGAGGTACCCCACTGGTAACAAGACCTTGCGCCGAATAAACTCCATTTACCACAACCCTTTGTTGCCTGTCACTCAGCCACTGCCTAATCCATTCAACAATATTGGAATCCAAGCTCAAAGATTGCAATTTATTGATAAGCCTTCTATGCGGAACAGTATCAAAAGCCTTACTGAAATCTAAATAAGCAATGTCTACTGCACCACCTGTGTCTATTATTTTTGTTACCCAATCAAAAAAATCAATAAGATTAGTTTGGCATGATCTCCCTTAGGTAAACCCATGTTGTTTCTGATCCTGTAATCTATGTGTTTTTAGATGTTCAACAATCCTTTCCTTTAACATGGTTTCCATTAATTTCCCCACTACTGACGTAAGACTATCTGGCCTATAGTTCCCCGATTCCTCCCTACTACCCTTCTTGTAAATGGGCACAACATTTGCTAATTTCAAGTCTTCTGGGACGACTCCCGTTAGCAAGGATTGGTTAAATAAATCTGTTAACGGTTTTGCTATTACATCACTGAGCTCTTTTAATAATTTAGGGTGGATCCCATCAGGCCCCATTGACTTATTTGTCTTTACTTTAGACAGCTGCTGTAGAACCTCCTCCTTAGTGTTTCCTCCTAACTGAGGTCCCTTTCCTTCCTTTTCTTTTGCAAAGACTGAACAAAAATATTCATTGAGGCAGTCAGCGAGACTTTTATCCTCTTCTACATACCTTCCTTCCTTTGTTTTTAATCTAACTAATCCTTGTTTTACTTTTCTTTTCTCGTTTATGTATCTAAAAAATGTTTTGTCCCCCTTTTTTACTGACTGAGCTATTTTCTCTTCTGCGTGTGCTTTGGAAGCTCTTATAAATTGCTTTGCCTCTTTCTGCCTAATCTTATAGGTTTGCCTGAGTTTTTTTAATTATTGAATGCTGTCTTTTTGTTCTTCACTATTTTGGCCACTTCTGCAGAGTACCACAGTGGTTTCTTCCCTTTTTTGTTTTTGCTAACAAGCTGAATGCAATTGCCTGTGGCCTTCAATAATGCTTCCTTTAAATAATCCCATTTCTCCTGGACTCCCTTTAAACTCCTCCAGTCTGATAATGACTCCTTCACACAAAATCTCATTTTAGAAAAATCTGGGTTTTTTTAAGTCTAAAACTTTTGTTTTTGTGTGGTGCGGCTCCATCCCTGTTCTTATATTAAACCATACTGACTGGTGATCACTAGCTCCCAAATTTTCAACTACAACAACGTCCGATACCAAACCTCCATTTGTGAGTATTAAATCCAATATGGCCTCTTTATGGGTCGGCTCCTCAACTACTTGTGTTAGAGATAATCCCAGTAGGGAGTTTAAAATATTTGTACTCCTGGTGCACCCAGCTGTTTTGGTTTTCCAGTTCACATCAGGAAGATTAAAGTCCCCCATGATAATAACTTCCCCCTTCATTGCCATTTTGGCTATTTCCTCAAACAGCAGATTATCTAGCTCTTCTACTTGTCCAGGGGGTCTATAGATCACACCTACACGAGCTACTGTATGATTGCCAAATGTTAGCGTAACCCAAACTGACTCTATGTTCACCTCGCTCACTTTTATTTGGTTCGTTTTTGTGTTGTTTTTCACATACAGGGCCACTCCTCCTCCTTTCCTACCTTCTCTATCTTTTCTATATAAAGAGTACCCCGGTATTGTTATGTCCCAGTTATTTTTCTCACTGAACCATGTCTCAGTAACCGCCACTAAATCTACTTTTTCAGCTGCCATCATTGCCTCCAGTTCATTGATTTTATTGACTAAACTGCGAGCATTTATAGACACGACTCTGAGCTTGTCATTTTTTTCCCCGCATGTTGCTTGCACCCTCCGATTTAGTTTTGGGGGACAATCAGGCAGATTATTTTTTACCCTTTTGTCCCCCCCTCCTAGTTTAAATATTTCTTTGTGAAACCTTTGAACTTCTCACAGCCTTTTCACTAGGTTATGTGTGAAAGGCTGAACCTTATGGACACATGTCTTTTTTCAGCCTATGTAACTCTGTAATATAATTTTTTAAAAACTCTTTGCTTCCATGCTTTGATGGTCCATCACCTCCTTCTTAGGCTAGGGTCAGACGAGCGCGTTTTCTATGGACTGTGCGCCCGTGCAGTGCGGATGCACTTTTTGATGGAAGACGCAGTAGTGGCCACACAGTCCGTTTTTGTGACGGATGTTATTTTTGACAGATGTTGGAGGGAAAATAAATGAAAATGAAAAACCATTTTGTCCGTCAAAAATGCTGGACGTATAAAAGCACTCCGTCTGACCGCGTTCCATCACTCACACACAAAGCTATGCGGACGTTGCGGACGCAGCGCACTCCACACGTCCGTTCTAGCAGTTTTACGTCCTTGCTAACTTGCGTCCGTTTGCCGCGTCTGTTGTGCATCCACACTTCCATGCGGACGTACTTCGTGTGTGGGGCTTCATCGGTCATGATTCTCTGCTACCACGGACGTACTAATGTGCGGCAACACGGACGTGATTACTGCGCTCGTCTGACCCCAGCCTTAGATAGCTATATTGAATGTAGGTTAGAGTTTAAATAAACTCTTAAAGATTAACACTAGTTAGCCATTCTGCTCCATTTATGTACCATGCCTTGATAATGTGTCCTTATTTTTATAAGTTAGCTAGCAAGTCATCAATGAGTCATTGTTAAGGGGATTAAAACGATATTGACTAAAATATAAAATCACTCATAGGACATGCACTACTTCAATAACACAAGTTCTTCCTCAACTTTCACTTGGAAAAAAAATTGATAGCTTGTTTAATATTGAACTATATTTATGGATTGTTTTATTATACTACAATAAATCTTTGGGTACAAGGTGCTAGAGCTATGTTTTTTTAATACTTTGGCAACGACTCACTTCCATGTTTTCATAATCATCCAATCTGTAGAATAGTATATGCTTTTGCATAAAATAACCTTGTCTGAAGTTGAGTCAAGATTTTTTGTTTACGTATCATTTTCTTTTTTGTAAACACCACAACAATCATGAGATGGTCTATGCTGTAATGCAGTGCAAGTCTTTATAGCGTAGCAAAGGCATAAAGGGGTTATTCAAAAAGAGCCAAACTAGCCACCAAATTGCATCAAACAGTGAAATTCCCCATACAGTGGAATTTTGTGATAATTCGGCTATTCAGAAAGCTGGCAATTCACCAAATATTGGCGAATTGCCAGCAAAATACGATGCATTTCGGTGGCAATCTAATCTATTCAGAGAACGCCGAACAGCACTGAAAAGTTGGTGAAATGCCCAGATTTTCGTTGCTTTCGTTCGACAGGTTTAAACAGGCTTAGGGTTTTTTTTTACATTGAAACCTATTTTTTATTACATTTTTATTCAACCGCTTATTCTTTTCATTTGCAGCAAAAAGACTCTTTATTAATTTATTTATTGTTTAGGCATTTTTCAGGATTTTTTTCTGCAAAATTTTTGATACCGATTATTATTTTTTTATTTTTTTATTTTTTATCCCTTCACTGCTGGACCATTTCACTTCTGTGTGCTGAGCTAATTGTTGCCATTTTGCTCATCATAATGCAATTTTAAGTCACATTTTTTTGATACGAATTATATATCCTTCTTTTCGGCGGATTAATAATGTATCATTATTATATGTATACGTCATGCCTTGCCAGAATGCTATGAAAAAAAAATGTAAAATAATGTGAATTTCCAATCATCTACAGCGTGTAAAATTAATTTTTTCACATTTTATCATCCGAGTCTTTGCGGTTATATATTCTATGGGGTAGGCTTGTTAAAAAAAATTGTAGTGGGAATATTTATTTTCTGAGACATTATGTGATTTTTAGCTAAAATCAGAAAGAAAAATCGTTGGTGCAGCATTGTTGTTCACATAATAATTGAAATGTGAACAATACTGCTGCACTGATAAAAAAAAAACTACCAGGATTATTTAAAGAGAATCGAAAAGTCACCGCACGTTTGGTGACTTTTTGTTCTCTTCAATTCGGTGCGATTTGGGGATCCCATTTTGGCGACCTTGCGGTGTATTCAGCAAGCACCACAGGGCCGTCGTAGTGCAGGGAAAACCCACCCGCAAACCCGAAGAACACTCACCGCAAAACCCAGCAAACGCTCACCGAAACCCGCAAAAACATCTGGATTAACCCCGCCGAACACGACGGAGAAACCCGAGCAGCCGCCGATAACAGCGCAGAGCAGCCGCCAGGAAAAACCCGACAGCGCAGACAAAGGAGGTGAAAAAAAAAAACTATGCTTGAATGTTTGAAAGGGAAACGCTGTTTGCAAAGAAACTACAGAATGAAAATGTCTGAAATTTATATATAAGATCCAATGAATGATAATAAAAAGGACTGCTACAGAAAAATAAAAAATTATTTAAAAAAGGAAAAAAAATTTGCAAAAAATGCCTAAAAGATCCTAAAAAATCTATAAATAAAGATACTTTTACTGCAAAATATCATTATCAACGGTTTATTAGATATTGAATTAAAACAGGAATATTTTTAACATTGAAGCCTATAGGATTCGCCTGAATAAGTCTGCCGCATGAAACCACCGAACAGCAGGGCAATTCGGCAACTTTTCACTGCTGGTTTTTGTTCTCTGAATAGAAGAAGCATTGCTTCTCTATGGGGAATTCACTGCTCTCGAACAGGCAACGAACAGGCACCGTATGTGCAGGCAATTCGCCAACATTTGGCGAACTGCCTGCTCTCTGGATAGCCAAATGGCCAGGAAAGGTAACCAGACGCTGAATTTCACTGTTCGGTTACCTTTCGGCCACAATTCGGATCTCTTTGAATAACCCTGTACGTTTTTATTATTTTACAATTTTTTTCATTAATATTTTTATTTTTTTATTAATTTTGTTTTACTTGTAACATGGTCCTGTATTTGGTATCTTTGGAAAGGCCATGCTCTGGCCCTTCCAATGATACCTAAAATGACCCTAAAATGACCCTCTAGCTGTCACCTATCAGGAGATTTGGGGGTCCAAACGATCCTAATTCCTAACCCTAGCTTCAAATCCTGGCTTCAAACCCTAGCTTCTAACCTCAATTTCTAACCTTAATTCCTAACTATAGCTTCTAACCCTATTTCTAACCCAAGCTTCTAACATTAATTTCTAATCTGAGCTTCTAACCCTAGTTTCTAACCTTAATTCCTAATAGTTTCTAACCTTAATTCCTAACCCTAGCTTCTAACCCTAGCTTCTAACCCTAATTTATAATTTTAATTCCTGACCCCAATTCTAACCGTAATTCCTAACCCATTTTTTTTTCTTTTTAGTAATAAAATTTTATTACAAGATTATTCACATACAGAGATATAAGCCGCATACAAGTCATATCACAACAATGTACGCATGAAGGTTACAAAATGTTGAGGATTACACGGTGCTGTCATGTCATCGTTACTGAAATTCACAAAACTACACCCGAAATCCTTCCGAACACAGTGTAACAGACTCAACTGCGATAAAACCAAAAGCGGTCTAGTCGGGGGAGTGTCCCCTAAGGCCAGTGCCGCGCATTTCAATTATGCACCCTTGTGAACAAACTACCACATAGAAAACGACATAACGTATATACAGACATTGACGACAGGACAACAAAAGGTGAGATGAAGAGAGAGGACAAGAGGGGAGACTTACCCCAATTTTAACTGTAATTCCTAACCCTAATTGCTAACCTTAATTCATAAACCCAATTTTAACTGTAATTCCTAACCCTATTTTCCTAATTTCTAACCCTAATTCCTAACTGTAATTCCTAACCCTAATTCCTAACCTTAATTCCTAACCCTAGCTTCTAAAATTCTGAGTGTTGTCCCAATCTGATCTATTGGGACGATGGATTATGTAAATGAGGTGTGTGTGATAACTGTCCTAATGTAATAAGTGTTCCAAGAAGTCAATGTTTGTGTAATTATGTTCCAGTGGAATTCCCCAGTGGTTTCAAAGGGGGTTTGGTATATGCAAATGATCCCTGTTGGACCCCATAAATACTGACGTTTTTCAATAAAAGGTAAGTTACTCCTGATTGAACATACTGTCTGGTGTCTCTTTCGGGGTACTCTCACTTCCCCTACTCAGAAGGCACGAAGCGGCCATCTGGAACGTCATTGAAAAGGCTCCAGGGCAGAGGATCAGACCAAGCAGGTCTGAAGCTACAGATCAGGCTGCTCGAGGCACTAAGTTCTAAGCAACTCAGCGGCCAGGCTGATCTTGGTAAGGGGGTGTCTGGAGAGCAGGACAGGCAGACGAGCGGAGGTCTGTGACAGATTGTCCCCCAAAATTATTGGATATGTGGGCTGTTTGCTTTCACATAATAGCTCACTTGTAAATGTTAACAGCTGCAAAGAAATGTGGCCTCCTGGCCCCTAGGACTATAAATACTGTATTAATACGCTTGTATAACTACCCAAAAACTTTACTGGGGTATGCTTGGGAAAAACATATGTGTTGTCCTTCTCGTAAGGAGCCACATCAGCTCTTTGAAAATAATCACAAAAGTGTAATTGCTAGAATGAACAGGCAAAATATCAATATTTAAAAATGTAAAACGATAAACAAATATGCTATGAGTTAAAGACTCAAAGTACTCCATGAAAACTAGGCCAGCTGATCTTCTTTTAAAATGGCAAACCATGATCACGTTACTATGGTCTTGGGGGCTGCCATTCTGCTACAAATGTGGCTTGTGTGTTAATAAATTTCAGTGGTGCAAGCATGTTTTCATAGAGTAATTTGGTAGAGCCTGGTGACAAAATATAAAATAAAATGCATATACTATATCTATACCTCTAGATAAGTTGTTCCAAACCGAAGTCCTTAAGTACCCCTAACAGACCAGATTTTAGAGATCACCTTGGAAAAAAGCAGGCTGAATCCTGCAATCACTGAGCTCAAATCATATCACCTATGCTGTGCTTCAGATATCTGGAAAACTTGACATGTTGTGGGTACTTGAGGACCACGGTTGGGAACCACTGCTCTAGATAAATTCCCTGTGATTGAGAAATTATTGTTTTAGATTAAATAACTAAGTTTGTAAACAGAACCTGCAAGCTTTAAATAATAATTATATCTTTGTAGTATTTGACATGTTTGTGTAGCGCTCACCCCCGAAGGAGCCGCTGAATAAACCTCGGGATAGTCTCACCGCACTAGGAAATAACTATACACCAGCACTGTTGTGGATTTTTCTATATTATATTCTTTACTGATCCCAATAAAGCAGCATATAATACGCATGTACGGTATTTGAGTAACAAGAATTCGTAACGCGGGAGAAACACGCGGCGGTAAAAGAAACCGGTTAACCCCCTCAGTTCTGGAGTGTAAGTCCCGTGAAAAATGGCTCAAAAATATATATGTGTGTTGTCTAGGGTACCCGGGTACTGTGTTCAACTGGCCAGTGCTCATGCCACTGTACAGAGCACTGGTGAGACCTCACTTGGAGTACTGTGTGCAGTACTGGAGACCGTATCTCCAGAAGGATATAGACATCTTAGAGAGAGTTCAGAGAAGGGCTACTAAAATGGTGTACGGCTTGAAGGAGAAATGTTACAAGGAAAGGCTTAATGATCTTAACATGTACAGCTTTGAAAAAAGACGAGACAGAGGAGATATGATAGAAACATTTAAATACGTAAAGGGAATCCACAAGGTAGAGGAAGTGAGTATATTTAAAAGGAAACAAAGTAGCAAAACAAGAGGACATAGTCTTAGATTAAAAGATAAATCCAGGTAAAGTATCCATGTAATTGGGCAGACTAGATGGGCCGAAAGGTTCTTATCTGCCGACATTTTTCTATGTTTCTAATCTTCAACTAGTCACTGTTGGGGCCCCTAAAGAAACAAATAAGCAAGTGCGCGATGTTCTCCGTTTTCACCAGGCCGAAGCCTTCCAGTGTAACCACTTGTCCTGGACCGATGAACGCTGGAGAAAGGGATCTCTATCAAGAGGATCTGTCCTCGCTGCCACTTGGAACCCGATGCTGTTAACGCCTGCACTCCCGATCTGGTTCTCCTCCGCCAGAACACGAACACATAGGCCACCAGCACTCCCCTCCGGTTTGCAGCCTCTCCTCACACAATGTCCTTCTTCTCCCAAACCGCACTTTGTCAAGAACAGTTCAGTGTAATACACAGCCGGCCGATGCACACTCTCTCTCCGATCACTGCAACAATGGATGCCGCCGTCTCTCTGCGCTCCAACTCTGCCAGGATCCTAGAAGTGTCACCTGCGACTGCTCTCTCTCACTGCTCGCTCTGTTCTGCCAAACGCTCAGGGCTAGGTATATAGGTAACAGCACGATCCCCAACACAACTGTAGCAACATCCACACTCCGGCCTGGTTTCAATCCCTAACAGCCCCAGCGTGCGTCCTACATCTCTCGTGGCTCTGCTCACACTGCCCATGCCTTGCACGAGGCTGCTGATGTCCTTCCTGGCCAGCACACACCCTTCCTGTTCCCCTTGCAAAGGTCTCTGGGAGTTGGAGTTTCACAAATCTCTCAGTCCAATACAATCCTCTCATATGTTATACACTGGCTCCCCCTAGTGGCCATAATAATTCAATGCACCAGAATACAGTTTTTAAAGCAGCGCTACATTTGCTAAACATTATTTAGAATCCTACACACAGGGCTGCCATCAGATATCTGGTGCCCCTTACTGAACAACTTGTTGGAGACCCCGTCCCTCAGCTGATCCTCTCAATAAAATAATTAAAAGTAAAATAATTTCCCTTCTCTTCTGCTCACCTTATTTTTTGGTTGAGTTGGCTAGATCCATGGTGGTCCAGCAAGGGGATACAAAGTGTTTACTAGAGTGTTAGGTCTGCGCAAGCACCTAGTCCTGTGCTAATCGATCGCTCAGTGTTGTGTCACAGTGCTCTTATTGGCCCCGGAAACTGTGTCCCAATGGAAAAATATTAGGCATCCTGGTGGGCCAGTCCTGGGTGGTATGGAGGGATCCTTGCATCTTGGACAGGGGGGACAGGGGGGCCAGACCCCCCTGCAGCCACTGGGCCCCTGAACATGTCTTGGGCTGTCACCCCCCTGAAGGCAGCTCTGCCCACACATGGGGTATACCTAAAATCAGAACAACTTTGTTCCTATACTTTTATGGACATTTCATCAGCAGCACTAGTTGCACAGAAATAATTACATGGTAAATCACAAAAAAAATCTAAGAGTCATCTGTACCACTCACATGGAAAAGAGCTGTCACCAGGCTCTATATAATGTGCATAAAAAGCATCCTACATCAGGCAAGGAAAATATTGCCACTTTCTATTGCCAGCTGTGATAAAAAGTGGAGATGGTTAAAACATAATGTAACAGATCTCTGTGCCCAGACAGGGTCACATCTGCCAAATGCTGCTTCCTCGCTGGACACCCAGTTTTTCCTCGTGACTCTCACACCTTTCTCTAGTACCTTAGCCGCAGCTTAGCCGCAGCTTAGCCGCAGGCCCGGTGCATGTAGAGAGCCTGGCTAGCACCCCCAGAAAATAAGCCGAAGCTGTAGACCTGGAGCCTTTGCTTGGCACAGCGGGCAGAAGATTCCTGGTACCCCAAATCATGAGCCGTGACTTCAAGCTTGGTCAGAATAGAACTGACTGTTTATTACAGAGGCACAGAGATACACTCAACCATCAACTGCATTTGCATACAATCAAGCAGATAGCTGCACAGATCAGATAACTACACATGACCTTCAAACAATGGAGAATGGGGAAGGAGAAAGCAGGGTAAACAAAAGGAATTTCTTACAGAGAGAATTTACACAATAGAGAGAGCAGGTACTAATACAGAGATCTAGACTATACAGGGAAGGGTTACATAATTGAGGGAATGTATGCAAAATACACAACAAGAGACTATACAATAAATACACAAGGGAATAACACACACAGACATCAGTAATCTTTAGTTAACTGGCAGATATCTAAAATAGTGAAAACCAAATATATTTAAAAGGCCCACCAGTTCCCCCAATAGTCTCTTTCACGGGCCATAGTCTCTGGGCAGGAGGCTAGCGCATAACCTCCTCCAATTCGCACAGTGACACCGTGTTCTGTCACACATAAACTATACATAATATAAAATGAACAGGGTATTTAGGTTCCATTAAAAATCGTGTAAAAACAGATTATAATTCACCGCTGGCTAACCTCACAAAAGCACCTTGAATCAAAATTTTAATGTTGAAACAAATTGTGCTTTTATAAAGGTTCAGCCAGCGGTGAGCTATGCACTGAGATTATTTATTGTTATATTATTTGTACAATCCTTTGTATCAGCTTTTAAATACCCCCTTATGTTTATTTATTGGGTTAACCAACTGTGAATTATAATCTATTTATATGGCAAGCTCTTTTTTATACCGTTTGTACTGGCTTGTAAGTACACTATTCATTTTAAATTTACTTATATTTTTATAATAAGTTTGCAATTAAGGCTCACCTCTGTGTGTCACCCCCTCTCCTCGTAGACTGTAAACTCCCTCAAACTCAAGGATCTTCTTTTCCTATCATTCTCCATGTGTCAGAGTATGAAATGTAATGGGGTTCATGAGGGCATTTATCATTCTCTGATTGGACAAGGGTTGTCAAATTGACCAAACTATGTCAGTTAATGAGAGGAACGTCATATGTGGAGCTCTCTCATTGGTTGATAGAAAAATACAGTATATTGTCACGGAACTGACTTTATACCTCGGCTGAAGGACGTTAAGCCAGGGTGGCTTTCCCTTTACATTTCCCCAATGTATACTGTGTCCCTAGTGTGATGTACTTTTATTGCTGTACTGTATGTGAGACTGCTGCCTACGCTTGCTGGATCCGTTCCCCCCAGTCCTGGCACTGAACTGAATTGCCCCATTACCCCTGGGGCCGGAGGACAAAGGACCGCATGGCAAAAAATTTTGATTTTTGCAAACCAGCCAGAAGCAGTTCAGATCAGGTCCAAACGACTCTCTGTAGATCTCTGTATAGTACCTGCCCTCTCTGTTGTGTAAGTTCTCTCTGTAAGAAATTCCTTTTGGTTACCCTCCTTTCTCCTTCCCCCATTCTCCATTATTTGAAGGTCCTGTGCAGTTATCTGCTTGATTATATGTAAATGAGGTTGGGGGTGACTGTATCTGTGTCTCTGTGAATAAACTTTCATTCTGTTGTTGGACTTCGAATGGTGAGCATCATTCTTTCGGCTGCGGTCAAAGCTTTGAGGGAGCTGTTAGGGAAGATTGCTCCGGCGACTGTTACATGGGAGAGAGCCCACTGACGGAGGTACTCAGGGTACAGTCGCTCCGTCACAAATATTATAATTTTTTCTCCCCCAAAATATAATAACTATTTTTTCTAATAACATTTGGACACAACATAAAACAGGTTGACAGGTAAAAATAATATATGTCTATCTCTTTAATATAAATAAAAGGCTCAATCCTATTAACATTTAATTTTTTTTAACACTTTTGTAAACTGAGTCTCTTTATAAACATTAGGAGAGCTCCTTTAACCCCTTACTGCCGGGCAGGTTGTGCCTGGCAGGAGGACTTTAATGCCAGCAGGGCGTACTAGCTGATATGCTGAATGCATCATTGACTGCAAGGGGATGGGTTCAGTTCAAGCCATCCTGGGGCAGCGAATGACGCTCCGGGCGCGTCTGCTGGTGGATGGGCCAAATGCAGCCCATAGACTCTAGCAGGGCGTACTATGCCACCCCGCAGCATTCAGATGCACCCGCCGCATAGTAGGGGGCAGCATAGTACGCCATGCACCATTAAGAGGTTAAGACGTAATAGATTAATGCTGAAAAATCTTTGTTGTAAAAAATAAATAAAAAAAAATTCTGATCCCAGGGAGCACACTGCTATTAGTAAATGCCTTTATGGAGAGGCATATACTAACAGCAACCAGCCATCAGATGGCAACCAGCCATCAGAAGCCCTGAATTACAGCCGATTCCCAGTGCATGCTGGAGCCCCACAGTGGGGAACTGGTAATAGTTAGAGAGGAGATAGTAAGAGTGAATATGGAGTTAATTCCAGTGACATTGCACAAAGGTTACAGTACAATTGATTGAATGCTTTATTGTATTGAAGTATAGTGTTCCATTCAGACAGATTTTCATAAGATTGTCACATACAGACTGGCGAAGTAGGCCTCGCAGGGCCAAATAGGCATCAAATACACATAAAGCATGGGGGGGGGTTCTCATAGGGAAGCAGCAAATTCTTAAATAGCAGAGGGAGAAGTGGGGAAAACAATCAAAATAAGACCCAGTCGGGGAACTATAGCAAAAATGTCGTCAGTGTCCCGAAAGAAAGGGTGTTTCATTAAAGTATAAAATCTCAGCGTAGTGGGGGAAAGGGAGGGAAAGTGCTCAACAAACAAAAAAAGGGGGGGAAGGAGGGGGGATAAAGTGGTAGGGAAGATGGCAAAAGGCCATAATGGTGCCTTCCCCAGCACAAACGCACAAGTTCGGAAACCTGCGGGAGGCCGTGGGAGACTATTGGCACCAGGCCCGGGGGCTTGGGGGGCCAGCAGGGCACAAGGCCCCAGTGACGGTCGCCGAGAGAAGCCCGAAAGAGCCAACTAAAGAGAAAAAAAAATAAAAATGTGTACCCAGCAAGCAAATGCAGTCAAAAAGACAAAATGTCCCCACACAGCGAGAGGAAAAATAAAAAAGAAAAGAAAACAATAGCGTCCTCAGAGAGACAAAAACAAGAGGTCCGGGGGCAGGAGCGAGAAAACAGTCAGAGGGTAGCTCATCCAGTGTCGAGGAGTGGCAAGTCCCGGTAAGTAGGCCGCGCACTGCAGAACAGGCCATGACTCCGAGGCACATCAAACTCACAGCAGCGAGACCATGCATCCGGCAGCCCAAGGGACTCAGCTCGGAGTAGGGTCGGTCGCAACACCGGAGGGTGCCGTTGCACCATCTTAAGCAGCTAAGGAGGGGGATCCACTTAATTTTGCCTCCAAAAGGGGTCCGCCATCGATGACCCACGAAGGCCCGCCACCTCCTGGGGTCTCTGATATTCCAGCCCGCCTCCAGTACTTGGGTCCCGAATCACCTCCAGGGGCTGAGGTAGTCACTCCAGCTCCTCCAATGGGCCTCCACTCTCAGCACCGCTCCATAGAGTAACCTCGGTAGGTGTGCAGGCCGCAACAGCACTCGATCCCGAGTCAGCCACCGACTCCTCTGCTTCCAGGGTTTCCACCTCCCGGTAGCCTCCTAGAGTCGCCAACATCCGGCGTCAGATGCCCCTAGTAAGTGGGCTATCTGCGTCCTCCCCTTTCAAGATCGGCAGACAGGTGCTGAGGCCAGAAGCCATGACACTCTCACCTCCTATAGGGGGGGAACCTCTTCTCCTCGGCTCCACAGGACCAACCATCGCCGCCACAGGCCTGTCGTCTGTGCCGGCCAGGAGATGTGGGCCCTCCATCTCCGCAGCCCTCTGCCAAGGCAAAGGCCAGGTTGGGGCAGTCTGTCCGTCCAGGTCAAAAGGCATCTGGAGCCGAATGCAAGGCTGCAAAATGGCCGCCGTCACCACGTGACGGCAGTCGCCTACAAGGCCTCAAGTCTCTGATCTGGAAGGGGGAACCAAGAGGCCTCCGGACAACGTAAGACCGAAAGAAAGCTACTCAGGGACCCTTCTAAGGGTATTCTCTGCGATAAAAATCAGCTACATGTCCCAATTCGGAGCAGACATGCGGAGCTCCTGTAAAACACGTCCGCTCTCATGAGCAGCCAGCCACGCCCCCTGTTCAGCTTCTTATTGCGAACGATTGCCGGCATGCCGTGCCGGGTTAGCCATAACCATTTCATAGAAATACATACTCACCAGTCGCCACCCAAGACATACTTGAAAACGAGAGCAATCTCAATGTATCCTTCCTGGTAAAATCCTTTTCTCAAAAAAAAAAATCTGTCTTGTTTTCCAGAAGACACAGAAAAAGTTCAGGAGAAGTATAAAAGTTGTCTGTTGTTACACAATAGCCCAGATTTAGCAATGGCTCAATGAGTGACAGAACGGAAGATGTTGCCAATCCATAATTGCTATATTTGTCATTGCATTTTGTTCCTTTTCCAGTGTATACAACTGAATTCCAAATGTAGCCAGTTGACGATTCCCATAGCATATAGGATTTTACACCAAAACGTGCTCTCTTTGATGCAATGTATTGCACCCAGCTGAGCCTTCCCTTGCAGACCATTAGACTTTCATCTATGCTGAAATCCCTTTCTGGCACATAGCTTTGTTGGAAATTCTTGAGAATCATTTGATATACTTCCCAAATTTTCATCAGTTTTGGTGAAAGATGAGTAGTTTCATCACATTCTTCGTTGTTTTCGAAATGCAGAAATTTCATTATCAGGGAAAATCTGTACTCTGACCATGCCAAAGAATGGAGTGGCAAGCAATTTATTAGTTGTCCAATGCCTCTTCTGCAGGGGCTTCCCCACCACTCCCTGAAGTATTATTAGGCCCAGAAATTTCCACATGTCATCTTTGGTCACTCACTAGTTCCCACTTTCTGCTGCTTGAAAACTTCTGCTGCAGAGTATCCAATTGTTGCTCTTGGTACCCGTTTGTCTCTGTAACTATTTTTTCAATAACCTGATCGGTCAGAAATAATTGCAAGTATGTCATATTCAACATCCACTTTCATACGAGGTGTTCCTGTAAATAGGAATCTTGGGGGCACTGCATGATCCGCACCACAGTCAATAGAGCACCAAGTTCGCACATAACTGAGCTCAGTCGCAGAATAGTCGCTGTCACCACTTTCAGTGTCTGATGACGAGTTTCCCCATGAATCACTAGCGCTCAATTCTGCGAGTAATTCTATGTCGCTGTGCTGTCGCTTCTTTGAAGCTGGTCTGAAACTGCTTTTGACGTACAGGGACGCTTTTTGGATTCCATGGACGTTCAAAAGTGCAGGCAGGGCACTGGACAAAGCACAAGGGACAAACCTGGGGTGATTGACACAATGTAATGCTGACAGAATAAATTGTAATCTGTAATTAATTAATTGTAAAGACCAGACTCTGACCTTCCAAATGACACCTCACTTAAACCACACAAGGTACAATTTAGAGATGCAGGGTTCCAATACCCCCCTGTCTCTCCTCACTGCAGTGCCACAATCTAGGTTGTCAATGAAACAATGCATTGTATCACCAGCTCCACACTTGATGGCAGTGTGGGAAATGAGAAGGTGAGTTAGCACAGCATCATTTTTCACTTTATAATTGTAAACTGAATAATATTGCTGCATTAGAAAAAAACAAGAGAAAAATAATATTTAATTTGTTATTTTATTTGTACATAAATCTAACCTGATTTTATTTATTTATTTATTTATTTTTATAAAGTATTTTACCAGGAAGGATACATTGAGATTTCTCTCGTTTTCAAGTATGTCCTGGGTTCAAGAACATTGAAATGTTACAGTTGTTACAGAAATACAAAGTAATACAAAGCAAGATATTAAAAAACAACACAAATATACAGATTAACAGAAAATAAATATGCACGTAAAATAGTCATTATGTTACATGTTGACAGGTGCATTCCACATTGAGGTATGTTAGTAAGGAGCTCTTGAGTGACTTAAGACTGAGGGAAGATTTGATGTCATCTGGGAGGTTATTCCATAACTGTGGTGCTCTGTAGGAAAATGAGGATCGAGCCACTCTCTTTTTGTTTTGTGGTATTGCAAGTAAGGTGCTGGTCCTGGATCGGAGGTTATAGGATGAGGGAGCTGCTGGGGGAAGCAGTCTATTCAGATAGGGTGGCAGCTTTCCAGAAAAGTTCTTAAACACCAGGTTGGAAAGGTGAAGACTTCAGCGATGGCCAATTTAGCGCTTTTATTTTTGGTATAACTAGAAAGGCCATAATGTTACCTTTCCAATGATACCTCAAATGTCCCTCTAGTCCTTAGGGTTCCATAGATACAGTGGTCTAAATGATTGTAAATTGTAAAAATAAAAAAATACACACAGGGTTATTCAAAGAGATTTGAAAAGTCACTGCACGTTCGGTGACTTTTTGTTCTCTTCAATTCGGTTCCTTTTGCCGATCCCATTTCGGTGACCCTGCGGTGTATTCAAGCAAACACCACAGGGTCCCCGAATTGCAGGGAAAGGTTGCCGCAAACTTGACGAAAACTAACTGCAAAACCCAGCGAATGCACGCCGAAAACCCTCAAAAACATCTGGATTAACCTGCTGAAAACCACAGAAAAACCCGAGCAGGAGCCGATCACCCGCAGCAAAGCCGCCGGAAAAGCCGAGAAAGCCGAGACCGCAGAGTGAAGTGAATAAATTAGGAAAACAGTTTGCATGAATGTTTGAAAAGTGAAACACTGTTTGCAAAGAAACTACTGAGTGAAAATGTCTGAAATTTACATATGAGGTCAAGGGAATGATAATAAAGAGGGCTGTTACAGAAAAAATAAGTAAACGTAAAACAAAAATCGGACTTTTAAAAATTTTTTAAAAAATCAGAAAAATGCTTAAAATATCCTAAAAAATCTATAAATAAAGAGACTCTTTACTGCAGAATATTATAATGAACAGTTTATTAGATATTGAATTAAAACGGGAATATTTTTAACATTGAAGCCTATGGGATTCTCCTGAATAAATTTGCCGAATTAAACCACCGAATGGCAGGGCATTTCGGGAACCTTTCACTGCTGGTTTGTGTTCTCTGAATAGCCGAAGCAGTGCTTTTCATGGGGTTTTCACTGCCCTCGAACAGGCACCGAATAGGCACCGTATGTTCAGGCAATTCGCCAGGATTTGGCGAATTGCATGCTCTCTGGATAGCCGAATGGCCAAGAAAGGTAACCGAACGCTGATTTTCAGCGTTCGGTTACCTTTCTCAAGCAATTCGGATCTCTTTGAATAACCCTGACAGTATCTCACAGAAGTGAATACACCCTCAAATTTTTTGTAAATATTTTATTATATCTTTTCATTTGACCACACTGAAGAAATGTCATTTGCTACAATGTAAAGTAGTGAGTGTACAGCTTATATAACAGTGTAAATTAGCTTTCCCCTCAAAACAACTGAACACACAGCCATTAATGTCTAAAACGCTGGCAACAAAAGGGAGTACACCCTTAAATGAAAATGTCCAAATTGGGCCCAATTAGCCAATTTTCCCTCCTAGGTCTCATGCGACTCGTTAGTGTTACAAGGTCTCATTTGTGAATGGGAAGCAGGTGTCCTAAATTTGGTGTTATCATTCTCACTGGTCACTGGAAGTTCAACATGGCACTTCATCGCACAGAACTCTCTGAGGATCTGAAAAAAAGTATTGTTGCTCTACATAAGGATGGACTGGGCTATAAGAAGATTGCCAAGACCCTGAAACTGAGCTGCAGCGCGGTGACCAAGACCATACCGCGGTTTAAAAGGACAGGTTCCACTCAGAACAGGCCTCGCCGTGGTTGGCCAAAGAAGTTGAGTGCACATGCTCAGCGTCATATCCAGAGGTTGTCTTTGGGAAATTGACTTCTGAGTGCTGCCAGCATTGCTGCAGAGGTTGAATGGGTGGGGGGGGGGGTCAGCCTGTTAGTGCTCAGACCATATGCCACACACTGCATCAAATTGATCTGCTTGGTTGACGTCCCAAAAGGAAGCTTCTTCTAAAATGATGCAAGAAAGCCCGCAAACAGTTTGCTGAAGACAAGCAGACTAAGGACATGGATTACTGGAACCATGTCCTGTGGTCTGATGAGACCAAGATAAACTTATTTGGTTCAGATGGTGTCAAGCATGTGTGGCGGAAACCAGGTGAGGAGAACACAGACAAATGTGTCTTGCCTACAGTTAAGCATGGTGGCGGGAGTGTCATGGTCTGGGGCTGCATGACTGCTGCTGGCACTGGGGAGCTACAGTTCATTGAGGGAATGAGGGAACCATGAATGCGAACATGTACTGTGACATACTGAAGTAGAGCATGATCCCCTCCCTTCAGAGACTGGACCACAGGGCAGTATTCGAACATGATAAAGACCCCAAACACACCTCCAAGACGACCACTGCCTTGCTAAAGAAGCTGAGGGTAAAGGTGATAGACTGGCCAAACATGTCTCCACACCTAAACCCTATTGAGCATCTGTGGGGCATCTTTAAACGGAAGGTAGAGCAGCGCAAGGTCTCTAACATCCACCAGCTCCATGATGTCGTCATGGAGGAATGGAAGAGGACTCAAGTGGCAACCTGTGAAGCTCTGGTGAAGTCATGCCCAAGAGGGTTAAGGCAGTGCTGGAAAATAATGGTGGCCACACAAAATATTGACACTTTGGGCCCAATTTGGACATTTTCACTTGTACTCACTTTTGTTGCCAGCGGTTTAGATATTAATGGCTATGTGTTGAGTTATTTTGAGGGGACAGCAATTTTACACTGTTATACAAGCTGTACACTCACTACTTTACATTGTAGCAAAGTGTCATTTCTTCAGTGTTGTTACATGAAACGATATAATAAAATATTTACAAAAATGTGAGGGGTGTACTCACTTTTGTGAGATACTGTATATTATTTTTTACAGAGCACAACACCCCCTTGTGGCAGGCGTCTGTAGGCACATGCCTACTCTGCCTAGTTATAAAACCGGCCCTGCACACACACCACCCAGAAGTTGTATGCAGAAGGCTGGAAAGATGTGAAACCAAATCTATCCCAGCGCTCGGGCCGAGCTGCTACCAGGAGCCATCTACTAAACGGCGGTCTAGATAAATGCCTGATGGCTAGTCTGGGCCGCTGCTGGCATACACCTATTGCACTCCACGTCCCACCTGCTAAGAGCTGGCAGGCGGCCCTGTTGATGCACATCCACGCCGTCCGTTAAATTTATAAAATTTGGATGTATGATCTGAAGATCTGAAAGGGCTTGTTGCGCCCCCCTCAGACCAGCACCCGAGGCCAAGTCCCCCCTCACTAGCTATGCCACTGTCTGGGTCATGACTTTTCACCAGTTTCTATATAAGTTAGCTATATTTTAAAACTTGCATCTACTTGTGGTGTACTGTTGCTTTACGAAATCACTCTGGAACGTCTGACAGAGAGCTCTGTGGTCAGTGGCCATCTTTCTTCCTGTTGCGTTTTTCCTGTTTGCTGTTTGATTGGGAACTGAAAAAAGTACAGCTCTATAAACAAATCATCATAACCCGGTGATTGCTCCTGTTAAGCAGGTACACTGAAAACACTACTGTATAAAACATTACCTGTGATCAACATTGATATAGTGGCATAATGGCATATGAAATATTGTATTAAATTAATATATATATATATATATATATGCACGCTCCTCTTGTCTCATGTTTATTAGGAAGAGCCATACTGTTGGCAAGACCAGTCATTCAGAGAGCCTTAAGATGTCTATATAACGTTTGTTATTAAAGATAAACTAGGAAAATATAGTTGCCTTTTTTCCCCTTAAATAATTGGGCAGATGCTGCTGGTAGCCCTGTCCAATAATTTTGTTTGTTTGTTTTTCCCTTTTCCACTTTTTTTACTTACGTTTTTCTCCCTCACCTTGACCAGCTCCTCCTCTCCAGCTCGAAGAGATCAAAACCCGGAAGTCTCTGAGCTTTTCTACGCAGTTTGCGCTTTAGGTGCCACCTCCCGGCTGCCTGGTCCTGCAGGGGTGGGTGGAGTCACCTCTCCACTTCACCCCATATTTTAATGAGTTCATGGGACCTGGGAGTTTTAAAAAACTAAAGTGATCAGGGTGTGTGGAATACCCCTTTAAGGTGCTTCAACATTCATGTATCCTGACCTGTACAGCAGCCCTCATTATGGTAGTTAGTATAATGTTTATGGTCTCTGTAATGTAGTACCCATTGTTATAAAGTATGATAGAGGGCAACATATATAGTGAGGACTATTCTTTTTAGAACAACATTCCTCAATGAGTTGACTGTAGAATTGTGTTGAAAATTTGAGAGTTGTCAAAAGTAAAATATACAGGGTTATTCAGAGAGAGGTGAAAAGCAGGAGAATGACTGGAGAATGAAAAATTCTAGGTCAAAATAGCCAACCCAGAAAAATTCTCCCTTTCATCTCACTTTCCAAATTGACTATTTTGACCTAGAATTTTTCATTCTCCAGTCATTCTCCTGCTTTTCACTCTCTCTGAATAACCCTGATAACCTTTTCTAAATAAGAGTTGTGTATTTTTACCTCAGTGATTCTCTTATATCCATGAAATTCTGCAGAAATTGAAAAGCTTTGCTTACAGTATTTGAGCATTTTATTTCACTCTTTGTGCTATGTTAAATAAATTTAAATAATCTTCTTGGGGTTTTTTATTTTTTAAATTATTAAATGTTCTTTTTATTAAAAGACCCAACTTTACATGACATTTATATCACAGCCTATGATTTCTAAATGTTCTATAGCTTTTCTTATTTGCATAGAAAAGCCTAAATACCTAGGGTGGGCAGTTAGAAAATTATACTTTGCAAACGTGTATCATGAGAAATCATACATGTTATTTTACTTAAAAGCTGGTAGGTTAAATACAAATTTTCTAACTTTTTATTATTGAGTAATTCATCTGGCAACCGAGTAAACATATTTCTGTATTTTAAATTTGCATCTTATTTAAATCGTGCCTTTTTTAAACTTACCTTTAAGACGCTTTCTGTTTTGTTATTTCTGTACCGTTAAAATGTGAACACGCCTTAATAAAAATGCTTCACGGCATGGGAATTTTACAAACTATAATCCAACATGAATAAACATGCAGTCAAGAGAACTAGCAGAACTGGACACCTAGGGCCAAATAAAATTATGTTATCAGGAACACAAGTCTCATAAGCTCCAGAAAAGATATTGAATGGGAAAGATACATTATTTTAATGATAAGTTCAATAATGCTATCATTTTACTTATTGGTCTGGTACTGCATGAGCTAAAAGTTGTAATATTATACCTGACTTTAATTTCCCAGGAAGCTACTGTTTTTACACTGGTAATTATATTTAAAAAGCCAACATTCAGCGTTATACTTACACTTTCTAATAAAAAAATATGAATACACAGAACACATACAGGAAAGTTGTGAGACTCCCAACCTCATGAGTGTTTTGGATCTGATTGTACTAATGATAAGGCATGCTTAATGTGTTAGTATTTATATATGGATTACAGAGAACTTTTGAATATTGTTTTGCAAATTTTTTCTTAAAGGCGCTATATATGCCAGCTAAAGTTTCATCAATGACACTTCACATGCTGTTATTTAAATTGCCCTCTCTGGATCATAGTTTATAACGGTTGCAACAACCACGAACAGTGATTGGTGAATTTAAAAATGAACATTTCTTGTAATCAAATTAAAAAGGTACTGAAAAGAACATATAATCTGTGGCACACACAATAGCATCTGCACTAGATTATAACAAAATTTCCCTAAAAGCAGTCTGGTCTGTATTTTTAATAGGCAAAAATGTTTCAAGGTTCAGGCTCAGGAATCTTTTATTCTTGATTGACTGATGAAGCCGGATTGTGAAACAGCGAAACGCGTCTCAGAATTTTTATATAGTACATTATTTATATTTGTCAGTGGACTGAGGTCCTCATTTTATGTTTTTATATATTGAATAAATTTTAAAGTTTATATGCATCAACTATCGGATTTAATTATCTGTGGCCCATCCTTAGCAGTTTAACTACAAAGAGGCTGGTGGCTTCAACATGTGTATGGACTCAGTACTCAATCGTTCGGCCCCACCATATGCTTTGGTACACCTGCATTGTAAGAATTTATCGGCCGTAATGGCTCACTTTAACTTATATGATGTCTGGCGACTCTTTCACCCAGGTGATAGGGGTTATACTTACTACTCACCTCCTCATAACTCATATACTCGCATTGATTTTTTCTATGCACGTGGATCAATATTATATTAATATTAATATATAATATGTTACACGCTGCAAGATTTTGGGTTTTGCTGGCTCCGATCATGCCTCTGTGATTTTGATCCTTTCTGATGCATATATGGTTTCGATCAATTTTCACCCATTATTTTGCCGAAAACACAATGTCCTCTGATGACCCTTCTCTGCTACGGAGAGCCCACAAAACAGTGATTAGAGGGGTGTGCATTAAATGGGCCTCTTTGCAGAAAAACAATAATTGTCGTGCCGCCTAGATTTGCTTTTGCACATAGACTCTTGAAACAGAATCAACTGCAACCTAATGATCATATAGCATGGGAGTTAACTGTGGCTTATTCTGCATTGTCTGACCTAGATAGCGCTACGCACTTTTATGCCCTACAACACCTAAAAGCTAAACACTATGCCTCTGACAGTAAGGTGGAACATACCCTAGCGCTTAGATTGGGACACCTTCAGCAATCCACCTTCCTTATTATCAGAGGTGGGGACAAGATTTATAAACCACTGGATATTGCTAATGCCTTTGTGGACTACTATAGATCCTTGTATAACTTTAGAAGGATGGCACTGCCCCATGTCCCTCTCCGTCGGCTATTGGTTATTATTTGATTGGATTACATCTCCCTTCTCGGTCGACTCCTTAACACCGCTCCCTTGCTTGACCTATAACGTGGGAAGAGGTAGAGGAAGTGATCAAATCACTTCCCAAAGGCAAATCTCCAGGCCCTGATGGGTTTACCTCATCTTATTACCAAAAGCTTGGGACTCAGTTAGTACCGCACCTCCACAATTTGTCTGTTGCGGCAATGGAATGGGGCACCACCGGCCTACTTAAAGGAGGCTGCGATTATTATGCTGCCCAAACCCAGCAAACATCCTACACTCTGTAAAAACTTTAGACCCATATCTCTCATTAATGTGGATATGAAGGTTTACACGAAAATTCTGGCAAATAGGCTAGCAATGGCCCTCCCTTACTTGGTCGGCTTAGATCAAGTTGGGTTTATCCCTGGTAGAAAGGGATCTGACAACACCAGACGCTTACTTGATATTCTCCATGTGTATCACAAAACGTCCACCCCTGGTTTGATTCTTTCTCTTGATGCCGAAAAGGCATTTGATACAGTGCATTGGCGATTCATGTCTGCTCTTTGGTAAATTCGGTATTCCTGCAGACTTTGTGAGGAGGGGGGGTTTCAGTCTATGCTTCCCCAAACACCTCGGTGTGCTTTGCTCGTTTCCACTCTGCCTCGTTTCAGGTTACAAACGGAACAGACAGGGATGTCCTTTATCCCCATTGCTGTATGCCCTAGTGTTGGAGCCCCTCGCGCAGACGATTTGTCAATTGGATGACGTTCGGGACATTGCTAGTGGGCCTCAATGTCACAAACCTAGGGCCATATTACATACTTGGTGCTAACTTAACCAGAGCTGTTGTAAACTTCCCAGAGCCATTATAGCCTATGGAGGTTTTAAGTTTACAACTGCTCTGGTTAAGTAAGCACCAACATTGTAATATGGCCCATAGCCTTTTTGCAGTTGACATCCTGCTGATTCTTATGGATACCTCTCTCCCCGCCTTGCAAAGTGTATAGGCAGCTTATAGCGTGGTTTTGTATCACAAAACTAATTTCGAAAAGACCCAAGCTCTTTCTGTCAATCTCTCGGCACCTGCACTGTCAAGACTGAAAGATATCTATCCATTTAATTGTCAAGATCGCTTTATTTCATATCTGGGGATACAGATAGTGGCCTTCCTGGACTCCCTCTATACTTTGAATTAGGTTAAATTGTTACGTGACATTCGTACTCTTTTAGTGTCCTGGAGGCCTAAATGGATAACGGCAGTGAAAATGGCAACCCTTCCAAAAATTCTTTACGTCTTTCAAACCCTGCCAATCTTGGCACCTCAAGCTTATTTTAAATCCTTGCAACGGATAGTTACCGCCTTTATTTGGGATTATAGACGACCGCATATCAAAATACTCATGTTAACCAGGCAGGTGGAAAGGGGGGGCTGGGTATTCCTGATCTTTATCTGTTTTATAAAGTGGTTCATATATCTGCCATGATGTTATGTTTCCACTATAAGGATTGTCCTCAGGGGGTGGGTTTGGAAGTGGCGACCTACTGTCCGCAAGAACTGTGGGTACTACTTTGGACTCTGCCAAGCGCCCGCCTGCGGCGGAAGGACTCTACCATGTTCCCCACAACCACGGTGTCCTTGGCAGTGTGGGATTCTTTGTTCTTGAAAATTTCTAGTACTGGCCCAGTTTCACATGCATCCCAAGTAAGAATACTTCGCTATCTTCTCCCCCACTTTAATTGCCATCATTGGGAGGAAAGGGTATAGACCCTTTCCTCCCAATGATGGCAATTAAAGTGGGGGAGAAGATAGCGAAGTATTTTTACTTGGGATGCATGTGAAACTGGGCCAGTACTAGAAATTTTCAAGAACAAAGAATCCCACACTGCCAAGGACACCGTGGTTATGGTGGGGAACATGGTAGAGTCCTTCCGCCGCAGGTGGGCACTTGGCAGAGTCCAAAGTAGTACCCACAGTTCTTGCGGACAGTAGGTCGCCACTTCCAAACCCACCCCCTGAGGACAATCCTTATAGTGGAAACATAACATCATGGCAGATATATGAACCACTTTATAAAACAGATAAAGATCAGGAATACCCAGCCCCCCCTTTCCACCTGCCTGGTTAACATGAGTATTTTGATATGCGGTCGTCTATAATCCCAAATAAAGGCGGTAACTATCCGTTGCAAGGATTTAAAATAAGCTTGAGGTGCTTCAATTACTTGATAAGCAGCATATGATAGATTTCCCTACTCTCATGGCGAGATTTAAGCTGAATAATACTTACTTTTCTCATACCATCAGCTCCATACTTATATTCAATGCCAAGACTTTCTAGCTTTTCACTTCTTCCACAAACTGGCTTTGACAGTGTCTGAAAGTAACTCTTCTCATCTGCCGCGCAGCTTAATTTCTATTGGTTATTACTTAGCCTCCTCAGACCACAAACATCCACTATGTAATTACCAAACTTCATGGGGAAAGGATCTGGGTAGGAGTATTGATTATGGAGAATGAGGCAGGTTATTTTGTAGGGATGTGGGGGTGACGAAAAATGCTACTTGATTAGAGACCAGCCGGAAGGTACTCTACTTTACAGGTGGTACAGGACTCCTGATAGGGTGGCAAAGGTCACGGGAGATTCTTCTTCGAAGTGTTGGAGGTGTGGGGCAATGGATGGTTCTTATATTCACATTTTGGTAGCAATGCTGAATTATCGACTCCTTCTGGATGCAAGTAGTGGAACTAGCCTCAAAAGTTGTGGGAACTGAAATTCCTTTTACTCCAGATTTAATATTGGTGGGGTTGAGAGGCCCAGTGCTCTCTCGACATCAATTCAGGATGTGGTTCCCACGTTGTCTCCACGGCCCTATTACTGATAGCCAGGAACTGGAAAACGGCACATCCACCCACTGTAACTGTTCTCACTACTCACCTGGAAAGATTTCGGGGATATGAAAAATACTTTTTCCCCAGAAGAAACTCGCTCAGGAGCATTGGAGACAAACTTGTATTAAAAGGATACTAGCCTTTTTTATTATGTAGTGATAAAAAATACTCTCCTTTGAAGTTCCTTCTTTTGTTTCAAGCCCATTGAAATCCCATTCCTCTGAAAACTATTGAGAATGTGCAAATGTAGCTTTGGTTTTCTTGCTGAAAAGCTATTTTCATATAAAAATCAGTGAAGGGGTCAAGTGGAAGCCACATCCTTCCTCATATAGTGAGAGTCCTTGTTAGAAAAAATTTCCATTGAATTAAATTTCACCATAGACTTAGGACTACATCCTCAAAAAATTATTCAGCATTTTATGTATGAATAATCACCACTAGCTCCCTCACGATTGTATCAGAAAAGCAATATACATAAAAAAAACACAGCGAAACTTTGAAAATGGCACAAGAACTTTGTATATAAGGTTCATGATTCACCTGACCCAATTTAACTATCACATCCTTTCAGCTTCTTATCTAAATGCACGTTATCTGTGTTGCATTCATTTAAACTCAGAGTAGTTCACGTAGTTCCTAGTTCAGAGGGTAATTTCTAGATAAAAGGGGGGGTGTTTGTGAGGGTCTTGAGAACGAGCTAAAGCAATAATGGCCTGCTCTACGGTGGGTGCCCGCTCAGGTCTCACAAACAAGGTTTTAGATTGATTGTGCCATTACAGGGATGAATTCTCCATATGCAAATCAGCCTGCTCTCACCCAGAAAGGGGGGCCAGCACTGAATGCCAAGGACGTCATCCCTGCACGAGAGGTGCAGCAACCCCCGATGATCATTTCGGCCTTATTGGGCCTCGTCAGGAGGGTATAGCTGACACCCCTCTAGGCACATCAAGCAAGGGGTCCACGTCTGGATGACCCTTTACAATTATAGTGAGAAAAGGGGGGGTGTTTGTGAGGGCCCTGAGAACGAGCTACAGCACTAATGGCCTGCTCTACGGTGGGTGCCCGCTCAGGTCTCACAAACAAGGTTTTAGCTTGATTGTGCCATTTCAAGATATATGATTCACAGCTACTCAGGCATTCATATATGCCCCTTGTCAGGAAAGTCAGCTAGTGCCTCAGTTTTGATAATAGGCCAGAGTGCTTTGGACTTGGTGGACAATTTAGTGGGTAAGAAATTACTACAGTGTCCAAATGCTATGGGGAGAAATGTTTAAATATTTTAAAATACTTAACCATGTGTCAAGATTTGCAGATGTCACAAAACTAGGAAAGTAATACAATGTAAGCAGGATGTTACTTCACTGCAGAGGGATTTGGATATATTGGGGGACTGGGCACTTAAATGGAAGATTAATTTTAATGTAGATGGGAATAATCATAGACTTCAAACTAAGCAACAATGCCCAATGTCAAACAGACATTAAGGCCAGTAAGGCATTGGCATGAATTAAAAGGGGAATTCACTCTCGAGATGAAAGCATAATTTTTCCGCTTTATAAATCAATGGTAAGACCGCACCTTGAATATGCCATGCAATTTTGGGCACCTGTCTTCAGAAAGGATATTATGGCACTAGAAAAAGTACAGAGAAATTAATTAATTAATAAATTAATAAGGGGAATGGAAGGGGAAGGGGAATGGAAGATTTAAGTTATAAGGAAAGGCTAACACACTTTGCCGTGTTCCTGCTAGGCTTAAACCTGTTTAGTTTTGAGAAACGGCTCCTTAGAGGGGATCTGATAACTTAATATAGATAGATACCGGACCATTATAACCCATTGTCTGGAAATCTATTCATTAATTCGACTATACACAACACGCGAGGTCACCCATTTAGACTGGACAAAAGGAAATTCAGACTAAAGCTTAGGAATGGTTCTTCTATGGTGGGAACAATAAAGCTGTAGAATTTTCTGCCTGTTGAGGTGGTTGGGTCTGTGACTGTTCTGACTTTTAAACAACAACTAGATGACTTCCTGCAAAAACACAATATTAAGGGTTATATAATATTTAGTATGCGGGTAAAATTCAAGGAGAAATCTGACTGCCATTCTAGTGTCAAGAAGAGTTTTTTCCCAGTGTGTTACATATTGGCGTGCACTTCAGACTGGGTTTTTTCCTTCTTTTGGATCAACAGCAGTAGGTGACGTGTGAAAGGCTGAACTCGATGGACTCATGTCCATCTTTTTCAGCTTATGTATATAAAACTATGTATGTAACCATGGCTCCCACATTAATACAGCAAGCACTAGGTAAGCAGTATGAGGCTTTTCTCTCATGTCCACAAAAGTTGGGTATCCAACTATGATAAAAACAGGCCCAGTTTTCTTATTTGTATTCATGGCTTGAGTAGTAAAATGAGGAAGTCACTAGAAGATTCCAGCAATAGTGCTACACACTCCTGGAGTTCTTAGGATTCCATGAAGACAATTGTGAACTTACATATGGTGTGTGTTAGTCCGTATAAATCGGGTCATGCCAGGATAAGGAAGGGCACTAGGAACTAACTGTTCCCAGTGTTCTTCTGCATATGGACAGCTGTGGACCTATGAGGCATCTGTTTCTCAAGCTAGACACGTCAAAGTATTTGATCTCTTGCTCAATTGTACCTCGGGGCTTCCCACTTCCCTTACTATTTTGATTACAGCTAGTTTGCACTGTTCTGGCAGGAGAAATCCAAATTGATAGAAATATAATTGGATCAATTTTATTTTTATTCAGATGACTGAAAAAAATATTGCATTCGCTATGCAATGAAAAATCTCTAAACCTAAAACAAGCACAAATGATAATCCTAAACCTAATCCTATAAATAATCTGAACCCTAATCCTAAATCATGCACAAATAGGGACCATATCCCTAATCCTAAAACAAACAGAAATAGGAATGTGTCATGACTCATGCCAGCCTCCACAGGAAGGCCCAAACTGGTGCCTTGAACACCATGGCAGCACCTTTCCTACAGGGTCCTAACAACTCCTGCAAGCACTGCAGCAGCCACAGCTGCACCCAATCACTGCCTGTGCTTCCCTACTTAAGTTTGGAGCTCCTATCTGGCAGTGCTTCTGCATGGCTAAGCACTCCTGAACACTGCTAGCAAGAAGCCTGCTACCTGTGATCCTGCTTCCGGGCTTCCAGCTGCGTTTCCATCTAGTCTTCTGCCGTGACCCTTCCAAGTTTCTACTGTGTTCCAGTCATTTAACCTGTTTGCCATGTTCCAGCCCTGCAACCGGTAAGCCGTGTTCCTGCTAGGCGGTCACTGAGAAACACGGCACGGATGCGGGGCATTAGCGCATGCAAAAGGTCCATAAAAGGGCCAAATTACAATCTTCGCGCAAACGTTTGCGCCGGCGCAAAAAACATTAACGCGAGGGGCAAAACCCTTTGCGCTGAACGTCGTATTACATTGTCAGTGCAACAAACGCACGTAATCGTCTACCGTGTGTGAACCTGCGGGAGCCCTGAGCGAGCGTACTTTACAGCGCGCGTCCTATACTTAACATTGTGCGCTGGTACGCGGATGGTATTACAATCTATGCGCAGCAATTAACGCATAGCCATTGCGCGCATAATTTTAGCAACTCCTAAGGCTGGGGTCAGACGAACGCAGTGCTAACGCGCGTGCAGCCGCACTTTATCATGGCCATAGTAGCAGCAAATGACGGCCAATGACGGGCAATATACGAAGTACGGCTGCACGAAAGTTCGGCCAGGCAACGCAAGCGGCAAACAAACGCATTTTTTCGAGAACGTGAAACTGCTAGTACTAACGTACAGAGTGCGTTGCGTCCGCTAGCAGCGTGTGTGCGTGATTAGGAGACGTCAGACGCTGCTAATGTCCGGCCAACATAACGTCCAGACGTAAAAAGTGTTTTATTGATGATCCGTACAAAATCACGGACGTAAATGCGCATCGTATGACCGCTATCGCGTATTCCGTGAAAAAATACGTCCATTCGTTCGAACGCACTTTTTCACGGACGACGCGAAAAATGCGTTCGTCTGACCCTAGCCTAAAAGCTGGTGTTAATGGCAAATTCTATCAACCTGGCCGAACCCAAATATACCAGCCCAAAAAAAAAATGCAAAGTACACATTCTACTCATACCAAACCAATAAATTTGAGAAGTTGTGTGTGCATTTATTATTGCTGCAGCATATATGCTCAGATTGACTTTGACAGGCGCAAAAACTTAACGTGAGATAATTGTGGTTCTTAATTCTGATTGGCTGAATCGTGTGAAAAAAACAGTCCGCACACTGTTTTCTGCACACAACGTTACTGCGCGAGCATTTGTGCGCGTCCGTTCAACGCACGTTATTGCTCGATGGATGAAAAAATGCGTGAGGATTGTAATTCCAGCCTTGATTTCCGCTCGTTAATTTTTGACGCTTGACGCACAAATTCACGCGTTGCGCGTGCGTTTTTGCGTGAGGAATGTAATTTGGCCCGATGAGTTCTGGCACGGGGAAAGGAAGCCTGAACCAGTAATGGGGAAAAGGGGGAGGGATCCAAGGAGAGGTCCAGGGGCGCATGAGACATTGCCAGAGTCGTAGGGTGGCAGAGGCGTAATACCAGACCGCCAGACCATCCTGAGTTCTGGGCAGCGTCAGGTTCAAGAACTTCTGTCGTTTACCTCACCATATATAACTAGTAACTAGCTTGGGCAGGGTGAGAAAACAAGACCTTGGGATAGCGATGGGGATCGTTTGAAATAGGTACAGTAAGCGAGGGAGCAAGTTCTTTTTTTTTTTAGATATATTTTTTATTGATAGATCAGCGTAAGAATACGCAGGTAAGCACAACATACTTTACATGTTATAATAAGCAATACAAAACTAAACCGTGGCATCTGACATTTGGCTAGGAATCATAACAGTAAATAGTTTAGAGTACAACAGTTAAAGCGGAACAATAGTACCAGGAAAGTGGAATTCTACTCAAATCACCATGGGAGCAGGCGGAGAAGGATTGCGCGGATGGCTCGGGGCGTCTCGCTGAGTAGAGGCAAGGAATGAAGCCAAAGAACGATTAGGAAGTTCATGTCGAGTCGGCGGGGAGCCTTGCAGCAACTGCAAAGAATACCAGGGGGCACAGAAAAAGGTGTTACGTAGCGAGGTCTTAGTATCTGCCGGGAGGGTTCGAATAAAGGGGGACCAGTTAAGAAAACACTACTGAGTTTTCTCCACCTGGTGTATAGAAGCTTCTGTCCAGTCGCCAGAAATATAGAATAGATTCTATTGTATACCATGCGGAATGTGGGCAGGGAAGTGAAGATCCACTGGGACAGGATAGCATTTTTACCCGTCATGGCCAGAAGGCTGAGCCAGAACCGGTGACATTTGGAAAAAGATCTAGGGACGAGGGGAGTAGGCACATTAAAAATGGCCCAAATCGGGGTGAAAGGGACCTCCAGGCGAAGAACCTGGGATCCAAAACGTCGCACAGTGTCCCAAAACAATTGAATGAAGGGACAGGACCACAGACAGTGTTGTAAGTCGGCCGGGAAAACCTGACACTTCAAACATTTAGCATTGAGTAAGAGCCCAGTGCGAGCCATCCTGTCAGGTGCCATATAGGCTCGGTGAAGTATTCTGTAAAACATGTCCCAATAGTTGGCAGAGAGAATGGAGCGCCTGAACACCAAAGTGGCTCCTATCAGGTCGAAAGGGGAGAGGTCGGGTAAACTACTGGTCCATCGAGAGATAGCCACCCAGGGTACCTTGGTGGGCAACGAACTTTGCAGGAGTGCGTAAATAGAAGAGGTTGAGAGGGTGTGCAAGGAGTTTACAAGTAGTTGCGTATCTAAGGTCAGTGGGGGACAGTGTGCGTAACTGAGCGAGAAGAAACTGCTTAAGTTGCAAATAATAAACCGGGTGTATACCCAAAGGAGCGATACATTCCCCTAAATCTGTATAGGAGTATTGCAAGCCAGACACTCCGTCTATGTAGTGATGAATTTGGCGAAAACCCCGTTGGGCTAAAGTGCGGAAAATAGGGGCAGGGGAGGCGTATCATCTGAACCCGCCCAGACAGGAAATTTGGGGGTAGTTCCAGCCCTTCAGGTCCTTGGAGAGCCCCTCAAATAAAGGCAAAAAGTTATCACAGAACATATGAGCGTGGTCTGAGGTTAGTCATATCTCTAGATATTTAATGCGATACTGTGCCCACTTAAACAAAAGCTGGGACACAGTGCCCGGGCCTTAGAGGGGCGGCAGGAAAACATTCAGGAGGTGCGATTTTGCGAGATTCGTTTTCAGGTTGGAAAGTGAACTGTAAGCATCAAATGCTTTCAATATGTTAGGCAGGGTGGTTTCAGGCCGTGTATTAACCCTTTCGCTGCTGAGGCTTTTCCCGCCTCTGTGCTGAGGTCATTTTTACCGGTTTTGCTCATCATGTTTAAACGTGTTTTTAAGGCTTATTTTAGTATATGACCCAGACATATTATATATCGTTCTTTCCGTCAGACTCGGCAGATTAATAATATGTCATTATTATATGTATACGTCATGACCTGTCTGTATATTATAACAAAAAATGCAATAAAATATGAATTTTCAATAATTTACAGCGTGTAAAGTGTTTTTTTTCCACATTTTAACATGCGAGCAGTTGCGGTTATATTTTGTATGGGGTGCGCTTGTTAAAAAAATTAGAGATGGGGTCTCGTTACATTTTTTTTTGGGGAAAATTACACGATTTTTAACAAACGCACCGCATACAAAAATCGTTAGTGCAGCATCATTGTTCACATTATAATTGAAATGGGAACAATATTGCTGCATTAACAAACCAAAAAAAAGTGTTTATTTTTTTTTTTTTATTTTTTTTTTTAAATATATATATATTTTTTTTTTTTTTTACAAACTTTTTTCACTTTCGTGTTTGGTATCGTTGGTTGGAACGGCCATGCTCTGGCCGATCCAGCAATACCAAACGTTAACCCCTAGCTGCCACGGATCGGGAGATAGGGAGTTCATTGGAACTCCCTATCTCCACCGTTGGTGGCAGTTAGGGGTTAACTCTAGGACTGGCGTCATCGTGCTATGCACGATGACACCAGTCCTCAGGGGGAGTTCCCGGAGGCTTGGCCGACATCCAAGATGTCGGCCAGCTCCGGGAAAGGATCACGAACCGGCGCTTTTGAGCGCCGATTCGCGATCCAGCTCCCCAGGGGTTAATGCCAGGTACCATTTGGAAGGGCAGGCTGTGCCCTTCCAAATGGTGCCTGGGTTAACCCCCGCAACGCCGCCGATCGGGAGGGAGAGAGGTCCGAAGGACCTCCCCCCTCCCTTTCAGGCGCCTCCTCCGCACATGCGGGGGGGGCGCCTGAATTAGGTGTCATCGCGCTGTCGCGATGACACCTAATTTCACCGGCGGCGGTTCCGAATGCTGGGCTGACATCGAGGATGTCAGCCCATACCGGGGGGGCCAGCGATCGGCCGGAACTCGGCCGAACGCTGACCCCAAAGTGAGGACGCGCTCAGCGCATCCTCAGCACAGCAGCAGCCATGCGGAGGACGCGCTGAGCGCGTCCTCCGCATTGAAGTGGTTAAAAAACATAAGGTCGTCCACATAAACAGCAACCTTATGCTCCACCTGGCCAGTGACGCCTCCCTGGACATTTGGATTAGATCTGCTAAAGACTTGATAAATAGCAAAGGGGACAATGTGCAGCCCTGTCATGTCCCGTTCCTGATCTCAAACGGTGCAGTATACACCCAATTAGCCCTATCAACAGCCTTCTCCACGTTCGTAGAGAGAAGGAGAAGGCCCTCCTGTCACCGCTCTCTGTGCATTAGCTGTTGTGGACAAGAATATATATATCTGCTTTCATAATATTCAAAGGCCTAGAACAAGGCCTAGAAAAATGCTCATTTAGGTTAAGTTTGCTATGGCTTTAAGACGAAATTAATATAACTGTCTTTTCAGATTAAACCAAAATGTATCTTGCGTAATTTCGCCGTCTCTGCAGAAATAATGAACCACAAGCAGGTGGCCCTGCAAAAAACAATTGACCACAAGCAGGAAGAAGGACTCATGTTTTGTGTTTTGCATCCTGTTACAGAACATTACCAGACATCACAAGGTCACCCAGGATGCAGAGAACACTGCTGACTTTGCAGATGACAAAATGATACTTTGACCTTTGGAAATAGCTGATATTTGATTTTCATTTAATTAATAAATAAACTGTATGTCCGCAATTTTATGCTGAAGTCAATCAAAATGTTAAGTTGACTCCCATTTGCTTACGTATAAACGTGCTATAAAATATATCAAAACCTATTAAACAGATTCAGAGGAATCATTGGCTTTGACCAGAGAGACTACATAGACTTCTTCGTTGTCTGTGTGATTTCTTTATGCGCGCATATAACTTACCTGATTTCTCCACCGAATTAGACCAGAGACTGGCATCCGAGGAAGGACTACATTGTCCACTTCAATGATAGTACTCTAATAGTGTTGTCCTGTGCCTCTCGGCCCAAGACAAATCCCACCTGGTACTGATGAATTAAACCTGGTACGTGGGGTTGCAGGCGCAAAGCTAGGATCTTTGCAAACAATGTAAGATTGTGTAGCGCTGCTTTAAAAATGTGCTCTGGTGCAATGAACTGTTGATACCATTAGAGGGAGACAGAGACATTGTGGACTATGCTGAACAAAACCGAACTCCATCTCCCATCACCCTTTGCATGAGGACAGGAAGTGGGTTGTACAAAGAGGAGGAAAGACATCAGCAGCCTCGTGCAAGGCATGTGCAGTGTGAGCAGAGCCACGAGAGACGTAGGACACATGCTGGGGCTGTTAGGGATTGAAACCAGGCCGGAGTATGGATGTTGCTACAGTTGTGTTGGAGATCGTGCTGTTCCTGGGCGTTTGACAGAACAGAGCGAGCAGTGAGAGAGAACAGTTGCAGGTGACACTTATGGGATCCTGACAGAATTGGAGCGCAGAGAGACGGTGGCATCCATTGTTGCATTGATCGGAGAGAGAGTGTGCATCGGCCGGCTGTGTACTACGCTGAACTGTTCTTGACAAAGTGAAGTTTGGGAGAAGAGGGACATCGTGTGAGGAGAGGCTGCAAACTGGAGAGGAGTGCTGTAGGCCTATGTGTTCGTGTTCTGGTGGAGGAGAACCAGATCGGGAGTGCAGGCATTAACAGCATCGGGTTCCAAGCGGCAGCGAGGACAGATTCTCTTGATAGAGATCCCTTTCTCCAGCGTTCATCGGCCCAGGACAAGCGGTTACACCGGATGGGTGAGAAGGCTTCGGCCTGGTGAAAACGCAGAACATTGCGCACTTGTTTATTGTTTCTTTAAGGGCCCCAACGGTGACTAGTCGAAGATTGTTTTTGTTTCATTCACTGGCCACTTGAACACAGTACCCGGGTACCCTAGACCAGGCCTTAAAATTTCAAGTTCCAAGCTACTAGCCAGGCCTTAAGAGTTACTCGCCACTAGATGCCCCACCTAACTCCTATACAGCCATACCTCTGCATTCCCACTCGCCCTCATGTAACTTCCACTCGCCAAATGCGAGCAGGTGAGTTGAAATTTTGAGGCCTGCCCTAGACAACACACATATATATTTTTGAGCTATTTTTCACGGGACTTACACTCCAGAACTGAGGGGGTTAACCGGTTTCTTTTACCACCGCGTTTTTTTCCCGCATTACGAATTCTTGTTATTTAAATACCGTACATGCGTATTATATGCTGCTTTATTGGGATCAGTAAAGAATATAATATAGAAATATCCACAACAGTGCTGGTGTATAGTTATTTCCTAGTGCGGTGAGACTATCCCGAGGTTTATTCAGCGGCTCCTCCGGGGGTGAGCGCTACAATTGCAAGTAAGCAGGGAAATGGTGTGGCGGTAATTCTCAAACCTTTCAGCGTCCTTGCCCTCCTTGGGAATCAAGGAGATGTTTGCTGCTAAAGTCTGGGGAGGTATGTTGCTTCCCTCTGTAATGGAGTTAAACGCCTTGAGAATGCGTTGATAAAGGATACTAGCGAAATGCCTATAATATGTTAGGGGCGGCCGTCGAGGCCAGGACATTTACCAGGTTTAGATGACTTCACTGCAGTGGCCAGCTCCTCCATTCTCAGGGGGGCCTCTAGGAGTTGGCAACTGATGGGGCTAGCCATCACGTGACATGCTCGGTTCAGACACAAATAAATCCGCTGTGAAGCTACTCTGCACCCCTTGTCTGTCTGAGGGCTCGAAAGGCCGTACAGTGCAGCATAGTAGGAGCATATCGTGGGAAGAATGTGGTCAGGGAAGTGGTGGGTGATACCTCGGGAGTCCTAATTTTAGCAATGTAAGTAGTAGATCCCGGGAAACCTTTAGGCTCATTTACCTAAATGTGAGTGTATATACCTCTTCCAGTAATAATCTTTGCCCAATTTGTCATAAGATCTCCTGCACCAAAGATTTCCCCCGTGTGCTTCTCCCTTCTCTTTTATGAACTCATGGACGTGACGAACTTTCCACCTGAATAAGAAGGAGCACCACAAACATTGGGACTCCTGAGTGTTTTATCTTCCATCTTCACGGACTGCTATACGCACTATTGCACTCAATTGAAATATTGGACACTTTTTGTGCATGTCCATCGGATTAGCAATGGACATATAATTTGTGCACTTTATTGCTTATTATCTACAGGTTATCTACGTATTCTCCTATATGCACTATTGCACTTAGCCCTGCTGGTTTTATTCTTTTAAGGCACCGATGCACTTTACTGTTTTGTTGCACTTTATTTCACTATTGTGCCTACTATTGATGCACTTTATTTCATTATTTATATATGCATATGCAAATGTTCCAATTGCATTCCAGTGTTTTGCACTATTGATGCGCTGTCAGGGATACCTGCTACACCTCCCTCAAAACACACATAGGCCCCTATTACAATCTTCGCGTAAATGCGCTCGCAATTTTTTTTCCACACGCAAAAAACGTTAGCACGCGCAAATTAACGCGGTATTACGATCTGAGCGCATTTTTTAGCCTTCATGTTTTTTCGAGCGCGAATCCAACGCGCAAAGCCAGGCGCAAATGACCGTTGTGTGCAGGAATCGGTGGGCAGACTTTTTTTTCACGGGATTCAGCCAATCAGAATTAAGAACCACCATTTTGGTTGTTGCGCCTGTCAAAGTTAATCTGCGAATATTTACTGCAACAAAAATGAAAAGTTAAACAATTTATTAATTTTATTGTTTGGGTATGTGTAGAATGTGTAACTGTACTGTGCTGTATTTTTTTGTTGTGCAGGTTCATTTAGTTTCGGCCAGAACGTTCAGATTGTAAATTAACACCAGGTTTTCAAAGACGTTACGATACTTCTATTTTCTATATCTCTCTGAACATTCAGCCTGAGACCCTGAGAATTATTTTGCCGCACTTTGGTGCAATTCGGCGATCTGTATATAGGAATCATTTATTTCAAAAGTTCAATAGAATTTTTTTCTGTCCAAAATTTTTTTTTTAGCTATGAACACCTCTAATACTTACCCTAACCTAAAACAAGCACAATTGAAAGCCATAACCCTAATCCTAAATACAAATAATAACCCTAATGTAAAGTTTCCCACTTTACTGGCTTTATTAAAATGATGCTAGTAAATAATATAACAAATAAATATAGGTTAGTTGAACCATGATGGCTCAGCCCACTTGCCGGTCAAACAAGTTTTTCAACTGTAATTTTCAGGGTGTAGTTTACTAACTGGTGTGTCAGTGGATTGAAATATTTCAGCAAGACTATACGTCCTTTAAAAATGCAGATCCTGGAATATTTAAGTTCCGTTAGATATTCAAAAGTTACTCCAGTGGCAAGACACTTGAAGATACATCACGGAGCTTCTACAACAGGTCTCAGATTCCTCGGTATTGAACATGTCAAACTTGGTCCACGGAATTGGAACCTCGACCTTAACCACAGACGTCGTGAGGCATATTGGCTATATTGTTTAAAAACACTTTACCCTAATGGGTTAAATGAAGGCTTTACCTTCACACCATTCTTTTAGCTACTTAGTATGGTTGTTTGATTTTTCATATATATGTTTCTTTCTAAGTTCTACGTATTGGTTTTATTCTGGAATATTTTTTTATAATTTTCTGTCTTAAATCAACAATATGTTTATTATGTTCTATATGTGTTGGATTTTTGTATTCTTTTTTGGTCTACCTTTTGTGTGAGTGTTAATTTATATTTATTTGTATACTCCTCGGGCCAGTGTGATATAGGGATAGGTTATTTCCCTTCTTTCAAGCTGTAACAGATTTAGTGGCTTCTCGGGTATATTCACGTGATGTATATTGTGCAGCCTCTTCTGAGTAACGCATGCTCTGTTCATTGTGTTTAAGTCAATACACAATAACTAAAGAGCATCTTTATTCTCCCAATTATTCTTGTTTATGGGATTATATATAAACCTGTGCAAGAGGTAAGGCCCCCCACTCTTGAGAAAGCTGCTGTAGTTGGTGAAACGCTTCAAGTGGCTATGGTTTATTATTTTTAACTGCTTGTGATTCGGTTAGACTGGCCTCTGTTTTGGTATACCACACCAGCAGTTTTTATGATTGGTTTATTATTTTCCTGTATACTGTATGCATAGTTAACTGGGTACAGTAGTCATCTAGAACTGCCGAGATACTAGTTAGGGTGGCTATATTCATATATAACTATGTGACTACTACCTTGCCTCCTTTACTATTGTGATTATTGTAGCTGCTGTACATTGCATTATTTTATTCAGTTGTCCTTTTTTTCTGCTGTGTATATATGGCCCTGTTTACTAGGCCTTTTTTAACTTTTTGGGTATTGTTGCACTCTACACCTGATGATTTTGCAATTATTGGACTTGTGACTACATTGCGTTGTGGTCCCATTCAGGTTTTGGTCAGTTATTTCACATGACCCTATTTATGTTGTTTTTATAGTGGTTAATGGTGTCATATATTTAGTTCAATAAATTTATTTATGTATTTACTGATCCTGTATATTTGTTTGTTGTGTGCCTTGTGTTTTTTGGGTTTAGCCCCAGCTTTTGCAGGATTTTTTTCTCCCCGTCTACCCGTGCTGGAATCTCTCTCTTTTAGCTCTTGTAGCTCATTTATTATTTTTTGTTAGTAAATAATACGTACGTCCAAAATTTCAGATGATTTTCAGTTTGGTTGAAACAGCAATTCCAAAGTATAATAATTGCTGATTTTTCAGAACGGAGAAAAAACAAATACTTTGTCTTGGCACATGTGTAGCCACTTTTCCTGCTTCTTGAAACAACACAATAGAGTTCGTTGACATCATTTCACAAGGGTTTTCTAATAATCACATTTTTAAAATAATACACTTGGATTAGCAAAAACAACATGCCACAGGACTGATGGTTGCTTATATTGAGCCTTTGTACACATGCGTAGGGTAGTACATTAAAAATCAACCATTTTCAGCTAGAATAGGAATGTACAACATTATCAATGTCTACACTGCTTTTCTGATTTTTTTTGGTTAGATGGTATTTCATGGACAAAACAAACTGCTTTTCTTTTTTAAAACAAGAATTTTCCTATGTGACCACACACTTTTGAACACTAATGTATGTCAGCAAAAAAAATGCTGATACACATAATTGGAGTGATTCACGAATTAGCCCAACTTGTTTTTGTTACAACAAGTGCACTTTAAAAACAAAGACACTTATGCTAAAGAGCAACATGTCTGCATATATGACTTACAATTTGCAAATTCACACAAGCAACAAAGAAGTCTGAACAGGTGAAATACGTACACTAAATTATGGAATACTGAGGCTGATATTGCTGGAAGTGCATGTTGGGACAAAGGATGTAAAGTTTACCTTCTTGCCTGGGCCTATGACGCCAGTATTGCCAAACACATCAAAGCAGCGTCAAACTAGTGAATTAAAAAATGCACATTTATCTAGAACATGTCTGGATGTGCATAGTACTTATAGTTTGAACAATCAAAATTTTTAAGGTCTGAAATAATTCATCGCTTTGAACTTGAGAAACACATTTAAAATAACCATGTGATACATTACAATTTTATGCAGAACTCTAAAACTGGTATGACAGATTAAAACAAGTAACTGAAAGAGATGTATTCTTGCAATTTTGAGATGCATGGATACTGTCCTGTAAGGGAATAATGGGTGCAGTGCAAGAAGATGATAATTGATTTTGATCCTTAGGGACAGTGTTTGGCCAAGTTCCAAGACGGCTGCTTAATCACCACTTATCCAAAGCGTTTAAAAGCACCCCTTGGTCTCTTTGTGCGATGCCTCTGGTACCCCGAAGGCAGGCTCAAAGTGGGACAAAAAATAGGCCTGGGCCTTTTAAGCTTAGCAGCCAGCTTTTGTCTACCGCTATAAAGAAATACACACAGATTTACACTCACAGGCCACTTTATTAGGTACACTTGTTTAATTTAAGAAAAAAGATATCCTCTGCGCTTATTCCCATTATACCATGTGAAACAAAACACAATTAGAGGCTTTGTTTTCTATTAATGCACATTAAGTGAGTAAGCTCACCCGCCAAAAGTCAAGGAACCTCTAGTGAGGGTGAGTCGTATCCAAAAATGAAGCCACAGGCTACTGTGTAGCGAACCATAACTGCTTTTCAGTCATGAGGTAGACTGGTGGGCTTTTATTAATGCCCTCCCAGAAACAAATTGCAGCATGTTCCGCTCTGTGTCTTTGTTTTTTGATCCCAAGGTGGATTTGTTTCTGGGAGGGTATAAATAAAAGCCCACCAGTCTACCTCATGACTGAAAAGCAGCGTGAGCAGTTATGGTTCGCTACACAGCAGCCTGTGGCTTCATTTTTGGATAGGACTCACCCTCACTAGAGGTGCCTTGACGTTTGTCCGGTAAGCTTACTCTCTTAATGGCCATTAATAGAAACCAAAGCCTCTAATTGTGTTGTTTCACACGGTATCAAGAAAATAAGTGCAGATGATATATTTTTTCTTATGTCTCATACATGTTGCTGGGCTGGATACATCTGGTGGTTGCAGCCGCCCCATCGGGGAATAGGCGTGACCCCACCCCTCCTGTACTATGTATGTTTTATTGTACCTCCAGCCAGGTCATCATTGCAGCATGTTCCACTCTGGGTGTCTTTGTTTTTGATCCCAAGGTGGATTTGTTTCTGGGAGGGTATAAATAAAAGCCCACCAGTCTACCTCATGACTGAAAAGCAGTGTGAGCAGTTATGGTTCGCTACACAGCAGCCTGTGACTTCATTTTTGGATAGGACTCGCCCTCACTAGAGGTGCCTTGACGTTTGGTGGGTGTCGGGTGAGCTTACTCTTTTAATGGCCATTAATAAAAACCAAAGCCTCTAATTGTGTTTTGTTTCACACGGTATAATGGGAATAAGCACAGATGATATATTTTTTCATATGTTGTTTTATACATGTTGCTGGGCTGGATACATCTGGTGGTTGCAGCTGCACCATTGGGGAATAGGCGCGACCCCACTCCTCCTGTACTACACCTGTTCAAGTGTTTAACACAAATAACTAATCAGCCAATCAGATGGCAGCAACACAATGCATTTAGGCACCTAGACGTGGTGAAGAGGACTTGCTGAAGTTCAAACTGAGCATCAAAATGGGGAAGAAAGGGAAACTAAGTGACTTTGAACGTGGCATGGTTGTTGGTGCTAGACAGGCTGGTCTAAGTACCTAAAAAGCTGCTGATCTACTGGGATTTTCACGCACAACCATCTCTAGGGTTTACAGAGAATGGTCTGAAAAAGAGAAAATATCCAGTGAGCAGAGGTTGTGAGGACGAAATGTTTTGTTGATGTCAGAGGAGAATGGGCAGATTGTTCGAAATGATAGAAAGGCAACAGTAACTCAAATAGCCACTCGAACACCTGAGATATTCAGAATATCATCTCTGAAAGCACGACACATCGAACCTTGAAGTAGATGGGCTACAGCAGGAGAAGACCACACTGGGTGCCACTCCTGTCAGCTAAAAACAGGAAACTGAGGCTACAATTCATACAGGCTCACCAGAATTGGACAATAGAAGATTGAAAAAACGTTGCCTGGTCTGATGAGTCTCAATTTTAGCTGCTACAATTAGATGGCAGGGTCAGAATTTGGCTTAAACAACATGAAAGCATGGATCCATCCTGCCTTGTATCAACGGTTCAGGCTAGTGGTGGTGTAATGGTGTGGGAGAATTTTTCTTGGCACACTTTGGGCCCCTTAGTACCAATCGAGCATCGTTTAAATTTAAACGCCACAGCCTACCTGAGAAGTGCGCCTACACACCCGTATTATACACCTAAACGCACACAACACAACCACTCCCATAAACCTAAAAACACACACATCCACTCCCATACACCTAAATACACACACACAGATCCACTCCCATACACCTAAACACACATAGATTAAAAATGTATAGACATTGCCCCCATCTCCTGCTTACCTTTTCTGCAAGGCTGAATCCCTGATGGTCCTGTGGCATGGAAAGAAGGGGGGAGTGGGCCAGAGATGCTGGACTGGGTTCTTTCTTCAAGCATTAAATCCCCGCTGTTGGTCTGAGTGACTGTGAATGAATCTCCCACGCTGGATGCCGGCACTCTCTGATGTGTCATCTGAACGTCACTGCCACTGTCAGTGAGTGCTGGAGTCCAGCGTGGATGTGCTTTTGCAGTCTGTGCTGGAAGCACCGACCACATTGCACACCCAATCTATTCAGAACATCCGGCAGCTGTATAAGAGATACGGCCAGCTGGGCCCCAGCCAACCAGCCCTATAGACCACTGGCCCACCAGGCAAACATTTAATTTTTTTGGTGGTAGTGGCTTTTAAAGCTTTACTTCAAAACGCATCTGATGATGACCTGCATCTAAACTGTATACACCGGGCCCTGTGTCCCAAGCTGGGCCTAAATGAACCACCAAGAGGTGTAGTTTTAAAATGCTGGATCTACTCCACTAATGAGGCTATAATCCGCAAGACACGGGAAGGCATCCTATCTGTCGATGGTATTCAACCACACGTCTTCAACAACCTTGCTCCATCGACCTTACAGAAATGCTGAGCACTGCGACCCCTCATGGAGCTGCTCTGCCAACAGAACGTCTATTAGGAACTCTGAGACTGTCACTTTTCCCCTCGCCTTTCAACGGAGTCCACTTGTTCATGGTGCGACATACTGTTCATAGTTTACTCCCTCTTATGGTTTTACACCACATGGTTTATTCTGGACTATTCCCTCCTAGACCCTTATGGACTTTCTGTTAACGGATGCCTGGATGGGTAAGGTGTGGGATAGGGGAAACTGGTCAGATTGATGCATAGGGTGTGTTTGTCTCCCCCTTTTCATTTTTTTCTTATATAATAAACATATAGGTTCATTGTCTGGCATTTATTTTATGGATGTTGAATAAAGGGTTTTTGCTTTTAATTCTAAAGACCTCCAGTGCATCCCTACATCTGTTTACGCTATTTGTTCAACCTGGGATATCTGCACGGAGGCTCATCTGCAACAGCGGGCTGGCTTCCAACAGGCAACACATTGGTATATACAAATATATATATATACAGTGGCAAGAAAAAGTATGTGAACCCTTTGGGATTACGTGGAGTTTTGCATGAATTGGTCATAAAATGTGCTCTGATCTTCATCTAAGTCACAACAATTTGAAAAACACAGTCTGCTTAAAATAATACAACACAAACATTATATGTTTTCATGTGTTTATTGAACATAACATGTAAACATTCACAGTGCAGGGTGGGAAAAGTATGTGAACCCCTAGCCTAATGACTTCTCCAAGAGCTAATTGGAGCCAGGAGTGAGCCAACCTTGAGTCCAATCAGTGTAATATTATTGGATGTGTTGCTGAAAGCTGTCCTGCCCTTTAAAAACACACACCAGTCTTGGATTTACTGGTTTCAAGAAGCACTGCCTGATGTGAACCATGCCTCGCAGAAAAGAGCTCTCAGAAGACCTACGATCAAGAATTGTTGACTTGCATGAAGCCAGAAAGGGTTAAAAAAGTATCTCCAAAAGCCTTGATGTTCATGTGTCCACTGTAAGACAGACTGTCTACAAATGGAGAAAGTTCAGCACTGTTGCTACTCTCCCTAGGCGTAGTCGTCCTGTAAAGATGACTGCAAGAGCACAGCGCAGAATGCTTAATGAGGTAAAGAAGAGTCCTAGAGTGTCAGCTAAAGACTTACAGAAATCTCTGGCACATGCTAACATTTTTGTTGACACATCTACAATAAGGAAAACATTAAACAAGAATGGAGTACATGGGAGGACACCACGGAGGAAGCCATTGCTGTCCAAAAAGAATATTGCAGCATGTTTGAAGTTTGCAAAAGAGCACCTGGATGTTCCACAGCACTACTGGCAAAATATTCTGTGGACAGATGAAACCAAAATTGAGTTGTTTGGAAAAAACACACAACACTATGTGTGGAGAAAAAAAGGCACAGCACACCAACATCAAAACCTCATCCCCACTGTAAAAAATGGCGGAGGGAGCATCATGGTTTGGGGCTGCTTTGCTGCCTCAGGGCCTGGACGGATTGTTGTCATTGATGGAAAAATGAATTCCAGAGTTTATCAAGACATTTTTCAGGAAAACGTAAGACCATCTGTCCGCCAACTGAAGCTCCGCAGAGGATGGGTGATGCAACAGGACAATTACCCAAAGTATACAAGTAATTCAACAAAAGAATGGCTTCAACAAAACAAAATACGCTTTCTGGAGTGGCCCAGTCAGAGTCCTGACCTCAACCCAATTGAAATGCTGTGGCATGACCTTAAGAGAGCGATTCACACCAGACATCCCAAGAATATTGCTACACTGAAACAGTTTTGTGAAGAGGAGTGGTCCAAAATTACTCCAGATCGTTGTGCAGGTCTGATCTGCAACTACAGGAAACGTTTGGTTGAGGTTATTGCTGCCAAAGGAGGGTCAACCAGTTATTAAGTCCAAAGGTTCACATACTTTTTCCACCCTGCACTGTGAATGTTTACATGTTCTGTTCAATAAAAACATGAAAACATATAATGTTTGTGTTGTATTATTTTAAGCAGACTGTGTTTTTCAAATTATTGTGACTTAGATGAAGATCAGAGCACATTTTATGACCAGTTCATGCAAAACTCCACGTAATCCCAAAGGGTTCACATACTTTTTCTTGACACTGTATATATATATATATAAAAACATATATATTCTTAAAATTTATTTTATACTTTCCTCATGTGACCACCCCGAGATGTATGGACTCTCCAGTGTGGGAGGCATGGGGGTATGTAATATAAGTATATCAGGGAACATGGTTTCTACGGTGTTTCATTGTGACTTTAAAAAAACCGATTTTTCTAAAATTAGATTTTGTGTGAATGAGTCATTATCAGACTGGAGGAGTTTAAAGGGAGTCCAGGAGAAATGGGATTATTTAAAGGAGGCATTATTGAAGGCCACAGGCATTTGGCTTGTTAGCAAAAACAAAAAAGGGAAGAAACCACTGTGGTACTCTACAGAAGTGGCCAAAATAGTGAAGAACAAAAAGATGGCATTCAATAATTTTAAAAAAACTCAGAATGAAGAAGATAGGCAAACCTATAAGATTAGGCAGAAAGAGGCAAAGCAATTTTTAAGAGCTTCCAAAGCACACGCAGAAGAAAAAATAGCTCAGTCAGTAAAAAAGGGGGACAAAACATTTTTTAGATACATAAACGAGAAAAGAAAAGTAAAACAAGGATTAGTTAGATTAAAAACAAAGGAAGGAAGGTATGTAGAAGAGGATAAAAGTGTCGCTGACTGCCTCAATGAATATCTTTGTTCAGTCTTTGCAGAAGAAACCGAAGGAAAGGGACCTCAGTTAGGAGTAAACACTAAAGAGACATTTACATATGAGTTTACAGAGGAGGAGGTTCTACAGCAGCTGTCTAAAGTAAAGACAAATAAGTCAATTGGGCCTGATGGGATCCACCCTAAGTTATTAAAAGAGCTCAGTGGTGTAATAACAAAACCGTTAACAGATTTATTTAACCAATCCTTGTTAACGGGAGTCATCCCAGAAGACTGGAAATTAGCAAATGTTGTGCCCATTTACAAGAAGGGTAGTGGGGAGGAATCGGGGAACTATAGGCCAGTTAGTCTTACGTCAGTAGTGGGGAAATTAATGGAAACCATTGTAGCGCTCACTCCCGGAGGAGCCGCTGAATTTAACCTCGGGTCCCTCCGCACTAGGGAATAAATATACACCAGCACTGTTGTGGATTTTATAAATTATATACTTTACTGGTCTCAATAAAGCGGAATATATAATGTAAGCACGGTATATAGATAACAGGATTTCATAATGCGAGAAACGCACAGCGGTAAAAGAAAAGTTTAACCCCTTCGTCTCTGGAGTGTAAGTCCCGTGCAGGTTAAGTCCCAAAAAGTGTGTGTGTGAGCTCAGGTACCCGGGTACTATATTCGACTGGCCAGTGAATGGATTTAATAAATCTTTGACTAGTCACGTTGGGGCCCTGTAGATTTAAGCAATACTGCAGCGTGCTTCGTTAAACTTTGACTGTGGCCTGGAAGCCCTCTCACCCATCCGCCAGACAATTTGTTCCGCTGCCCGATCAAGGATGTCTCTCCGCTGGATTATACTGGGACCCTGTGCCACCGGATCCGCTTCTCCTGCTTGTCCGTCTTCTACAATAAGATCTACGGCCTACCGCCTGCACTCCCAGTGTATCATCGCGGTCTCCTTACTCGGGGTCCAATCTGGAACTCTGTGTCTGTGCAAAACCTCTCAGCGGTGGATTACTAGGTCTCTGGCAAGTCACTGTATCGATCCCCAGCGTCGGCAAGGCAGCGCCTACTCTCCGGCCTGGTAACAATCGCTCACAGTCTCACATGCGTCTTACTCTGTTCACCGCTCAGCTCACACTGGCTCTCCTTCGAAAGAGGCTGCGGATGTCCTTTCCCCCTTCCCCACCCACTTCCTGTCTCTGCCCCAAAGCATGCTGGAAAACGTAGTCCCATTGTGTCCAGTATAGTTTACATTGCGCTTGTCTCCCTCTGGTGGCCAAACCCGAGCAATACAGCAACAGAGTTTTAAACAGCGCTACACTCTCCCCCTCCTAGAACTCTTGGGTCTCTCCAAGGAGGTATAACAATTACATAACATTAGGCAATGTATACAGGTTCAGCAGCAAACATACAATGGGTCAGATATACGTCCTCAAGTTGACTCATGCTCCTGACTACCTCAGCTAACATAGCAGACACTTCGGGCAACCTTCGCACTGTGGTGACAGCCTCTTCAGTGCTATGTCCTGGTGAGTCGTGGGTAAATCTCTGGGGGGTCGGATAGAACTTTTGATTCTGGCTCCATCAGCTCCTCTTCAGGTGGAAGTACTACAGGTACGGGTTCAGTTCTTTCGTCCACAACTGGAACAGACATCTCTTCGGAGTATGATCCTTCCAGTGAAGGCATAGAACTATAATCATAGGACGCGTTTTCAGGAACTACAGGCATTTCCAAAGTTTCGGGAACTTCCAATTGGAATTCAGGAGCCTCAGGCCTCAGGTTACTTTCCTGCCGTTCGGGAACTGGAATGACCTCTTCAGGTTCTGGCGAGCGCAACCAGTCCAGACAAAAACTTCCTTCCTCCCTATCCTCTTCACTCTCTTCAACAACCCGTGTCTGCTGAGACCGAGTAACAGGAGTCGAGCGTGGAGCTGGCGGGTTCGGTAGAGAAAGTTTGTCTCCAACTGGTGTCCTTACAGCCTCCCTCACAGGTAACAGATGATTTCGGTGCCAGTTTTTAATAGGCCCAGCCTTTCCATCTGGGCGGATTTGGTAAATTGTCAAACCCGGCAGTTGCTTGCAGACAATGTAGACTTGAGAACTCCATCTATCCGCCAACTTATACCTTGCAGAAGCACCCAAGTTCTTCAACAATACCCTATCACCGGGTTGTAGATGCTGCATCCGAACTCTCAAGTCATAGTTTCGCTTATTTCTCTGTTCCCTGTTTCCTGAGGTCAAACGGGCCTGTTCAAACGCAGAGGCCAAATTCTTCCGAAGTCTATCCACGTAATTTCTATGAGAGGCTACAGACATCTGATCCAGAGATAGTCCAAACGCCAAATCAACCGGCAGTCGAGCTTCTCTTCCGAACATAAAACGGTATGGTGAGTATCCAGTAGCGTCACTCTCCGTACTGTTGTACGCATGCACCAGCGTAGCTATGTGACGACTCCAGCTCTGCTTCTCTTTGTTCGACAATGTCCCCAACATATTGAGCAGCGTGTGATTAAACCTTTCTGGTTGAGCATCACCATGAGGGTGATATGGTGTAGTTCGGGTCTTCTGAATCCCTAGTAGTTCCAGCAATTGCCCAACAAGCCTGCTCTCAAAGTCTCGGCCCTGATCCGAGTGTATTCTCCTTGGTAGGCCATAGGGAACAAAAAACTTTTCCATTAGAACCTTCGCCACCGTAGGAGCACTTTGGTCTTTCGTAGAAAAAGCTTGGGCGTAATGCGTGAAATGATCAGTCACTACTAGAATATTTCCCTGCCCACTAGCATCCGGCTCTAAGCACAGGAAATCAATGCACACCAAATCCATGGGTCCTTGAATTTGCAGGTGGCTCATTGGAGCGGCTCGGGTTGGTAGGGTTTTCCTCAGGATACACCTCAAACCCAAGTGACAGTAACTTTCAACTTCAGATCTCATACAGAGCCAATAAAATCTGTCTCTCGCTAGCTAAAAAGTTCTCTCTGCACCCAAATGTCCATGGTCATCGTGTAACGACCGCAGCACACCCTCTATGTGTTTGGTGGGAAGGAACAATTGTTGGGTCTCTTCAGCATTGTTTGAGGGGCCCCTTCGGTAGACCACCCCATCCAACATCTTCAACCGTTCCCACTCTTTGTATACCAATCGGGCTCCTTCTGGGGAATTTGTCAGTAGAATTTCCAGTTGGTTCGCAGTTAGGGCCTTCACGGTTAATGCAATCAAAGGGTCTCTAGCCTGATGGGCTCCCAGGTCCTGTTTCGAGAAAGTAGGCAAACTTTCATCCCTCAGCTGCGTAGGATTACAATAGAGCTCTGGAACAGCCTCAGCCATAACTCCTATGGCTTCTGCTTCAATCCCTCCCTTGACCCGGCACTCCGCTCCTTGACATAAAGCTGGCACCCCATCTGGAGTTAACTGAGTCCATTCTGTAGTGTAGGGTCTTCTTGACAAAGCATCGGCATCTCGATTATTCACTCCAGGGCGATACTTCAGGCTGAACCGAAACCCTGACAGAGCGGCCAACCACCGATGTCCCGTTGCATCCAGCTTCGCAGTAGTAAGGACGTAGGTAAGAGGATTGTTATCAGTCTTTATCACAAATTCGGCTTCGTACAGATATTCTTTCAGCTTGTCTACTACCGCCCATTTCAAGGCTAGGAACTCCAACTTGTGGGTAGGATAGTTCTTTTCTGAAAGCAAAAGACTTCGGCTCACATACGCTACAGGCCTCAACAATCCGCCATATTCCTGGTATAGGACTCCCCTAGACCTTCTCTGCTGGCATCAACATGCAATTCGTACGGCTTATGAGCATCAGCGTAAGCCAAGACAGGAGCTCGAGTTAGACTCTCTTTCAGCTTCATGAAAGCACCTTCGTATTGATTAGTCCATTCTTCTTGGATGGATTCTCGAGCCTTCCTTGGCCCTGGAGCCGATGAATTTCGATCAGAGGCCTTGTGGCCTTCTTCTGCATCTTCCTTCTGTAGGAGCTTGTTCAGTGGTTGAGCTATCTTGGCAAATCCTCCTACGAATCTTCGGTAATAGGAGCAGAATCCCAAGAAAGATCTAAGTTCAGTAACATTTTGGGGTCTAGGCCAGGAAGCTACGGCTTCCAACTTTCTAAGATCCGTCTAAATTCCTTCTGCTGAAACAACATGTCCCAGATACGTAACGGAAGGTAAACAGAATTGACACTTCTCTAGAGACAGTTTCAACCCCTCTTCATGGAGCCGCTTCAAAACCTTCTCCAACCGTTGCTCATGTTCTTCCAAAGTCTTCCCGAACACAATAATGTCATCCAGACACACTAACACTTCGATCAGGTTCATGTCCCCGACTGTCTTCTCCATTAACCGTTGGAACGTGGCTGGAGCCCCCGTAAGGCCTTGAGGCATTCTGTTGAACTCAAAGAACCCCAGTGGGCAGATGAATGCAGTCTTTTCTTTGTCTTCAGGATGCATTGGTATCTGGTGATACCCACTTCGCAGGTCTAGTACACTAAACCATCTTGCTCCAGACAAACACTGTAAGGCATCTTCTATCCGAGGAGTGGCATATTGATCCGGAATGGTTCTCTGATTTAGCGTGCGATAGTCTATACATAGACGGATAGAACCATTCTTCTTCCGAACCATCACTATTGGAGATGCATAAGGACTCCTGGATTCTTGAATCACCTTAGTTCTTTGCAGTTCATTCAGCTGTTCTCATAGATCATCCAAGTCTCCCAGCGGAACTCGTCTTGACCTTTCTCGAAACGGCTTATCTTCCTGTAGTCGAATGCGATGCTCAGTACTCTTAGCTAGGCCCACGTCGAACTCATCCTTCGAGAACAAGTCCCTCCACTTTAGGATCTGGGACTGAAGGCGTTTCTTCCATTCAGGTGAGATGGGAGCGTCCTTAGGATAGAACCTTTCAGCTGGAATCTCTTTATTCACTCCCCCTCCTAAATCAGTAGGGGAGAGAGGCGTAGCGGACGCTACTTGCCCGATAGGCATTCGTGCTTTCAGAATCACTGGAGAATCAGACACATTACATACACTAACTGAGACTCTTCTTCGTGTTCGTTTCAAAGCTCTTGTGGAGATTATTTCAGGGATTATTTCTACTCAGGCTTCACTCCCATGATTGAAATCAGTTTCCAGTACCACATAGGGACCCGGTTGTGATCCGTTCAACTTGACTGAAGCCCGGAAACTCGCCACTTCTCCTGATTGCAGAACCTTCTCTGTTCCTCCCAATCTCCACAGGCGCCTCACTTCGGCAGGTGCCTTCTGTTCTTCGACCATTCGCTGATAGACTGGACGCAACATCGGGTGTACTCCCCTGGTAGAACCTTCTTCCATTACTATAGGAGTCAGTAGACGTCGCAGCAGATCAGTATTCGTCCCCACTATCATCGAACTTCTGTTGGCCCCTGAAGGCCGAAGACACACAATGGCCAATGCATCACAACCCCCAGACTGTCCGATGACTTCGGATCCGATCTCTAACTTCACCTGTAGATATCCGTCATAGGGAAGTTTCTCAGTTCCGATACCCCAGATCTCAAGGTCCTTTAATTTCTGTAGAGATATGTGCTTCTAGTGCTTCTCATAGAAGTCTCAGTAGATCAATGTCACTTGAGCCCCTGAGTCCAACAGAGCTTTGGTGTAGACTCCCTCTATGTCACGTGGCGTGTGCGGTTCAGGTGAGAGCCCAGCAGGCGGCGACACAGAGGGGAGGCCAGACAGGAATCACAATGAATATACTTTAATGAAACTTAAATAGGCCTTGGCTGCAGGCACTAGAAAGAACAAAGGAATTATATAGTCCAGGGAGAGTTCTTGACTGGAGAGTCTGAGGATTGTGGGCAATGCAGTTCCACACTGCGGTACCTTGATCAAAAGGTCAGACGGTGAGAACAACTGTAATCCACGGGTAGACAGATGGGTACTGGATACGTAGGATAAGCTGGTACAGGAAGAGCAGGTTTGCACACAACCAAGTGACCTCAGTCAGGGAGAACAATGCAGAACCACTGCTGGCTGGGTCTCTCTGCCTTTTATGGAGGCTTAATCATGGATGGGTCTCAGCTGGAAGTCCAGGGGTAGAAAAGGAAGACCCAGGCTGGATCTCCATGAGCCTGGTCAAGGTGCTGAGCCTGGGCAAAACCTGGACTGGAATCCAAGAAAGAAGAAATCCAGGGCAAAGTTCTTAGATCCAGGCGTGCAAGACAGGTACACGGGGTGGACCGTGACACTCTACTTGGATTGGAACGATGGGAGAAGGACCTATCAGCTGGTCAGGAAACTTTGCTGTAGCAGCAGGAATTTTAGACCCCGTTTGCTGTACCCTGGCCTTCTTCTTGGCCCGTGTAGGTTTTGGATGTGCATTGCTTCCCCATGACGTAGGACCGGATGCTAAGGGAGTAACTCTTTCAGTCCTGGTAGGCTCAGCAGTTGGCAAAACTCTGGGCCCTCTAGGCCTTTCAGTTCTGGCCTGATTTTTGGAGCGGTTTTCAACCATAGGGCACCTAGTTTGCGCCTTCACTTGGGCCCTCTGGCGTTTCCCGCCTGTGAGGTAGATAGCAGCCCTTCCAAAGCTTTTAGGAACTCTTCTACCCTATTTCCTTCAGACTTTTGGCTTTTGCATTGTGCTCGGAAATGACCCATTTCCCCACAACTAAAACATCTCTTCTTTGAAGACGGAGACGCACTTGCTTGTGGTGATTCGGTTGAAGGACCCTGGCCAGACGCCACAGCAACTCCTGTTGTCCGCATATCAGTAAGGAACTTCTGCATATCGGTCTGTGTCTCTGCCACCTTCAAAAGTACTCGACACAGATCAGTGTGTGCTTGTTTCAGCTCAGCTTGAGCTTCTTGTACCTTCTTAACGGTTTTGTGTAACTCACTATATGCAGGGAAGGTTGGTTCTTTGGCAGTACTCTCTGTGGATATAGGAACTAACAGATGCTCTTGTCCATCAACTTCAGATCCATAGGCATCCAACGAATCATCTTCAGTTTGCAGATATTCGCTATGCCTTACTGGTTGTGCGTAAGCTCTTTCTCCTCTCCTTAAGGACTTTTCTTCTAGCAGAGCCTCTTCCTCTCTAACAGCTCGAATCAGTTCCATGTATTTCAACTCTCGGTTACCTTCTCTGGTTCTCAGCTGTAGCATCACAGGATCTAGAGGTTGAGCGCCCCTCAATATCTGCTGCATTCGGATTTTAGCTATTGTGGCTGGTTCGGCCCCTTTCTTAAGAAGTATCTGGTGCAGAATCTTATCTAGGCGCCTCATGTATTCAGTCATTTTCTCACCTTTCGTTGGTAGGTATGTTCATACTGGTACATGAGCTCAGCGGCCTTTTCTGTTCGCCCAAAGACTTCCTGTAATACGTTTAGGTAATCTAAAGCAGTGCAGTCTTGTTTACTCAATTTTAGGTTTCTGACAGCCTCTGACACAGGTCCCTTTAAGCTCTCAGTAATTCTTTGCTTCTTCTGCGCTTCAGGGACGTCCCAGTCATCTAGAGCCTGCATTGCCTGTTCTACCCATTCTTCAAAGGTTTCTTCTCCCGCCGGAGTTGGTACGTTTCCTGTAAAATTTCTCAACCGTCGATAACCAAAGTTAGTGTGTGGAGGGCTTGTTCTTTGACATTTAGCCAGCAAATCTCCAATAGCCACTATAAATTCAGGCCCGATCATGGCCAGCGGACTGGGCGCGGGAACACTCGCGGGATCGCCACGTGGCGCACTTGGCTGAATCAGTTGAACTTCCACCTCATCAGTCAGCTTCACGCTCGCGCCCTGAAAACACACTGGAACACCCTTTCTCCACTCAAAAAGAACATACGTGTGAGAGGTATCTGGGTTCGCTTTAATGTCCAGGATTAACCCCCAATGATCTGGTGTCAGCGCGGCCACGGCCCGGCGAATCTGATCTTCGGCCCAAGTGTCTGCAGGAATATCCATGACTATGCATAACTCTATCTGATTACTTTGCTCCTCACACCATTTGGCAGCAGTGTCTGGATCCATATTTAACCCTTTAAATGTGTTTTTTCTAGAGACTGTATCCCAGAAACAAGCCCCCACGTCTAGCGCTCACTCCCGGAGGAGCCGCTGAATTTAACCTTGGGTTAGTCTCTCCACACTAGGGAATAAATATACACCAGCACTGTTGTGAATTTTATAAATTATATACTTTACTGGTCTCAATAAAGCGGCATATATAATGTAAGCACGGTATATAGAAAACAGGATTTCGTAATACGAGAAACACGCAGCGGTAAAAGAAAAGTTTAACCCCTTTGTCTCTGGAGTGTAAGTTCCGTGCAGGTTATGTCCCAAAAAGTGTGTGTGTGTGAGCTCAGGTACCCGGGTACTATATTCGACTGGCCAGTGAATGGATTTAATAAATCTTCGACTAGTCACGTTGGGGCCCTGTAGATTTAAGCAATACTGCAGCGTGCTTCGTTAAACTTTGACTGTGGCCTGGAAGGCCTCTCACCCATCCGCCAGACAATCTGTTCTGCTGCCCGATCAAGGACGTCTCTCTGCTGGATTATACTGGGACACTATGCCACCGGATCCGCTTCTCCTGCTTGTCCGTCTTCTACAACAAGATCTACGGCCTACCGCCTGTACTCCCAGTGGATCATCGCGGTCTCCTTACTTGGGGTCCAATTTGGAACTCTGTGTCTGTGCAAAACCTCTCAGCGGTGGATTACTAGGTCTCTGGCAAGTCACTGTATCGATCCCCAGCGTCGGCAAGGCAGTGCCTACTCTCCGGCCTGGTAACAATCGCTCACAGTCTCACGTGCGTCTTACTCTGTCCACCGCTCGGCTCACACTGGCTCTCCTTCGCATGAGGCTGCGGATGTCCTTTCCTCCTTCCCCACCCACTTCCTGTCTCTGCCCCAAAGCATGCTGGAAAACGTAGTCCCATTGTGTCCGGTATAGTTTACATTGCGCTTGTCTCCCTCTGGTGGCCAAACCCGAGCAATACAGCAACAGAGTTTTAAACAGCGCTACACCATGTTAAAGGAAAGGATTGTTGAACATCTAAAAACGCATAGATTACAGGATCAGAAACAACATGGGTTTACCTCAGGGAGATCATGCCAAACTAATCTTATTGATTTTTTTGATTGGGTAACAAAAATAATAGACACAGGTGGTGCAGTAGACATTGCTTATTTAGATTTCAGTAAGGCTTTTGATACTGTTCCGCATAGAAGGCTTATCAATAAATTGCAATCTTTGAGCTTGGATTCCAATATTGTTGAATGGATTAGGCAGTGGCTGAGTGACAGGCAACAGAGGGTTGTGGTAAATGGAGTTTATTCGGCGCAAGGTCTTGTTACCAGTGGGGTACCTCAGGGGTCAGTACTTGGACCCATTCTCTTTAATATTTTTATTAGTGATATTGCAGAAGGTATTAATGGTAAAGTATGTCTTTTTGCTGATGACATAAAGATTTGCAACAGGGTTGACGTTCCTGGAGGGATCAGCCAAATGACAAATGATTTAGGTAAACTAAAAAAATGAAAAACAAAAATTGGTGGTGTTGCGCTAAAGGAAAGTAAAAAAACTTATGTATGGACTATTTTGAAGGCATGCTATACTGCACAGCAAAAAAGAGAAAGAAAGTTCTATTTCTCAATAGTTCGTTCAATGGCTATCCAGTCTCTGTTGTAGAAAGGATTTTCAGTAAAATCTTCCAAAACTTTGGAACGAATGACCACTTCTTTGGTGAATCTTCATTAAAAAGTATATATCTCGGAAAAAGAGAAACTCGATAGTGTTATACCGTTTATTAATGTGTATACAAATCTACTGACATAATATACGTACAGAAAAAAGAGGTAGTGGGTTTAGGATTTGATCTCACCCACTGCCAGATAAAACATCACGTCCCAATCAAGCCTCTATAGACAAAACCACCAGGAGCTCCCGGGCTGCTTCCAAGGTGGTCACTCAATACCAAAGGTGGGACCGCGATGATAAAGTGACGTAGTGCTGACGCGTTTCGCCCCGCCCACGGGACTTCATCAGAGCATCATGCTCTGATGAAGTCCCGTGGGCGGGGCGAAACGCGTCAGCACTACGTCACTTTATCATCGCGGTCCCACCTTTGGTATTGAGTGACCACCTTGGAAGCAGCCCGGGAGCTCCTGGTGGTTTTGTCTATAGAGGCTTGATTGGGACGTGATGTTTTATCTGGCAGTGGGTGAGATCAAATCCTAAACCCACTACCTCTTTTTTCTGTACGTATATTATGTCAGTAGATTTGTATACACATTAATAAACGGTATAACACTATCGAGTTTCTCTTTTTCCGAGATATATACTTTTTAATGAAGATTCACCAAAGAAGTGGTCATTCGTTCCAAAGTTTTGGAAGATTTTACTGAAAATCCTTTCTACAACAGAGACTGGATATCCATTGAACGAACTATTGAGAAATAGAACTTTCTTTCTCTTTTTTGCTGTGCAGTATAGCATGCCTTCAAAATAGTCCATACATAAGTTTTTTTACTTTCCTTTAGCGCAACACCACCAATTTTTGTTTTTCATGTTATATGCTTTCTGAATTTGGTGGATATCAGGGTGGTGTTTTTTTGCTGCTCATTGTTTTTGGGTGTTTCCACAGTATAAACCCTCTTTGCTTGTAAACTAAAAAAATGGTCAAAGCTGTGGCAATTGAGTTTTAATGTGGATAAGTGCAAGATAATGCACCTGGGGCGTAAAAACCCAAGGGCTGAATATAGAATATTTGATACAGTCCTAACCTCAACATCTGAGGAAAGGGATTTAGGGGTCATTATTGCAGAGGATCTAAGGGTAAGTAGTCGAATGTAATAGAGCAGCAGGAAATGCTAGCAGAATGCTTGGTTGTGTAGGGAGAGGTATTAGCAGTAGGAAAAGGGAAGTGCTCATGCCACTGTACAGAGCACTGGTGAGACCTCACTTGGAGTACTGTGTGCAGTACTGGAGACCGTATCTCCAGAAGGATATAGACATCTTAGATAGAGTTCAGAGAAGGGCTACTAAAATGGTGTACGGCTTGAAGGAGAAAAGTTACCAGGAACGGCTTAATGATCTTAACATATATAGCTTGGAAAAAAGACGAGACAGAGGAGATATGATAGAAACATTTAAATACATAAAGGGAATCCACAAGGTAGAGGAAGGGAGTATATTTAAAAGGAAACAAAGTAGCAAAACAAGAGGACATAGTCTTAGATTAGAGGGGCAAAGGTTTAAAAGTAACATCAGGAAACATTATTTTACTGAGAGGGTGGTGGATACATGGAACAGCCTTCTAGTTGAAGTGGTAGAGGCCAAAACAGTGATTGAATTTAAGCAGGCATGGGATAGGCATAAGGCTATCCTAAACAAAAGATAAATCCAGGTAAAGTATCCATGTGATTAGGCCGAAAGGTTCTTATCTGCCGACATTTTCTATGTTTCTATGGATGATGCGATGCAGATGCCAGTCCTATATGTTATGTATTGCTCTCTGTTTTGCAGGTGGGGGGGGGTGCTTCTCACTAATCTACTACAAATGTCCCTTTTTTTCTCTTTCCTTTTTCCCTTGCCCTATTTTGGGGGGATTTGCACTATACACCCCTGAGAGTTGGATGGGGTTTTGCTTTGGTGCAGTTGAAAGATTATCCTCTCTGGGACGGGAGCATCTTTTAGCCCTTAATGAATCTGATGCAGTGGTGCTTGATGGAGCAGGTGGCCCTCTTGGGTTTGCCTTACCTTCTGTCACATCCTCGGCCCCCCCGGCACCTGGGGGGCCTGGGCGCCCGGCGGCATCGCTGGCTGGCCAGGTGCCAGGAGCTCAAACTGGCAGATCGGCATCTCAGGGGGCGGGGCTTGGTGTGGTGACACAGAGCCGCCAGCCTTAAATGCAGGGCGCGAGATTCAGCTCATCGCCCTGACCTGTGGTCATTCCCGCATCACCAGCTGATCTCGTTATTGTCTCAGTCTGCTTTTGCTTAGTTGCCAATTTCTGCTTGTATGAGGACCCTGATTGTGTATCGAACCCGAACTGCCTGTTGACTATTCTAGCCCTTTATTGTTGTCTGTTATACTCTGCTTAAGCTAAGTGTATGTGCTGATCATACCGCATGGTCTCTGATTGTGGGTCTGCCCTGCAGGTTGCTAAATCTCTCAATCCCTCATGTCTGCCGCCTGGTACTGAGCATATGTACAAAGTATATCGCATGGTCTCTGATTGTGGGTCTGCCCTGCAGGTTGCTAAATCTATCAACCCCTCATATCAACTGTTTGGTACTAAGCATATATATATACTGCATTCTGTATAATCTCACATTGCGGGCCTGCCCTGCGACTTGCTGAATTCATTGTGCGTGCTCTAGACTTTGATGAGCACAAGTATATGGGAGTCCTCTCTGTTGCCAATCCTGTTTATACGACTACCCTCTCTGGTGCCAACTCGGAACGTACTCTTGACTATGCTTTTTCTGAACCAAGTTCTGTTCCTGTCTTACTATACTATCTTTATCTGTGTATAGTTAACTTGCCTTCACTCAGCAGACATTTGGTCACGAAATCACTTGCTGCTGAGTGGTATCTAGACTTATCCCTCACCTCCCTGGCTGGGAGTGCTAGGTGTGGCAGTAGTAACTGCTATCAAGTCAAGTATCAGGTTAATCTGTCCATAAGGATCCAAACAACGCTGATCCTAGGTGAGCGCCATCACGATCGTGACACCTTCCTCCTGATATCCCTTTGCTGTGAATGTCCATCAATGTCAACGGACGTTGCTCTGTCTATTTCTAATCCCTTATCCTCACTCTATTCATCTCCCCCCTCTTGTCCTACACTTCCCATTCCTATTTGGTTTTTCCAGCATCTTCTCTCAAGAATGGTGTTTCTATTTTGATTCGAGCGGGCCTCCACTTCCAACATGGCAGTATGACATCAGCCTTCAGCGGCAGATATCTGCAGGTAGACGGTGTGGTGGCTGGATGTCCACTGAACCTGATGAGTGTGTATGCTCCATCCACCCCAGAGGCCCACTCTTACTGGACGCTTGAGGACCATCACACCTTACTCCCAAACCCGAACATTTTTATTGGGGGTGACTTTAAATAGCTATGGACCCTTATCTTGATCGAAACCCTTCAGCCTCTGTTCGCTATCCGCTCTCTCTTTATTCTGATCCCTAGTGTATGAATATACTGAAAGAGCCTTACTCAGGTTGCTCTCCAGCTGTTGGTGAGGTTAACCCTTTGAGCCCCACTACACACTCTGTCTTGAAACCTGCTGTTACTAGGTTATATTCTTTGTTGCTGGTGTGTCTGTTCTCCCTGGCTGGGAGTGATAGGGTTAGCGGTCCCGACCATTCAAGGATCAGAGGGCTTAGAGGTCTGTCCAAAAGGATCCCCACCACGGTTGTCAAGGGTGAGCGGGACTGCGAACGTGACATGGGGTCAGGGGTGTGTGGTCACGGCTGGCGCTTTAATGACCCCCTTCTTCTGGACTAGCCATTTCAGGAAGGGGGATTGTCAGAGTTGCCGGAATACTTTCTTTCTGATGCCCCAGAAGATATCTCCCTAGTAACTATTTGGGAAGGACACACTTTTTTATTTAAGGCTATGTTATTAGGGTGGCATCTTATAGGAAGAGGGAACAACAAAGGAAAATGATAGATCTGATCACCCGTTCCCGGGACATGTAACAGCACCACAGAACCCCAGATCCCCAACATCTTAGAGAAATCGTGGAGGTCCGTGGACAGCTTAATCTTCTTCATTCATGTCAGATTCAGGCAAGTTTCTGCTAGATAGGCAAGAAGTTTTTTGAGAAAGGTGACAAACCAGATTCTTTACTGGCCAGGACGTTAGAGGACCAGAGGAGGGAACGTACGGTTCATTCCCTACGTAACTATCGGATCGGGGGGAGGTGACGTTAGATCCGGGGGAAATTTCAGTTCTGTTTGAAGACAATAAGAGATAAGCTGGACTTAACCCCAAAGGAAATTTTTAGGGCTGCTCAACTTGCACACTTTGTCCATTACCTTGTAAATCCTGTAACTTTGTAGCACTGTTGCAGATAGGCCACTCACACTAAGGTCTTGATCTAACGCCTCTACTCACATCTTCAGCGAGAGACATTCCCCTGACAACCCAGGTATGTGCCCCAATGGGAGGAGAATCTGGGAACTCAGCTGGGGAGGAGGAGTAGGCAGAGATATTCAATTGCTCCTCTAGTGTTACAGCGTATATGGCTATACATGGCTATACAAATTGTCTTGAGGAACTCACGTCCTGGTATATACATTCCCGATGACTGGTCCACTTGCATCCTAGGGCCTATATTCAGTGTTACCTAGGGTTTGGCAAGGAGTGTATATACTTACATTCATGGTGGACATGTAACCCCATTAGCCTGTATTTGAGGACCCTAGCCATTGCCTATGGATTCACCTTGCCACTGACCCATGGACAGCATTGCTTAACAGACCATAGCAAGGGCTTGAATTACTGAAGTGCACCATAGCTAGAGTCCGTACTGCAGTTTATCTGTGCCTGCCACGGACGTGGAAAGCCCCCCTCCTGACAGAGCCCAAATTACTGAAAAACCTAGGTATATGCTGACCATGGAACACCTCACTGTGGTCTTGCAGGATCACATTATCTGCTTTCAGTGGGTATGGTCTCTACGAATGGACACGTCCCATCCCCATCCCTGCATTTGCTGCACTAGCCTTCTCAGGGTAAACAACCTGTCTATTGGGGGTGAGGTGGGGGGGCATATGCCTTGGCTTTATGTGCAAATTTATTGCCTAGAACTGGGGGCCCCACTCCCTCTACTCCTTTGTGGGGTCCTATCCCTCCCTTGACTTGCAGAACCTCCTGCCTATCCCCCTTTTTGTCTCCTTTTTCTCTTCTGTTTCCTCTTTCCCTCATTTCTCTCCATCCTCTCTTCCCTTCTCTCTCTCTCCATTTTCTTACTTCTCTTACCTCACATTTTGGTCCCTCTTTTTGCTACCACGCTGTCATAAAGTGATCCCACACACCTGGAAGACTTCCCTCTTTTCTTTTCTTTTTCTTTCTCTGATCCTTGTACTCTCCTATATACCCCATTCATAAGAGGTGTAATTTATTTATTTGGGGGATTTTTATACTGCCCTTTGTTTTCATTGGTATAGCTGGTCTCAAGGAAAGCGGTCGCACGGGGACAAAGGAAGCGATACAAAGGTGCACTGAAAGCCTCCTTCAAGTCCATGGATATTGATATCACCTCCTGGGAAACCCTGGCACAAGATCGATCGACATGGCGCACACTGATCCTCCAAGGCTGCCAGATATCTGAGGACAGAAGAACAACTACAGCACAAGAGAGGCAAGCACTTCGGAAAGCCAGAGCTGCAAATGTTGCTACAGAGGTACCTACACATGTCTGCTCGACATCCAACAGAACATTTTGTGCACATATAGGCCTTACCAGCCCTCTGCGGACACACCGTGGACAACCCACAACCTGTTAGATGTCAAGTCCTCTTCGAATACGATGGACGAACATCATCATAATAGCTGGACAACGACAGTACTTTTGGCACGTACATTACGGTACTTTACTTTGTGTTTTTCTACACATTATATGATTGTTGAACTGTTGCCTGAATTACAAAGTTTATGTAGTTGTGTCTGTTATAGCTATCAATAAAAGATTGATTAAAAAAATGTAATCGATAAAGAGAAGAAAAAGGAATTGATAGTGCAGCTTTGCATCTACGAGGTAAACAAAATAGAGGACTATTCAAAAACTTTCTCTCCTGTGAACATAGTCTTGGAATTGTTTTGCAGCAGAACATATAACTCAACATGTGCAAGCTTTTCTTTCAGCCTTAAAACAAAATAATTTGAAAAATTGGATTAAATTTGCATTATAATTTAAAATATAGTCTTTATCTGAAACGTTAGAATGCATATTTTTCCTATTGTATATGTCATTATATATGTCTCATTTACTGAAATATCTTATTAACTTTTTTTGTGTATGCTAAATGTCAGTCTAAAACATCCCAAACTCCATACTTTACAAGTGCAAACACACGGTGTAATGGTGCGTCATTTAGGCTTAATTACTGTAAGCCATTTTAACGTATTATTAAGTACAGGAAAGGCACCAGTGGTCCTGTATAAAAGATCAAAGAAGACACATAGCACTTAAATTACTCTCAAAATAATTTAAGTTTAATATATTTCCTCTAAGAATACTACCTTGAGTCTAGAAGATCATTTATATTCTTACAAGTAAGAATTACTATTAGTGTAAATATATTTCACATTCTTTTTTATTGTACCAATGATAAGGAAATGTAGATGATAAGGAAATAAACAATTTATGTTTAGAGTAAAATATTTTCTTAGAACACATTTGTAACTAATATACCATACATCTTGGGCTATATTAAAATCTTCGCACAAAAACTGTGAAGAGATTGTAATACCATCCACATACCAGCACACATTCGCGTTTGCGCTCACAATGTTAAGTATAGGACGCGCGCAGTACAGTACGCTTGCAAACGGTTCGCGCAGGTTCACCCGCGGTAGACGATTACGCGCATTTGTTGCTCTGACTATCAGGGTTATTCAAAGAGAATCAAAAAGTCACCGCACGTTCGGTGACTTTTCGTTCTCTTCAATTCGCTTCGATTTGGCGATCCCATTTCGGTGACCCTGCGGTGTATTCAGCAAGCACCATAGGGTCCACAAATTGCAGGGAAAAGTCACCGCAAACCCGCCGAAAACTCACTGCAAAACCCAGCGAAGGCAAACCGAAAACCCGCAAAAACATCTGGATTAACCCTGCCGAAAATGCTGGAAAAACCCGAGCAGGAGCCGATCACACGCAGCGCAGCCGCCGGAAAAACCCGACACTGCAGACGAATGGAGTGAATAAATTTAAAAAAACAGTTTGCTTGAATGTTTGAAAAGTGAAACGCTGTTTGTAAAGAAACTACTGAGCAAAAATGTCTGAAATTTACATATGAGGTCCAGAGAATGATAATAAAAAGGGCTGTTACAGAAAAAAAAAGTAAAGTTAAAATTAAAAAAATAATCAGAATTTTTTTTTAAAAATAAAATCCCGAAAAATGCTTAAAATATCCTACAAAATCTATAAAGAGACTCTTTACTGCAGAATATTATAATCAACGGTTTATTAGATATTTGATTAAAACGTGAATATTTTTATCATTGAAGCCTATCGGATTCACCTGACTAAATCTGCCGCATGAAACCACCGAATGGCAGGGCAATTCGGCAACTTTTCACTGCTGGTTTTTGTTCTCTGAATAGCGGAAGCTTTGCTTCTCTATGGGGATTCACTGCCCTCAAACAGGCACCGAACAGGCACCGTATGTACAGGCAATTCGCCAGGATTTAGCGAATTGCCTGCTCTCTGGATAGCCGAATGGTGAAGAAAGGTAACCAAACGCTAATTTTCAGCGTTCGGTTCCCTTTCGGCAGCCATTCGGATCTCTTTGAATAACCTGTATGTAATACGGCATTCGGCGCAAAGGGTTTTACCCCTCGCGTTAATGGGTTTTTGAGCCGGCACAAACGTTTCCGCGAAGATTGTAATTTAGCCCCTAACGTGTGAAATTATCTCAGAGCGTTTATTTCTCTAGTATTTTTCTATATTTCAGTTTTGATAAAAATGTGTGTGTAGATTATATGGTCAAAATAATCAGTCTGAAGGATCTTGGCAAAGTATAATCCATAACATTTTGTTAATACAAAATTAAAGGGGGGTATGTCAAATCAGATATATTGATCAACTAAAACTAGTGGTGCTGCTATAACAGAGTTACTTATACAACAAAGGGAACAATAACAGTTCTGTAAGGAAGGAATAATGTGGCTATATGGAATTGCAATAAATATAGACTGTAATAATTCAGACAACAGGAGGAAAAAAGTGTAAAAGAAAATATTAAAACTATCAGGGTTATTCAAAGGGATCCTAAATGCATTTCTGCATTTAAAATGTTTTTGGTATCCATTGAGTTAAAATATGGCAAAGTAAATATAGAAACCACGCAATAAACACTTCAAATGAGCAATTATTTGTAGCCCTGCCTCAAAAATTCCACTCGCAACATATAATTTGTCAGTTTTTCAGTGGAGACTAAAAAAAAACAATTTTTTAAAGCTTATTTAGAATTCCTGACCTAATAAACATGTTATTGTTTCCAACAACGTGCTTTGTTTGTATATGGGCTGTGCAGCAACATAGGTAAAGCTATCTATAAGCATCCCCTGCAGTAATATACCCAACTGTCCAGTGATGGCTGGTTGGTGACATCATCGCACCTACCAGAACCCCCTCAACTAGAACAAGTGTGTTACTGATTGACTGATTGGAGTAGAATGCAGTGACTGGCATGGGAAATAGATGTAATTGATCATGCAGGAGGATGGCATGAAGCCAATGTCTGCATTTTAAATTGAAAGTGGCCTACATTAAACCTAGGCATTAAAATTACAGAGAAAAAAAGGTCTACATGAACTGAGACATCTCTGTAGAGTACCATTTGTTGGCGCCTACATTTTAGATGATGCCATTTTTTGCCACAAGCAGATGGCTACTGGAAATATATAGTTCCTAGTGTCCTTCTGCTGAAACTATGTTCACACCATCTCACAGACTGTTCTCTGGTCTCCATGGAGTCGTATGGATTTCTGGAGATCCTGCAAGTGGTTAGTATTAAGATCTAGCTAAGGCTAGGGTCAGACTGAGGCAGTGCGAACGCGCGTTCTGGCGCACTTAATCACGGCCGCACTAGCAGCAGATGCCGGGCAATGACGGCCAATATACGATGTACGGTCGCACAAAAGTCCGGCTGCGCAACGCAAGTGGAAAATGAACGCATTTTTTCGAGAACGTTAAACCACTAGTACTGACGTACAGAGTGCGCTGCGCCCGCTAGCGGCGTGTGTGCGTGAATTGGAGACATCAGACGCTGCTAATGTCCGGCTAACATAACGTCCAGACGCAAGAAGTGTTTTATTGATGATCCGTACAAAATCACGGATGAAACTGCGCATAGTATGACCGCTATTGCGTATTCCGTGAAAAAATACGTCCATTCTTCGAACGCACATTTTCACGGACAACGTGAAAAATGCGTTAGTCTGACCCTAGCCTAAAACAGTGGCTCACTCATACTGGAGCCAGTAATAGGAAGCTGTTAATGGCTGGCAGCTTGGGCCACATTTGTCCGTTAGTGGCTTCCTATTATTGGCTCAGCTGGAATAGGGGCCCTCATTGTTCAGGACTTTGAACTTTTTAAATTATACGTTGTGCATATATGTGCAAAATGATAATTATTAAAACAAGCATGCATAATGTTTACAAAATAATGGGAAAATACATAAAAATTCACTTGATTTCACACTTTTTGTAGTGAGAAAAAAATATATGCAAACATTTTCTTTGTGGTTTCCGGTTAATTTTCATGTGTGTTTAAGGCAAAAAATAAATAAAATGTTTCTAAATTTGGAAATTTCTCAGAAAGTAACAATTCTTTGCACGAGTCTTCACTTCTACAAAATTAGATTGTTTAAAAGAATTCAGTCAGGATGGCAAAACAGTGTTTTATCTGTCTCCCGGTTATTTACAGAGCATTACATTAAGTGCAGTAAAACGGACGTTAGGAAACGTTAAAGCAAAATAACCTTTCCTGCACAAACTCTAATTTGGAGTTATTGTGCAGAAATGGTGTAGTATGTTGCAATTAGATGAGGTTGTGAAATTGCCACATAGAATTGTTTTAATGAATGTTTAATGTTCCTAAGACGGCTTAGCATTTCTTGCCAGTTTTGATTAGCAATGTTTTGCACAAAACAAATGCGCGTGGTAGGCAGTGGGTCCATAGATGGTTTAAACAGGCCTAATCTGCTTTGGGTTTCAGTTATATGACAGCATCAAGCACTTTATTGTTTACAGGTAAAACAGAGAGGATAGTGGTGACCTGTGTTTTTGTCTAGGAGTGGCTGCCAACCCATAACATAGAACAGAATGCAAAATTTCCACTGTTCACTCCCTTGGCTGCCTTTACTATAATTTTACGTGTACCCCCTCCCTTGATTGCACAAAATTAGAACATTATAACTTGAAACAAAACAAAAAGTGGATTAAAAACTTATAAAGCATTCTTACAAGAGTGGGATAACCTGCAATATATGTTTTGATTAGTGGTTTACAATTACATACTGTTGCAAGAAGGAATTTAAATTGTTACTTTATAAAAAAAAAGTGTGTTCCTCTTTGTTTCATGATCTCCTATCTATAATCAGATTCAATGGAGTTTCGAGGATAATTTCATACATTTCAGTATAGTTAAATTTCTTTGGTGGTTTTTTTGGGTTAAAAAATTACAAATAAATTCGGTTATTCTAGATGATCTAAGTATTTCCAAACATTGCAGGATATTACTGTCTTGTATGTTGAAAGCAAGTCTCTTATTTATTAAATTCCTGTGCCACATCGCAATGTATTATTTTACGATTAACCTTAATGCCTATGCAAAGCAGCGCTGATTGCTGTATTAACCCCTGTAATGTAAGCATCTACAACAACTGCACATATGCAAATAGCTGCTACCTCGCAATACCATCTGAATATTAAGAAATAAACCTATATCCCGCCTTACTCTTGCTTTAATGTTAAGCCAGGTTCTTAACTTATTTTTAATATCTACCATATCAAACTTGAGAAATCCAACCTAGGCCCAACCTTAGCCTTGATCTAATAACGGATGAGCATTAACAGATGATTTCAGTCAGAAATATTTCAAGTAATTGTTCTGCACAAGTCACAATTGACATCTGTGGGAATTTTTCTAGATAAATCATTTGAGGTTTTTCTAACAGGTTGTAAACATTTGAAAATGCTTATCCAAAGAAATTAAATTGAGGTCCTGATGACTATTGTGAAGTGCGACAGAAAAAGTCCTTTTAAGCCAGGGCCATGTACGGACATTGGGAACTATCGGTTACCAGTTTCCTTCTCTGTTCTGTGTGTGGATAGAGGAGGCAGTGGATCATGCAGCCCTCTGCACTGTGGGATAAGGTAAATTTGAGAATTTTTGACAGATTAAAATTTAAGTGTAAATGCAAAATCATTTCGATCCAGGATTTTGAGTCAGTGGTCTTTGTTCTTCTTGCTCTGAGCTGCTTAATGACTTCCATATAAATTATCTCCCAATTAATCAACCCAACTCCTCAAGTTCGTTACCTCTGTGTCACTTTTGTCTCTGACCGTAAGTTCACTCCCACATCTAGACAGTAACGAAATCATGTCGTTTTTACTTTAAAAACATTGCACATGCACCCCTTCCTGAGACAAGATTAAGGTGCTTGCGCTTATCTCATATCTTGATTACTGTAACCTGCTTCTTATCTGCCTCCACAAAGCCACATTGCAATCTGTAATGAATGCTGCTTCCAGGCTTACATTTACATAGGCTTACAAGGAGGACAGTCCTCACATTCTTTCCTCCTTTGCCAGTCCTGCCTTCGATTTTCCTTACCTTTCAGGGTACAATTTAAAATATTGACATGCAGTCCCCCATAACTTAAGTGTTTTCCCTTCTCCAAAGGTACACTCCTTCTAGATCACTCTAGTCTGCAGGTGGCCCTTGCTTGTCCTCTTTTTCCACTTGCATTGTTAACATGTGCCTCCAAGACTTCTCAAGAGTGGTGCCAATCTTATGGAATGACCTGCCTCACCCTATCAGACTCTCCCTTAATTTTTGTTCCTCCAAGAATGCCTCAAAACCCACTTTTTCATATTACTATATCGCATTCCTGGCTAATTTCTCTCCTCATCTTACCTTCCCATATCACTGTAGTTTTCTTAGCATGCTTAACAACCATGCATGTCACCATTTCTGATACAACCGCTGGCATCAGAAATCTATAACACTACAACAAGATAGTAACTTTACTTATTCTTTTCCACCCCAACTGCTCTACATTGTAGGGAACAGTATACAGTCCTAGAGGCGCAGTAGTGTTACTATAAATATCATTAACCCTGGCCTTAAAAAGGCCCTTCGAGTGCTTGTACAGGAGTCTAGGGTCTATATGTGTCGCCAAGAACCGTCAGGTACCGAAATACATACACTTGGAAAAAGAAGTGCAAATGGCAATCAATATAAAAAATATAAAAAATACATAAAATCACGGTACATAGTTCAGTTGATAATGACACAGCCCGAAAACATGCAAGAATTGTATGTGGCAATAAAGTGCATGTGCTTGTTAAAACCTTTACTCAGTAAAGTGCATATGCAGATTGTGCGTCACGGCGCAAAAGTGCTGATAGTTCTCTGGAAGGTTAAACAGTCAATAAGTCCTAGACCACAGTAAAGTGCACGTGCAAATGTGCAAAAATATGAAAAACCGGGAAATCTGTGGCCGCTAGTGGTTGCACAGCGTATGTGCCGTGTTTGTAGAGATGGATAGTCCGCTGCCACAGCTTCTCTCCTCAGTTGGTAGTTTATATAGGGGGAGAGAGAGAGGAGAAAAATGATGTTGCAGATTGTTTCATATATTTATGGTGAGTATAGAACAAGAATCTCACTCACAGATTACAGAGCCTAGTGTATCCCTGGCTCTGGGTTGAAGTGCCTTACACCAGATATAGGGTGGCGTGTCCCTTCTTTGTCCTGCGGCTAGCCTCAAATGAGATACAAGCAGATAGACAGCGCTTCCATAGCGTAACACATTAGGTAAAAGTGGCAATCAATTGATGGCTGATCAGTTTCACTCACCAATGTTGGAGCCTCGGTTTTCTCAGGCTCAGCTTGTAAGCATATGGTACCACTTTGGTCGGTGTGTACCTCACCTCTCTCACCCGGAGCGCCTGTCGCTTTCCTTCTTCCAATGTTAAATGTGGACCTTGCAGTTCCTTCCTCCAGTTTCGAAAGTCCAGAAAAGCAACTCCAAGCTGCCACTTAAGATGGCCACTTGGGAATGGTCACGAGAGCCTACTAGTGGCCATCTTAGGTCCACATTTAACATCGGAAGAAGGAAAGCGACAGGCGCTCCGGGTGAGAGAGGTGAGGTACACACCGACCAAAGTGGACCATATGCTTACAAGGTGTGTCCTCCTCCATTTCCTATATAGTGCCAGGACTCCCTCCTCCCTCCGCATTGCTTCAGTATTGTTCCTCCTTGTTGTAGCCAAGTTCCCCATGAAAAGCTCTCTGATATACCCAGATATCGACCCTTTGCTTTCCACCTCGCGTAGGAGTCTTTGCTGCCAGACTCGACCCCATGCAAACCTTTGACCCTGATTTCGGATAATCCTATTGTACCGTGTTTTCGGATCTCCTCTGTGGCCTACTGTACATTGGGTTCCTGCTCTACCTAATGAAGGTGACATAAGCTCATCTCTACATCTATTGTCTCTGGTCCCTAAGTTTGCATGTTTACTTGTTAGTTAAATTCTCCAATTCTTCTTATAAAGTACTGCAGAAACTGTTGATGCTATATAAGGTATGATGATGATATTAATAATCATGTATGTATTTATTTATTTATTACTTTTGATTTAGCACTTTGGTAATAATGGGATGCATAAATATAAGTATAATATAATATAGTTAAATAAACTTAACTCACCTGCTGCACATTTCCTAAGAAAAGGTGTAGGAAGGCTTTGATATAATTTATGGTTATTAGGAGATTTGTGTAAATGTCCTATTATGATATTTAAATCCTCACTACTGTGCAATGGGTGAGAGGGGGGTAGCAGATAGTCTAGTGCAGGGCTCAAAATTTCAAGTCCCGAGCTACTAGCCAGGCCTTAGGAGTTACTCGCCACCAGTTGCCCCACCCAACTCTTACCCTGCGCTTAACTCCACCCATAAACGCACCCTGTTAAATTATCTTATGAATTGACAGTTAAATGTGTGGTTTGTGTGGGCGTATCACAGAGCTGTAAAGCAATAAAACTCACACTCCTACACACCACACATTACTGAGAGTTTTATAGCTGTGGAGTTCTGTGATACACTCATGCACACGCACATTACTGTGCGTTTTATTGCTGTACAGCTCTGTTATACAGTAATGTGTGGTGTGTATGAGTGTACGTTTTATTGCTGTACAGCTCTGTGATACACACATACACACCGCACATTACTGTATGTAACCCCTGGAGTACAGTAATTCTACTACCCTGGGTCAGAGGAGACCTCAGAGACTCCCACAGCTGATGATCAGTGGTGGTCTCCCCATACTGAGAGAACACAGAATTTGTCTCCTACCCCTGTGGCACCTCAGAGAGTTAAAACCCCTCTTATGTCAAACAGTCCTCCATCTTTGAACCCAGAAAGCCCGTGCTTTGTGCCTGGGACCACCGTCAGAGACTCTCGATTTATGGGAGAGCCAGGGCATCAAGCCACTGGTGACCTCCCCAACTACAGGTCAGGAGCCGAAGCTTCCCAGGCACAGTCAGAAAGTGCTCTTCCCCAGCGACTTCCAAGACACAGCACCAGGGTACGGCAGCCTCCTACAGCCTTGGTTTATGATCATATAGGAGAACCTAGCTATGCTCCAGTGACACAGGCATCATGTAAAATGACCACCTTTCTCCATGCGCTAGCTGAAATCGTAAATGAAAATCATTCTCTGTTTTAGCGTAGTTGGCCAGCTAGGATGTCATTGTATTAGCTAGCACTGTTATTGTAGGCTTTTATAAATGTTTAATACGGTTTGGGTTTTGATCGCTTCCGGTCCAGGACTTGCCAGTGGGAGGCAAGTTATTTTCAAAGGGGAACATGTAACCCCTGGAGTACAGTAATTCTACTACCCTGCAGTTTCTATGTAGTAACCAGCAGATGGCGACCTTCTGTTTGCTCTAGAGATTCAAGACTGTGTGGCTCTATGGTTTTGTGTGTGGAGGCAGGGCTGCTAGAGAGGAAGCAAGAGAGAGGAAGCTGGAAGATGATGGTGGCTGAGATTTGTGGTATTGTGTCCAGTGCTGAAGCATCCTGCATAAAGGCTCCCAGCAGACTCTGTATCCAGATCAAAGCACAGAATTGTTCCTGTTAGTGATTGTTCTGCAGAAAGAAGGAATCCCAGTGGAGCAGCTACTCCCCTTCCTGGACAAAATCTGATTGCAGACTGGAGTGGTAAGCTGAAACCTCTCCCCTTGGTTTTACAACAAGGCACTCTGACACTGGTTACTAAAGCAGCAGTCTGACTTCTCTGATCCCTGGAACACCCCAGCATATTACAAACAAAGTGGATTACAATTATTCTGGGCCCCAACGATGTGCACCACCTACCTATGGTACCATTAGGGAAAAGACTAGGATGGGCCTCAGTATTGTTTGTGGGTGGGTAAACTCATACTGACTCTTGCGTTATTTACTTATTCCACTGCATTATGTTTATTTACACCGTTACATTTATTTTTGCATAGAGTTTTGCTGTGCAATACAAACTTCTATAATAGACAGCTCTGTGTTGATTTATTGCTTGTTTAAATATGTTCCCAACTGGATCTCACACACAAAGCCTGGATGTCCAGTTGGGTGGAGGCACTGCCGCAGTCATGTACCCCAACTCCCAGGTAGCGGAGGCTCAGGATCGGCTTGCAGAGCGCTTGAAGGTAACTGAGGTAAAAGACCACAGGGGTATTTGTGGGACTACGCAAAAACCCGTTACAAATGGAGGCACTGCTGAGATGAATTGGGGTACAACCAACAAGGATATATTAATCCCACGGCCCACGCTCTTATTTGCGACAGAATGGGCCCAGCAACAGAAGATACCGTTACACCATGCAGTGATGATATGTCAAGTACCTCCCTACAGCGAGCTGAAGCATGTCACCAAGTGTTTGGAGATTTTACTGGGAATAGAGATTGTTACCATCAGGGATATCTTGCAGGATTTAAATGGTCAAATTTATATGTTAATATATGCCCATACAGATTTGAGAGGCCGCCAGAGGGCCACAAGCCTACACCTTCTTGGAGCAGCACCCGAAGGATGCCCCTTAGTGTATGCTCTTTTGGACAAAGAGGAGGGGCATACTCCACAGCAACCCCTCAGTATAAACCTGAGGGATGTTTGATGTATCAAGTAATTCCCACCCTCGGACCCCTATGTTAGAGAAAACTACCTGGAGATTACCGGTTACACCATTCGAAGTTGGAGCCATTCCAAAACAGACTGCACGATTTTCCAAAGAGCAAGGGGAAATCAACCCTAAGACCACAGGTCTTGTAGTGGTCTCATCTCCAATATCGCCACAGCCAGACAGCCCCTTCTTGAGTACCACAAATTCAGGGGAAAGTAACATGGCCGAAATACTACAAAAACTCTCAGAGGCCATAGTAACGGCTACACACACCCACAGCTACCGCAAGCTGAAGGTGTTTTCTGGGAACCAGCCTGTGCCTGTAGGAGAAGAAACCTTTGAAGCCTGGAAGGATAATGCTTTACAATTACTGGAAGAATGGTCTTGTACTGATATTATAAGAAACAACGGTTAATGGAGAGTCTCCGATCCCCAGCTACAGAAATAATAAGGCTTTACAAGGGAGTGAATGCACAAACTACCGCACAGGATTACATTCAAGCTTTGCAAGATGCTTATGAAAAATCGGAGGACTCTGATGATCTGTTAGTCAAGTTCCTAGCCACCAAGCAGAAGGAGCATGAAAACTCTTCTAACTATATTAATCGATTACAACTGCCACTAGGAAAACTATTTAAAAAAGGAGCAGTCACGGCATCTGAGTTGGATACACGACTATCCAAGCAAATTCAGAGGGAGGCCTTAATGACCCAGTAATGATTTTGTTAAGAGTTAAGCTGGATGATCAAGTTTTGTCCTATTCCACACTGATCAACAAAGCAAAAAGATTGGAGGATCAAATGTCCTCCTCTCCTTTACGCAAAGGGAATACATTTAAAGCAGCAGAGAAAGAGGATATGGATCTGGAAATTCTTAAAAGAAGATAGCTGAACTAGAATTATTGTCCAAGCCAGCGGCAAAAAGGAGAGATTCTTCTCCTCGTAGACAACTCCACAGGGGGACAATGAGAAGAATTGTTTACCTGAGGATTCGTCCCCCCAAGGAAGCTGTTTTAAATGTGGAAAATTAGGGCACTTCAAGCGGGAGTGTCCCACCAATTCATCAGAGACAGATGTCGAAGTGCTAGCTATTGGACTAGAGAATGCCTCCGCTTCCAGTGTTTCTAAGAAAAGTAAGAAAAATCATATATCTGTGGGAGCCAAGATCGGGCCCAAATCAATCATACACCTGCAAATAGAGGGTAATTACGCATCTGCCTTGCTAGATACTGGATCTCAGGTCACCATCATTTATAGAGACTTCTATGATCATCATTTAAGCCATATTCCTCTGGAGCCTGCGGGAGAGTTGCAGTTGTGGGGAGCGGGATCTCAGGCTCAATCTGTACAGGGATGCATAAGGGTTACTGTAACCATCCCACAATTAAACACAGGAATGATCTGTCCTATGGAATTGGAAGCTCTTATATGCCCAGTGGAAAGAAAACCATGTGCTCCAATTATTCTGGGTACCAATGCAAGAATTGTGCAGGACATGTTCAGGACCTATCTTTCTGAAGTGGGAGATGTATCTCTAGCACGACTAATGGAGGTCAGCCCTGTTTTAGGAAAGTAGTGTCGTCGACTAGCCCTACAAGCTAAACCTGGGTCATGCTATTACCTAGGAAAAGAGTCTGTATTTCTGAAGCCTGGAGAAACCAAGACTCTACGAGCCATAGCTTCTATGCATCATGAAATATCAGGAGGAACCAGGCAATACCTAGTTGAGTCCTTGACTGAGGAGGATACAAAAAATGGATGGACCCTCATACCTGAAGTGAAAGATTGGTGGAATCACTGGTGTAAAGATTTCCCCGTAATGATACAGAATTTCACACCTACAGAGGTCAGAATTGATCGTCACCAGAAGATTGGCGTAATTCACTTGATAGAGCAGGTATCTTCAGTAATGTCCATGAAAGCAGAACTGGGGAGTAACCTTGAAGGATGTATAGATTTTGATCTGGAAGATTCTCCTTTACCACAAGAATGGAAAGATAGACTCCGATCCAAACTAATTACAAGAGAGGAAGTCTTCTCCAGGGAAGAATTGGATGTGGGATGCGCAAGAAGTGCCACACATGCTATTAGACTTTCTAACTCAACTCCTTTCAGGGAGAGATCAAGGAGAATACCCCCGCGAGATGTGGAGGATGTCCGTGATATATTACAACGGATGGAAGAATCTGGTATTATTAAAGAGTCCAGAAGCCCATATGCCTCACCCATAGTGATAGTTAGGAAAAAGAATGGCACAGTTCGGCCTCTGCATAGACTATCGCACTCTGAATAAGAGAACCGTGCCAGATCAGTACACACTACCACGGATAGAAGATCTGTTAAATGCCCTTTCTGGAAGCCAGTGGTTTAGTGTTCTTGACTTGAGATCTGGGTATTATCAAGTTCCGCTGAATGAGGAAGATCAGGAAAAGACAGCCTTCATCTGCCCTTTGGGGTTCTATGAGTTTACTAGGATGCCTCAAGGAATCACAGGAGCTCCTGCCACATTCCAAAGGCTAATGGAAAAGACTGTGGGGGATATGAATCCTAAGGAGTGCCTAGTGTATCTGGATGACCTCATAGTGTTCGGAAGGACCCCGGAAGAACACGAACAGGGATTACTGA